>OU342741.1:433701427-434301427 GCA_910589775.1 Avena eriantha
AGCGGTGTTTGATGTCATTAAAGTACCCATCCGGTGATGGTGATTAACACAACCTCATGATCTTATGCTACGCTTACTATGGGTGTGTGTCCATCACATCATTCTCCTAATGATATAACCTTGTTATTAATCACATCCAATGTCCATGATCAGGAAACCATGATCATCAATTAATCAACAAGCTAGTTCAACAAGAGGCTTACTAGGGACTCTTTTATGTTTACAAAACACCCATGTATTAGTGTTTCCTAATAATACAATTATAGCATGGGATGTAAACATTCATCATAAACACAAAGATATAATAATAACCACTTTTATTATTGCCTCTTGGGCATATCTCCAACAGTCTCCCACTTGCACTAGAGTCAATAATCTAGATTACATGGTAATATACCTAACACCCATGGCGTTCTGGTGCTGGTCATGCTTTGCTCTAGGGAGAGGTTTAGTCAACGGATCTGCCACATTCAGATCAGTGTGTACTTTGCAAATCTTTAGGTCACCATCTCGGACATACTCGCTAATAGCGTGGAAACGTAGCTTGATGTGCTTCAGCTTGCTATGTGACCTTGGCTCCTGTGCATTAGCTATGGCACCTGTGTTGTCACATTAGATGGCCATCGGGTCCAACGCACTCGCAACCACGCCAAGTTCAGTGATGAATTCCTTCATCCATATGGCTTCTTGTGCAGCCTCCGAAGGAGCTATGTATTCTGACTCATTTGAAGATTTCGCCACAATGCTTTGCTTGGCACTCCTCCAGCTCACTGCAGCACCATTCAAAATAAATACGTATCCCGACTGTGACTTCGAGTCATCCGGATCGGTGTTCCAACTGGCATCGGTGTAACCGTTTAAAACAAGCTGTTCATCACCTCCATAAGAAAGAACCATATCCTTAGTCCTATTTAGGTACTTTAGGATATTCTTGACCGCTGTCCAGTGCTCCATTCCAGGATCACTTTGATATCTGCTAGTCAAACTAACAGCATGTGCTATATCCGGTCTTGTACGCAGCATGGCATACATGATAGAACCTATGGCTGAGGCATAGGGAATATTATTCATTTTCTCTCTATCTTCTGCCGTAGCTAGACTTTGAGTCTTACTCAAGGTCTTACCTGACAACATGGGCACGAACCCTTTCTTGCTTTCTTCCATTCTAAACTTCTTTAGAACTTTGTCTAAGTATGTACTTTGTGAAAGCACTATTAGGCGTCTTGATCTATCTCTATAAATCTTGATGCCTAGAATATATGCCGCTTCGCCAAGATCCTTCATTGAAAAACTATTATTCAAATAGGTTTTGACACTATTAAGAAGTTCTATATCATTCCCAATCAATAATATGTCATCTACATATAGTACTAGGAATGCTACAGAGCTCCCACTCACTTTCTTGTAAATACAAGCTTCTCCATAAGTTTGTATAAATCCAAAGTTTTTGATTACTTTATCAAAACGTTGATTCCAACTCCGGGATGCTTGCTTCAGTCCATAAATGGAGCGCTGAAGTTTGCATACCTTGTCAGCATCACTAGGATCGACAAAACCCTTGGGTTGTACCATATACAACTCGTCCTCAATGTCACCATTAAGGAACGCCGTTTTTACATCCATCTGCCAAATCTCATAATCGAAATGTGCAGCAATTGCTAACAAAATCCTCACAGACTTTAGCTTCGCTACTGGTGAGAATGTCTCATCATAGTCAACTCCTTGAATTTGTGGGAACCCTTTCGCGACAAGTCGAGCTTTATAGACGGTAATATTACCATCAGCATCTGTCTTCTCTTGAAAATCCATTTGTTCTCGACAGCCTTACGGCCATCCGGTAAGTCCACCAAAGTCCACACTTGGTTTTCGTACATGGATCCCATTTCGGATTTCATGGCTTCTAGCCATTTGTCGGAATCTGGGCTCACCATAGCTTCTTCATACGTCGCAGGGTCATCAGTGTTGTCCACCAACATGACGTTCAAGGTAGAGTCATACCAATCAGGAGTGGTACGAACCCTCGTTGACCTGCGAGGTTCAGTAGTAACTTCGTTTGAAGTTTCATGATCATCATCATTAGCTTCCTCTCCAATTGGTGCAGGCGGCACTAAAACATCTTCCGGTGCTGCGCTACTCTCAAATCCAAGAGAAGGTTCAATAACCTCATCGAGTTCTACTTTCCTTCCAGTCACTTCCTTCGAGAGAAATTCCTTCTCAAGAAAGGATCCATTCTTGGCAACGAAAACTTTGCCTTCGGATCTATGATAGAAGGTATACCCAATTGTTTCTTTGGGGTATCCTATGAAGACGCATTTCTCCGCTTTGGGTTCAAGCTTATCAGGTTGTAACTTCTTTACATATGCTTCGCAACCCCAAACTTTAAGGAACGACAACTTAGGTTTCTTACCAAACCACAATTCGTACGGTGTCGTTTCAACGGATTTAGATGGTGCCCTATTTAAAGTGAATGCGGCTGTCTCTAATGCATAGCCCCAAAACAATAGCGGTAAATATGTAAGAGACATCATAGACCGAACCATATCTAAGAGAGTTCAATTACGACGTTCGGACACACCATTACGCTGTGGTGTTCCCGGCGGTGTCAACTGCGAAAGTATTCCACATTTCTTTAAATGCATGCCAAACTCATAACTCAGATATTCACCTCCGCGGTCAGAACGCAGAAATTTAATCTTCTTGTTACGATGATTTTCCACTTCACTTTGAAATTCCTTAAACTTCTCAAAAGTTTCAGACTTATGTTTCATATAGTAGACATACCAATATCTATTTAAGTCATCCGTGAAAGTGAGAACATAACGATATCCACCATGCGATGCTACACTCATTGGACCGCACACATCGGTATGTATTATTTCCAATAAGTCTGTAACTCGCTCCATTATTCCAGAGAATGGAGTCTTAGTCATTTTTCCCATTAGACATGCTTCGCATCTTTCAAGTGATTCAAAATCAAGTGATTCAAGAAGTCCATCAGAATGGAGTTTCTTCATACGCTTCACTCCAATGTGACCAAGACGACAGTGCCACATGTATGTAGAATTATCATTCAATTTTGTTCGTTTAGCATTTATGTTGTGAACATGTGTATCACTACTATCGAGATTCAGTAAGAATAAACCATTCATCTCAGGTGCATTACCATAAAAGATATTACTCATATAAATCAAACAACCTTTATTCTCGGACTTAAAAGAGTAACCGTCTCGCAATAAACAAGATCCAGATATAATGTCCATGCTTAACGCAGGCACCAAATAACAATTATTCAAATTTAAAACTAATCCCGAAGGTAGATGTAGAGGGAGCGTGCCGACGGCGATCACATCAACCTTGGAGCCATTTCCAACGCGCATCGTCACCTCGTCTCTCGCCAGTCTTCGCTTATTCCGCAGCTCCTGTTTCGAGTTACAAATATGAGCAACCGAACCAGTATCAAATACCCAGGCACTACTACGATTACTAGGACGATACACATCAATAACATATATATCAAATATACCTTTCTTCTTGATGTTGCCATTCTTCAGATCCGCCAGGTACTTGGGGCAGTTACGCTTCCAGTGACCAGCACCCTTGCAGTAGAAGCACTCAGTTTCAGGCTTGGGACCAGCCTTGGGCTTCTTTGCAGGTGCGGCAGCTTTCTTGCCGTCCTTCTTGAAGTTGCCCTTGTTCTTAGGCTTGCCCTGTCTCTTGAAATTGGTGGTCTTATTGACCATCAACACTTGGTGCTCCTTCTTGATCTCCACTTCCGCAGTTTTCAGGATGGACGATAGTTCAGGCAACGTCTTGTTCATGCAGTGCATATGGTACTTCATCACAAAGTTCTTATAACTCGGTGGTAGTGATTTGAGGAGACGGTGAATCCCTAACTCATTAGGAATCAATATCCCCAACTCTTGGAGCTTGTTTGCGTACCCATACATGGTGAGCACGTGCTCGCTAACGGAGCTACCCTCTTCCATCTTACAGTTAAAGAACTTTTTGGAGGCCTCATAGCTCTCCATGGCCGCGCGAGTCTCAAAAATCAGCCTGAGCTCCTTAATGATCTCGAACGGGTCGTGGTGCTCAAAATGCTTCTAAAGCTCCGCTTCTAAACCGTACAGGATGGCACACTGAATTGTGGAGTAATGATTTTTCCGAGTGGCGTAAACATTCTTTACGTCATCGGTGGCATCATCTGCAGGTGGGTCACCTAGCGGTGCTTCGAGCACATAGGTCAACTGACCAGCCCTGAGGACGATCTTCAGTCCACGGAACCAGTTCGTGAAATTGCTTCCATTGTTCTTAAGCTTTTCTTTCTCTAGGAACGCATTGAAATTGATGGAGGGGTTCGCCATAATCTACAACAAATTTGCAAGTAGTTTAGACTAAGTTTATGATAAATTGAGTTCAAATTTAATTCTTAAATTAACTAGGTGAACTCCCACTCAAAACAACATCCCTCACATTGTCTTAGTGATTACATGAACCAAGTCCACTACACCAAGTCCGATCTTCACGAGAGAAGATGTAGTTTCATCGGCGAACAATCTTCATGTTCATCATATCATTTATATGACTCATGCTCAACCTTTCGGTATTCCGTGTTCCGAGACCATGTCTGTACATGCTAGGCTCGTCAAGATAACCTTAGTTTCCGCATGTGAAAATCTGGCTTGCACTCGTTGTATGCACACGTAGAATCTATCACATCCGATCATCACGAGATGCTTCGAAACGACGAGTCTTAGCAACGGTGCCAACTAAGGGTGAACACTTTATTACTTGATATTTAGTGAGTGGGATCATCTTATAATGCTACCGTTGTGATCTAAGCAATACAAGATGCATAAAGGATTAACATCACAGGCAATTCATAATTAGTGTGATATGATATGGCCCTTTCTTCTTGCGCCTTTGATCTCCATCTCCAAAGCACGAACATGATCTCCATCACCACCAGCATTGCGTCAAGGTCAGTGGCGCCGCTTCATGGTTGTCGATCATCACTAGCAACTATTACAACTACTTGGAATAAAGCTATTACAAGATGAATAGACACGCAGGTCTTAACAGAATTAAAGACAACCATTAGGCTCCTGCCGGTTGCCATATTACAACAAGGATCATTGCATACATCAAATATAATCAAAATCACATGATGGCCATATCACATCACAAAACCCCTGCAAAAACAAGTTAGACGCCTCTAATTTTCTTTGCATGTTTTACGTGGTTTGGGGCTTTCGAATAAGAACGGATCTTACCTACGAAACTGAACCACAACGTTGATACAAGTGCTATCAAGTGCAAAAGTGTAAATTAGATCTATACTATGGTGGGCGAGACAGACACCCGCAAAGCCACTTGTGCAAAGCAAGTTACACGTCAAGCGTGGAGCAAGTCTCATGTGCGATGACATGTAAGGTTAGCCCAAGCCGCTTCAGCCCACCATACCGCAAGATGCAAAGTACACAAAGCAAAAGACGGCACGAGCACCAGCGCCCAAAAAACCATTGTGTTCTACTCGTGCAACAGATCTACGCATAGACACGGCTCTGATACCACTGATGGGTTCGTAGCATGGAAAACAAAAAAATTCTACCGCAAGAACAAACAAAACCCAGATCTAATCTAGATAAAAGCCAAGATCTAATCTATTAGACATGTGCAACGAGATAGATCTGTACTAACCCTTGTAGATCCGAAAGCGTTACGAGATTGGATCTCGTGGTTGATGTAGTCAATCACTTGCCGATCTCAAGATCATGTGGACGATCCGTCCGGCGCCGCGTTCCGGCAGCGCTTCCGCAGTCGGTCACACGTGCGGAGTCGAAGCGGACCTTCCTCTCCTCGTTCCAACGAGCAGCGGAGGTAGTAGATCTTCTCCACGGAATCCCATTAGCACGACGGCGTGGTGGTGGTGGTGGAGTAGAGAATTCTGCAGGGCTTCGCCTAAGCCTGAGCAGAAGAAAGGAGGAGGAGAGAGGCGGCTAGGATTTGGAGTAGTCGAGGGGGCCAGGGGGTGGCGTCTCCACCCCTCTATTTAAAGGAGGGAGGCGCCATGGGAGGGGGAGTCCTAGTAGGACTCCCCTCCCCTTCCTTGGCCGGTGGATTGGGAGGGGGGAGGAGTCCTCCTCCCCCACGACTCCTTGTCTTGCCGCACAAGGACTCCTTGATCCTTTCTTGGTTTTCAAGAAAACTCCAAGAAATCTTCCAGAACCTTCCGGAACATTCCGAAACCTTCTAGAATCCTCATACAAATACTCCGGAACATTTCCTAACTCAGAAAATGATCCCCAATATATGAATCTTATTCTCCAGACAATTCCGGATCTCCTCGTGATGTCCCGGATCCAATCCGAGACTCCAAACAACATTCGGTCTCCAACGCACATTCCATATCTACTTAAAACAACTTCGAACCTTAAGTCTGTCACCCTACGGTTCGTGAATATGCAGACATGATGAAGACACCTCTCCGATCAATAACCATCAGTGGGATCTGGAGATCCATAACGGCTCCCACATACTCAACGATGACTTCGTGATCGATAGAACCATTAACATACGAAACCAATTCCCTTTGTCACGCGATACTATACTTATCCAAGGTTTGATCGTCGGTATCTCCATACCTAGTTCTACCTCGTTACTGATAAGTACTCTTTACTCGTTCCATGTTATGTCATACCTTGTGACCCAGTCACATGCTTGCAAGCTAACTAGATGACATTCCACCGAGAGGGCCCGGAGCATCTCTATCCATCATATGGATGGACAAATCCCAATCTTGGTCCATGCGCTTCAACACATACTTCAGAATACCCAATGACACCTTTATAACCACCCAGTTACGAAGTGGTGTTTGATGTCATCAAAGTACCCATCCGGTGATGGTGATTAACACAACCTCATGGTCGAAGGATTAGGTTACTATGCATTTAAAAGCTTATAGCAATACGAACTTAATGACTTGATCTTATGCTACGCTTACTATGGGTGTGTGTCCATCACATCATTCTCCTAATGATATAACCTTGTTATTAATCACATCCAATGTCCATGATCAGGAAACCATGATCATCAATGAATCAACAAGCTAGTTCAACAAGAGGCTTACTAGGGACTCTTTTATGTTTACCAAACACACATGTATTAGTGTTTCCTAATAATACAATTATAGCATGGGATGTAAACATTCATCATAAACACAAAGATATAATAATAACCACTTTTATTATTGCCTCTTGGGCATATCTCCAACAGTCTCCCACTTGCACTAGAGTCAATAATCTAGATTACATGGTAATATACCTAACACCCATGGCGTTCTGGTGCTGGTCATGCTTTGCTCTAGGGAGAGGTTTAGTCAACGGATCTGCCACATTCAGATCAGTGTGTACTTTGCAAATCTTTATGTCACCATCTCGGACATACTCTCGAATAGCGTGCAAACGTAGCTTGATGTGCTTCAGCTTGCTATGTGACCTTGGCTCCTGTGCATTAGCTATGGCACCTGTGTTGTCACAGTAGATGGCCATCGGGTCCAACGCACTCGCAACCACGCCAAGTTCAGTGATGAATTCCTTCATCCATATGGCTTCTTGTGCAGCCTCCGAAGCAGCTATGTATTCCGATTCAGTTGAAGATTTCACCACAACGGTTTTCTTGGCACTCCTCCAGCTCACTGCAACACCATTCAAAATAAATACGTGTCCCGACTATGAATTCGAGTCATTCGGATCGGTGTTCCAACTGGCATCGGTGTAACCGTTTACACCAAGCTGTTCATCACCTCCATAAGAAAGAACCATATCCTTAGTCCTATTTAGGTACTTTAGGATATTCTTGACCGCTGTCCAGTGCTCCATTCCAGGATCACTTTGATATCTGCTAGTCAAACTAACAGCATGTTCTATATCCGGTCTTGTACGCAGCATGGCATACATGATAGAACCTATGGCCGAGGCATAGGGAATATTATTCATTTTGTCTCTATCTTCTGCCGTAGCTGGACTTTGAGTCTTACTCAAGGTCTTACCTGACAACATGGGCACGAACCCTTTCTTGCTTTCTTCCATTCTAAACTTCTTTAGAACTTTGTCTAAGTATGTACTTTGTGAAAGCGCTATTAGGCGTCTTGATCTATCTCTATAAATCTTGATGCCTAGAATATATGCCGCTTCGCCAAGATCCTTCATTGAAAAACTATTATTCAAATAGGTTTTGACACTATTAAGAAGTTCTATATCATTCCCAATCAATAATATGTCATCTACATATAGTACTAGGAATTCTATAGAGCTCCCACTCACTTTCTTGTAAATACAAGCTTCTCCATAAGTTTGTATAAATCCAAAGTTTTTGATTACTTTATCAAAACGTTGATTCCAACTCCGGGATGCTTGCTTCAGTCCATAAATGGAGCGCTGAAGTTTGCATACCTTGTCAGCACCACTAGGATCGACAAAACCCTTGGGTTGTACCATATACAACTCGTCCTCAATGTCACCATTAAGGAACACCGTTTTTACATCCATCTACCAAATCTCATAATCGAAATGTGCAGCAATTGCTAACAAAATCCTCACAGACTTTAGCTTCGCTACTGGTGAGAATGTCTCATCATAGTCAACTCCTTGAATTTGTCGGAACCCTTTCGCGACAAGTCGAGCTTTATAGATGGTAATATTACCATCAGCATCTGTTTTCTCTTGAAAATCCATTTGTTCTCGACAGCCTTACGGCCATCCGGTAAGTCCACCAAAGTCCACACTTGGTTTTCGTACATGGATCCCATTTCGGATTTCATGGCTTCTAGCCATTTGTCGGAATCTGGGCTCACCATAGCTTCTTCATACGTCGCAGGGTCATCAGCATTATCCACCAACATGACGTTCAAGGCAGAGTCATACCAATCAGGAGTGGTACGAACCCTCGTTGACCTGCGAGGTTCAGTAGTAACTTTGTTTGAAGTTTCATGATCATCATCATTAGCTTCCTCTCCAATTGGTGCAGGCGGCACAAAAACATCTTCAGGTGCTGTGCTACTCTCAAATCCGAGAGAAGGTTCAATAACCTCATCGAGTTCTACTTTCCTTCCAGTCACTTCCTTCGAGAGAAATTCCTTCTCAAGAAAGGATCCATTCTTGGCAACGAAATCTTTGCCTTCGGATCTATGATAGAAGGTATACCCAATTCTTTCTTTAGGGTATCCTATGAAGACGCATTTCTCCGCTTTGGGTTCAAGCTTATCAGGTTGTAACTTCTTTACATATGCTTCGCAACCTCAAACTTTAAGGAACGACAACTTAGGTTTCTTACCAAACCACAATTCGTATGGTGTCGTTTCAACGGATTTAGATGGTGCCCTATTTAAAGTGAATGCGGCTGTCTCTAATGCATAGCCCCAAATTGATAGCGGTAAATCTGTAAGAGACATCATAGACCGAACCATATCTAAGAGAGTTCGATTATGACGTTCGGACACACCATTACGCTGTGGTGTTCCCGGCGGCGTCAACTGCGAAAGTATTCACATTTCTTTAAATGCATGCCAAACTCATAACTCAGATATTCACCTCCGCGGTCAGAACGCAGAAATTTAATCTTCTTGTTACGATGATTTTCCACTTCACTTTGAAATTCCTTAAACTTCTCGAAAGTTTCAGACTTATGTTTCATAAAGTAGACATACCCATATCTACTTAAGTCATCCGTGAAAGTGAGAACATAACGATATCCACCACGCGATGCTACACTCATTGGACCGCACACATCGGTGTGTATTATTTCCAATAAGTCTATAGCTCACTCCATTATTCCAGAGAATGGAGTCTTAGTCATTTTTCCCATTAGACATGCTTCGCATCTTTCAAGTGATTCAAAATCAAGTGATTCAAGAAGTCCATCAGAATGGAGTTTCTTCATATGCTTCACTCCAATGTGACCAAGACGACAGTGCCACATGTATGTAGAATTATCATTCAATTTTGTTCGTTTAGCATTTATGTTGTGAACATGTGTATCACTACTATCGAGATTCAGTAAGAATAAACCATTCATCTCAGGTGCATTACCATAAAAGATATTACTCATATAAATCGAACAACCTTTATTCTCGGACTTAAAAGAGTAACCGTCTCGCAATAAACAAGATCCAGATATAATGTTCATGCTTAACGCATGCACCAAATAACAATTATTCAAATTTAAAACTACTCCCGAAGGTAGGAGCGTGCCGACGGCGATCACATCAACCTTGGAGCCATTTCCAACACGCATCGTCACCTCGTCTCTCGCTAGTCTTCGCTTATTCCGCAGCTCCTGTTTCGCATTACAAATATGAGCAACCGAACCAGTATCAAATACCCAGGCACTACTACGATTACTAGTAAGATACACATCAATAACATATATATCAAATATACCTTTCTTCTTGATGTTGCCATTCTTCAGATCCGCCAGGTACTTGGGGCAGTTACGCTTCCAGTGACCAGCACCCTTGCAGTAGAAGCACTCAGTTTCAGGCTTGGGACCAGCCTTGGGCTTCTTTGCAGGTGCGGCAGCTTTCTTGCCGTCCTTCTTGAAGTTGCCCTTGTTCTTAGGCTTGCCCTGTCTCTTGAAATTGGTGGTCTTATTGACCATCAACACTTGGTGCTCCTTCTTGATCTCCACTTCAGCAATTTTCAGCATGGACGATAGTTCAGGCAACGTCTTGTTCATGCAGTGCATATTGTAGTTCATCACAAAGTTCTTATAACTCGGTGACAGTGATTATCGGTATGCCTCTGTCTGAGGCTGATACATTTTCATAACGAGCAGCTCGTGAGCGCTCGTTAACATCTAATGAACCGAGCTGAGCTTTACTTTTTGCTCATTATCCTTAACAAGTTTAATGATCTGAGCCTTAATGAGCATGAGCCTTAACGAGCCGAGCCTTAACGGGTCGAGCTGCTTGATAGTCCAGCCCTACAGTATAATCCTTTTTAGCAAACTAAACAAACATCATCTGGTCAAACATGACAGCAGTAGTAACTCTAGTTGGCGTACACAGTAGTGTGTCGGCCTAGCTGTAATTGCCCAGGTTGTGACATGGTTGCTTTAAGGCACGGCAGCATGCCGGCCTAGCTATAAAATGCACCAGGATTTCAGATGGTTAATTTAGTGCACTGTAGTGTGCAGGCCAAGCTAATCGGTGTCCTGGATGCAGCTCCAGAGGCCTTGCAAAAAGAACTCGTTCAAAGAGCCATCCCATCTTCCCCATCTCGGCTGTTCTTATCCCCACACGCTAACGCCACCTGGCCGCACATTTGGGATCGTCTCTAGTGCATGCTTTGCACATTTTCCTCGCCATCTCGCCCACTGCATTGGATCTTGCAGGCCGCGCGCCACCCCTCTCCAAAAGTCCCCTGATAGTCATACTCTGGTATGACCTCTTCCCCCTAATTCATCCCGATGTCGCAATCAACACACAACCTACTGCACAGTGTCTGGAGCAAGGTCGGCGACAACGTTTTCAACGAAATTGCTATGTGTCTGGACACTACTAGCGCCGCCCGGCTGGCCGCATGCTCCAAGGAGCTGTACCACCAAGTCACGGGCGGAAAAGGTAGCAGATGCCCCAACGACCACCGCGGGACATTTGTCCCCTACAACGATGTCTACAACCACATAATCTAGTGCTTTCACGGCCAAAAAGTCTGCATGGAGCCTGGGTGTGAGTTCATCAACTCGTCGGTAGAGCTAACACCTATGGTAGAGCTCGTCCGCCACCTTAGAGTTGCCCACTCGAGGACTGCGCCCATAATTCCCTATAGCCACAAACACTGGGAGCCGTCTAAGGCGGTGCCCATAGGGGACTCGCAGAGAGCGGATATCATCAGCATCGGGAAAGAGGGCACTGTGTTCGTCGCCCAAATTGATGGCCACACCACGAACATCGTTACATCCCCCAGGTTTGTCAGTTCAGGGGAGTGCGAATCACCGCGGTACAAGGTGAAGCTTTGGTCGCTGTCTCTATGGCATGAGCTCCATGCGGTCGAAATGGTGGCGACATCTGAGCTGACGAGTATGCCATCATCTGCCGAAGTCGCCCTAGAAGGGCTCAGGTCATACCTGTCACAGTCGCAGTGTTACCTGGAAGCTTTTGAACCATTCATCGGAATTCCCTGTGGATTAGGACTATTGCAACAACAAGTTTCAAAAGTGAGATAAAACATCTAAATATTCTTTGTGATGATCCCAATGTTAAGATATGTAACTTCGTACTAATTAATTACTACTTTATGTTGGTGATAGATTCATTTTGTATGGGGAGAGGTGGAACAAGTTTGCGGCAATGTATACCTATTTCCAATGTACGCTGTTGACATAGTGGGCCCATAGGCGACAGTGTGACAAGGAAAGGGTAACAGGCAGGAAAGAAAGTGCTACCCGACCACTGACACGCTGTTGCGTTATGCCGAGTATTTTGTATGGAGGTCTTAACTTGATACTGCTAATCTATTTTGTAGTATACATATGTAGTGGTACTTGTTCAGATTGACCAATCAAGTGCTAAATATGGACTCTCTTTCCTTATGAGTCAGGGCCTTGCTAAAACTATTGAATTTCAATGTCTTCATTGTTGAATCTGTCATTTCTTTTGGCCATTGTATGTACTGCTGAATCGGTCACTTTGAAATGTTGTTGAATCTGTCAAGTGGTGTTGAATATGAACTGGGAATCTGTAGATATTTTTTCTGTCTTATTTTGTACTGCTCAAGCTTCAAATGCTACTCAATTTGTCAAGTGTTATGTCGTTACTATTACTAAGGTATTTTCTAGAACTAATACTGATGTACTGGTACTTGTTTAGATCAAGTGCAGTAGATGGTCTTGCTTTCCTTTTTAAACTTGGCTTTATCACAATCTAGATGAGGCTTGGGAATTTTGGGATGCATATATATGGGGGTCACACTGGTATTAATTGGCGCCGTCTGTGGGAATTGGGAGTGCTGATGTAGCGTCTTCTTCGGCCCCATCAACAGCGATCTACAACTCTACAACAGCGAAGATTCGCCAGCTCTTCTGCGCTTTCGACTTCACTATCCACATGTTGTCCACTCGCCCGGCTTTCGACTCTGTGGGCGACGGGATCAGCCTGGCGATCGGGAGATTCCGCTTCTAGGTTGGTCAACTGGGTACGCTTCGCATGCCCGACCAACCGATGGCCCCCGCGATTGCTCCAACATCATGGTTCCGGCCACCAATCGGCAACCTCAGCGAGCTCAACACCCCGGCAACTGCCGGGAGCACGGACAGCGGCAGCAGTCGCGGTTCCGATTTGGGTGACCTAGCCACAGAGGATGGAGTCTACGACTCCGAATCTGAAAGTTGTGGGAGCAACAGCTTCCCCAACCACTTCATGTGAGCCATCATCAACACGGGTGACACCGACGTCAACCGCGAAAACACCGGCTCTGGCACCGGACCGCCCAATGGCGGTATACCAAATGGTGGCCCAACCAACGGCTCACCCATCAACGGTGCACCCGTCAACAACGGGATTGACGGGAACCCAAGCCTCACGGCGAATATGCGCACCGACGAACGCGTGTTGGTCAAGCTCAACGATAACGAGTGGGCCCGTTGTTGAGAAGCTCTACGGGGTAATCCTCTACCCCAAAGGTGGCATACGAGTCGAGCCTTTAGCGAGCTGGGCTCTCCTCCCATGGAGGATCCTCTTCCAAGGGAAACGAGTACTTGGCCAACAAAAGGGGATCTCAACTGGCCCACCTCACCGAGCAAGAGCGCGTAGAAACTACGATGGTCCTCGACTTCAGTTCTATGATAGTGGATACGCAGGCCAACGTGCTCCCGAAGACGCTGCAAGCTGCAGTGACGGCGGCCACCTTGTACCTCCTCAACAACCAGCCACCGGCTAGAGATCCACGAGCTGCCATGCACCGATCTACGATCGCGGGCTTGGGGCTAATCGAGGCCGCCTTCTACAAAGAGCCAACACCAGAGCCAAAGAAAAGCAAGGCTCTAGCAAAATGCTACTCCTCGCCTTCGTCCAGCGATGATAGCCTGATACATTGCAAATGTATCTATAATTTTTGATGTTCCATGCTTGGTTTTATCCACTTTCTTGTGTTTTGCCGACACTTTGGAGTACTTTTCATATGATTTATTGGACTAACCGATTAACAAGATCCACAGTGCCAGCTGCTTGTTTTCTACTGTTTTTGGTTCCAGGAAAGTCAGAAAATGAATATTCTCGCAATTGTAAGGGACAAAAGCCAAAGTGCCTATTTTTCTGGAAGTCATCAGATGCCAGAATACGAGACGGAGAGGAGCCAGGGGGCCACCACACCACCTGGCCGCGCGGGCCAAGCTTGGTCGCGCCAGGGGGTGGTGTGGCCAGCCCAGGCACCCCCTCGGCCTCTCCTTCTGCCTATAAGATGCCCTCGGGACGAAAACCCTAAGTACCCGATCAAAACTCCACGAAAGAGTCTGTAGCCGCCGTCATCTCCATCCCTAGATCGGGAGGGATCTGAAGCTCTTCCCGGCACCCTGCCGGAGAGGGGAATTCACCCTGGAGGCCCTCTTCATCACCATGCAAGCCTCCGGTGTGATGCGTGAGTAGTTCATTCTTGGACTACGAATCCATGTAGTAGCTAGATGGCTGGTTCTCCTCCTTTGTGCTTTCATTTCTAGATCTTGTGAGCTCCGTTCATGATCAAGATCATCTATTTGTAAATCTGCATGTTGTGTTTGCGGGGATCCGATGGTTATTGAGATGCTATTTCAGATTGATTATTGATTCTATCATGTCTTTGTTATTTGTGATCTTGCATGCTTTCCGTTGTTAGTAGCTATCTTGGCCAAGTAGATGCTAGCAACTCCAAGAGTTAGTATTTATGCTCGATTGTGGGTTCATGCCTCTGGTAATCTGGGAAGTGACAGAAATCTCTAAGGTACTAGATGTGTTGTTGCTACTAGGGAGAAAACAACAATCCTTTGTTCATAGAACAATCGTATTGTTTACATTACATGCAATTCGTAAAGCAATAATCGGTAGCTTGCAACTTAATACTGGAGGGGGTTCGGATGATAACCTGAAGGTGGATTATTAGTCATAGATGCAGTTGGATGGTGGTCTATGTATAATGTTGTAATGCCCAATCAAGTCTCAAAGCAGTCAAGATGATTAGTATATGCATGTATTGCTTTCTCGGTGTTTGTCAATTGCCCTGATGTAATTTGTTCACCCAGCATGTTATCTATCTAAGGAGACCCAACTCTAGTGAACTATGGATCTCGGTCCTTTTCTTTACATACAATCTACAAACTGTTTATTACTTTGTGTTTACTTTCTGCAAACTATTACTTCCTTCCATTTGATACGTTTAATCCTTTGTTTTCAGCAAAACACAGTGAGATTGACAACCTCATCGCAAGTTGGGGACAAAGTTCTGTGGTTGTGTTGTGCAGGTCTCCATGTTGCTACTAGCACCGGTAGTGTGCCCTGCCAAGGCTCAACTAGCAACACCTTTTGGGTGTTTCCTTGCTCCTACTGGTTCGATTAATCCTTGGTTTCATAACTAAGGGAAACTTGCTACTGTGCTCATCATACCTTCCTCTTTGGGTTCCCAACGAGCTCTACATCAACACTGAGCCATCAAGCATTTTTCTGGCGCCGTTGCCGGGGAGTCAAGGACATCTTAACAAGGGGAGTCCCTCATAACCAATCTGTTTACTTTGTTATTTTTGTTTTGCTTAGTTTCTTTTTGCTTTGTTTGCTTGTTTCTTTATCAAAAACACACAAAAATTAGTTTTACTAGTTTGCTTTGTTTATTGAAAACACACAAAAAATTAGTTCCTTTCTTAGGTTGCCACTATGTCTAGCCTTGCTCCAATCACTATGTCACCTGAGGAAATGATTTTCACTTTTAAACAAGGAATTGAGGAGAGCTTCAAGGAAGCTTGGTCTAGAATCTCTGATCTGCATGAAAAAACTGAGCCTAAAATGACTCAAAGCCTGTTCCTTAGTAGTTTTTACCTTGGAATTGCTCTTTGCTATAGATATGCTTTAGATGATGTTGTGGGAGGAGATTTACTCCAATGTAATGAGGATGATGCTATAAATGCTATAAAGAAATTGATTCTTACTAACAACTTGCCTAGCCAAACTGATATTTCTTTCGCAAAAATATTTGCTCGACTAAACACTCTTGAGACTAGCACTACTAGCTTAAAAGATTGCTATAATATGCTTAGGGAGCATCACAATTATGTCCCAATAAATTCTGAACCATCAAAGTGGCTCCCTACAGTAAAGATTGAGATAAACACTGAAACTTTTCAAGCTCGCTGTGATATCATGTCTGAATTTTGTCTTATGCGCAAAGATATTTATGAATCTTTGAATACTTGGGGGCTTACTGAAGGAGGAAAAGAAATATCTCTTGCTAATAATGCTACAATATTACCTATTGGAATAGCTGAAGGAGTGTTTACAAAGATCCTTGGGAAAATGATTTCTGCTGATTATCTTGTTACTGAATGTGCAGGAAAAGGACAAATTACACTTGGAAGGTCTCTATTAGAACTCCTTGGAGCAATAATAGATGTGGGAAAGGGGAACATGCACCTTTATTCTACACCAAACAATCATATTTTCCCCAAGGTTAAGAATAAAAGTAAGAGAGGTAAGGGAAAGAAATTTGGTTTAAATGCTTCTTCATTTGAGAACACTTGATTCTTCTTGCTTCTTATGCCTACCTTAAAGGCGTTAAAGAAAAGTACTTATTAGGAGATAACCCAAAAGTTTTAGATGAGTCTTGGAAGTTATTACCTCTGTAATAACCTCTCCTTATCCTTTTGATTTGCTTTTTGTGCCAAGAGTATCCTCTAATGAGAGAGAAGTAATGATTGGCAAAGTTGCTGTCCCGAAACAGATTTATGTGCTTCACCATAAACATTCGTGTAAAATCTCTGAACGTCTTTTTGAGGCGTGAATTTTTGTGCTTCTGACCCAGGTTGTTATCTAACTTTTGTTAGTTCAACACTTTTTTATTTGAGCAACATAAAGTCTTTGAAAAAATAATTCTTTACCTGTTGGTCTGTTTTGACAGATTTCTGCCATTTTCTGCATTTGCTTCTTGTTGGTTCTTTTTTTGAGTTCTTTTGGGGAATTGAGATTTTTGAGGGAAGTGCTACAGTAGATAGTGTTCTAATGGAATTTTATTTGGTGTTAGAACTTAACCATAAGACTTATTTATCTTGAGTGCACTAATGTTGCTAATAAAGATTGTGTGAAGTTTTGTATGAAGGAAAAATTCCAGGTGTATGGAAGGAATGAGTAATGAGATGAAGGACGGACTAAAGTTCAAGATTGGGGATGTCACGCGTGTCACCCCAAGAAATATCCAAGAAGTACAAGCGTCAAAGATTGGGGATGCCCAAGGCATCCCCTTCTTCATCAATAAAAATCCCAAGTTTCTTCCAAACACTTTATTTTTATCGTTTCATGCACAGTTGTGTTGTTCTTGGAGTGCCTTCTTTTTCATTTTTGTTTTTTTTTTCGTTTGCTTTGTTTGCTTAGTTTTCTGAATAAATTGGTTGTACCCCCTCTTTCATACATTGGTTTGCAAATAGTTTGGTTTGATTTGGAAAAGAGTAGGAAAATTCATGCTTATGTGGTAAAAAGAGCTCGTTTTTGACTATGGCCTATGCTTTGTCATGCCATGCTTGATATTGTTTTGGCTTTATTCTTAGTATTCTTTGCTGTAGCATGAATTGTTATAAACAATTGAGATTGCTTAATGTGCCTTGGATAAATCATGTGTTGTTTTAGCATATTAAAGCATAGTATAGTGGTATTCTCCTTTGATGCTTTATTTGGGTTAACTTGGCTCATGCTCACACCATGTTATGACTATATCAAGTCACCATAGCCTTTATGATCCTTTAGTTTTCAACTTGTAGTATCACTTTATGCTTTGATCAATGATGTTTTGTCGCTCTGCATGATTATGTCCATTATTGCTCTCTTAGTTTGTCGCTCCCAGTCTTTTGCTAGCCTCCACCCCCAAGTATGAGTTCCACTCATGCATCCAACTCCTTAAACCAAGTTATTCCAAAGAGTCCACCATACCTACATACTAACTTATGCTATTCCAAGTATATTCATGCTTTTGTTTACCTTCCAATATAAACTTGTTATGAGAAAACTAGTGATTAAAGCTCTCACGAACTTGATGGCACAATTTACTTTTCTACATTTAATAAACTTGAACCATTGGGTCCTTCTTTGTTGCGTATATGCTTGCGCTTTATAAGTTGAAATTAGCAGAACCATGTATCATGGGGAACGCTTTTAACATTGCACATGTACTTTGTACCCCGTTGATATCATGTTCTTTTGCTTACGGATCCCGGCGGTGTAAAATAAAAGTGGAACTTGTAAGATCATGGAGTTTGTATGTGTGTTAGAGAAATGCCTGGGCCGCTAGACTAAGCCATGCCTAATCATGGTGGAAACTTGCAGCATCACCATAATGAGCACTCTATGAAGCATCCTAAAGAAAAACCTATGCAAATAGCAAATAAAAATATCACTGAGATGCTCATTGTCTGCTTGCCTTGTCATTTTGATTATGGGATAGCTCCTATATCATGTGCAAGGGGTACCACGTTGGCGGTTCTTTATGATACATATGTACTTACAATGAAAACAGCTTACTTGTGACTAAAGTTGAGTAGCATGAGGTTCGGTCTTCGTAAGTAAGGGGCATGAGATTTCGGTTTATAACTTGTCAAGCATATCCTCTTAGTTGTGTCACTTTAACCTTAATCACTTTCAAGATGCTTATGATAGGGGCAATGAGAGCTGAAAGCTATAAGTACCATAATTTTGGAAGCTCTTTATGAGACTTGAATCCCTACTTCCTTCTATGAAGGCCTTTCTTCCACCATTATATTGAGTCTCCACCTTCTACCTTTATGCACCTACTTTGAGAGAATAGTGGCGATTCTTAGTTCTATGTGCATTTTCCCAAGACTAGTTGATTGATGCATATCTTGATATTGCTTGTTTTAAACTATTTGTATCTAGTCACTCTTATGAACTTTGAAGGTGTCCTAGGCATTTATATTTGCTACTCTATGAGTGACAAGCTGAATACTATTATGCTATGTTTTCTTTATGTGAAACAAACAAACGTCTTGCAAAGCATTGTTATTCATGAATCTTTTGTTTGTGCCTTTCATGTTGCAACATAGTTTCTTTGTCTTATTGCTAGAACTTTGTCTTTCATCTTATGATTGAAGTACTATGATCCTAGCTTTGAATGTTTTACAAATACTTTGATCAAGTCTACGATGGTGCATGTCTCCTCAAAAATTATTCTTTCTTTTTATCACTTACCTACTCGAGGACGAGCAGGAGTTAAGCTTGGGGATGTTGATACATTGCAAATGTATCTATAATTTTTGATATTCCATGCTTGGATTTATTCACTTTCTTGTGTTTTTCCCACACTTTGGAGTACTTTTCATATGATTTCTTGGACTAACCTATTAACAAGAGCCATAGTGTCAGCTGCCTGTTTTCTGCTGTTTTTGGTTCTAGGAATGTCAGAAAATGAATATTCTTGGAATTGTACGAGACAAAAGAGAAAGTGCCTATTTTTCCGGAAGTCATCAAAGGCCAGAATATGAGACGAAGAGGAGCCAGGGAGCCACCACACCACCTGGCCGTGTGGGCCAAGCCTAGCCGCGCCAGGGGGTGGTGTGGCCAGCCCAGGCACCCCCTCGGCCTCTCCTTCCGCCTATAAGATGCCCTCGGGATGAAAACCCTAAGTACCCGATGAAAAATCCACGAAAGAGTCTGTAGCCACCGTCATGTCCATCCCTAGATCGGGAGGGATTTGAAGCTCTTCCCGGCACCCTGCCGGAGAGGGGAATTCACCCTGGAAGACCTCTTTATCACCAGGAAAGCCTCCGGTGTGATGCGTGAGTAGTTCATCCTTGTACTACAGATCCATGTAGTAGCTAGATGGTTGGTTCTCCTCCTTTGTGCTTTCATGTCTAGATGTTGTGAGCTCCGTTCATGATCAAGATCATCTATTTGTAATTCTGCATGTTGTGTTTGCGGGGATCCGATTGATATTGAGATGCTATTTCAGATTGATTATTGATTCTATCATGTCTTTGTTATTTGTGATCTTGCATGCTTTTTGTTGTTAGTAGCTATCTTGGCCAAGTAGATGCTACCAACTCCTAGAGTTAGTATTTATGCTCGATAGTGGGTTCATGCCTCTGGTAATCTGGGGAAGTGACAGAAATCTCTAAGGTACTAGATGAGCTGTTGCTACTAGGGAGAAAACAACAATCCTTTGTTCATAGAACAATCGTATTGTTTACATTACACACAATTCGTAAAGCAATAATCTGTTGCTTGCAACTTAATACTGGAGGGGGTTCGGATGATAACTTGAAGGTGGATTATTAGTCATAGATGCAGTTGGATGGCGGTGTATGTATAATGTTGTAATGCCCAATCAAGTCTCAAATGAGTCAAGATGATTAGTATATGCATGTATTGCTTTCTCAGTGTTTGTCAATTGCCCCGCTGTAATTTGTTCACCCAGCATGTTATCTATCTAAGGAGAGCCACCTCTAGTGAACTATGGATTCTAGTCCTTTTCTTTACATACAATCTACAAACGGTTTACTGTGTTTTTGTTTACTTTCTGCAAAATATTACTTCCTTCCATTCGATATGTTTAATCCTGTGTTTTCAGCAAAAGACGGTGAGATTGACAACCTCATCGCAAGTTGGGGACAAAGTTCTGTGGTTGTGTTGTGCAGGTCTCCACGTTGCTACTAGAACTGGTAGTGCGCCCTACCAAGGCTCAGCTAGCAACACCTTTAGGGTGTTTCCTTGCTCCTACTGGTTCGATTAAACATTGGTTTCATAACTGAGGGAAACTTGCTGATGTGCTCATCATACCTTCCTCTTTGGGTTCCCAACAAGCTCTACATCAACACTAAGCCATCATAGCCACGACCTGTCTCGGCGTCGCCGCTCACGGCGGCACGATCGCGACTACGACGCATGTGATGACATCACACAGTGCAAAGTCGACAAAATGTGTGCTAGACGCGCTCGCTCGACTGACTCGGAGGATGAGGACATGGAGCTCTGTGGCGCCAGATGCTTCAACAGAGCAATCACGCAAAAGCGAATGCCTAAAGGGTTCAAACTCCCGTCGGAAATCCCAAAATTCGACGGCCTACATGACCTGAAGATCTGGCTGGAGGATCATATCTCCTTCGTCAGGCTACACGGCGGGAGTCGAAGCACGGCCATGCAATTCCTACAGCTGCAGGGCACTGCTCGCGCATGGCTCAACAACCTCCCGCGTGGATCCATTCGCGGGTGGGAAGAGCTGGTCTACAGCTTCATGCGTAACTTCAAGGGCACTTACAAAAGGCTCGCGTCAATCAAAGAACTAAGAGGCTGTCACGAGAGGTCTGGCGAGTCACTGCGCTCATACATCCAAATGTGGTCCATCATCAAGAACTCCGCATGCTTTCTTATTCGTCTAAGTAAGGTGCATTGGCTTCCTGCTTGACCTGGAAAACATCTCGGAGCCGACGTGTTCAATAGCGGTGTTCACCGCATAGAGATCAGAGAGGAGCTGGGCCGTTCGAAGCCCAAAACGATTAACCACCTGATGGAAATCACGAATCGATGGGCGGATGGAGAAGACTCGGTGTAAAACCGCACCTACTCCAATGACGACGATGACCTTGGGCGCAGACGCGACCGCCGAGGAAAACGTTGAATGCGCGTCTACGAAGACCGCGACGAGGTCAACATGGTCGCGGCTGGCTACGCCAACAAACTCGACGACAACTGCAATAACAGATATTGCAGCGAAGGATACCGTGATGCTGGGAAGACCACGCAAGTGTGGCAACGCCGCACTCGCAAAGAGGCACCCGCAACCTCCATCCATGACAAACTGTCCCGGCCATGCAACGTGCACTTCTACATCGATTAGAACGACGACAAGAAAAAGTCTAGTCACCTCCTAAAATACTGTCGCGAGTTCCTCAAGCTCCACGAAGGCCTAGCACAGATGAATCACGACGTGATCAATCGAGGCTACGGAGCCGCCCCAGGCGTTGTGGCACATGGAGCTCCTCCACCACCACCCGGACCTCCACCAGCTGCGGCTGCGCCTGTCCAGCAACATGGAGGCAAACCATACCCACGACATGTGGGCAACATGGGGATGATCCAAAAAGGGCGCCCCTCCAATCGCGTGCAGAAGGCCATCACTCGCCAAGTCAATTTGGCAATTAATTCTCCACCCTCCACCACTGAGTACCTTAGTGGAAGCGAGTCCTGCATCACTTTTGACAAACGCGACCACCCGCGCCTAGTTCCTCGTCCAGGCCACTATCCCCTCGTACCCGAGGCGCAGACCGGGGGCTTTGATATGAGTCGCATTTTCATGGACGGCGGAAGTGGCATTAATCTCTTGTTCGCAAGTACCTTGCGAGCAATGCGAATCCCGCTAACCTGCCTGGAGGTGTCAGACACGACGTTCCATGGCATCGTCCCAGGGAAGGGAGTGTATCCCCTGGGCAAAATCAACCTCGACGTCATCTTTGGCATGCCGCAAAATTTTCAGCGAGAACACATCGACTTTGAAGTCGTCGACTTACCCTCACAGTACCACTGCATCCTCGGACGTGTCACGTTCGCGAGGTTCATGGCGGTGCCACACTACGGCTATCTGCAGATGAAGATGCCAGGACCAAACAACGTCATCATGATCAATGGAAACTTCGAGAGGTCCAACAGCTGTGACAGGGAATTCAACAGAATCTCCCAGTCATTTGGCATGCATGAGGAACTCGCCAAACTGAAGGAGTCAACAGACAATAGTCTGCCTCCCCTGAGCAGGCCAAGTTCACCCGACATGTCCTTCGACTCGTCGGTGCACACAAAGAAAGTCCAGGTCCACCCAACAGACCCGACCAAGACGGCCCTCATCGTTAACAACTTGAGTTCCGCATAGGAACTCGCGCTCGTCGAATTCCTTCGTGAGCACTGGGAAATCTTTGCCCGGTGTCTAGTGGACATGCTAGGGGTCCCTAGGAAATTTCCCAAGCACTCACTCAACGTCAATCCAGATGCAAGGCCAATCAAGCAGAAAATACGACGACTGTCTCAACCACGAACAAAAGCAGTTGGTATGGAAATCAATAGACTCCTCGATGCAAATTTCATAGGCGAGATAGAGGAAAGCACCTGGCTTGCCAACACAGTGCTTCTGCCTAAAAAAGACATGGATATCCTGCGGATGTGCGTGGACTTCACCTCTTTGAATAAGCACTACCCAAAGGATCACTTCCCGTTGCCACGAATCGATCAAATAATCGACTCCACTGTGGGATGCGAGCGCCTCTGCTTCCTTCACGCCTACTCATGCTACAATTAGATTCGAATGAAGGAGGAAGACCAGGAGAAAATGGCGTTTACAATGCCCTTCGGTGTGTTCTGCTACAACACAATGCCTTTCGGGCTAAAAAACGCAGGAGCCACCTATCAGCGGTGCATGTAGGCTTTCCTCAAGCACCAACTTGGTCGCAATATCCAAGTCTACATTGATGACATCGTCATCAAAACCAAGGAGGAGGCCACGTTAATCGACAATCTCCGCGATACCTTTGCTAACCTCGACCGCTATCGGATCAAACTCAATCCGGACAAATGCGCCTTCGGCGTACCATCTGGGCAACTACTTGGGTATCTCATCTCTGCGAGAGGGATCAAAGAACACCCGAAGAAAATAAAGGCCATACTAGCCATGGAGAAGCCGAAGAATGTAAAAGGCGTCCAGCAGCTGGCTGGGCGAATCGCGGCACTCAGTCGATTCATCAGTCGAATGGGTGAAAAGGTGTTACCCTTCTACCAACTCCTCTGGAAAGCTGACAAGTTCGAGTGGACGAACGCAGCACAAGAAGCATTCGAAGACCTCAAGCGTCTAATGTCCACCTCGCTAGTACTAGTGACGCCCTGCGAAAAGGAACCACTATTGCTCTACATCGCCGCCACCAATCAGGTGGTTAGCACAGTGCTCGTGGTGGAACGAGCTGAAGAAAATAAAGTCCACGGGGTCCAATGCCTAGTATACTACCTTAGCGAGGTGATCACGCCAACAAAGCAGCGGTACCCGCACTACCAGAAATTGGCGTACGGTGTCTTCATGATGGCCAGGCGACTGTGTCACTATTTCCAGGAGCACTCAATCGTGGTGGTAAATGACGCCCCGCTTGGGCACATACTCAATAATCCTGACGCCACTGGACAAGTCGCGCTCTGGGCATAGAGTTGTCGCCACGCGACATCACGTACGAGAAGTGCGACGCGATCAAGTTGCAAGTTCTCCCAGACTTCCTCGTGCACTGGATGGAGAACTAGATCCCCGACAAACCAGATATGTCCTACCCCTGGACAATGCACTTCGACGGATCCAAGCGAAAGGACAGAGCTGGCGCAGGTGTCATACTGACATCGCCCCAAGGAGACAAGATGAAATATATTCTGTGAATGCAGTTCACCGCCTCCAATAACGAAGCTGAGTATGAGGCCCTGATCCACGGGATGCGGATAGCGAAAGCCTGTGGCGCCAAGAGGCTCAGCATCTACGGCGACTCCAAACTGGTGGTCAACCAAACGATGCACGAGTGTGACGCATTGAGCGACAACATGATCACCTATCGCGACCTCTACGACACACTCGAGGGAGAGTTTGATGGCTGTGAGCTACGGCATGTAGGTTGCGAAAGCAACGAAGAGGCGGATACACTCGCTAACATTGGCTCCACCTCTGCCCCCATACCACCTGGGGTATTCCTCGGCATGATGAGACTAATAATTTCCCCATTATTATAAGTTCTAACCTTGCAGAAAAAGAGGAGAAAAACTTGATTGGTTCTCCGAATGCATCAGAATTCCCTTGGGTATTTGATGAGTGACTTGAAAGGGATTAGTCACTCTATAGCCACCCAAAGAATATTTATGGAAGAAGGAGCCCAGCCGGTTGCAGATTTTCAGAGGCGACTTAAACCTCACATGAAATAAGAGGTAAGGAAGGAAGTAATATGTTTAGATGCAGGAATCATCTTTCATTTGGAGGAAAGTGATTGGATAAGTCATGTTCATTGTGTTCCTAAGAAAGGTGGATTTACTGTCATTCAAAATGAACACAATGAGATGATACATACTAGAACCGTTGTTGGCCACATGATGTGTATTGACTATAGAAAACTTAATAAGGAAACTACATATGATCATTATCCTTTACCATTTATAGATCAAACCTTAGAAAGGCTAGTTATGCATTCTCATTTTTGCTACCTAGAAGGTTATTCCGGTTTTTCTCAAATTATTGTTCACCTTGATGACCAACTAAAATAAACCTTTATTTGTCCTTTTAGTTTATATGCTTATCGCCATATGCCTTTGGTCTTTGCAATGCCCCTGCCACCTTCCAAAGATGTATGACTCCTATATTTTCTGATTATGTTGAAAGTTTTATGGGAGTATTCATGGAAGATACAATTTTTCTGTCTATGGAACTTCATTTAATCATTATCTCCATAACCTTCATAAAGTTTTGCAGAGATGTGAAGACACTAACCTAGTCTTGAATTGGGGAAAATGTCATTTTATGGTTCAAGAAGGTATAGTGCTTGGTCACAAAATCTCAAGTAAGGGTATAGAAGTTGATAAAGGAAAGATTGAAGCAATATAAAGGCTTCCCCCTCCTCGAGATGTAAAAGGTATTAGGAGTTTCTTAGGCCATGCTGGATTTTATAGAAGGTTCATTAAGAACTTCTCAAAAACTACGAAACCACTAACTAACCTTCAAAAGGATGTTGCTTTTAATTTTGATGAAAACTGTCTTACTGATTTCAACATATTAAAATAAGCCCTTCTTGAAGCTCCTGTTATAAAACCATCTAATTGGAAGAAACCTTTTGATCTATTCTGTGAGGCTAGCCATGAATCTGTTGGCAATTCTTTGCTAGTATAATGGTGATGAACTCAATATCATTCATCATGCTAGTCGTACCTTAAACAGCGCCCAAAAGAATTATCGCATGGTAGAAAAGGAATTTTCACTATGGTTCTCTCCTGCAATAAGTTTAGATCTTATGTTATTGAATCTAAGGTAAGAGTGCACAATGATCATATTGGCTTGAAAGAGATCCTTGAAAGGACTGATGTTAAGCCAAGGATGATCCATTGGACCTTAATTTTGCAAGAAATTGATTTACAGATTCTCCAACGAAAAGAAGAACAGGAGGAAGCACCTATAAACATTGAGGAAATTGATCCACCTAGATTAGTGTCATCTATCTGCATAACCTCATAGACTACAACTCATAAAATAAAATTTCCAATTTATCTTTGCAATGGTTTTATCAACTTCCTGCGGCCAACCTTGTTCAAAGGAAAAAAAATAAAAGGTTGATTCAAGAATTAAAAGGAGATGAAGGTACCCAAGTAAACTCATTTCCTCTAGATGAGCAACATATTTGAAATCTTGATTCTTCTTTGTTTTGGATTCTCATTTGCCGTTCCTATTTGTATTTTTGGTTTCCCTTTGTTTTTCTAAAGTTACTACCAGTTTTATGAGGTTGGTACGGGCGGCCGATACGACCAGACCCACTCGTACCACTGCTCGTTAAACCGGCAGTAACCCTCATTAAATTTCTCGCATATCGGTACGACCGGGATGTAGGTCACATCCGACCGTATGGCAGGTTGTTACTAGCCCTATATTCTTCCATTCGTTCGGTTGTGTAAAAAAACAAAGTCGGTAATAATCAGTACGGGCGGGTCCTGCACATACCACTTAGTCGGTTGATTACTTACCGTCGTCATGATGATGGACTTTTGGGAAGAAACCCGATACGGGCGTCGCCTGTACCAGCAGTCGTTACATTTTCGTTTTCTTCCCTTTTTGCTTATTTCCTTCCTTATTTGTTGGGGTTCTTTTCTTGGCTGACCCTGTTTCTTTAAGTATGATTTTTTCCCTGTTTCGGACCCTTAATAAGCCTCCCTAGAGGTCTTGCTCCCTCTTATATCAACAGATCCAATCTACTTGATGCGCTACCCAAATCTAGGCAAAAACAAACCTTTAAGCCTCATGGCTCCTTCGCGGGATAGCTTCCAGACTTCCTCCATTGATGCAGATGACCATGAAGCTCAAGGCCTGCAAAAAATGCAAGCATGCAAGATGGCAATTTTTATTATACAAATTGTTATAACAAGGTTTTGAACAATACTAAGTGTTTTCTGAACAATTTACAATTGCAAGATTACAAATACAACCATTTGTGCAATTGTAATAATTAGCAATAATTTCTAGCATTTAGAAAGGCTAAACTCACTAAATAATTTCCATGCTATTAGGTATAGTCAACTAAATTTATATTTTTGTCTTACTGGACAGAGGGTTCAAATTGGCAATCCATAGCAAAAAGATTTACCCAAAAATAATTTACAAAACAATTTTTATGGGTAAAATACTCCTAAAAAGGTTCTGCCTAAAACTTCTATTTTACCGAAGCTAAAGGGTGAAATAAGGCCTCAGTAGTGAAGCTCTCATTTTTCTGAATCCATAGACACCAAATTTGCATTTTTATGATTTGTGGATCAAAAGTTATTGAATTTCTAAGTTTAATACAAATTCTGCCTATTTTCTAATTTAAACAGACGCTCAGGCCAACGTGGCGTGTTCTTATTGGCTTGTACCGGTTCGGACGGATCGGCAACGTGGGCCATTAGATTTTAAGTGGAAACGAGTGGATCAAATCAGCTGATACCGCTTCGATAAGTGGTCTAATCTCAACCGCTGGTGACGGATCGGACGGCGCTCAGCGCGTCGACCACGGACTGGCGGCGCTGGCGACGGCGAGCGGCGACGGTGCATCAGGTGGGTGGCTCTCCGGTGGTTCTAGAGGGGTAGGGGAAACGGCGATCTTACCGGCGGGTTGCGGCAGTCTCGGTGGTCTCGATGGTGGTCGTGGTCGATGAAGGGGCGCTCAGATTCACCGGGGATTCCTCGCCGGAGTACCTACCGACGGTGGAGCTCGCGTCTCCGAGACGGTGGAGCCGCCTTGGGGCTCGAGCAGACAAGGCAATAGGTCAGCGAGGTGCGCCTAGTCGTGTAGAAGTTGGCTGTAACCAAAAGAGGGTGGCGGGAACCTACGTCTCGCCGGAAATCGCCGGTGAACGGCGGCGGCAGAGGGTGACGCCGGTGGTGACCGTGGCGACGACCTAGGGCACATAGAAAACACGGGAATTGTCAGTAGGTGCGTCAGAGCATGCCGAAGCTAACAGGACAGAGGGGAGGGTGCGGGGCAGTGAGTTCTCGCCGGAATCTTCGCCGGAGCTCGTCGGTGGCCGCGGTGGTTTGAGCTCGATTCCGAGCAGCCTAGGGGCTCTCAGGTGGTGGGGTCTGAGGGGAAACGGAGGGGAGGGAATGGGGTTTAAGGGGCAGGGGTCGGAGTGGAGAATTACTCCAGCATTTACGCGAATTTGCTCGAACTGAATCGACACAGAAACGGCAGAGGAGGGAGACGGCCCGTTCGTCCCGCGGTGGAAGACGGTGAGGTGGAGGTGACCTGGAGGTGGGACCGTGGTGTCAGCGAGAGGGGGTAAAGGGGGAAACGGTGAGAAATAGAGGGGGACAGGGGAGTGCCGGGTAGGCTTAGTGGGCTAGGGTTGTGGGCCGACTGCTGCTGCTGTTTTTTTATTCCTTCAGTTTTCTTTTTCTTTTTCTGTTTTCTTAAATAACTTTTGATTTAATGAACCAATTTGAATCAAACAAATTTGTAAAAATTTGTAAAACTCAAATTAGGGTTTTAGGGCATTACAAAACACATTTACTTTCCAACTCAAATTTTTCTAATCAAATTTATTCCCTTTGGCTTTAATAGCTAATATTGCCTTTCATAATTCTATTCTCAAAATAATTTATATCTTTTATCCATGGCTCCAAATTGGATGAAACCAATTTCTATTGTTTTATTATTTTGCCCCTTTTTCTTTTTAGCCCTCATAGGAGTACTTTTGTTTAATATAAATATGGAGTATATCCATAGTATTGTGTTGTTCTTGGTGTTAACCAATAATTAGAGTTTTAGGGTTTGAGATATTTTTCACTTCTCTTGTTTTTTTTTAAATGCAACCAAGTCAAGATGCTCATGCATGCTTCATGATTTGGGATTTTAAAACATGCACACCACTTCACAAACAAAAATCATTTTGTTGGGCTTGGGTTTTGGAGGCATTATATTAAATGTTCCAAAAGTTTGTGTTCCTTTTGAAATAATGAAGAACTTGGTTCTTCATTTGGTTTAAAATTTTCACATTTCAAAATTTGGAAAATTTTGGGATGTGACAGACTACCACCCTTAAAAGGAATCTCGTCCCGAGATTCGAGAAGGCTAGAAAGAATAGGTTGGGTTTTAGGATAACTTGGGTGCTACCACCCTTAAAAGGAAGCTTTGTTGGGTTGCATTGATGATTCACTTGGCTAAGGGTTTAATGATTGACATCCAAAGGTTGTTAACATTTCTCCATCTTGAGATTCTTGTACCACTGAATTGAGTTAGCTAAGGCTTACCATCCACACAATCTAGTTCTTCAAGGGTTCCATACATGTTGATGTGGTTCACATGTCCTTTCTGGGTCACATTGGAATTGCTCCCATTAGAGTCTCCAATATTCTTATTATTCTTCTTCTCAGGACAGTCTGCTGCAAAGTGTCCCAGTTGCTTACAATTGTAACACTGCAACTGGCTAATGTCCTTCTTAGAATTGTTATGCTGGTTCTGACCAAGGTTATCTCCATTGTCAATACCATTCCCTTTATTACCACCACTTCCATTGTTGGTGTGGTGATTATTGTGATGGTGGAGTTTGTGTCCATTTCCTTCATGCCAATGTGATCCAAAATCCCCATTGTCCTTTCTAAATGGACGCATCTTCTGTGATGATCCTGAGTGATATTTGTCAAAGCTATGCTTCCTCTTCCTATTCTCAACTTTGTCCTTCTTACTCTCTAAAATCCTAGCTTTGTCACACAGTGATTGATAAGTTGGAACATAAGCAACTGATAATTGCATTGAAAGTTCATCATTCAGTCCATCTAGGAACTTTTCCTTCCTCTTAGCATCAGTATCAGTACCGTCTAGAGCATAACGTGATAGATTGTTGAATTCCTCAATATATTCAGCAATGCTGTGGTGACGTTGTTTAAGGTTGTGAAACTCCTTCTTCTTTAGGCTCATCATGCCTGAAGAGATATGATTAGTGCGAAAACCGTCTTCAAATATTTCCCAAGTCACTTCTTCAATGGGGTGAGTGACTTGAAAGTTGTCCCACCATGTAGCTGCAGGGCCTTCAAGCAAGTGCGCTGCAAATCTCACTTTCTTAGCATCAGAGCATCCAACGGTCACTAGATCCCTGTTTACTGAACATAACCAGTCATCAGCTACCATTGGATCAGAAGTACTAGAGAACTTTGCAGGTCTTAATCTCAGAAATCTAGTGAGCATATCCAGAGGTGGTGGATTGTTGTTGTTATTGTTGTTGTTCTGATTCTGATTGTTGATGGTTGCCATGAATTGTGTCATCATCTGCATTAGCTAAGTCTGTGCAGTCATCATCTGTTGCATCTCATTTTCATTGCTGTTGTTGTCTCCATTGTTATCATGGTAGTTGGCGCGTCTTGGAGGTATCTTTAGTTTAATAGGGATAAGTAATGATAGATAGATAGATAGATGGGTCTAAGGGAGTTCTAACACACACTCAAACCAAAACAAACCTGTTCAATCAAACATTCATCAAGCAACCAATCACTTAGCAACTTCTGACTTTAACTCAAACAAGCAACCTAGTATAGTCATACCACATAGGTCGGCATGATCCATACGCTAACACGATATCGATAACTCGAACATGATAATTGGTAGGCAATCTAATGTCTCATGGGTCGCACTATGATAACATCAGTGGGAGCTCTCTTTCGAGTTGGGCAATCATCGGTGAAGTGTCCTATCTTCCGGCAGCGATGGCAAAACACTTTTGTCCTGTCTCGAGTACTTTTTCTTGAAGTGTTGTTGTGGTTTTCTTGAACTTCCTTCCCTGGGAATTCATTGATATTGTGTCTTTCTTTCTTGCATTTGGAGCAGGTGATATGGCACAAGTTTTCTTCTTTCTTCCTAAGAGCTTGATACATTCCATCCTTGACTTGTTCTTTCACTTGTTGCACTATGAAGTCGAGATGGCACTTGGCAGGAATGTGGTTGGTTCCTTCACATAGGTAACAAGTAACTTGAGATGTGGGGCATTCTCCAACTGGATGGTTGTGATCACAAAAGGGACATTGATCTTGATGTTCCTTACAGGTGTGTCCTACTTCTCTACATATTTTGCAAGCTCGAGGACTTGTCACAACTTGTATCTTGATCTCCTTGTTGGCATGATCCATCCTCAAGGTCCTTAGAGTAGCAAAGGCTGGTCTTCTACATGTGTGAAGGAGAAGAGATTCAGTAAAGAATGATCAAGGTATACGAGAAAATCTAATAAGTATAAAAATATAAGTTCATTCCTAACAAGGGGTTTGTCCAATTCCTAGGGTTACGAACCTACAGGCAACATAGTGCTCTGATACCATCTGTAAAGACCCAAACCTGGCTTGGTTCGAATCCCTGTGATTACAGTGCTAGTCCCTGGATCGAATCGCTAGCACTCACAATTTAAGATGTAATATCAAGATACAAAGGTCATATTACATCGCATGATCCAGAATATGAATACTTTATTACATACTCATAGCCATAGGCTATCTTATTACAAAGCAGCAGAATACAAGTAAAGCATGGAGTCCTTCATCTTCATGTGCCACAGGCAAACATGTTGGGTGTAGACTCATAACCTCTATCATCAATCAACACTCATCAATAGAATAACCTGCAACATGATAGGTTGCAGCCACAAAGGGTCAATACTTTGAATGTATTGGCAAGTGTCACAAGTTGGTGAATATAAGTTGGACTATCACTACATGCATATTTGGCTAAGTAGATCTTAGGCTCATTTGCAGAAAGCAATATGGTTTTATCCTATGTTTGTAAAAATAGTTTTGATATTTCAACAACTTTCTGAACTCCTTGGCAAACTCCAAGTGCTTCTACTCTCTTGTTGTCACCATCAAGTTTTACTTTGAGAAATTAGAATGTCGAGATCTTCCATAGCTTCAGGCCTTAGTTGCTCAGAGTTGTGCATAACCGGGGACACAGCTAAGTACTTAGAATTTGATCTTCTGCAGAAGTTGTACACTTTACCCACAAGACACAATCTCTTCTTGACACCACCAGTGGTCGCTGGATTAGTACTCACCAAGATGGAGTACCGGCAGATCGAGAATGTGACAAAGTCTTTCCATAGAAGTCCTCCCAATACATAATGCTAGCACATCTACTAGGCACCAATGCAAGGATAAACCTCCAATGCATAATTCTAGTTAACCTGAAGAGGTACCAATGCATGGGTCTCCCACTATGTAATTGACTAGGCCAGAGCCCATTTGGCATGTGGCTGTACACGAAAGCATGTTCAATCTCTAAGTTCATGGGTGGTATTCTTCCAGTGCACACACAAAAGAGATAGCCATAGACATGGTTCCCTTCGTTGCCACCTTATTCTCAACTGAGTATCCACATTCCACCCAGGTGATTCATTGAGTACTTGTTTTATTATATAAAACATATATTTTTTTCCAACACTTCATATAATCACAATATGGTATATTCCACCCTAAATCTATAGCAGGGCTAAGCATACTACAACTACAGTCTTTCCACTAAGGGATATAAAGGATATCCTAAATAGGACATAGCATAGCATAGTATCATAGTAGTCTTATCATGCATACTACAAAAATCCACTAAGTGTAATGTAAATAGTAGGACATGGATGATAGTGTCACTTGCCTTAGTAGTTGGTGGTGTTGGTACACTCTTTGCAGTAACACACTTGGCAATCCACACAATCTATCAAGCAAAACAACCAAGACAAAACATGCACAACATCAACACTAATGGCAATACAAAAACCGTGCAAAAATTGCAAGCATGCAAGATGGCAATTTTTATTGTACAAATTGTTATAACAAGGTTTTGAACAATACTAAGTGTTTTCTGAACAATTTACAATTGCAAGATTACAAATGCAACCATTTGTGCAATTGTAATAATTAGCAATAATTTCTAGCATTTAGAAAGGCTAAACTCACTAGATAATTTCCATGCTATTAGGTATAGTCAACCAAATTTATATTTTGGTCTTACTAGACAGAGGGTTCAAATTGGCAATCCATAGCAAAAATATTTACCCAAAAATAATTTACAAAACAATTTTTATGGGTAAAATACTCCTAAAAAGGTTCTGCCTAAAACTTCTATTTTACCGAAGCTAAAGGGTGAAATAAGGCCTCAGCAGTGAAGCTCTCATTTTTCTGAATCCATAGACACCAAATTTGCATTTTTCTGATTTGTGGATCAAAAGTTATTGAATTTCTAAGTTTAATACAAATTTGCCTATTTTCTAATTTAATCAGACGCTCAGGCCTACATGGCGTGTTCTTATTGGCTCGTACCGGTTCGGACGGATCGGCAACGTGGGCCGTTAGATTTTAAGTGGAAACGAGTGGATCAGATCGGCTGATACTGCTTCGATAAGTGGTCTAATCTCAACCGCTGGTGACGGATCGGACGGCGCTCAGCGCGTCGACCACGGACTGGCGGCGCTGGCGACGGCGAGCGGCGACGGTGCGTCAGGTGGGTGGCGCTCCGGTGGTTCAAGAGGGGTAGGGGAAATGGCGATCTTACCGGCGGGTTGCGGCGGTCTCGGTGGTCTCGATGGTGGTCGTGGTTGATGAAGGGGCGCTCAGATTCACCGTGGATTCCTCGCCGGAGTATCTACCGACGGTGGAGCTCGCGTCTCCGAGACGGTGGAGTCGCCTTAGGGCTCGAGCAGACAAGGCAATAGGTCAGCGAGGTGTGCCTGGTCGTGTAGAAGTTAGCTGTAACCAAAAGAAGGCGGCGGGAACCTGCGTCTCGCCGGAAATCGCCGGTGCTCGGCGGCGGCAGAGGGTGACGCCGGTGGTGAGCGTGGCGACGACCTAGGGCACATAGAAAACACGGGAATTGTCAGTAGGTGCGCCAGAGCATGGCGAAGCTAACAGGACAGAGGGGAGGGTGCGGGGCAGTGAGTTCTCGCCGGAATCTTCGCCGGAGCTCGTCGGTGGCCGCGGTGGTTTGAGCTCGATTCCGAGCAGCCTAGGGGCTCTCAGGTGGTGGGGTCTGAGGGGAAACGGAGGGGAGGGAATGGGGTTTAAGGGGAAGGGGTAGGAGTGGAGAATTACTCCAGCATTTACGCGAATTTGCTCGAACTGAATTGACACAGAAACGGCAGAGGAGGGAGACGACCCGTTCGTCCCGCGGTGGAAGACGGTGAGGTGGAGGTGACCTGGAGGTGGGACCGCGGTGTCAGCGAGAGGGGGTAAAGGGGGAAACGGTGAGAAACAGAGGGGGATAGGGGAGTGCCGGGTGGGCTTAGTGGGCTAGGGTTGTGGGCCGACTGCTGCTGCTGTTTTTTTTTATTCCTTCAGTTTTTCTTTTTCTTTTTCTGTTTTCTTAATTAACTTTTGATTTAATGAACCAATTTGAATCAAACAAATTTGTAAAAATTTGTAAAACTCAAATTAGGGTTTTAGGGCATTACAGAACACATTTACTTTCCAACTCAAAATTTTCTAATCAAATTTATTCACTTGGCTTTAATAGCTAATATTACCTTTCTTAATTCTATTCTCAAAATAATTTATATCTTTTATACATGGCTCCAAATTGGATGAAACCAATTTCTATTGTTTTATTATTTTGCCCCTTTTTCTTTTTAGCCCTCATAGGAGTACTTTTGTTTAATATAAATATGGAGTATATCCATAGTATTGTGTTATTCTTGGTGTTAACCAATAATTAGAGTTTTAGGGTTTGAGATATTTTTCACTTCTCTTAGTTTTTTTTAATGCAACCAAGTCAAGATGCTCATGCATGCTTCATGATTTGGGATTTTAAAACATGCACACCACTGCACAAACAAAAATCATTTTGTTGGGCTTGGGTTTTGGAGGCATTATATTAAATGTTCCAAAAGTTTTTGTTCCTTCTGAAATAATGAAGAACTTGGTTCTTCATTTTGTTTAAAATTTTCACATTTCAAAATTTGGAAAATTTTGGGATGTGACAATCTCTCTCTTTGGATGGTATGTGTAGTCAAACACATATCATTTTCCTTCGGGTCTAAAGAAGAGGGTGAAATCCTTTGGATTTGTTTGGAAGTTTGCTTGGAGCTATTGTGACTATAAGCACCGGCTAGCAACTTTCACGGTCAAAGGAAGATTAAAGAGAGATTCCCTAAGCTAAGTACGATATCCACGGGGAGACCCTTAATTGGGGTGGTCTGTATGGGTGACTGCTCTTAGACATCGTGGTGGTTATTTAGAGGAGACCTCATTCTTGACTCAACAAAGTGACTACCTACGAGCCTTGTAGTGAACATCTTATTATGGAGCTCTCTCCACACATATCATGACACAAGAAATAGGTCATCCTAATTATAATTTATAATATCATGCTAGAGGTGTATCCTACATCCCTGAGAACGCTTTAGCCCTATTGAGTTCAACCACTTTTCCAAATGCTGTTGTTGCTCGCTTCCTTTTACTTGTTTTAATTATGTCTCTACATTTAACCAAAAACCTTTCAAACACCCTTTACTTGAAATCAAAGGCGGCTTACAAGTATCCTTTGGTAGAAAATGACGAGGGGCATAAAGACCTTAACCAAATAGCTCTTTGTGGGTTTGATACTCTTATTTTGAAACTAGCTACAATCGATCTGTGCACTTGCAATCATCATACATCAACCACAATATATTCCACCATGTTGAAATGACACAAATGTGTATGAGATGCGGCGGAAGTTGGAGTCAATGTATGAGAGAAAGACAGCTATGAACAAGGCCTCGGTAATCAAAAGACTAGACACGCTTGAGTACTAGGATGGTAGCAGTGTTATTGAACACTTGAATGTCTTCTAGTGCCATATAAATCAAATCTCTGCCATGAAGATCAACTTCGAGGATGAGGTGCAAGCATTGTTGCTGCTGATTTCCATGCCTGATAGTTGGAACACGCTTGTTGTGTTAGTTAGCAATTCAGCTCCAGATGGGAAGCTGATGTTAGAGATGGTGAAGAATAGCATGCTGAATGTAGAAGATAGAAAGAGGGAAAAAGGAGATGCCTCCTCTTCTGATGCCTATGTGGCCGAATCCAACGTCAAGAATGACAACTGTGGATGTGGCCAAGATAAATCTTAGCATGGAAAAGACCAGAAGTCCAGGGGAGATCAAATTCAAGATAGAGATCATGAGTTACTTGCTTCTATTGTGGCAAGCTGGGACACAAGAAGAGCGATTGCAAAAAATACAAAAGAGATCTGCTAGAGGGAAAAGTCGAGAAGAAGGTCGGGAAAGAGGGTCAGAATGGTGCCACCATGAATGTAGAATGTGAGCAAGGTGAAGATTACCTAGTCATTGAAGATGGAGAATGCTATAGTGCTGTTCGTGATGATGCAATGAGTTCGGTTGTGGATTCAGGTGCATCCATGCACATTACATCACACAAGGAGTATTTCACGTCCTATAGTAGTGGCGTTACTGTCCAGGTGAGGATGGGGAATAGTGGTTTGATGTCTAAGCACTTCTATTCTTGTAGACAGTTGTTGGGACTCCAAGTGTAGAGATTTGTAGAACAGCAGCAAGTTTCCCTTAAGTGGATTACCCAAGTTTTATCGAACTCAGGGAGGAAGTGGTCAAAGGTATTCCCTCTCAAGCAATCCTGCAATCAAGATACAAGAAGTCTCTTGTGTCCCCAATACACTTGTCAGGTGTATAGGTGCACTAGTTCAGCGAAGAGATAGTGAAATACAAGTGGTATGGATAAAATACAACGGTGCTAAAAAATATCTTGATGGCGTGGAAGAGACTAAAGGCAAACTGAAATAAAGATGGAACCAAGCAAACATGTAACAGATCTAGTAGCAACTGTTGGGTCCGCAGGATAGAAAACAAAAAATTCCTACGATGAGAACTAAATGCCAAGATCTATCTACTAGATACAGAGCAACGGGTGGACATACATCCATCGAGAACTTACCCTCGAAGACAACGAGTTTTGTTAACGAGTAGGCACTCGTGGTTAATGTAGTCGTACACTTGCCGATCTCAAGATCGTGTGCAAGTCTGAGCGCCGCAAATCAGCAGCGCATCCGTCCTCGCACACACGTTCAAGCCACCGGAAAACCTCCACCTCCTCGCTCCAGCGATGTAGCGGAAGCAGCAGCTCCTTCCAGACGAAATGCCACCGGGAACATGTATTTCGCTAATCCGAGACCATGGGGGAATAATTCTAGAGGGGGAGAGAGATCCTTCACGAGGAGGTGTGGGGAAGAAGGAGGAAGAGGGGGACTTTTATAGGAGGAGGGGGTACCCCCTCCATGGCCGGCGCCTCATGGAGGTGACCCCTCACCTCCTCCATTCATGTGGTGGTAACTCTCTCCAAATTAAAATGCCTCTTCACATTCTCTTTTAAAGTCTCCACTTTAAATGCATTAAAATTCTCTAAGTTTAATGCTCTCTCATTTAATAAAACTCTTTTATTAAATTTATTCAGATTTTTTGTTAATTACTTTAATTAACAAAAATTCACATAAAACCCCTTGCAACATTTCAATATCACATGCAGAACCACTTTCTGCAATTTCACCCGAAACAATTCTGGTTTCTATCGAAACAATTCCTGCGCTTTGCAATTCTTTTGTCTAAAACATATGTGCTCCAAAATGGTGTCCGGTAACTCTTAAGTGTGTCACCCAATGGTTCGCGAATAATGCAGACATGATTGAGACTCCTCTCAGATCAATAATCAAAAGCGGGACCTGGAGATCCATACTGACTCCTGCATATTCAACGATGACTTATGTGATCATGAGAACCTTTAACGCTAGTAACTTAATCCCTTTTTCTCATGATATAATACATGTCCGAGATTCGATCATCTGTATCCAAATACCTAGTTTGATCTTGTTACTGACATGCACTCTTTTCTCGTTCCCATGATATATCATTCTAGTGGTCACATCACTTGCTTGCAAGCTATCTTAATGTGATATCACCGAGAGGGCCCAGAGTATATCTATCCATCATAGGGATTGAAAATTTCCACTCTTGATCCATGAGCCTCAACATAACACCTTCGTAGCACTAAACCCATATTTATAGTCACCCCGTTACGGTGTGACATTTGATGTTATCAAGATACTCTTCCGGTGTTAGCAATTAACATGATCTCATGGTGTAAGGATAAAGATTACTTCGTATGATGTTATAGCAATATAAACATAATGGCTTGATCGTAATGCTATACTTTGAATGAATGTTCATCACATCATTTCACAAATGGTGTGACCTTGTTATTAACAACATCCAATGTCTATGATCAGGAAACCTTGATCATCTTGTTAATCAACAAGCTAGTCTATAAGAGAGGCATAACTAGGAACCCTTTTTGTTTATTAAACACACATGTATTGACGTTTCCGATCAATACAATTATAGCATGCAAAATAAACATCTATCATATACGAGGAATACATAATAACAACTTTATTATTGCCTCTCAAGGCATATTTCCTTCAGTCTCCCACTTGCACCAGAGACAATAATCTAGTTCACATAGTGATAAACCTAACACCCATGGAGTTCTGGTGTTGATCATGTTTTTCCCTAGGGAGAACTTTAGTCAATGGATCTGCTACATTTAGGTCCGGGTGTACTTTACAAATCTTTATATCTCCATCCTTGACATGCTCGCGGATGGAGTGAAACTGGCGCTTAATATGCTTGGAATTCTTGTGAGACCTCGGTTCCTTGGCGTTGGCTATGGATCCATTGTTGTCACAATAGATCACCATTGGGTCCAATGCACTAGGAACCACACCTAGTTCCGTTATGAACTCCTTCATCCAAACCGCTTCCTGTGCCGCTTCTGAAGCAGCAACATATTCCGCCTCCGTTGTTGATCCAGCCACCACAGGTTGTTTGGAACTCCTCCAACTAACTACTGCTCCGTTCAAGAGAAATACGTATCCGGATTGATACTTAGAGTCATATGGATCGGTGTCAAAGCTAGCATCGACATAACACTTAGCGACAAGCTCTTCTTCACCTCCGTATATAAGAAACATATCCCTAGTTCTTCTCAAGTACTTAAGGATGACCGCTATCTAGTGTTCTGAACCTGGATCAGATTGGTACCTACTAGTCAAACTAATAGCATGTGCCACATCCGGTCTTGTACATAGCATGGCATACAATATAGAGCCTATGCCGAGGCATAGGGGATCTTATCCATTATCTCTCTTTCTTCCGCCGTAGCCGGACTTTGAGTCTTGCTCAATGTCTTGCCTTGCAACATAGGTAAGAACCCCTTCTTACTTCCATCCATATTAAACTTCTTTAATATCTTATCAAGGTATGTACTCTGTGATAGCCCAATTAGGCGTCTTGATCTATCTCTATAGATTTTAATGCCTAATATGTATGAAGCTCACCAAGGTCTTTCATTGAAAATTTGCTGTTTAGATAACTTTTAACACTATTTAAAAGATCTATATCATTTCCAATCAATAATATGTCATCCACATATAATATCAGAAATGCCACATTGCTCCCACTCACTTTCTTGTAAATACAAGCCTCTCCATAAGTTTGGACAAATCCAAACTCTTTGATCACCTCATCAAAGCGGAGATTCCAACTCCGGGATGCTTGCTTCAGTCCATAGATGGATCACGGAAGTTTGCATACCTTATCAGCATCCTTAGGATCGACAAAACACTTAGGTTGTCTCATATACAACTCTTCTTCAATATTTCCATTGAGGAACGCAGTTTTGTCATCCATCTGCCATATTTCATAATCGAAATATGCAGCAATTGCTAACATAATCCTAACCGACTTTAGCATCGCTACGGGAGAGAATGTCTCATTGTATTCAACTCCTTGAATTTGTTCAAACCCCTTTGCGACAAGTCGAGCCTTATAGAGGGTCACATTACCATCAGCATCAGTTTTTCTTTTGAAAATCCATTTATTCTCAACGGCCTTTCGATCGTGAGGTAAGTCTACCAAGGTCCAAACCTGGTTTTCATACATGGATTCCATCTCAGATTTCATGGCTTCTAGCCATTTGTTGGAATCCGGGCTCATCATCGCTTCTTCATATGTCGCAGGGTCATCCATTTCATCAACCATGAAATTCACAACAGGATTGCCGTATAGTTCAGGAGCTGCACATGTCCTACTTGACCTGCGAGGTTTGGTAGTGTCCTCTTTCAGAGTTTCATGATCAATATAATTAGCTCTATCTTCATTAGGTGAAGTCAACTCCGAAACAATTTCCGGTGCTGCGCTACTCGCCATTTCATGAAGAGAAGGTTCAATAACCTCTTCGAGTTCTACCTTCCGACTACTCACACTTTTCACGAGAAACTCCTTCTCAAGAAAGGATACATTCTTGGCAACAAAAACCTTGCCCTCGGATCTATGATAGAAGGTATACCTAATCGTTTCCTTAGGGTATCCTATGAAGACGCATTTTTCCGCTTTGGGTTCGAGTTTATCCGGCTGAAGTTTCTTCACATAAACATCGCATCCCCAAACTTTAAGAAATGACAGGTTAGGTTTGTTTCCAAACCATAATTCATATGGTGTCGTTTCAACGGATTTAGATGGTGCCCTATTTAAAGTGAATGCAGCGGTTTCTAGTGCATAACCCCAAAATGACAGTGGCAAGTCAGTCAGAGACATCATAGATCGAACCATATCCAATAAAGTATGATTACGACGTTCCGACACACCATTACGTTGTGGTGTTCCAGAAGGCGTGAGTTGTGAAACTATTCCACACTCTTTCATGTGTGTGCTAAACTCGTAACTTAGATACTCACCTCCATGGTCGGACCGCAGAAATTTGATCTTTCTGTTATGATGATTTTCCACTTCATTCTGAAATTCTTTGAACTTTTCAACGGTTTCAGACTTGTGTTTCATCAAATAGATATACCCGTATCTACTCAAATCATCCGTGAAAGTAACAAAGTAACGATATCCACCTCGCGCCGACAAACTCATTGGACCACACACATCAGTATGTATGATCTCCAATGAATCTATCGCCCGTTCCATTGAACCGGAAAACGGCGTTCTAGTCATCTTGCCCATAAGGCATGGCTCACATGTATCAAAGGATTCAAAATCAAGTGATTCCAAAATTCCATCAGAATGGAGTTTCTTCATGCGTTTAACGCCAATATGACCTAGACGGCTGATACATTGCAAATGTATCTATAATTTTTGATGTTTCATGCTTGGTTTTATTTACTTTCTTATGTTTTGTTCCAGCTTTGGAGTACTTTTCATATAATTTCTTGGACTAACCTATTAACAAGATGCCATAGTGCCAGTTGCCTGTTTTCTGTTGTTTTTGGTTCCAAGAAGTCAGAAAATGAATATTCTCGGAATTAGACGGGACAAAAGCCAAAGTCGATATTTTCCCGGAAGATTCACGGAGCCAGAAGGAGAGCCAGAGAGGGGCCACAGGGTGGCCACACCACCCCATGGCACGGGTCCACCTAGGCCGTGCCAAGGCATGGTGTGGGCCCCCTGGCTGGCCACCGACCTTGCCTCCTTCGCCTATAAGAGTCTCCGGATACCAAAACCCTAAATAGTCAAGCCTCCAGCCACAAAAAGTTCCGCAGCGCCGCCGCCACCTAAGGGGAGATTCGGGGGATAGAAAGTCTCTGTTCGGGCACCCTGCTGGGACGGGGAAGTGCCCCCGGAGCCATCTCCATCGATCTCCACCGCCATCTCCATCACCATTGCTGATTCCTATGATGAGGAGGGAGTAGTTCTCTCTCGAGGCTAAGGGTTCTACCGGTAGCTATGTGTTCATCTCTCTCTATGCATGATCATATTGTGATCATGAGCTTTGTAATCAATTAGATCTACCTTGCTACTCAAGTGCTTTATTAGATCTCTGCTCTCCCCATGTGTGTGAAAGTGACAGCATGCACACCATGGTGTCACTTAGGCTAGAGATTACAAATACTTGTTATGATTTATATTTGGAGTTGGATGTCCCTATGAAATTGTGGTGTTTGTTGGAACCATCTAGAGCTCAAGGTGACAGTGTGGTGTTATCTAGATGGGAAAGGCTTACTTTGAGGTGTGTTGTTATAGCCCTACCAACGATTAGAGTGTCCAACCAGAGAGTAGTTAAGAGTAGTATCATAAAGAGAAGATATTTATATGAGAGTGTTCACTAGTGAAAGTATGATTCCTAGGCCTTGTTTCTAAGCATTGATACACCATTTGCTACTAGATCTGTTACATGTTTGCTTGCTTCCATCTTTATTTCAGTTTGCCTTTAGTCTCTTCCACGCCATCAAGCTATCTTCTATCACCGTTACCACTTATAATTATCCATACCACTTGTATTTGACTATCTCTTCGCCGAACTAGTGCACCTATACACCTGACAAGTGTATTAGGTGTGTTGGGGACACAAGAGACTTCTTGTATCTTGATTGCAGGGTTGCTTGAGAGGGAATACCTTTGACCACTTCCTCCCTGAGTTTGATAAACCTTGGGTGATCCACTTAAGGGAAAACTTGTTGCTGTTCTACAAACCTCTGCACTTGGAGGCCCAACCACTGTCTACAAGAATAGAAGTGCGTAGAAATCAAGATATTTTCGGGCACCATTGCTGGGGACGAAAGGTAAAAGGTATTCACACCGGTGGATTAAAGAAGAAGAACCTCCCACGGCAAATGCCTATTTTCTGGTATGAGTACACGAAGTTATTTCCTTTAGATTATGCAATTTTGTCTTTTTGTTTCTTGTTTTCACTAGTTAGGCTTAATGGAAAACAATAACAACATTAGAGAGCTTTATAGTATTTATCTTGAGTTAGGACATGAAATGTTTGAAGAGAAAATTAAAAAACCTATGGAACTTTATTTGCATGCTAATAGCAGTGTTGTTAGTATGAATTCTTTGGACACCACTATTGCTAATACTATGGAAAGGTCTAAGCTTGGGGAACCTAGTTTCTATGAAAATGATCCTTTTAGTCCCCCAAGCACGGAGGAGAAAATTTACTTTGATGATACTATGCCTCCAATATATGATGATTACAATGATGAATATGATATTTTTAGTCCACCTACTATTGAGGAGAAAATTGATTATGATTACAATATGCCTCCTATATTTGATGATTATGGTGATGAGAATGATAATGATAGCTATTTTGTTGAATTTTCTCCCACTACAATTAATAAGAATGACTATGCTTATGTGGAGAGTTTTAATTATTTTATGCATGTGGCTCATGATAAGAATGTTTTATGTGATAGTTATATTGTTAAATTTATTCATGTTGCTACTGAAAGTTTATGATAGAGGGAAACATGGTTTTATGTTTCTCAACAATATTAATTTTCCCCTCTTTATGTTAAAAGTCTTAAAGTTGCACTTGTTTTGCTTTCCTATGCTTGTTGCTTTGTGCTTTCATGACTTGTTTCTTTACAATATTCCTATGCATAGGAAGTGGGTTAGACTTAAATGTGCTTTGAATTTGCTTCTTGATGCTCTCTTTTACTTCAATTCATATTTCTTATGTGAACATCTTCTCAAACTATCAAGCCTAACTTAAAGGCATTAAAGAAAAGTAATTATTGGGAGATAATCCAAAAGTTTTAGATGAGTCTTGGAAGTTATTACTTCAGTAATAACTGCTCCTTATCCTTTTTATTTGCTTTTTGTGCCAAGAGTAACCTCTAATGATAGAGAAGTAATGATTGGGAAAGTTGCTGTCTCGAAACAGATTTCTATGCTTCACTGTAAAAATTCTTGTAAAATCTCTGAATGTCTTTTTAGGGCGTGAATATTTTTGCTTCTGCACCAGGTTGTTATCTAAATTTCGTTAGTTCAACACTTTTTGATTTGAGCAACAGAAGGTCGTCGAAAAAATTCGTCTTTACCTGCTGGTCTGTTTTGACAGATTTCTGCCATTTTCTGCATTTGCTTCTTTTTGGTTCCTTTTTGAGTTCTTTTGCGGAATTGAGCTTTTTGATGGAAGTGCTACAGTAGCTAGTGTTCTAATGGAAGTTTATTTGGTGTTGGAACTGAACCTTAAGACCTTTTATCTTGAATGCACTAATGTTGCTAATAAAGATTGTGTGAAGTTTTGTATGAAGGAAAAATTTCAGGTGTATGGAAGGAACAAGTAATGAGATGAAGGATGGACTAAAGCTCAAGCTTGGGGATGCCACGCGTGTCACCCCAACAAATATACAAGAAGTACAAGTATTAAAGCTTGGGGATGCCCAAGGCATCCCCTTCTTCATCAATAAAAATCCCAGGTTTCTTCCAAACGCTTCATTTTTATTGTTTCATGCATAGTTGTGTTGTTCTTGGAGCGTCTTCTTTTTCATTTTCGTTTTGTTTTTAGTTTGCTTTGTTTGCTTAGTTTTCTGAATAAATTGGTTGGACCTCCTCTTTCATCCATTGGTTTGCTAATAGTTTGGTTTGGTTTAGAAAATAATAGGAAAGTTCATGCTTATGTGGTAAAAAGAGCTTGTTTTTGACTGTGGCCTATGCTTTGTCATGCCATGCTTGATATTGTTTTGGCTTTATGCTTAGTATTATTTGCTGTAGCATGACTTGTTATAAACAATTGAGATTGCCTAATGTGCCTTGGAAGGATCATGCGTTGTTTTAGCATATTAAAGCACAATATTGTGGTATTCTCCTTTGATGCTTTATTTGGGTTGACTTGGCACATGCTCACACCATGTTATGACTATCTCAAGTCACCATAGCCTTTATGATCCTTTAGTTTTCAACTTGTAGTATCACTTTATGCTTTGATCAATGATGTTTTGTCTGCATGATTATGGCCATTATTGCTCTCTTAGTTTGTCGCTTCCAGTCTGTTGCTAGCCTCCACAACCAAGTATGAGTTCCACTCATGCATCCAACTCCCTAAACCAAGTTATTCCAAAGAGTCCACCATACCTACCTACTATCTTGTGCTATTCCAAGTATATTCATGCTTTTGTTTACCTTTCAAATTAAACTTGTTATGAGAAAACTAGTGATTAAAGCTCTCACGAACTTGATGGCACACTTTACTTTTCTTGCCCTTAATAAACTTGAACCATTGTGTCGTCTATGTTGTATATGTTTGCACTTATTTGTTGGGAATTAGCAGAACCATGCTTTCATGGGGAACGCTTTCAGCATTGCACTTGGTACTTGCACCTAGTTGATATCATGCTCTTTTGTATATGGATGTCGTCGGTGTGAAATGAAAGGGGAGCTTGTAAGTCCATGGAGTTATGTATATGTGTTAGAGAAACGCCTGGGCCGCTAGTCTAATCCATGCTGACATGGTGGAAACCTACAGTGTAACCATAATGAGCTGTCTATGAAGCATTCTTCTTATATATAAAAAAGAGTCCTATATTGAGAAAAGGAGAAAAGAGAAAAAAATGAGATTATGAAAAGAGGAAAGAGAGAAAAAAGCACCATATTCCCATGGTAAATAAGAAGATTACTGATATGCTCGTTGTCTGCTTGCCTTGTCATTAGGGCTGGGCACAAAAAAACGAAGACCGAAACCGAAACCGAAAAAAACCGAGACAGAAAACCGAACTAACCGTATATTGGGAGACCAAAATAATTTCGGTCTTAAAAACTAGATGACCAAAATAAATTCGGTTAATTCGGTCCTTCGCCTCACATGACCGAACTGACCGTATGGACCGAAATATTCTGAAGCCCATCTTTCCTCAATTATTTTGCATGATCATTAGTGCCACTCTAGTCCGTATAGGTCATAGCCCACGACCTTGTCTTCATTCGTTCTATGGACACCGAGAAGCATCCACACACCATCCTGGCCACCGTAGAGTCGCAGACTACGTAAGCCCTACGCACGAGGCAAGCCTACTGGACTGCTCCGTCCAGTTACTCGTGAGACTGCTTGCATATCTTGTCTTGATTCTTATTCCATCTTGTATCGTGTGCTAATTTTCTTGGGAATAATTTCTTGATTTGCTGTGAATTTTTTTAAATTCGGTCTATTTGGTCATGACCGAAGACCGGACCAAAAAGACCGAATACAAAAAGACCGAAAAGACCGAACGTAATTCGGGTAGCATTTCTAGATGACCGAAATTTCGAATGACCGGAAAGACCGGACCGAACAGACCGAACGCCTAGGCCTACTTGTCATTTTGATATGGGGATTCTTTCGTACCATCGGGCAAGGGGTACCCCGTTGGCGGTTCTCTATGATACACATATACTTACAATGACAAGAACTTACCGGTGACTAAACTTGAGTAGCATGAGGAGCGGCCCTCGTATACAAGGGACATGAGATTCCTAACTTATACTTCGTCAAGCATGTACACCATAGTTTGTTCACTTTAACCTTAATCACCTTCAAGATGTTATGATAGGGGCAATTAGAGCTGAAAGCTATAAGTACCATAATTTTTGGAAGCTCTTTATGAGACTTGAATCCCTACTTCCTTCTATGAAGGCCTTTCTTCCACCATTATATTGAGTCTCCACCTTCTACCTTTATGCACCTACTTGGTCATTCTTAGTTCTATGTGCATTGTCCCAAGACTAGTTGATTGATGCATATCTTGATATTGCTTGTTTTAAACTATTTGTATCTAGTCACTCTTATGAACTTTGAAGGTGTCATATGCATTTATATTTGCTACTCTATGAGGGACAAGCTGAATACTATTATGCTATGTTTTCTTTATGTGAAACAAACAAACGTCTTGCAAAGCATTGTTATTCATGAATCTTTTGTTTGTGCCTTTCATGTTGCAACATAGTTTCTTTGTCTTATTGCTAGAACTTTGTCTTTCATGTTATGATTGAAGTACTATGATCCCAGCTTTCAATGCTTTAAAAATACTTTGATCAAGTTTATGATGGTGCATGTCACCTAAAAAATTATTATTTCTTTTTATCACTTACCTACTCGAGGACGAGCAGGAGTTAAGCTTGGGGATGTTGATACATTGCAAATGTATCTATAATTTTCGACGTTCCATGCTTGGTTTTATCTACGTTCTTATGTTTTGTTCCAACTTTGGAGTACTTTTCATATGATTTCTTGGACTAACCTATTAACAAGATGACATAGTGCCAGTTGCCTGTTTTCTGCTGTTTTTGGTTCCTGGAAGTCAGAAAATGAATATTCTCAGAATTGGACGGGACAAAAGCCAAAGTCGATATTTTCCCGGAAGATTCACGGAGCCAGAAGGAGAGCCGGAGAGGGGCCACAGGGTGGCCACACCACCCCATGGCGCGGGTTCACCTAGGCCGCGACAGGGCATGGTGTGGGCCCCTAGCTGGCCACCGACCTTGCCTCCTTCGCCTATAAGAGCCTCCCGATACCAAAACCCTAAATAGTCAAGCCTCTAGCCACGAAAAGTTCTGCAGCGCTGCCGCCACCGAAGGGGAGATTCGGGGGACAGAAAGTCTCTGTTCCGGCACCCTGCCGGGACGGGGAAGTGCCCCCGGAGCCATCTCCATCGATCTCCACCGCCATCTCCATCACCATTGCTGATTCCTATGATGAGGAGGGAGTAGTTCTCTCTCGAGGCTAAGGGTTCTACCGGTAGCTATGTGTTCATATCTCTCTCTATGCATGATCATATTGTGATCATGAGCTTTGTAATCAAGTAGATCTACCTTGCTACTCAAGTGCTTTATTAGATCTCTGCTCTCCCCATGTGTGTGAAAGTGACAGCATGCACACCGTGGTGGCACTTAGGCTAGAGATTACAAATACTTGTTATGAGTTATATTTGGAGTTGGATGTTTCTATGAAATTGTGGTGTTTGTTGGAACCATCTAGAGCTCAAGGTGACAGTGTGGGGTTATCTAGATGGGAAAGGCTTACTTTGAGGTGTGCTCTTATAGCCCTACCGTGGATTAGAGTGTCCAACCGGAGAGTAGTTTAGAGTAGTATCATAAAGAGAAGATATTTATATGGCGTTTAGTTCTCATCGTAGGAAATTTTTTGTTTTCTATCCTGCGGACCCAACAGTTGCTACTAAATCTATTACATGTTTGCTTGGTTCCATCTTTATTTCAGTTTGCCTTTAGTCTCTTCCACGCCATCAAGATATTTTTTAGCACCGTTGTATTTTATCCATACCACTTGTATTTCACTATCTCTTCGCCGAACTAGTGCACCTATACACCTGACAAGTGTATTAGGTGTGTTGGGGACACAAGACACTTCTTGTATCTTGATTGCAGGGTTGCTTGAGAGGGAATACCTTTGACCATTTCCTCCCTGAGTTCGATAAACCTTGGGTGATCCACTTAAGGGAAAACTTGCTGCTATTCTACAAACCTCTGTACTTGGAGGCCCAACAACTGTCTACAAGAATAGAAGTGCGTAAACATCAACGGCAGTGCCACATATATGCAAATATATCATTATCAAGTTTAATCCTTTTAGCATCAATATTATGAATATGCGTAATACTACTATCGAGATCCAATAGAAATAAATCATTGAACACAGGTGCATGACCATAAAATATATCATTCTTATAAATCGAACAACCATTATTTTCAGATTTAAAGGAATAACCACTTTGCATTAAACATGATTCGGATACAATGTTCATGCTCAGTGCAGGCACCAAATAACAATTATTCAGATTTATAACTAATCTCGATGGCATATGGAGAGGTAGAGTCCTGACGGCGATCACATCAACTCTTGATCCATTGCCGACCCGCATCATGACCTCATCCCTTCCTAGTTGTTGCTTGTTCCGCAGCCCCTGAACCGAGTTACATATATTAGCAACCGATCCCATATCAAATACCCAGGTGTTACTGCGAGTACTAGTCAAGTACACATCAATAACATGTATATCACATATACCTTTGTTTTCCTTGTCGGCCTTCTTGTCCGCCAAATACTTGGGGCAGTTGCGCTTCCAATGGCCAGTCCCCTTGCAATAGTAACACTCTGTGTTAGACTTAGGGCCAGCTCGGGGTTCCTTTTCAGGTGTGGCAACAGATTTGCCACCCTTCTTTCCCTTGTGCTTGCCTTTCTTGTCCTTCTTGAAACCGTGGTCTTATTGATCATCAACACTTGATGTTCTTTCCTAATCTCCACTTCTGCAGTCTTAAGCATTGACAGAAGCTCGGGAAGAGACTTCTTCATGCCCTGCATATTATAGTTCATCACGAAGCTCTTGTAGCTAGGTGGCAGAGATTGGAGAACACGATGTATGCCTAAGTCAATGGGAATCATTATTCCCAAGGACACAAGCTTATCGGCGTACCCAGAAATTTTGAGTACATGCTCACTAACGGAGTTGTTCTCCTCCATCATGCAGCTAAAGAACTTTTTAGAAGCATTATAACTCTCTATGGCAGCATGGGTATCGAAAATCATTTTCAATTCTCCCATGGTATCAAAGGCATTGCCATTTTCGAAACGCTTTCGAAGTTCTGGCTCTAGCCCATACAGTATGCCGCAGTGAACTAAGTTGTGGTCCTCCTAACGAGTTATATAGACGTTCTTTTCCTCGTCAGGGGCATCAGGAGCTGGTGGGGGCCCTAGCGGCGCCCCTAGCATATATTGCTTTTGTGCAGCAGTGAGGAGAATCTTCAAATTCATAGCCGAGTTGGTGAAGTTGCTACCATTCACAGAAAGTTTCTCTTTCTCCATGAACACGTTGAAATTAAAAGCAGGTGGTGCCATCTTCAACAGAAGTTGTAAACTTTATTTAGACTAAGTTTATGATAGAGTGAGTTCAACTAATCCAAATTACTAATGAACTCCCACTCAAAAACGACATCCCTCGTGTCTTTTTGGTGATTACATGAACCAAATCCACTACACTAAGTCCGATCATCACGTGAGTCGGTGTAGCTTCAAAGGCGAGCATCTATATGGGCATCATATCAACTATATGACTGATGCTTAACCTTTCGGTCTGTGTTCCGAGGCCATGTCTGTACATGCTAGGCTCGCCAAGTAAGAACCTTAGTATTCGCGTGTGTAAAACTATCTTACACCCGTTCTTATGAAAGCGTAGAGTCGAGTACACCCGATCATCACGTGATGTCTCGAAACACGATCCATAGAACGGTGCATACTTAAGGAATAACACATTTTATCTTGATATTTCAATGAGGGGTCATCTTACAATGCTACAAAAGCGGCAAATTAGCAGTATAAGATGCTAACATCTAATGTGTAAACTGAGATGATATGGTCCATGCATTTGATCTCAATCATTTGCATCGTGGTATGATCTCTATCATTCCTTTGTGTGTAAGGCCAAGGTCTATGGAACTTACACGTTGAGTGTGTTGTAAGAGTATCTATCATACATCTACTTACAACAATACCACATCAAGACACTAGCCCAGCAATGATCTAAACTAGACGCCTCTAATTTATCAATTGCAATTTTTACGTGGCTTAGGGCTTTCGGAGATAGAAACGGTCTTACCTACGAACATGAACCACAACAGGGATAACCAAGTTATTAGCAACTCATTGTAAATCAGATATTGACTATAGTAGGAGAGACAGACACCCACCAGCCACTTATGCAAAACAAGTTACATGTCAGTCGTGGAACCGATCTCATGTACGATGACATGTAAGGTTGGTCCGGGCCGCTTCATCCCACTATGCCACCAATATCCAAAATACATAGCAGATGCAATAACATGATCATCATCGCCCACATATAAACATATGTGTACTACCCGTTCAAAGCACCTATGCATAGATCAGGCTCTGATACCACTGTTGGGTCCGCAGCATAGAAAACAAAAAAATTCCTACGATGAGAACTAAACGCCAAGATCTATCTACTAGATACAAAGCAACATGTGGACATACATCCATCGAGAACTTACCCTCGAAGACAACGAGTTTTTTAACAAGTAGGAACTCGTGGTTGATGTAGTCATACACTTGTCGATCTCAAGATCGTGTGGAAGTCCGAGCGCCGCAAATCAGCAGCACATCCGTCCTCGCACACACGTTCAAGCCACCGGACGACCTCCACCTTCTCGCTCCAGCGATGCAGCGGAAGCAGCAACTCCTTCCAGATGAAATGCCATTGGGAACATGTATCTCGCTAATCCGAGACCATGGGGGAATAATTCTAGAGGGGGAGAGAGATCCTTCACGAGGAGGTGTGTGGAAGAAGGAGGAAGAGGGGGCCTTTTATAGGAGGAGGGGGGTACCCCCTCCATGGTCGGCGCCTCATGGAGGTGACCCCTCACCTCCTCCATTCATGTGGTGGTAACTCCCTCCACATTAAAATGCCTCTTCATATTCTCTTTTAAAGTCTCCACTTTAAATGCATTAAAATTCTCTAAGTTTAATGCTCTCTCATTTATAAAACTCTTTTATTAAATTTATTCAGAATTTGTGTTAATTACTTTAATTAACAAACATTCACATAAAACCCCTTGCAACATTTCAATATCACATGCAGAACCACTTTCTGCAATTCACCCGAAACAATTCCGGTTTCTATCGAAACAATTCCTGTGCTTTGCAATTCTTTCGTCTAAAACATATGTGCTCCAAAATGGTGTCCGGTAACTCTTAAGTGTGTCACCCTACGGTTCGCGAATAATGCAGACATGATTGAGACTCCTCTCAGATCAATAATCAGAAGTGGGACCTGGAGATCCATACTGACTCCTGCATATTCAACGATGACTTCTGTGATCGTGAGAACCTTTAATGCTAGTAACTTAATCCCTTTGTATCATGATATAATACATGTCCGAGATTCGATCATCGGTATCCAAATACCTAGTTTGATCTCGTTACCGACATGCATTCTTTTCTCGTTCCCGTGATATAACATTCTAGTGATCACATCACTTGCTTGCAAGCTATCTTAATGTGATATCAGCGAGAGGGCCTCGAGTATATCTATCTGTCATCGGGATTGACAAATTACACTCTTGATCCATGAGCCTCAACATAACACCTTCGTAGCACTGAACCCATCTTTATTATCACCATGTTATGGTGTGACGTTTGATGTAATCAAGATACTCTTCCGGTGTTAGCATTAACATGATCTCATGGTCTAAGGATAAAGATTACTTCGTATGATGTTATAGCAATATAAACATAATGACTTGATCGTAATGCTATACTTCGGATGAATGTTCATCACATCATTTCACAAATGTTGTGACCTTGTTATTAACAACATCCAATGTCCATGATCAGGAAACCTTGATCATCTTGTTAATCAACAAGCTAGTCTATAAGTGAGGCATAACTAGGAACCCTTTTTGTTTATTAAACACACATGTATTGAAGTTTCCGATCAATACAATTATAGCATGCAAAATAAACATCTACCATATACGAGGAATACATAATAACAACTTTATTATTGCCTCTCAGGGCATATTTTCTTCAGTCTCCCACTTGCACCAGAGACAATAATCTAGTTCACATAGTGATAATCTAGGGCATATTTCCTTCAGGAACTGGTGTTTTAATGCTTAGAAACATGGCATAGGCATCATACTTTCACTAGTGAACACTCTCATATAAATATCTTCTCTTTATGATACTACTCTAACTACTCTCCGGTTGGACACTCTAATCCACGGTAGGGCTATAAGAGCACACCTCAAAGTAAGCCTTTCCCATCCAGATAACCCCAAAATTTCATAGAAACACCACAATTTCATAGAAACATCCAACTCCAAATATAACTCATAACAAGTATTTGTAATCTCTAGCCTAAGTGCCACCATGGTGTGCACGCTGTCACTTTCACACACATGGGGACAGCAGAGATCTATTAAAGCACTTGAGTAGCAAGGTAGATCTACTTGAGTACAAAGCTCATGATCACAATATGATCATGCATAGAGAGAGATATGAACACATAGCTACCGGTAGAACCCTTAGCCTCGAGGAAGAACTACTCCCTCCTCATCATGGGAATCAGCAACGGTGATTGAGATGGCGGTGGAGTCGATGGAGATGACTCCGGGGGCACTTCCCCATCCCAACAGGGTGCCAAAACAGAGACTTTCTGTCCCCCGAATCTCCCCTTCGGTGGCGGCGGCGCTGCGGAACTTTTCGTGGCTGGAGGCTATTCGATTTAGGGTTTTTGCATCGGGAGGCATGTTATAGGCAAAGAGGCAAGGTCGGTGGAGACCTTAGGGGCCCACACCACCTGGTGGCATGGCCAGGGCTAGCTCGCGCCACCACATGGTGTGGCCAGCCCCTGGCCCCACTCCGTCTCGTCTTCTGGCTCCGTGAGTCCCTTGAATACGAGGGTCGCTCCTCATGCTACTCAAGTTTAGTCACCGGTAAGTTCTTGTCATTGTAAGTACATGTGTATCATAGAGAACCGCCAACGGGGTACCCCTTGCCCGATGATACGGAAGAATCCCCATATCAAAATGACAAGGCAAGAAGACAACGAGCATCTCAGCAATCTTCTTATTTACCATGGTAAAATGGTGCATTTTTCTCTCTTTCCTCTTTTCATATATCTCTTTTTTCTCAATATCTTACTCTTTTTTTCTAAGAAGAATGCTTCATAGACTGATCATTATGGTTATGTTGTAGGTTTCCACCATGGCAGCATGGATTAGACCAGCGGCCCAGGCGTTTCTCTAACACATATACATAACTCCATGGACTTACAAGCTCCCCTTTCATTTCACACCGACGACATCCATAGACAAAAGAGCATGATATCAACTAGGTACAAAGTACAAGTGCAATGTTGAAAGCGTTCCCCATGACAGCATGGTTCTACTAATCCCCAACAAATAAGTGCAAGCCTATACAACATAGATGACACAATGGTTCAAGTTTATTAAAGGCAAGAAAAGTAAAGTGTGCCATCAAGTTCGTGAGAGCTTTAATCACTAATTTTCACATAACAAATTTAATTCGGAAGGTAGATAAAAGCATGAATATACTTGGAATAGGAAATGCTAATAGGTATGTATGGTGGACTCTTTGGAATAACTTGGTTTAAGGAGTTGGATGCATGAGTGGAACTCACACTTTGTTATGGAGGCTTGCAAAAGACTAGGAGCGACAAACTAAGAGAGCAATAATGGCCATAATCATGCCGAACGACAAAACATCATTAATCAAAGCATAAAGTGACACTACAAGTTGAAAACTAAAGGATCATAAAGGCTATGGTGACTTGGGATAGTCATAACATGGTGTGAGCATGTGCCAAGTCAACCCAAATAAAGCATCAAAGGAGAATACCAGAATACTATGCTTTAATATGCTAAAAGAATGCATGATTCTTCCAAGGCACATTAAGCAATATCAATTGTTTATAACAAGTCATGCTACAGCAAAGAATACTAAGCATAAAGCAAAAACAATATCAAACATGGCATGACAAAGCATAGGCCATAGTCAAAAACAAGCTCTCTTTACCACTTAAGCATGAACTTTCCTACTCTTTTCCAATCCAAACCAAACTATTTGAAAACCAATGCATGAAAGAGGGCGTCCAACCAATTTATTCAGCAAACTAAGAAAACCAAGTGATACATTGCAAATGTATCTATAATTTTTGATGTTCCATGCTTGGTTTTATCTACTTTCTTGTGTTTTGTCCACACTTTGGAGTACTTTTCATATGATTTCTTGGACCAACCTATTAACAAGTGCCATAGTGCCAGTTGCCTGTTTTCTGCTGTTTTTGGTTCCAAGAAAGTCAGAAAATCAATATTCTCGGAATTGGACCGGACAAAAGCGAAAGTTGATATTTTCCCGGAAGACTCACAAAGCCAGAAGGAGAGTTGGAGAGGGGCCACAGGGTGGCCACACCACCCCATGGCGCGGGTCCCCCGAGGCTGTGCCAGGGCATGGTGTGGGCCCCACTGCCCGCCCACCGACCTTGCCTCCTTCGCCCATAAAGTCCTCCCGATACCAAAACCCTAGATAGTCAATCAGAAATCCACAAAAAGTTCCGCAGCGCCGCCGCCACCGAAGGGGAGATTCGGGGGACAGAAAGTCTCTATTCCAGCACCCTACCGGGACGGGGAAGTGCCCTCGGAGCCATCTCCATCGATCTCCATCACCATTGCTGATTCCCATGATGAGGAGGGAGTAGTTCTCTCTCGAGGCTAAGGGTTCTACCGGTAGATATGTGTTCATCTCTCTCTCTCTATGCATGATCTTATTGAGATCATGAGCTTGTAATCTATAGATCTACCTTGCTACTCAAGTGCTTTATAGATCTCTGCTCTCCCCATGTGTGTGAAAGTGACAGCGTGCTCACCATGGTGGCACTTAGGCTAGAGATTACAAATACTTGTTATGAGTTATATTTGGAGTTGGATGTCTTTATGAAATTGTGGTGTTTGTTGGAACCATCTAGTGATCAAGGTGACAGTGTGGGGTTATCTAGATGGGAAAGGCTTACTTTGAGGTGTGCTGTTATAGCCCTACCATGGATTAGAGTGTCCAACCGGAGAGTAGTTCAGAGTAGTATCATGAAGATAATATATTTATATGAGTGTTCACTAGTGAAAGTATGATCCCTAGGCCTTGTTTCTAAGCATTGAAACTTCGTTTGCAACTAGATCTGTTACATGTTTGCTTGCTTCCTTCCTTCTTTATTTCAGTTTGCCTTTAGTCTTTTCCCACGTCACCCACACGCCAGCAAGCTATTTTCTATCACCGTTACCACTTATAATTATCTATACCACTTGTAGTTCACTATCTCTTCGCCGAACTAGTGCACCTATACACCTGACAAGTGTATTGGGTGTGTTGGGGACACAAGAGACTTCTTGTATCTTTATTGCAGGGTTGCTTGAGAGGGAATACCTTTGACCACTTCCTCCCTGAGTTCGATAAACCTTGGGTGATCCACTTAAGGGAAAATTTGCTACTGTTCTACAAACCTCTGCACTTGGAGGCCCAACAACTGTCTACAAGAATATAAGTGCGTAGACATCACCAAGCAAACGAAAAACCAAAACAAAAACAAAAAGGAAGACGCTCCAAGAACAACACAACTATGCATGAAACAATAAAAATGAAGTGTTTGGAAGAAACTTGGGATTTTTATTGATGAAGAAGGGGATGCCTTGGGCATCCCCAAGCTTTGACGCTTGTACTTATTGGATATTTCTTGGGGTGGTACATGTGGCATCCCCAAGCTTGAGCTTTATTCCATCCTTCATCTCCTTACTCGTTCCTTCCATACACCTGAAATTTTTTCCTTCATACAAAACTTCACACAATCTTTATTAGCAACATTAGTGCACTCAAGATAATAAGTCTGTAGGTTTAGTTCCAACACCAATAAAACTTCCAATAAAACACAAGCTACTGTAGCACTTCCCTCAAAAATATCAATTCCCCAAAAGAAATCAAAAGGGAACCAACAAGAAGCAAATGCAAATAATGGCAGAAATCTGTCAAAATAGACCAGCAGGTAAAGACGAATTTTTTCGAAGACCTTATGTTGCTAAAATCAAAAAGTGTTGACCTAAAGAAAGTTATATAACAACCTGGAGCAGAAGCACAAAAATTAACGCCTCAAAAAGATGTACAGAGATTTTACACGATTTTTTACGGTGAAGAAGAAAAATCAATTTGGGTACAACAACTTTCCCAATCATTACTTCTGTATCATTAGAGGTTACGCTTGGCACAAAAAGCAAATAAAAAGGATAAGGAGCGGTTATTACAGAATTAATAACTTCCAAGACTCATCTAAAACTTTTGGGTTATCTCCCAATAAGTACTTTTCTTTAACGCCTTTAAGTTAGGCATGATAGTTTGAGAAGATGCTCACATAAGAAATATGAATTGAAGTAAAAGAGAGCATTAAGAAGCAAATTCGAAACACATTTAAGTCTAACCCACTTCCTATGCATAGGAATCTTGTAAATAAACAAGTCATGAAAGCACAAAGCAACAAGCATAGGAAAGCAAAACAAGTGCAACTTCAAAAATTTCGACACAAAGAGGGGAAGCTTAATATTGTTGAGATACATAAAACCATGTTTCCCTCTCTCATAATAACTTTCAGTAGAATCATGAATAAAATTAACAATATAACTATCACATAAAACATTCTTATCATGAGCCACATGCATAAAAGAATTAATACTCCCCACATAAACATAGTCATTCTTATTAATTGTAGTGGGAGCAAATTCAACAAAATAGCTATCATTATTATCCTCATCACCATAATCATCAAATATAGGAGGCATATTGTAATCATAATTAATTTTCTCCTTAATAGTAGGTGGACTGAAAATATCATATTCATCATTGTGATCATCATATATTGGAGGTATAGTATCATCATAAGCAATAGAATAGTTATCTTCCAAAGTGTGTTCATTTGTAAACATATCATCATTGGAAGTAACATGGATAACACTAATAGTACAACAATTATTAATATCATCATTTTTAGAATTGGTACAGAAGAGATTTTCAATATCAAAAGAAGTGTGCTTTTCCCAATCATGATCACTACTATAGGTAACAGGCATAGGAACATCATCGAGTTCAGAGTCATCAAAAACTATAATAGGAGCAACATGCTTAGGGGAAAATACCGTTTCCTCTCTCCTTTTACTCCTTCTTTTCTTATTTTTCTTCTTCTCTCTAGGAAGCTTCTCAATATACCCTGGTTTATTGTTAGAGACAATAGAAGAAACTTTGGAGGACTCCTTCTTTTCATTAATAAGATCAAAACACATATTAGTCCTGTCATATTTTGGTAAAATATCATCTTTTATAATATTTCGTGTGTAAGTATTTGTGTGGCAATTATCAACACAATAAAGATGACAACCATGCAAGACACTATTCATATCAAAAGCACTCATATCTACGAAAGAGATTTTTCTTGATAACTCTTCACACCCCAAAAATATTGTAAGTTCATCATGCTGATTAGGAGTGATCATGTCATCACAATACAAACTTGCAGTACTCATTGGATTAGAAGGGCTATTATTATGGCCTGAGCATTGAAATTTTAAATGACCCACTTCAAAGCAAAGTTCACAAATAAAAGGATAAAGGGCACAAACTTTTTTACCAAGATCATTTAAAGCCCTATACCACATTCTAGTTTTTTCATTCATGTGGGTGATACAATATTCTTCTTCAATTTGATTATTCTCACAAGGTCTATGTATTCCACAAAAATTGACATGCTTATAAGAAATAGTACTTTCAGAGGTTTGAGCATGTTTATTGCTATCATTAATAACAATTTCATTTTCCCTATAAGTGTCTTTAAAAGGCTCATGATACATGTCCCATTTTTCTTTAGGAGCATTAATATGAGAAGCAAAGGTTCTAAAACAATCAATAAGAATTTGAGGATCAAGACCATATTTAGCACTAAGCTCTTGAAAATCAGCAGTTTCAGCAAAAGACTTAATGAAATCATACTCATAGTTTATACCTGGTTCTTTACCTTTGTTGTTATCCCAATCTTCGGTATTGCTTTGAATTGTTTCAAGAAGATCCCACTTAGCTTTGACCTCCTTACTTTTGAAGGATCCCTCTAAACAAGTATCTAGATAGTCCTTGTAATGTCCTGAAAGCCTTGCATAGAAATTATTAATAACAATATTACTAGGGAGCTCATGAATGGGACATTTGAGAATTAGTGACTTCAATCTCACCCATGCTTGGGCAATACTTTCTCCATCATGTGGATGAAAATTATAAATGTAATTCCTATGTTTATGAATTTCATGAGGAGGATAAAATTTAGAGTAAAAGAGAGATTCAAGTTCCTTCCAGTCCAAATGATGAGGATCATATAGTAGCTCATACCACTCCCTTGCTTTGCCCTTAAGTGAAAGAGGGAATAACTTCCTCTTAACTTGGTTCATTGAAATACCTGCACACTTGAACAACTTGCATAATTCGTCTATAAAGAGTAAATGATCACTAGGATGGACAGTTCCATCTCCCAAATAACAGTTGTTCATAACACGTTCAACAATTTTTATAGGTATTTTAAAAGAGATGCTTTCAGTATGTGGATTTAAAATATCACAAGTATCATTAGAATTACCACATATGGGATATAAAGTATCATTAGAGCAAATTTTCTTCTTTAAAGCTGGGGAACTAAAAAGATCATTTTCATAAAAACTAACTTCCCCAAGCTTAGAGGTTTCCATAGCATTAGTAACAAGGGTGTTCAAAAGATTCATACTAATAATATTGCTATTAGCATGCAAAGAAAGTTCCATGGGTTTTTTATTTTCTTTCAAACAATTCATGTTCTATATTAGGAAAAAATACTGAAAAGCTCTTTAATTTTGGTGTTGTTTTCCATTAAGCCTAACTAGTGAAAACAAGAAACAAAAAGACAAAATTGCAGAATCTAAAGGAAATAACTTCGAGCACTCACATCGGAGGATGTGAGTACCTTTTACCTTACCTCCTCGGCAACGGCGCCAGAAAATAGCTTGATGTCTACGCACTTCTATTCTTGTAGACAGTTGTTGGGCCTCCAAGTGCAGAGGTTTGTAGAACATCAGCAAGTTTCCCTTAAGTGGATTACCCAAGGTTTATCGAACTCAGGGAGGAAGTGGTCAAAGGTATTCCCTCTCAAGCAATCCTGCAATCAAGATACAAGAAGTCTCTTGTGTCCCCAACACACCCAATACACTTGTCAGGTGCATAGGTGCACTAGTTCGGCGAAGAGATAGTGAAATACAAGTGGTATGGATAAAAGACAACGGTGCTAGAAAATATCTTGATGGCGTGGAAGAGACTAAAGGCAAACTGAAATAAAGATGGAAGCAAGCAAACATGTAACAGATCTAGTAGCAAACGGTGTTTTAATGCTTAGAAACAAGGCCTAGGGATCATACTTTCACTAGTGAACACTCTCATATAAATATCTTCTCTTTATGATACTACTCTAAACTATTCTCCGGTTGGACACTCTAATCCACGGTACGGCTATAACAGCACACCTCAAAGTAAGCCTTTCCCATCTAGATAACCCCACACTGTCACCTTGAGCTCTAGATGGTTCCAACAAACACCACAATTTCATACAAATATCCAACTCCAAATATAACTCATAACAACTATTTGTAATCTCTAGCCTAAGTGCCACCATGGTGTGCACGCTATCACTTTCACACACATGGGGGGAGCAGAGATATATTAAAGCACTTGAGTAGCAAGGTAGATCTACTTGATTACAAAGCTCATGATCACAATATGATCATGCATAGAGAGAGAGATGAACACATAGCTACCGGTAGAACCCTTAGCCTCGAGGAAGAACTACTCCCTCCTCAACATGGGAATCAGCAACGGCGATGGAGATGGTGGTGGAGTCGATGGAGATGACTCCGGGGGCACTTCCCCGTCCGGGCAGGTGCCAGAACAGAGACTTTTTTCCCTGAATCTCCCCTTCGGTGGCGACGGCGCTGCGGAACTTTTCGTGGCTGGAGACTATTTGATTTAGGGTTTTTGCATCAGGAGGCATCTTATAGGCGAAGAGGCAGGGTCGGTGGAGGCCTGAGGGGCCCACACCACCTGGTGGCGTGGCCAGTGCTAGCCCGCGCTACCACATGGTGTGGCCAGCCCCTGGCGCCACTCCGTCTCGTGTTCTGGCTCCGTGAGTCTTCCGGTAAAATATCGACTTTGGCTTTTGTCTGGTCCGATTCCGAGAATATTCATTTTCTAACTTTTCTGGAACCAAAAACAGCAGAAAACAGGCAACTGGCACTATGGCATCTTGTTAATAGGTTAGTCCAAGAAATCATATGAAAAGTACTCCAAAGTTGGAACAAAACATAGGAAAGTAGATAAAACCAAGCATGGAACATCAAAAATTATAGATACGTTAGCAACGTATCATGGTTCATCGACTATTATTTGGAAGGGCACTATATGCATTGAGACAAACACATGCTACAGGTTGGTGTTCGATGACGTGAGACATGTTCCTGACATACAGCTGAATCTGTTGTCAGTTGGAAAGCTTGATGACATTTGCCATGGAAGTTATTTTGGTGATGCCAAATGGAAACTCACCAAAGGCCCTTTGGTTGTGGCTCGAGGAAGCAAGCAAGGCTATCTCTATGTGACTAAAACTAAGCTATGCAATGATGTGTTGAACGTCACCAAGAATGACACTTTGGTTTAGTTGTGGCACAAGAGGCTTGGGCATATGAGTGATAAGGGCATGCAGGCAGTTGCTCACAAGACTTAACTCCCTGAGTTGAAAGGTATAACCTTGAAACCTTGTGAACATTGTTTTGCTGGAAAACAACATAGGGTTACATTTTGTACATGCCCACCGCATCGTGTGGAGAATGTTCTTGACATTGTGCACACTAATGTTTGCTCCATGATCAAAAAATCCCTCGGTGGAGCATTATACTTTGTGACCATCACCGATGACCATTCCAGGAAGATATTTCTCTATGCATTGAGAAACAAGTGGCAGGTGCTAGACGTCGTCAAGGAATTCCATGCCAAGGTTGAGAGAGAAACTGGTAGGAAACTGAAGTGCGTGAAATCATACAATGGTGGTTAATACCACGACCCCTTTGAGAGGTATTGCATAAAGTTTGGCATCGGGATTGGGAAGTATCCACCAAAGACACCCCAACTCAATGGACTTGCAGAGAGAATGAACAGGACTCTTACCGAGAGGGTCACAACTATGCTCTCTCATGCAAAGGTACCTAATTATTTCTAGGCTGGAGCTTTGAATCAAGCTATGTATGTACCAAACATGTCCCCCTTAGTTCCTCTTGCAGGTGATATTCCTTAGAGAGTTTGGTCGGGGAAGGAAGTGTCATACAAGCAATCGAAGGCCTTTGGGTGCAAGGCATTTGTGCATGTCTCGAGGGATGAGAGATCCAAGCTTGATAGCAAGACAAACAGTGCGTCTATATCAGCAATCCAAGTGATGAATTTGGATACAGATCGTGGGATCCAATCAAGAAGAAGACATGTAGAAGACGAGATGTGGTTTTCATTGAAGATGAAATAATACAAGATATTGGGAAACCGGAGAAGCCAAAGGCCACCACACCTCAGGTTGACTTGGATCTAGTTAACCCTCTGCTTGTGCATGACAATCACGGGGGAGATGATGATGATGCTGAAGAAGATGATGATGATGATGCAGCTGAACAAGGTAGTACAAGTAAGGGACATGAATAGCCATCTAATGAAGAAGAAGATGATGATGATCATGGTGATGTTGATCCACCTGATTCCCCACCACTAGCGCATCAGTTGAGGAGAAGTCAAAGAGATCCAACACCTTCCACATGGTATCCACCACATCAATTCATGTTGATGACTGATGCAGGTGAGCCCTCACGCAATGAGGAGGCAGTGTCTAATGAGCACAAGAATGAATGGTGGGAAGCCATGTAGGATGTGATGAAATCCTTGTATGAGAATGACACCTTTGAGTTGCTGTCTTTGCCAAAGGGCAAGAAAGATCTCAAGAACAAGTGGGTGTATAGAGTGATGATTGAAGAGCATAGCTCACATCAAGGTACAAGGCCAGATTGGTTCTGAAACGTATCAGTCAGAAAAAGGATATTCACTTTGATGAGATATTCTCTCCGGTGGTCAAGATGTCTTTGATCCGAGTTGTGCTAGGCATGGCTGCCACCATGGACTTAGAAACTGAGCAACTCGACATGAAGACAACATTCTTACATGGTGACCTAGAGGAGATATACATGGAGCAGCTGGAAGGATTTGCGGTTGTGGGCAAGGATAACCAAGTGTGTAGATTTAAGAAGAGATTGTATGGCTTGAAACAAGCTCCTTGACAGTGGTATAAGAAGTTCGAGTCATTCATGTCTGAGCTTGGATACCATAAAGCACAACTTGATCATTGTGTATTTATGAAGAGGTATGCCGAGGGTGACTTCATTATTCTCTTGCTATATATCGATGGCATGCTAATTGTTGGAAAATGGCACAAAGAGGATTGCTCTCCTCAAGAAGGCATTGAGTAAATCATTTGCGACAAAGGAGTTAGGACTAGCTAAGCAAATACTTGGCATGAAAATCTCCTGTGATAGATCAAAGAAGCTGCTTTAGTTCTCATAGGAATGATACATTGAGAAGGTACTTGAAAGGTTCAACATGAAAGATGCAAGGTCTGTTATCTCTCCACTTGCAGGCCATCACAAACTAAGTTCATAACAATGTCCTAGCAGCAAGAAGGAGAAAAAAGAAATGAGTGAAGTACCTGACCAATCTGCCGTGGGTTGTTTGATGTATGCCATGGTGTGCACTAGGCCTGATATTGCCTATGCAGTTGGAGTTGTTAGCCGGTTCATGAAAAATCCAGGGGAAGCTCACTAGAATGTCGTGAAGTGGATTCTCATGTATCTCAAAGGTACTTCTAGACTATGGTTATGCTTTGGAAGCGGTGATCCTGTATTGCAAGGCTATACAGATGTAGATTATGCTGGTGATGCAGATTCTAGGAAGTCTACCTCTGGATACTTGATGACTTATGCAGGGGGAGTAGTTTCATGGCAATCAAGGTTGCAGAAATGCATTTCACTATCAACCACAGATGTTGAGTACATAGCAGTGGTTGAGGATTGCAAGGAAGTGTTGTGGATGAAGAACTTCTTGCAAACATTGGGCATGAAGAAAGAGAATTACAATCTATTTTGCGATAGCCAGAGCGCTATCCATTTTCCCAAGAATCCAAGTTTCCACTCTCGAACCAAGCACATTGATGTGAGGTATCATTGGATTCTAGACGTTGTGAGTTCCAAGTTGCTAAAACTTGGGAAGATCCATACCGACAAGAATGGCTCGGATATGATGACCAAGATATTTCCAAGTGAGAAGCTACTTGTATGTTGCAAGGCAGCGGGCATGGTGGTTCCCCCCATATGAGTCAGATGGGGGAGAATGTTGGTTATCCTCAGCGGTGACCTAGCATACCACCGCATGTGTAGTACAATATAGTCATTGACATGACATCCACAGAACACCGTTCTGTAAATATCACATCCCTTAGAGTGGTACAATAGAAACATTGCGGGTCCATATTACAAACATACACAGTTCATTATTATTACAAAACCAGAAGTTCCAAACTTCAAGTGATACAAAATTACAAACCAAACTTAAGTAGTTTCAGCGGAAGATGCAAAGTTCAAACTCATACTCCAAATTGAGCTCAACAACTTATTTTATAAGGTTTAGGCTGCTCGGCTCAACTGGTTTACTAATAACTAAGACAACTACTCAGACACATTGCCCTCCACTCCATAACGTATTTCGTAGTCTACCCCTTCCACTCCTCTAGACAGGTCTGGCTCCTCGTAGTAGACATCCTCTTGCCTTTCAACCGCGTACATCGAAGTGTCTTCTGGCTCCTTAGAGTCTAAGCAGGGCGTCAAAGAAAAGGGTGAGTAGCAACGTTACCCAGCAAATTCATTATATGCAGGTGGGAAGTTTGATGCTCTATCTACCACCTCAAACTATAAGTCCTTGGTACCATGTAGTTTTGGTAAACATTTCTTCAAAGATTGTTTTTATTATCAAAAACTATGCCCATCAGCCTTCACAGGTTGACCAGAACTTCAAGGAGTTCCTTTCCTGCCGCGTTCGCAGTTCCTTCCCGGAATAGGGAGTAACAAGTTACAGTTCTTACACTCTGTAGAGGTGCGTTGCTTTACCCATGAGAGATCAACTCCTTGTTGCACAACTAGGCGTACTTTCCCGTCCACAATTCCGTGATGTGGGGCCCAGTAGGTGATCCAAGCCAATCACTGCCCTCTCCGCAATCATGTATGTCTGCACGATCCTTCGGGGCTGACTACACCTCCGGTAAGACCCCTTTTGGGCAAGCTACAACCCTGATGAGTTCCCGAAGACTCTATAAGCCGGTTATGACCCTGGCAAGCTCCATAAAGGTCTGACTATACCTTCGGCAGTCGCGCATAGATAATCTATATACCAAAATCGTGGGGCCTAAGGGTGCCCACCCATATGCTGGATCCGCACAAGCAATCACATCGTCATGTTAAGGTCATCTTGCCTACATATGAAAGGAAGAAGATACAACTGACTTCTCTGTCCTATTCCAAATCTCATGGTTAATGTGTAATATACGGCGCTAGAATCACTGATGTCATGGGTTATTAATTCCTATGATGACTCGTGCAATTGGAAACCTAAGTTCCATTGCCAATCTTATATTTATCATCACTTAGGATGATAACCACATCTTATTTCTTTGAGAAGATAATATTTTATTTCTCCAGATCATAGATGATAACACACCATTTGCAATATCTTTGATAAAGACTCTTCAAAGGACATGAGCAAGCGATGAACTTGCCTTGTGATTGCAAGGTAGTAAAGTCGGATGCTTCCACTTGACCTTGAGCTTCGGTTTCTATAGAGAACCATTATTGCCTGGTAAGGACAATATTTAAAGAAGCAATATGCAATGCATAGTAATGTCATGTAATGGTTTATTATCTGCTTATTTGCGTGTTTTACCCTCTTAGTAAAAGCTTGCTATTTTCTTTAATTAATAAAAGAAAAGTATTACTTAACGTCTTTGAAATTTTCATAAAAATTATATTTAGTATTTTTATAATGACTAGTATTATTTTAAGAGTTAAAAATGAATTTATTTAGTTTTTAACTCTTTTAAGTATTTAACTAAAATTCCTTTAAGGAAATAAGACTTTATTTTTATCACACTTAATTTACTTTTCAAAAGTACAAAATAGCATTTTTTTCTATAATAGCACTCCCTTTTAGAATTGTAAAAATGAATTTTATTCATTTTTATGTGTTTGGTATATTTTTATAAAATTCCAAAGGAATATATACCTTAATAATAATAATTTTAAATTTAATTACCTAAATTTCCATTTGTGATTTTTATTGAATAGAGGACATTTCTATGAGTCCATGGAAATTTTATTTATATTTTTTAGGATTTTTATTTTATTTCTTAGAACAATTTAAGTCCTAGGGGTATTTTGGTCATTTGATAATTTAATTAGGATTTTCCTTTTAAAACTGGACCTAGCCCATTGGGTTGGCCCAACCCTGATTCGGCCCATCTAGGCTGGTCATACCCCTCTGCCTTGAGCGGCCTAGTGCCACTCAGTTTCTCCCCTACTCTCTCTCGTTCCCTACTGTCTCGTCTCCGCAGAGCCGCCGTGATGCTGATGCTGTTGCCGCTCGATTCCGGCCTCTCTAGTATCCCTGGCCACCGTCGTGGTGTGTGGAGAGGTAGCCGACGCTGCTCGGCCATCTGATCCAGTTCGATTTGTTTGTAAGCCCCTCTTCCAACCAGGCTAACTCCACCGTGAACCCTAGGGTTTGGGGGTTGCCGGCGATGTGGAGTTCCACCGCCTCGGTGGTGTTGTGTTGGGCTTCCGGTGGTCCTGTGGTGTCGCTGCTGCTGCTCGTGTAGCTATGACCACCATGCCTTGGCTGGGTGCGGGTTGCAGAGCCTTCGGGTGCTCCCCGTGCCACCTTGTGCGCTCGCTGATGATTCTGCTTCCTCTCCTATCTTCAGCGAGGACCACGGGTGAGTTCCCCTCTCTCTCCCTCTCTGATTATCTGGCTTACCTTGCTACCCTCTATGTGCTTGCAACGTATGAACCCTAATTATGTTTATCCATGGCACTAGGGTTCATCCCTCTGTGCTAGGGTTCATCCCTTGATGCCATGTTCGTCTAAGGTGGTTTCCTATTAAATCTAGTTGTGTAGGGTTCACTGCTATATTGTGGTTCTTGGTGTTGATAGTAATTCATATTAGTAAGCTGTTAACTGAACTTTTACTTGCTGTCTTGTATCAGATTGGTGACATCATGGCTATGATCTGGATTGAGATTAGTTCTCTGGTTCTTGTTGATATGCTTTGGTATGAAAGAATTGGAGTTGGATATCTAATCCAATTACTCTCTGATAATTGTTGATGATAGAATGTAGAGATGTCAAATATGATTCCTAATTGTTATTTTATGAAAGTGATTAAGTGTTCTTTTGAAAGCATTGGATTATAGAATCCTTGGTAGAAACTGCTTGGTTAGGATAGGCCCTTATGTAACCTTCATTTGAATGGTACACAGGCTTCATCCAGATACTGGGTTGTTTTCTATTTGTGTTCTATTGTGTCTGAGAGTTGCAGAACATTCTATTGGATAAATTAGCCTCTGATACTCCAGAATTTAATAAAGCCTATGATGTTGGTCTGAGGCAATGCTAGATAAAAACTAAGGTTTTTATCTAATGTTTCCCTCTCAAGTGTGCTTTGGTAATTAGTTTAAGACAATGATTCTTATAGCCTCTAAGAAAATGATTTGATAATCCGTGTTGTGTACTATAGATATTTAAGATGAACTAATTTCTGAGGTGCTGCCATCCATTGGATGTGCCTAGAAACATTCAGTTAAAGCTGTTGTATATGTTGATGTATAAGCATGTTTTATTCTCCAAGATCAATGATGCCCAGACTGAGATCTTGGAGTGGTTTGCTAAGATGGATAGTTTGGCTTTATTAATCTCTCCTGCGATGGATACACCCCACTTGGGTGCTTTTTTGAGGAAATCTTATATGGAACAACACATGCTCATCTGAGATTTAGCATGTGATGATTGTGTATAACTCACCACACAAGTGCTTGTTGGTGCTGTGATGGCGTTGCTTGTGGCTTGATCTTGTTAACTTGTTCTTGCTGGTTTGATCTGGCTCTGCACCTCCTGGTGCTGCTCCTATGATCTTGAACTTGCCCTTGATATCCTCCTGCACCACCCCCTCCTTATGTCACCATCTTGTGATGATCTAGTGGTTGATTTGGTAAACTGGCTGGTGGATTTGTTAAGGCTTTGGCAAGCTCAATGAGCTCTGAGTGTGTGCTTGCGAAGGAGAAGTGAGTTCCCTGTAACTGTGCTTCGACTTGGTGCTCTGTTTGAGTGCTTGTACTGCTGCTGCTGTCTTGACAGCACGTTCCATGCATTTTGATGACTAAGATGTCTAGCTGTGTGGTCTGGTTGTGTGGCCTGGTTGTGGATCAGCTCAAGTGAAATAATGTTCACCTGTTACCCTTTTACTAGTTACTGCCCTGGTGAAACTTGCCCCTCTTTTTATTACTCGATGATGTATTATGAACAATGCATTTCACTGTTCAGCACTGAGAGTAAAACTAACTAACCCTTTATTTTCTATTTAGTTGTTTTATCTTATTTGTAGGAACAAGATCTGGATACTCAAGACTTAGTATAGGAGTAGATAGGTAGTATAGATTTTAATTGTAACCTTCTTTTTATTCTTTTTGTAAAGAATCTTGTAAAGATATTATTATAAGTTAATAAAGTTTCATTTCATTAGCTTCTATTCTCTGTAATAATTTATTTTGGTGTATTTATCACCATTTGTAATACTATTATGGAATAAAGGAATAATAATTCTTTCTTATTTAATTTTCCTTGTCTTAATTCCTTATTGTTGTTTAATATATCTATAATATAATCAAACAATGTTAATAAAGTATTTTGGAAAACAATTTAATATTACTAACTTCTAATTTTCAAATACTTTCAAATTGATTTAAATTTCAAACTTGAATTCAAAATAAGTTCCCTGAAGACTCAATAATTCCTAAAGGTCGTGTCAAAATTCATAGCAGTCACTATAAAGAGATACTCCTACCTCTCGTTAGTGAAAGGATCTCTGATCCATTTAGGGTTTTGTTTGGCGAAAAATTTACCCGAATTTTATAGATGCATGTATGCACAAACTTAGATTCCTATTTCTACCCTTCGTTGGATCCTAATGTTGGGGTGTTACAGACTTCCCCCTTAAATTAAAATTCATCCCGAAGTTTGCGGATGAGTACGTGAATAGTTCTGGATATGCTCTCTTAAGTCATCCTCTTTCTCCCAGGTGGCTTCTCGCTCTGGGTGATGTTCCCACTGTACCTTGCAGTATTTAATTGCCCTATTTCTCAACCTTTTTTAGTTCTCCTCTAGAATTTTATAAGGTTTCTCGACATAAGTCAAATCTGCTCGTAACTCAATCTCTTGCTGTGTGATAGCATCATCGAGAACTTTAAGACATTTCCGGAGTTGTGATACATGGAAAACATTGTGAATCTGAGCTAGCCTTTTTGGTAACTCGAGAGCATAAGCTATTGTCCTATTTTGACTTAGTATCTTGAATGGTACAATATATCTTCGGCTTAGTTTTCAATTGACTCCGAATCTCTTTACTCCCTTCATCGGACTTACTTTGAGATATACCATATCCCCCACTTCTGGATGCCATGATTTCCGGCTTTGATCAGCATAACTCTTCGGTCGACTCTGAGCTATCTTCAATCAATCTCTGATAATATCGATGATATATTGCTTTTCCTTGATATAGTCTGGTTCAAATTCCTTGCTAATACCAGGTTCATACCAACATATAAGTGATCTACACTTCGTCCCGTATAGTACTTGGAATGGTGCTTCCTTCAGACTACTCTGATAGCTATTGTTGTAGGAAAATTCTGCCAAGGGCAGATGATCTTCCCACGAACCTCCAAAATCTAATGCACAAGCTCTAAGCATGTCCTCCAAGATTTTATTGGTTCTTTCTGTTTGGCCTCCACTTTCTGCATGATAGGCTGTTAGCAGCTACGGTGACCCAGCATACCACTGCATGTGTAGTACACTATAGTCGTTGACATGACATCCACTAAAGACCGTTCTGTAAATATCACATCCCTCAAAGTGGTACAACAGAAACATTGTGGGTCCACATTACAAACATACACACTTCATTATTACAATACCAGAAGTTCCAAACTTCAAGTGATACAAAATTACAAACCAAACTTAAGTAGTTTTAGCGGAAGATGCAAAGTTCAAACTCATACTCCGAATTGAGCTCAACAACTTATTTTATAAGGTTTAGGTTGATCGGCTCAACTGTTTTATAATAACTAAGGCAACTACTCGGACTCGTTGCCCTCCACTCCATAACATATTTCGTAGTCTACCCCTTACACTCCTCTGGACAGGTCTGGCTCCTCGTAGTAGACATCCTCTTGCCCTTCAGCCGCGTACATCGAAGTGTCTTCTGGCTCCTTAGAGTCTAAGCAGGGCGTTACCCAGCAAATTCATTATATGCAAGGTGGGAAGTTTGATGCTCTATCTACCACCTCGGATTATAAGTCCTTGGTACCATGCAGTTTTGGTAAACATTTCTTCTAGTATTGAACTGACCTCCATTGTTGTTGCTACTATTGTTATTGTTGTTGTAGGGTTTGTTTCTAGGTTTGAATTACAAATTGGTTTTAGGTTTACTTGCTTGAATCCTCTTTGTTTCCTTCTTTGCTCTCTTCCTACGGTCCTCTTAGACATTCTTGTAATCATCCTCAAAGGTTATAGCTGCATCAAGCAACTACTGAAAAGTTTAGGTGTTGGCAAGCCTCAACTGCATCTTCACAAATGGATTCAGTCCACGCATGAACCGCTTCTTCCTTTTCACCTCCGTGCTGACTTCATCAGTAGCGTAACGAGATAAATCACTAAACTCCCAGATATACTTCATGACACTGGAGTAACCCTATTGCATTTCTTCGAACTCCCTACGCTTCAACTCAATTATACTTTCTGGAACATGGTATTCATGGAATCTCTGCTTGAACTCCTCCTAGTTGTACTCTCTTCCTAGAAGTTGCATAGCTAATTGACCCTCCCACCATGATGCTGCAGGTCCGGTCAATAGATGTGTTGCATACCTCAACTTTTCTTCATCATTACATCCTACAGTTTTCAACTTTCTCTCCATATCTGCTAGCCAATCCTCTGGATCCATTGGCTCAGGGGCTGATGCAAAAGGTAACGACCTTGCATTTTGAAAGTCAGAAAGACTTACACCGCGTCCTTCAGGTTCTCTCTAATGTCCCACTCGATCCACTAATCCTTCCATGAACTTGTTCTAGGACTCTTGCATCATTTGCATATATTGCATAAAATTATGCTCCATTAATGGCCTCATTAGGGGTGATGGTAAATTTGCTTGCATTCTGGTGTCTTCATCCGCCTTTCCCTTAGCTTCGCGCTCCATGCGCTGCTGTTCGGTCTCATCCTCTACACCCGTTTCCATACCCCCTAGTCCTATAAAAAAAGCAAACACTCATAATTACATCATGCATATGTGTTCTGAGCTCAACTTCATGCAGAGAACTAGTCACACAATATAAAACAAGATCCAAATAAGAACCAAATATGCATGGCACATATTATACATTACGAACAACATAGTCGATACAACGTGATTACAAACCCATACTATTTAAGTATTACAAGCTCATGTGGATGCTACCCCACTTATTTAATTATAGCAAGTTCTCAGACTCAAACTTCCGTATCACCACTGGCATACTCCTCCTCAAGGTCACGCTCCCTAGAAGCTGCGACGTTCATCGTACATACCCAGAGTACAACCGTACTGACGTGAAGTATGACGCACCATGTGTGGAACGACTTGCCTCTTCAACGGACGATACTCAGTATCAGAAGTCTCCGGACTTGACACATCATCCAGCTGAAGTGCGTACATACCTTCCAACTCATCTGAAGTATCTTCAGAATCATCCTCATCACTTTCTTCTTCAATCTTCTCTTGCATCTCGACTCTAGAGGAATCAACAGAATATTCCACTTCTGGCGCTCCCCAAGTACTCTGCTGGGTACAATAGTCCTCAGCTATGATTGGATAGTGCATGTTATCTGGAGTAGGATAATGTTCCGGTGACTCAAACACCCTTTCTTCAGGATCTTCCTCATCAGACTCTACATCCTCCACATGGACATCTCTTCCATCAACGGAATAAGATATCACTCACATGCGACTAGTCTGCCCGGTATCCCCAACTAAGTCTTCCACGGGAATGGGATTCCCGGCAGATCCATCCATCGATCCGTACCTCCATCCTTTGGAGTTTCCAATAGGTACTTACGAGTCCTCAGTTCCCCAAGAACTCTGTGGTACTGGATGACTAGTGCCCTCATCAGGATATCTAGGGGGTGCTGGCATAGCTGAATAAGGATATGGTGTAAAAGATGCTGGATCTATAGGTATATCCTTAAAAATTGGGTTACACCTATCCACTTCTTCATTCTCCAGTTTAGATGCTAACTTCTCCCTTCGTTAAAGATTAGCTAAATCCTCTAGCATATCAATATGACCTCTACAATAACCTGATGTGTCTTATACAAAGACCCAACCATCAGTCGGTACAGATCCACAAACTTGGAAGCTAGTTTTGGATGCTTCTTCACTAAAGTAAGATGATCTGGTTCTAGTTCCTCGTCCATAGAGTCATGAGGAATCACAGAATATGTGCTTCCAGCTAACTCTTTGATACATGTATCTATAATTTTGATGTTCCATACTTGGTTTTATCTACTTTCTTATATTGTGTCCACACTTTGGAGTACTTTTCATATGATTTCTTGGACTAACCTATTAACAAGAGCCATAGTGCCAGCTGCCTGTTTTCTGCTGTTTTTGGCTCCAGGAAAGTCAGAAAATGAATATTCTCGGAATTGGACGGGACAAAAGCTAAAGTCAATTTTTCACCGAGGGACACATGGCGCCAGAATATGAGACAGAGAGGCGCCAGGGGGCGGCCACACAACCTGGCCACGCGGGCTAGGCCTGGCCGCGCCAGGGGGTGGTGTGGCCAGCACAGGCACCCCCTCGGCCTCTCCTTCCGACTATATATTGCCTCTGATACGGAAACCTAAGTACCCTATCAAAAATCCACGAAAGAGTCTGTAGCCGTCGACATCTCTGTCCCTCGATTGGGAGGGATCTGAAGCTCTTACCGGCACCTTGCCGGAGAGGGGATTTCACCCTGGAGGCGTTCTTCATCATCATGCAAGCCTCCAGTGTGATGCGTGAGTAGTTCATCTCTGGACTACGGGTCCATGTAGTAGCTAGATGGCTGGTTCTCCTCCTTTGTGCTATCATGTCTAGATCTTGTGAGCTCCGTTCATGATCAAGATCATCTATTTGTAATTATTCATGTTGTGTTTGTAGGGATCCGATGGATATTGAGATGCTATTTCAGATTGATTATTGATTCTATCATGTCTTTGTTATTTGTGATCTTGCATGCTTTCCGTTGTTAGTAGCTATCTTGGCCAAGTAGATGCTAGCAACTCCAAGAGTTAGTATTTATGCTCGATAGTGGGTTCATGCCTCTGGTAATCTAGGGAAGTGACAGAAATCTCTAAGGTACTAGATGTGTTGTTGCTACTAGGGAGAAATCAACAATCCTTTGTTCATAGAACAATCATATTGTTTACATTACACGCATTCGTAATGCAATTATCTATTGCTTGCAACTTAATACTAGAGGGGGTTTGGATGATAACCTGAAGGTGGATTATTAGTCATAGATGTAGTTGGATGGCAGTCTATGTATAATATTGTAATGCCCAATCGAATCTCAAAGGAGTCAAGATGATTAGTATATGCTTGTATGCTTTCTCGATGTTTTTCAATTGCCCCGCTGTAATTTGTTCACCCAACATGTTATCTATCTTAAGGAGAGCCACCTCTAGTGAACTATGGACCCCAGTCCTTTCTTTTACATTCAATCTACAATCAAACTGTTTACTGCTTTGTGTTTACTTTCTACAAACTATTACTTTCTTCCATTCGATACGTTTAATCCTTTGTTTTCAGCAAAACTGGTGAGATTGACAACCTCATCGCAAGTTGGGGGCAAAGTTCTGTGGTTGTGTTGTGCAGGTCTCCACGTTGCTGCTGGCACCAGTAGTGCGCCCTGCCAAGGCTCAGCTAGCAACACCTTTGGGGTGTTTCCTTGCTCCTACTAGATTGATAACCTTGGTTTCGTACTGAGGGAAAACTTGTTGCTGTGCTCATCATACCTTCCTCTTGGGGTTCCCCAACGAGTTCGATATATTTTGGGCCATCAAGCTCTTTTTCTAGAGCCGTTGCCGGGGAACGAAAGAAAAATCTCCCACGTCAACCACGCGCCATCAAAGTCTTTTTCTGGCGCCGTTGTCGAGGAGTCAAGGACATCTTCACAAGGGGAGTCCCTCATAACCAATCTCTTTACTATGTTATTTTTGTTTTGCTTAGTTTATTTTTGCTTTGTTTGCTTGTTTATTTATCAAAAACACACAAAAAATAGTTTTATAAGTTTTGCTTTCTTTATTAAAAAAACACAAAAAATTAAGTCTTTCTATAGTTGTTACCTCTTCCTTACCTCACCATGTTGATCCCTAAGTTTACCCTGAAAGACCTTTCAATAGGTAGTGGCTCTATAATTGGGAAAGATAATATTGAATAATTCTTTAATCATGTTAATAAGCATGAGGATATTGAGGATAGATCCCTTCCAGAACTTGCTCCAAACTATGAGATTGATGTAGATTCTTTAGTTCACATGTTGGAAGCTAGGTTTGTTAACCTTAACCCCTTAATGCAAGTAATGTTTCTTAAACTTAAAGAAATTGAAGACCCTGAAAAGAGGGATTTTATTCTAGAAACTTTGCTTAAGGAATTATATGATGTTGCCAAGGAAGCTAGAAAAGTCTTTGAACGTTTCAATATGCTAGGCTCATGTGTAGATGTTATTGGTACACAAGAAAATATGAACAAAACTGAACCTAATGGGGAGGAAACTAAGATACCAATACCCTTTAAACTAGTAACAATACATGAAGCCATAGAAAAGAATCTTGATTGGATTGTTTCTGAAAACCCTTTTGATGAAAATAGTGAACCTAAGAGCATTGAGAGAGGATACTCTAGAACTTATTTGGATGATATACCTTGCCTTGTTGAAGATATTTCTAGTATTAATCTTAATGCTTCTTCATTTGAGAACACTTGATTCTTTTTCTTGCTTCTTATGCCTAACTTAAAGGCGTTAAAGAAAAGTACTTATTGGGAGATAACCCAAAAGTTTTAGATGAGTCTTGGAAGTTATTACCTCTATAATAACCACTCCTTATCCTTTTTATTTGCTTTTTGTGCCAAGAGTAACCTCTAATGAGAGAGAAGTAATGATTGGGAAAGTTGCTGTCCCGAAACAGATTTTTGTGCTTTACCGTAAACATTTGTGTAAAATCTATGTACGTACTTTTGAGGCGTGAATTTTTGTGCTTCTTCCCGAGGTTGTTATCTTACTTTCGTTAGTTCAACACTTTTTGATTTGAGCAACATAAGGTCTTCTAAAAAATTCATCTTTACCTATTGGTCTATTTTGACAGATTTCTCCCATTTTCTGCATTTGCTTCTTGTTGGTTCCTTTTTGAGTTCGTTGGGGGAATTGAGCTTCTTGAGGGAAGTGCTATAGTATCTAGTTTTTTAATGGATAGTTTTATTGTTGTTGGAACTGAACCTACAGACTTACTATCTTGAGTGCACTAATGTTGCTAATAAAGATTGTGTGAAGTTTTGTATGAAGGAAACTTTTCAGGTGTATGGAAGGAATGAGTAATGAGATGAAGGACGGACTAAAGCTCATGCCTGGGGATGCCATGCGTGTCACCCCAAGAAATATCCAAGAAGTACAAGCGTCAAAGCTTGGGGATGCCCAAGGCATCCCCTCTTCATCAATAAAAATCACAGGTTTCTTCCAAACGCTTCATTTTAATTGTTTCATGCACAGTTGTGTTGTTCTTGTAGCTTCTTCTTTTTCGTTTTCATTTTGGTTTTTCGTTTTCTTGGTTTGCTTAGTTTGCTGAATAAATTGGTTGTACCCCCTCTTTCATACATTGGTTTTCAAATAGTTTGGTTTGGATTGGAAAAGAGTAGGAAAGCTCATGCTTAAGTGGTAAAGAGAGCTTGTTTTTGACTGTGGCCTATGCTTTGTCATGCCATGCTTGGTATTGTTTTGGATTTATGCTTAGTATTCTTTGCTGTAGCATGACTTGTTATAAACAATTGAGATTTCTTAATGTGCCTTGGATGAATCATGCGTTGTTTTAGCATATTAAAGCATAGTATTGTGGTATTCTCCTTTGATGCTTTATTTGGGTTGACTTGGCACATGCTCACACCATGTTATGACTATCTCAAGTCACCATAGCCTTTATGATCCTTTAGTTTTCAACTTGTAGTATCACTTTATGCTTTGATCAATGATGTTTTGTCGCTCTGCGTGATTATGGCCATTATTGCTCTCTTAGTTTGTCGCTCCAAGTCTTTTGCTAGCCTCCACAACCAAGTATGAGTTCCACTCATGCATCCAACTCCTTAAACCAAGTTATTCCAAAGAGTCCACCATACCTACCTATTAGCATATGCTATTCCAAGTATATTCATGTTTTTATCTACCTTCCGAATTAAACTTGTTATGAGAAAACTAGTGATTAAAGCTCTCACGAACTTGATGGCACACTTTACTTTTCTTGCCCTTAATAAACTTGAACCATTTTGTCGTCTATGTTGTATATGCTTGCACTTATTTGTTGGGGATTAGCAGAACCATGTTGTCATGGGGAACGCTTTCAACATTGCACGGGTACTTTGTACCTAGTTGATATCATGCTTTTTTTGTCTATGGATGTCATTGGTGTGAAATGAAAGGGGAGCTTGTAAGTCCATGGAGTTATGTATATGTGTTAGAGAAACGCCTGGGCCGCTGGTCTAATCCATGCTGACATGGTGGAAACCTGTAGCGTAACCATAATGAGCTGTCTATGAAGCATTCTTCTTATAAAAAAAGAGTCCTAAATTGAGAAGAAAGAGAAAAAGAAAAAATAAGAGATTATGAAAAGAGGAAAGAGAGAAAAAAGCACCATATTCCCATGGTAAATAAGAAAATTGCTGAGATGCTCGTTGTCTTCTTGCCTTGTCATTTTGATATGGGGATTCTTCCATATCATCGAGCAAGGGGTACCCCGTTGGCGGTTCTCTATGATACACATGTACTTACAATGACAAGAACTTACCGGTGACTAAACTTGAGTAGCATGAGGAGCGACCCTCGTATTCAAGGGACATGAGATTTCTAACTTATACTTCGTCAAGCATGTACACCATAGTTTGTTCACTTTAACCTTAATCACCTTAAAGATGCTTATGATAGGGGCAATGAGAGCTGAAAGCTAATAAGTACCATAATTTTTGGAAGCTCTTTATGAAACTTGAATCCCTACTTCCTTTTATGAAGGCCCTTCTTCCACCATTATATTGAGTCTCCACCTTCTATCTTTTTGCACCTACTTTGAGAGCATAGTGGCCATTCTTAGTTTTATGTGCATTGTCCCAAGACTTGTTGATTGATGCATAACTTTATATTGCTTGTTTTAAACTATTTGTATCTAGTCATTCTTATGAACTTTGAAGGTGTCCTATGCATTTATGTTTGCTACTCTATGAGGGACAAGCTGAATGCCACTTTGCTATGTTTTCTTTACATGAAACAAACAAACGTCTTGCAAAGCATTGTTATTCATGAATCTTTTGCTTGTGCCTTTTCATGTTGCAAAAAGTTGCTATGTTTTATTGCTAGAACTTTGTCTTTGATGTTATGATTGAAGTACTATGATCCCAGCTTTGAATGTTTTACAAATACTTTGATCAAGTTTATGATGGTGCATGTCACCTCAAAAATTATTCTTTCTTTTTATCACTTACCTACTCGAGGACGAGCAGGATTTAAGCTTGGGGATGTTGATACTTTGCAAATGTATCTATAATTTTTGATGTTCCATGCTTGGTTTTATCTACTTTCTTGTGTTTTGTCCACACTTTGGAGTACTTTTCATATGATTTTTTGGACTAACCTATTAACAAGAGCCACGGTGCCAGTTGCCTGTTTTCTGCGGTTTTTGGTTCCAAAAAGTTAGAAAATAAATATTCTCAGAATTGGACGGGACAAAAGCCAAAGTTGATATTTTACCGGAAGACTCACGGAGCCAGAATACAAGACGAAGGTGGGTCAGGGCCTGGCCACACCATGTGGTGTGGGCCCCTCTGGCATCTATCGACCTTGCCTCTTCGCCTATAAGAAGCCTCCCGATGCATAAACCCTAAAGAGTCAAGCCTCCAGCCACGAAAAGTTCCGTAGCGCCGCCGCCACCGAAGGGGAGATTCGTGGGACAGAAAGTCTCTGTTCCGGCACCCTGCGAGGATGGGGAAGTGCCCCCGGAGCCATCTGCATCGATCTCCACCACCATCTCCATCACCATTTCTGATTCCTATGATGAGGAGGGAGTAGTTCTCTCTCGAGCCTAAGGGTTCTACCGGTAGCTATGTGATCATCTCTCTCTCTATGCATTATCATATTGTGATCATGAGCTTCTAATCTATAGATCTACCTTGCTACTCAAGTGCTTTAATAGATCTCTGTTCTCCCCATGTGTGTGAAAGTGAGAGCGTGCACACCATGGTGGCACTTAGGCTAGAGATTACAAATACTTATTATGAGTTATATTTGGAGTTGGATGTCTTTATGAAATTGTGGTGTTTGTTGGACTCATCTAGTACTCAAGGTGACAGTGTGGGGTTTTCTAGATGGGAAAGATGAAATTTCAGGTGTGCTGTTATAGCCCTACCATCGATTAGAGTGTCCAACCAGAGAGTAGTTCAGCGTAGTATCATAAAGAAGAATATATTTATATGAGAGTGTTCACTAGTGAAAGTATGATCCCTAGGCCTTGTTTCTAAGCATTGATACACCATTTGCAATTAGATATGTTACATGTTTGCTTGCTTCCATCTTTATTTCAGTTTTACTTTAGTCTTTTCCCACGTCAACCACACGCCAGCAAGCTATTTTCTGGCACCGTTACCACTTATAATTATCTATACCACTTGTATTTCACAATCTCTTCGCCGAACTAGTGCACCTATACACCTGAAAAGTGTATTAGGTGTGTTGGGGACAGAAAAGACTTCTTGTATCTTGATTGCAGGGTTGCTTGAGAGGGGATACCTTTGACCACTTCCTCCCTGAGTTTGATAAACCTTGGGTGATCCACTTAAGGGAAAACTTGCTACTGTTCTACAAACCTCTGCACTTGGAGGCCCAACAACTGTCTACAAGAATAGAAGTGCGTAGACATCAGTCCTATGCATTTATGTTTTGCAACTCTATGAGGGACAAGTTGAATGCTACTATGCTATGTTTTCTTTATGTGAAACAAATAAACATCTTGCAAAGCATTGTCATTCATGAATCTTTTATTTGTGCCTTTTCATTTTGCAACATAGTTTCTTTGTCTTATTGCTAGAACTTTATCTTTCATGTTATGATTGAAGTACTATGATCCCAGCTTCGAGTGTTTTACAAATACTTTGATCAAGTTTATGATGGTGCATGTCACCTCAAAAATTATTCTTTCTTTTTATCACTTACCTACTCGAGGACGAGCAGGAGTTAAGCTTGGGGATGTTGATACATTGCAAATGTATCTATAATTTTTGATGTTCCATGCTTAGTTTTATCTACTTTCTTATGTTTTGTCCACACTTTGGAGTACTTTATATATGATTTCTTGGACTAACCTATTAACAAGAGCCACAGTGCCAGCTGGCTGTTTTCTGCTTTTTTTGGTTCCAGGAAAGTCAGAAAATGAATATTCTCGGAATTGGACGGGACAAATGCCAAAGTCAGTTTTTCACCGAGGGACACACGGAGCCAGAATACGAGACGGAGAGGCGCCAGGGGGCGGCCACACCACCTGGCCGCGCAAGCCAGGCCTGGCTGCGCCAGGGGGAGGGTGTGGCCAGCCCAGGCACCCCCTTGACCTCTCCTTCCGACTATATATTCCCTCTGATACAGAAACCTAAGTACCCGATCAAAAATCCACGAAAGAGTATGTAGCCGCCGTCGTCTCTGTCCCTAGATCGGGAGGGATCTGAAGCTCTTTCCGGCACCCTCCCGGAGAGGCGATTTCACCCTGGAGGCTCATCATCATGCAAGCCTCCGGGGTGATGTGTGAGTAGTTCATCTCTGGACTACGGGTCCATGTAGTAGCTAGATGGCTGGTTCTCCTCCTTTGTGCTATCATATCTAGATCTTGTGAGCTCCGTTCATGATCAAGATCATCTATTTGTAATTCTGCATTGTTGTGTTTGCGGGGATCCGATGGATATTGAGATGATATTTCAGATTGATTATTGATTCTATCATGTCTTTGTTATTTGTGATATTGCATGCTTTCTTCTATTAGTAGCTATCTTGGCCAAGTAGATGCTAGCAACTCCAAGAGTTAGTATTTATGCTCGATAGTGGGTTCATGCCTGTGGTAATCTAGGGAAGTGACAGAAATCTCTAAGGTACTAGATGTGCTGTTGCTACTAGGGAGAAATCAACAATCCTTTGTTCATAGAAAAATCGTATTGTTTACATTACACGCAATTCGTAATGCAATTATCTATTGCTTGCAACTTAATACTAGAGGGGGTTTGGATGATAACCTGAAGGTGGATTATTAGTCATAGATGTAGTTGGATGGCGGTCTATGTATAATGTTGTAATGCCCAATCGAATCTCAAAGGAGTTAAGATGATTAGTATATGCTTGTATGCTTTCTCGATGTTTGTCAGTTGCCCCGCTATAATTTGTTCACCCAGCATGTTATCTATCTTAAGGAGAGCCACCTCTAGTGAACTATGGACCCCGGTCCTTTCTTTTACATTCAATCTACAATGAAACTATTTACTGCTTTGTGTTTACTTTCTACAAACTATTACTTTCTTCCATTTGATACGTTTAATCCTTTGTTTTCAAAAAAACCGGTGAGATTGACAACCTCATCGCAAGTTGGGGCAAAGTTCTATGGTTGTGTTGTGCAGGTCTCCATGTTGCTGCTGGCACCGGTAGTGCGCCCTCCCAAGGCTCAGCTAGCAACACCTTTGGGGGGTTGATACGTCCATTTTGCATCACTATTCTATGTCATAATTCACTGTTATTCATTGATATATTTCGTATTGAGAGGTGATACTTATATTATTTCATCTGTTTTTGCATGGTTGATGCCTTTTGGAGCATGGACCGCTGCAGTCAGGATTCTGATGGAAAAGGTGCTGTTTGGAGGCATAATTCGCGAAGATCAGAAAATCCGGGAAAATACATGGAAAATCCTATTTTTCTAGAAGACGAAGGAAGCCAGAAGGGGGGCTGGAGATGGGCCACAGGGGGCCCACACGACCCCCTGGCACGGGCCACCCTGGGCCGCACCACCAGGTGGTGTGGCCGCCCTGGTCCACCCCTGGCACTCTCCTCTGGCGTATTCATTCCTCCCGAAACCCTAAGACTCGGGGAGCAACCACAGAAAGATTTCGCCACCTCTGTGGGGCGAAAAACACCAAGAGAGAAAGATCTCTCCGGCAGACAGAATTCTGCCAGGGGAATTCCTTCCAGAAGAGGGGAGATCGTCGCCATCAACACCACCATCAAGCTGGACTTCATCGGGATCATCATCATCATCACCACCATCATCACCATTAGCACCCTCATCACCATCTCCATATTTCTATAACAATTGGGTTGAATCTTGCATAGTTCATAGGGGAAACTTTCCCGGTGTTGATTACTCTTTGTAGTTGATGCTATTGAGTGAACCATTGAATTGTTGTTTATGTTCAGATTGTTTATACATCATTATTCCATCTCTGATCATGATCCATATGATGTCTTGTGAGTAGTTCGTTTTGTTCTTGAGGACATGGGAGAAGTCATGTTGTTAGTAGTGGAGTTGTGTTGAGAAAGATTCAATAGTTTGATATTTAAGTTGTGGTGTACTTCTTCTAGTGGTGTCATGTGAACGTTGACCACATGACACTTCACCTATATACAGAAACCTGAACCGCCGTTAGGAAACCATTGCACAAGGGATATAAGGGTCTTAGAGTTTAAAGTTGTGGTTAGGTTTCTACCTTAATTACTTTCTTGTACTTACGGATGTTTGCAAGGGGTTTAATCACAAGTATGTATTAGTCCTAGGAAGGTCAGTACATTAGCACAGGTTCACCCACACAACAGTTAGCAAGCTAAAGAAGATTAATCAACTATATGAAGCGAAAGCACTTGACAGTCTTCCTATGTGTCCTCGAGAACGTTTGGTCATCTTAAGTAATACAACCGGCTTGTCCTTTGCTGCATAAAGGATTGGGCCACTTGCTGCATTTATTCCTACTGTCTTTTATTTACTCGTACTTTGTTTACTTGCTTTATCAAAAACCCCTAAAAATCCGTTTGCTAAGTATTTGCAGAGAATTCCTGATCCATACCACTAGCCAGCACCTTCTGCTCCTTGTTGGGTTCAACACTCTTACTTATCGAAAATACTGTTATACACCCCCTATACTTGTGGGTCATCAAGACTATTTTCTGGCGCCATTGCCGGGGAGTGAAGCGCTATTGGAGAGTGGAACTGGTAAAGGAAACTTCTACTGTGAGTATTGTTTACTTCTACTAGTTGCTTTATTTTTGTTATGGATAATTCGCTGAGTTTCTTATTTGGTAATGCTACTACCACTGCTATGGTAGTAGATAAGCCACCTACAAGAATTATTGATCATTTTATGGATAACTACTATGTTGGGGATGGAACTGTCCATCCTGGTGATCATTTACTATTTATACACGAATTATGCGGGTTGTTCAAGTGTGCAGGTATTACTACAGATCAAGTTAAGAAGAAGTTATTCTCATTATCTCTAAAAGGAAGAGCTGAAGAATGGTATAAGCTGCTGAAGAATGGTCAAGCTCTGGAATGGGAGGAAATAGTACCTCTCTTTTATTCAAAGTTTTATCCTCCTAGTGAGATTCATAAAGATCGGAATCAAATATACAACTTTTGGCCTCTTGATGGAGAGAGTACAGCTCAAGCTTGGGGGCGATTGAAGTTACTAATGCTCAAATGTCCCATTCATGAGCTCCCCAACAATATTATTATCAATAACTTTTATGCAAGGCTCCCTCTACATGACAAGGATTTATTGGATGCTTCTTGTGCGAGATCATTCACTCGCATGGAAGAAGAAGCTAAATGGGATCTTCTGGACCGTATTCAAGATAATGCTGAAGCTTGGGAGAATGACAAAGGTAGAAAGTCAGGTATAAATTATGATTATGAATGTATTGAATCTTTTATGGGAACTGATTACTTTCGAAATATTAAAAATGCTTACGGTCTAGACTCTCAAGCTATTGCTTCTTATTTTAAGGATTTTGCTTCCTACATTGAAGTGCCTAAAAAGAAGTGGAATAAGTATCATGAACCTTATAAAGATATTGCTAAGAGTGTTCCTGCAAGAAATACTGAAGTTTATACTGCTAATCATGTCTTACCTGAACCTTATATTGAGAAAATGCCTTTCCCATGTAAGATAAAGGAACATTCTATGATAGCTAGTATGGTTAATGAAAGTACAAATAAAGATGTTGAACCTGATAAACAAATGGTTGATGAACCTATAATAGCGAATGTGAAATACTTTGTTACTAGATATAAAGAAGAGGGAGACACTATCCTTTGTAAGGATACCTCTAATATTGTTTCACAAAGTAGTGTTATGAGAGCTAGTATTCCTATGTTTTCTGTTAGAATAGGCGACCATTGCTATGATGGCCCTTGTGATAGTTATATTGTTAAGTTTATGCATGATACTAGAAGTTATTATGAGAGAGGCAAAAGTGTTCTTATGTATCTCAGTAATATCAAGTTTCCTCGTTTTATGCTGGAAGTTTTTATGTTGCACTTCTTTTGCCTTCTTATGCAAGTAGCCTCTGGTTTCAACAACTTGTTTGTTTAAAAAATTACCTTGCATAGGAAGTGGGTTAGACTTAAATGTGTGTGTTTTTTCTTCTTAATGCTCTCTTGCACTTCAATTCATATTCCTATGTGAACATTTTCAAAATTATCATGCCCATCTTAATGGCTATAAAGAAAGAGCTTTTTGGGAGACAACCCAATTTATTCTTGCTTTTAGTTTGATTTTGTTTGTTTGAGTCTAGGAAGTTATTACTTCGGTAATAACCTCTCCTTATCCTTTTTGTTTGGTTTTTGTGTCAAGATCAACCTCTAATGAGAGAGAACTAATATTTGGGGAAGTTGCTGTCCCGAAACAGATTTTTGTGCTTCACCGTAAAAATTCGTGAGAGATATCTGTATGTTAGATTGAGCTGTAGTTTTTTGTGCTTCTGCCCCAGGTTGTTTTTTAACTTTCAGTAGTTTTGCACTTTTTGATTTGAGCAATAGAAGAATTTCTAAAAAAATTATCTTTACCAGCTGGTCTGTTTTGACAGATTGTGCCACTCTTGCATTTGCTTCTTTATTCGATTGCCTTTTTGAATTCTTTTTGGGTTTTCAGAAGGAGTTGCTCATTAGTTTATGTTTTGATGGTTTTCAGTTGAGATTGGACTCAAAAGGTTTTATCACTTTACTTATACTAATGTTGCTAATGAGAATTGTGTGAAGTTGTGTGTGAAAGAAATTTCTAGGAAGTGGAGATAATGGTGTAATAAGGAAGAGAAAGGTTTTATGACTCAAGTAATAAGTGTATGAAGACGAAGATACTGATGATTATTCAAGTGGTGACTCCAGAAGAATCTACTACATACCAAATTCAGAGACTTGCAGAGTCCTTTTTCAAAAAGGTAACAGTTCTGGTAAGAAAAGTTCCGCGAAAATACTATCCAACTATATTTTTGCAGTTTTTAGCCAATAAGTAAAGCTACGAAGCGAAAATGGGACGGAAACGGAGCCAGGGTGGCTCACACCACCCTGTGGCACGGGCCCACCCCTGGCCGCGCCACCAGGTGGTGTGGCCACTCCGGACTCCGCCTCCGGCCCGTTTTCTCCCAGTACCTTCCTTTTGATGTGAAACTTCGTAATATATAATCCCCCAGATCCCCCGAGGTTCGTATATCATGTTTTCGTCATGTTTTTGTTTTGATCTGTTTCTGCCAGGACATACTCTTTGGAAGTTTAGAAGCACAATGGTGTCTGCCAAGGATAAAGGAAAAGAGCCTATGGAGGAAGACCTCCAAGACCCCGGGCAGGAGAAGAAGATCAAGAGTGAAGGTGAAGAGGAGTCAAAGCACACCGGCACTACCATTGCAAGCATTAGAGTGGTGGCGAACCCTACCAGGATCAAAAGGACTACACGGATGTCAACTGGAGGGAAGCCTCCGCGTCACTGCTTGGCACCACGGACACCTTCTCCGAGCACCAAGAGTTCCCTCCATACCTTTATCCATAACCATGCAGGAAAAGAAGACCGCAAGGAAGAAGAGTGGAAAAGGAATCACAAGAGCTAGGATCCACAATCTGACATGATCATGCACCGCATCGAGCACAAGTCGGAGTTGATTCGTACCCTCGCTTTCGAGATTGAGGACTGGGGAAATTGGTCAAGAGGCTAATCGAGAGGATACCACCACCACCAAAGGAGTAATTCGTCATCAGGTTTGGCATCCCCTTGGTTTGTTCCAAGCTTGGGGGAGTGTCGCAGTATCACATCACTATATTCTATCTTTTTACCTTATTAGTAGAGTCATATCATGAATAGAGAAGTTATTGTTTAGGATGGTTTGCATTATGGAAGTGTCCCCTCTCTCGTTAGATCTGTATCCCTTGGTGTGAGTTGCCGTTATGGAATATTAATGAGAAGTTATATCATTTACTCTTTTGCATAGCTTATATTAGTTTTCAATTCGTGGTTATATGATTGATCTTGTCGTTAGTATTGGTATCACTTTGGGATCATTGAGTTAATTTAGTTGGTTTTGGCAAACCTGGCTCGGTCAGTAGCAACACTATTTTTGAGAGTTGAATGAAAAGATAAAAGTACTCTAAAGAAATATAATCTCATCATCTTTCTTTCTTGATTTTCTCATAAGTCTAGTATTCTCTAGTTAAGATCTTTTGTGCTTCCAAGGAAGATTGCATGTTTGTTTTTATCACTTGTATGTTTGTTTTTTTCCTTCAATTCTTATACTTGCTAGCCAAAAACCTGTATCGAGAGGGAATTCTTCTCTGCATCCACTTCCTTTAAACCAAACCCATGCCATTTGTGTCCACCATACCTACCTATTAGCACTATTGCTATTCCAAGTAAATTCTTGTTTTATCTACCTCCCAAATTAAACTAGTTATGTGAAAATTAATGATTAAAGCTCTCACGAACTTGATGGCACACTTTACTTTTCTTGCATTTAATAAACTTAAACCATTGGGTCCTTCTTTGTTGCGTATATGCTTGCGCTTTACGAGTTGAAGTTAGCAGAACCATGTATCATGGGGAAGGCTTTCAACACTACCATGGTACTTTGTGCCTAGTTGATATCATGTTCTTTTGCTTATGGATCCTGGCGGTGTGAAATAAAAGTGGAACTTGTAAGATCATGGAGTTTATATGTGTGTTAGAGAAACGCCTGGGCCGCTAGCCTAAGCCATGCCTAATCATGGTGGAAACTTGCAGCATAACTATAGTGAGCATTATATGAAGCATCCTCAATAAAAACCTATGCAAATAGAAAATAAAAAGATTGCTGAGATGCTCACTGTCTGCTTGCCTTATCATTTTGATTATGGGATAGCTCCTGTGTCATGTGCAAGGGGTACCCCGTTGGTGGTTCTCAATGATACACATGTATTTACATTGACAAGAGCTTACTTGTGACTGAAGTTGAGTAGCATGAGGTTCGGTACTCATAAGTAATGGGCATGAGATTTCAACTTATAACTTGTCCAGCATATCCTCTTAGTTGTGTCACTTTAACCTTAATCACCAAAAGATGCCTATGATAGGGGCAATGAGAGCTGAAAGCTAGTAAGTATCATAATTTTTGGGAGCTCTTTATGAGACTTGCAATCCCTGCTTCCCTCTGCGAAGGGCCTTTCTTTTTTACTTTGTAGTTGAGTCAGTAAACCTATTCCCTTCTATCTCAGCAAGTATTTTGAGTTGTTGTGTTTCATTCATTCATATGATGATTTATTCAATCATGTTTCTTATGTTCCTTGTTTTGCACATTGCTCTTATCTTGATGTTTACTACTTTGAAAGCTATCATTGAAAACCAGTTATTTGTGAACTCCAGCAAATTATCAACTATTCTTTGACCAAGAGCTAAGTTTGCCATTACCAATTATGATTTACTTTATGTATCTTTATTGTGTTTCCTTTACTTATTGCAAGTTGAGTTATATAATAGTGAGTTGTCTTCTATTATGATCTATGTAATTCATGAATGTGATGCTTCTTGTCCATATTATTTTATCGACTCTTCACTCCATAAACCTGAGAGGCCATGTTTACTGAGCTTAGTTTCGCTTGGGGACAAGCGAAGTCTAAGCTTGGGGGGAGTTGATACGTCCATTTTGCATCACTATTCTATGTCATAATTCACTGTTATTCATTGATATATTTCGTATTGAGAGGTGATACTTATGTTATTTCATCTGTTTTTGCATGGTTGATGACTTTTGGAGCATGGACCGCTGCAGTCAGGATTCTGATGGAAAAGGTGTTGTTTGGAGGCAAAATTCGCGAAGATCAGAAAATCCGGGAAAATACATGGAAAATCCTATTTTTTTCAGAAGACGAAGGAAGCCCGAAGGGGGGCTGGAGATGGGCCATAGGGGGCCCACACCACCCCTAGAGCGGGCCACCCTGGGCTGCACCACCAGGTGGTGTGGCCGCCCTGGTCCACCCCTGGCACTCTCCTCTGGCGTATATATTCCTCCCAAAACCCTAAGACTGGGGGAGCGACCACAGAAAGATTCCGCTGCCTCTGCGGGGCGGAAAACACGGAGAGAGAAAGATCTCTCCAGCAGACAGAATTCTGCCGGGGGAATTCCTTCCCAGAGAGGGGAGATCGTCCACATCAACACCACCATCAAGCTGGACTTCATCGGGATCATCATCATCATCACCACCATCATCACCATCAGCACCCTCATCACCATCTCCATATTGTTGTAACAATTGGGTTGAATCTTGCATAGTTCATAGGGGAAACTTTCCCGGTGTTGATTACTCTTTGTAGTTGATGCTATTGAGTGAACCATTGAATTATTGTTTATGTTCAGATTGTTACACATCATTATTCCATCTCTGATCATGATCCATATGATGTATTGTGAGTAGTTCGTTTTGTTCTTGAGGACATGGGAGAAGTCATGTTGTTAGTAGTGGAGTTGTGTTGAGAAAGATTCAACAGTTTGATATTAAGTTGTGGTGTACTTCTTCTAGTGGTGTCATGTGAACGTCGACTACATGACACTTCACCTATATGGGCCTAGGGGAATGCATTGTGTATTTGGCTACTAATCTTAGGGGTTGCCGGAGTGACAGAAACCTGAACCCCCGTTAGGAAACCATTGCACAAGGGATGTAAGGGTCTTAGAGTTTAAAGTTGTGGTTAGGTTTCTACCTTAATTACTTTCTTCTACTTACGGATGTTTGCAAGGGGTTTAATCACAAGTATGTATTAGTCCTAGGAAGGTCGGTACATTAGCACAGGTTCACCCACACAACACTTAGCAAGCTAAAGAAGATTAATCAACTATATGAAGCGAAAGCACTTGACAGTCTTCCCATGTGTCCTCAAGAACGTTTGGTCATCTTAAGTAATACAACCGGCTTGTCCTTTTCTGCATAAAGGACTGTGCCACTTGCTGCATTTATTCCTACTGTCTTTTATTTACTCGTACTTTGTTTACTTGCTTTATCAAAAAAAAACCTAAAAATCCGTTTGCTAAGTATTTGCAGAGAATTCCTGATCCATACCACTAGCCAGCACCTTCTGCTCCTCGTTGGGTTCGACACTCTTACTTATTGAAAATACTGCGATACACCCCCTATACTTGTGGGTCATCAGGGGTTTCCTTGATCCTACTGGATTGATAACCTTGGTTTCGTACTGAGGGAAAACTTGCTGCTGTGCTCATCATACCTTCCTCTTGGGGTTCCCCAACAAGCTCGATATATTTTGGGCCATCACTCTTCTGCTTTGTGCTCCCGAACATTGGCTATCGCCTCCACAATAGCAACATGGTATGCTTCTAGGTGACTTCTACCTTCACCCATAGGTAAATCGTGATATAAACCAAGCTTCTTTGGTAGTTGGATGCTAACACGATATTTGGCTAACATTCGCCCATCATGGTATGTCATGGTATTAACCGGAATATTAGTTGTGCAACCAAAAACCCTCAGAAGTTGTCAAAGTTGTTCAGTTAAAGCCCCTTGATAATCATCGAGAGTCTCTTCTTTCTTTGCCAAGGTCTGTTTTGGAAACTTTGGTGCCATTTTCACTCTATATAAAGAAATATTCATAATTAGTATCCATTAATTATAATGATGCATCATAATAAAGAATTATCGCTCTAAAGATATAATGAAATATTCCCATGATCATGACAACTTTCTTATCATGAAAACTTCCATATCATGATAAAGAATTATCACTCTAAAAAATATAATGAAATTCATGACAACTTTCTTATCATGAAAACTTTCATGATCAAGCTAGTATAGCCTATAAGGATGAATCGCGAGTATAATGTCAATTCCCAAATCCTTTTTGGGAGATTAGGACATCTAGCGTCTCCAACCTTCGCAAATTCTCATACAATATGAGAACATGTATTTTTCCAAATTATACTCTATCAGGTTGCAACCTAAACATTGTTTCAGATATCACAATATATTTCACACATGATGGTTTCCAAAAAAAATTCTTCTAGCTCCTAGATAACCTCGATATTAAAACAACTTTTGAATATCAAGAATCATGGAGACAAACATGATACTTTAGATACTAACACTGGAATTGTTACTTTTGGTTTAATACTACTTATTAAACTTCATGGAGTAGATGGACTTTGCTGAAAGTTTGCAATAGGGCTTTCAAACTTTAAATTGACACTTAAAACAATACGATACTAGTTCGTAAAGTAAATATCCAGAATTCTATAGTTCTATTATCTCAATTAAAACTAAGCACAAGGTACTAAACATATGCCAATGACTACAACAAACTATGGAAATTCACTTCGATTAAATTTATGATAAATTGAGTTCAACTCTAATCATATTACTACATGAACTCCCACTCAAAAACAACATCCCTCGTCTCTTTTTAGTGATTACATGAACCAAATCCACTACACCAAGTCCGATCATCACGTGAGTCAGTGTAGTCTCGAAAGCGAGCATCAATATGAGCATCATATCAACCATATGACTCATGCTTAACCTTCTGGTCCGTGTTCCGAGGCCATGTCTATACATACTAGGCTCACGAAATAAGAACCTTAGTACTCGCGTGTGTAACACTGTCTTACACCCGTTATACGAACGTGGATTCAAGTACACCTGATCATCACGTGATGTCTTGAAGCGACAAAACATAAAATAGTGTGTACTTAAGGAACAACACATTTTTATCTTGATATATAAATGAGGGATCATCATATAATGCTACTAAAACGCCAAACAAGCAATATAAGATGCAAACATCATATGTGTAAAGTGAAATGATATGGTTCTTGCACTTGATCACTATCATGTGCTTCGTGGTATGATCTTTATCATTCCTTTGTGTGTAAGGCCAATGTCTATGGAACTTACATGTTAGGTGTGTTGTAAGAGTATCAACTATATATACATCAACTTACAACATTACCATATCATGACACCAGCCCAACAACAATCTAATCTAGACGCTTCTAATTTATCCATTGCAAGTTTTACGTGGCTTAGGGCTTTCAAAGATAGAACCGGTCTTACCTATGAACATGGAACCACAACAATGATAACCAAATTATTAGCAACTCGTTGTAAATCATATATTGACTATAGTAGGAGAGACAGACACTCGCTAGAGATTTATGCAAAACTAGTTGCATGTCAATTGTGGAACAGGTCTCATGTGTGAGGACATGTAAAGTTAGTCCGAGCCGCTTCATCCCACTATGCCACCAATATCCAAAATACATATAAGAAGTAATAACATGATCATCATCGCCCACATACTCATATGTGTACTACCCGTGCAAAGCATCTACGCATAGATCAGGCTCTGATACCACTATTGGGTTTGCAGCATAGAAAACAAAAAAATTCCTATGATGTGAACATCTAAGCACCAAGATGTATCTACCTAGATACAATCAACAGGTGGATATACATCCATAGAGAACATACCCTTGAAGAGCGACAAAGCATTGTTAAAGAAACTGATTTCGTGGTTGATGTAGTCGTACACTTGCCGATCTCAAGATCGTGATGAAGTCTAGCGAGTCCAGCAAGTCCATCAGGTCCAACACTAGCAAATCCAGCACTGCAAAGCAGCGGTGTGCATCCGTGATCGTACACACATCTGGTACCCCGACAACCTTCGTCCCTCGCTCTAGCAAAGAAGTGGAAGCAACAACTCCTTTCAGATAAAGCCATCGGAAACATGTATCTCGCTAATCCAAGACCATAGGGAATAATTCTAGAGGAGAGAGAGATCCTTCACGAGGAGGTGTGAGAGTGGAGGAGGAGGAGAGCTCCTTTTATAGGAGGAGGGGCAGCCCCCAAGGGGCATGCACATGGCATAGTGGTGCCCCACCTCTCCCTCCATACTGGTGAGTGGAGCTTCCACTAAGCCCACTCCCATTAAAACCAACTCCATTCACTTTGCATTAATTTTCCACCATATTTAATGCAAGCTCTCCTTAAATAAAACTATGTTATTTATTTTATTCAGAATTTTTTAATTACCAAAAATTCACAAAAAAACAATGCAACATTTCAATATCACATGCAAAACTAATTTCTGCAATTTTACTGAAATGATTCCAACGCTTTCTTAAAAACAATTCCAGTTTCCACTGAAATGATTCCAACGCTTTCTTAAATCTTTATCTGAAACATATTTGCTTCAAATGGTGTAGGTATCCCTTAAGCGTGTCATCCTACGGTTCGCGAATAATGCAGACATGATCGAAACCCCTCTCTGATCAATAATCAGCAGCGGGACCTGGAGATTCGTACTGACTCCCACACATTCAACGATGACTCTAGTGGTCGTGTGAACCTTTGATGTCTACGCATGATTCTATGCTTGTAGACAGTGTTGGACCTCCAAGTGCAGAGGTTTGTAGAACAGCAGCAAGTTTCCCTTAAGTGGATCACCGAAGGTTTATCGAACTTAGGGAGGAAGTGGTCAAAGGTATCCCTCTCAAGCAACTCGGCAATCAAGATACAAGAAGTCTCTTGTGTCCCCAACACACCCAATACACTTGTCAGGTGTATAGGTGCACTAGTTCGGCGAAGAGATAGTGAAATACAAGTAATATTTATGATTATAAGTGGTAATTGCAATCTTAAATAAGAGTGGCAGCAAGCAAACATGTAACAGGACTGATTGTAAATGGTATTTCAATGCTTAGAAACAAGGCCTAGGGATCATACTTTCACTAGTGGACACTCTCATATAAATATCTTCTCTTCATTATTCTACCATGAATTACTCTCCGGTTGGATGATGTAGGGCTATAACAACACACCTTAAAGTTTGCATTCCCCATCTAGATAACCCCTCACTATCACCTTGAGCGCTAGATGGTTCCAACAAACACTACAATCTCATAGAGACATCCAACTCAAATTATACTCATGATAAGTATTTCTATAACCTTAGCCTAAGTGCCACATGATGTGCACACTGTCAACTTCACACACATGGGGATAAGAAGAGATTAATTAAAGCACTTGAGTAGCATAATAGATCTAACTAGATTACAAAGCTCATGATCTCAATAAGATCACGCATAGAGAGAGATGAAAACATAGCTACCGGTAGAACCCTTAGCTTCGAGAGAGAACTACTCCCTCCTCATCATGGGAGTCAACAACGACGATGGACATGGCGGTGGAGTCAATGGAGATGGCTCCGGGGCACTTCCCTGTCCTGGCAGGGTGCTAGGACAGAGACTTTTATCCCCCGAATCACCTCTTCGGTGGCGGCGGCGATGCGGAACTTTTCGTGGAATTCTGATCTCCCTTTTAGGATTTTCGTCCCGGGGCACTTTTATAGGCAAAGGGGCAAGATAGGTGGAGCTCCACGGGGCCCACACCACCTGGTGGCACACCCCCTAACCACGCCGCCACAGGGTGTGGCCACCCTAGTCGCCACTTCGTCTCCCTTTCGGTCTCCGTGTTACTTCGGGTAAAATATTGACTTTGGCTTTTGTCCCATCCAATTCCGAGAAAATTTCCTTACTAGCTTTGCTGAAACCAAAAACAACAGAAAATAGGCAACTGGCACTGTGGCATCTTGTTAATAGGTTAGTTCCAGAAAATGTATAAAAATACCTCAAAGTGTGAACAAAACATAAGAAATTTGATACAAAACAAGCATGGAGCATCACAAATTATAGATACGTTTACGACGACCTTTAACATCGTAACTAAATCCCTTTCTCTTGCGATATATTACATGTCTGAGTTTCGATCATCAGTATCTCAATACCTAGTTTGATCTTGTTACCGACATGCACTCTTTTCTCGTTCCCGTGATATAACATTCTAGTGATCACATCACTTGCTTGCAAGCTATCTCAATGTGATATCACCGAGAGGGCCCAGAGTATATATATCCGTCATCATGATAGACAAATTCCACTCTTGATCCATGAGCCTCTACATAACACCTTCGTAGCACTGAACCCACCTTTATAGTCGCCCTGTCACAGTGTGACATTTGATGTTATCAAGATACTCTTCCAGTGTTAGTGATTGACATGATCTCATGGTCTAAGGACTAGGATTACTTCATATGATGTTATAGCAATATAAAAATAATGACTTTGATCGTAATGCTATACTTCGGATGAATGTTCATCACACCGTTCAACCAATGTTGTGACCTCATTATTAACAACATCTAATGTCCATGATTAGGACACCTTGATCATCTTGTTAATCAACGGGATAGTTTATAAGAAAGGCATAACTAGGAACCCTTTATTCGTTTATTAAACACACATTTATTAATGTTTCCAATTAATACAATTATAGCATGCAAAATCAACATTTATCATAAACAAGGAATAAGATAATAACCACTTTATTATTGCCTCTCGGGCATATTCCCTTCACATGATGGGATTCATGATTTACATTACTACGGTGACCCATCATACCATCTCATGGTGTAGTATGCAAGTCATTAACATAACATTAATGAAACACCATTCCATCAGTACTACATCCCTTCGAGTGGTACAACTAAAACATCATAGGTCCAAGGCATGATTATAGATTATAGTTTAGTATATTACAAAAGATCCAGAGAACTTCCTCGATATAGTGAGGAAGTATCTATCCAATAGAAAACAAAAAGTAGCAACTCGTTGACTATTATATGACTAAATCTACTTCAAATACTATTCGGCTTGTGATTGTGATACATTGCAAATGTATCTATAATTTTTGATGTTCCATGCTTGGTTTTATCTACTTTCTTGTGTTTTGCTCCAACTTTGGAGTACTTTTCATATGATTTATTGTACTAACCTATTAACAAGAGCCACAGTGCCAGTTGCCTATTTTCTGCTGTTTTTGGTTCCAGGAAAGTCAGAAAATCAATATTCTCGGAATTGGACGGGACAAAACCCAAAGTTCATATTTTACCGGAAGACTCACGGAGCCAGAATACGAGACGGAGGAGGGCCAGGGCCTGGCCACACCCCCCCTAGGCGCGGGTTAGCCCTACCCATGACACCAGGTGGTGTGGGCCCCCTGGCACTCCACCGACCTTGCCTCCTTCGCCTATAAGAGCCTCCCGATACAAAAACCCTAAATAATCAAGCCTCCAGCCACGAAAAGTTCCGCAGCGCCGCTGCCACCGAAAAGGAGATTCGACAGAAAGTCTCTATTCCGCAACCCTACCGGGACGGGGAAGTGCCCTCAGAGCCATCTCCATCGATCTCCACCGCCATCTCCATAACCATTGCTGATTCCCATGATGAGGAGGGAGTAGTTCTCTCGAGGCTAAGGGTTCTGCCGGTAGCTATGTGATCATCTCTCTCTATGCATGATCATATTGTGATCATGAGCTTGTAATATATAGATCTACCTTGCTACTCAAGTGCTTTAATAGATCTCTGCTCTCCCCATGTGTGTAAAAGTGACAGCGTGCACACCATGGTGGCACTTAGGCTAGAGATTACAAATACTTATTATGAGTTATATTTGGAGTTGGACGTCTTTATGAAATTGTGGTGTTTGTTGGACTCATCTAGTACTCAAGGTGACAGTGTGGGGTTTTCTGGATGGGAAAAAGATGAACTTTGAGGAGTGTTGTTATAGCCCTACCCACGATTAGAGTGTTCAACCGGAGAGTAGTTAAGAGTAGTATCATGAAGAGAATATATTTATATGAGAGTGTTCACTAGTGAAAGTATGATCCCTAGGCCTTGTTTCTAAGCATTGAAACACCGTTTGCTACTAGATCTGTTACATGCTTGCTTGCTTCCATCTTTATTTTAGTTTGCCTTTAGTTTCTTCCATGCCATCAAGCTATTTTTTATCACCGTTACCACTTGTATTTCACTATCTCTTTGTCGAACTAGTGCACCTATACACCTGACAAGTGTATTGGGTGTGTTGGGGACACAAGAGACTTCTTGTATCTTGATTGCAGGGTTGCTTGAGAGGGGATACCTTTGACCACTTCCTCCCTGAGTTCAATAAACCTTGGGTGATCCACTTAAGGGAAAACTTGCTGCTGTTCTACAAACCTCTGCACTTGGAGGCCCAACAACTGTCTACAATAATAGAAGTGCGTAGACATCAAGCTATTTTCTGGCGCCGTTGCCGGGGAGGAAAGGTAAAAGGTATTCACATCGGAGTATTAAAGAAGAACCTCCCACGGCAAACGCCTATTTTCTGGTGTGAGTACTCGAAGTTATTTCCTTTAGATTCTGCAATTTTGTCTTTTGTTTCTTGTTTTCACTAGTTAGGCTTAATGGAAAACAACAACAAAATTAGAGTGCTTTATAGTATTTATCTTGAGTTAGGACATGAAGTGTTTGAAGAGAAAATTAAAAAACATATGGAACTTTGTTTGCATGCTAATAGCAATATTATTAGTATGGATTCTTTGGACACCATTATTGCTAATGCTATGGAAAATTCTAAGCTTGGGGAAGCTGGTTTTGATGAGCATGATATTTTTAGTCCCCCAAACATGGAGGAGAAAATTTACTTTGATGATACTATGCCTCCAATATATGATGATTACAATGATGATTATGATATTTTCAGTCCACCTACTATTGAGGAGAAAATTAATGATTACAATATGCCTCCTTTATTTGATGATTATGGTGATGAGAATAATAATGATAGCTATTTTGTTGAATTTGCTCCCACTACAATTAATAAGAATGGCTATGCTTATGTGGAGAATATTAATTCTTTTATGCATGTGGGTCATGATAAGAATGTTTTTTGTGATAGTTATATTGTTAATTTTATTCATGATGCTACTGAAAGTTATTATGAGAGAGGTAAACATGGTCTTATATATCTCAATAATATTAAGTTTCCCCTCTTTATGTTGAAAGTCTTGAAGTTGCACTTGTTTTTCTTTCCTATGCTTGTTGCTTTGTGCTTTCATGACTTGTTTCTTTACAAGATTCCTATGCATAGGAAGTGGGTTAGACTTAAATGTGTTTTGAATTTGCTTCGTGATGCTCTCTTTTACTTCAATTCATATTTATTATGTGAGCATCTTCTCAAACTATCATGCCTAACTTAAAGGCGTTAAAGAAAAGTACTTATTGGAAGATAACCCAAGAATTTTAGATGAGTCTTGGAAGTTATTACTTCTGTAATAACCGCTCCTTACCCTTTTTATTTGCTTTTTGTGCCAAGAGTAACCTCTAATGAGAGTGAAGTAATGATTGGTAAAGTTGCTGTCCCGAAACAGATTTTTGTGCTTCACCGTAAAAATTCGTCCGAGAGATCTATATGTCGGATTGAGCTGTACTTTTTTGTGCTTCTGCCCCAGGTTGTTATCTAACTTTCGTTAGTTCAACACTTTTTGATTTGAGCAACAGAAGGTCTTCGAACAAATTAGTCGTTACCTACTGGTCTGTTTTGACAGATTTCTGCCATTTTCTGCATTTGCTTCTTGTTGGTTCCTTTTTGAGTTCTTTTGGGGAAGAGAGCTTTTTGAGGAAAGTGCTACAGTACTACTGTTCTAATTGAAGTTTATTTGGTGTTAGAACTGAACCTTGAGACTTATTTATCTTGAGTGCACTAATGTTGCTAATGAGATTGTGTGAAGTTTTGTATGAAGGAAAAATTTCAGCTGTATGGAAAGAAAGAGTAAAGAGATGAAGGATGTACTAAAGCTCAAGCTTGGGGATTCCACGCGTGTCACCCCAAGAAATATCCAAGAAGTACAAGCTTCAAAGCTTGGGGATGCCCAAGCAATTCCCTTCTTCATCAATAAAAATTCCAGGTTTCTTCCAAACGCTTCATTTTTATTGTTTCATGCACAGTTGTGTTTTTCTTGGAGTGTCTTCTTTTTCGTTTTTGTTTTGGTTTTTAGTTTGCTTGGTTTGCTTAGTTTTCTGAATAAATTGGTTGGACCCCCTCTTTCATACATTGGTTTGCAAATAGTTTGGTTTGGTTTGGAAAAGAGTAGGAAAGTTCATACTTATGTGGTAAAAAGAGCTCGTTTTTGACTGTGGCTATGCTTTGTCATGCCATGCTTGATATTGTTTTGGCTTTATGCTTAGTATTGTTTGTTGTATCATGGATTGTTATAAACAATTGAGATTTCTTAATGTGCCTTGGATGAATCATGCGTTGTTTTAGCATATTAAAGCATAGTATAGTGGTATTCTCGTTTGATGCTTTATTTGGGTTGACTTGGCACATGTTCACACCATGTTATGACTATCTCAAGTCACCATAGCCTTTATGATCCTTTAGTTTTCAACTTGTAGTATCAGTTTATGCTTTGATCAATGATGTTTTGTCGCTCTGCATGATTATGGCCATTATTGCTCTCTTAGTTTGTCGCTCCTAGTCTTTTGCTAGCCTCCACAACCAAGTATGAGTTCCACTCATGCATCCAACTCCCTAAACCAAGTTATTCCAATGAGTCCACCATACCTACCTACTAGCTTATGCTATTCCAAGTATATTCATGCTTTTGTTTACCTTCCACTTGTTATGAGAAAACTAGTGATTAAAGCTCTCACAAACTTGATGGCACACTTTACTTTTCTTGTCCTTAAAAAACTTGAACCATTGTGTCTTCTATGTTGTATATGCTTGTACTTATCTGTCGAGAATTAGTAGAACCATGCTTTCTTGGGGAACACTTTCAACATTGCACTTGGTACTTGTACCTAGTTGATATCATGATCTTTTGTATATGGATGTCGTCGGTGTGAAATGAAAGGGGAGCTTGTAAGTCCATGGAGTTATGTATATGTGTTAGAGAAACGCCTGGGCCGCTGGTCTAATCCATGCTGACATGGTGGAAACCTGTAGAGTAACCATAATGAGCTGTCTATGAAGCATTCTTCTTTTAAAAAAAGAGTCCTATATTGAGAAAAAAGAGAAAAAGAGAAAAAAAGAGATACTATGAAAAGAGGAAAGAGAGAAAAAAGCACCATATTCCCATGGTAAATAAGAAGAATGCTGAGATGCTCGTGGTCTGCTTGCCTTGTCATTTTGATATGGGGATTCTTCCGTATCATCAGGCAAGGGGTACCCCGTTGGCGGTTCTCTATGATACACATATACTTACAATGACAAGAACTTACCGGTGACTAAACTTGAGTAGCATGAGGAGCGGCCCTCGTATACAAGGGACATGACATTTCTGACTTATACTTCGTCAAGTATGTACACCATAGTTTGTTCACTTTAACCTTAGTCACTTCAAGATGCTTATGATAGGGGCAATGAGAGCTGAAAGCTATAAGTACCATAATTTTTGGAAGCTCTTTATGAGACTTGAATCCCTACTTCCTTTTACAAAGGCTTTTCTTCCACCATTATATTGATTCTCCACCTTCTATCTTTATGCACTTACTTTGAGAGCATAGTGGCCATTCTTAGTTCTGTGTGCATTGTCCCAAGACTAGTTGATTGATGCATAACTTGTTATTGCTTGTTTTAAACTATTGTATCTAGTCACTCTTATGAAATTTGAAGGTGTCCTATGCATTTATATTTGCTACTCTATTGAGGGACAAGTTGAATGTTATTATGCTATGTTTTCTTTATGTGAAACAAACAAACGTCTTGCAAAGCATTGTTATTCATGAATCTTTTGTTTGTGCCTTTTCATGTTGCATCATAGTTTCTTTGCTTATTGCTAGAACTTTGTCTTTCATGTTATGATTGAAGTACTATGATCCCAGCTTTGAATGCTTTGCAAATACTTTGATAAAGTCTTCGATGGTGCATGTCACCTCAAAAATTATTCTTTCTTTTTATCACTTACCTACTCGAGGACGAGCAGGAGTTAAGCTTGGGGATGTTGATACATTGCAAATGTATCTATAATTTTTTATGTTCCATGCTTGGTTTTATCTACTTTCTTGTGTTTTGTTCCAACTTTGGAGTACTTTTCATAGGATTTCTTGGACTAACCTATTAACAAGAGCCACAGTGCCAGTTGCCTGTTTTCTGCTGTTTTTGGTTCCAGGAAAGTCAGAAAATCAATATTCTCGGAATTGGATGGGACAAAAGCCAAAGTTCCTATTTTACCGGAAGACTCACGGAGCCAGAATACGAGACGGAGGAGGGCCAGGGCCTGGCCACCCCCCCCCCCCCAGGCGTAGGCTAGCCCTACCTACGCCACCAGGTGGTGTGGCCCCCTGGCACTCCACCGACCTTGCCTCCTTCGCCTATAAGAGCCTCCCGATACCAAAACCCTAAATAATAAAGCCTCCAGCCACAAAAAGTTCCGCAGCGCCGCTACCACCGAAAAGGAGATTCGGGGGACAGAAAGTCTCTGTTCCGGCACCCTGCCGGGACGGGGAAGTGCCCCCAGAGCCATCTCCATCGATCTCTACTGCCATCTCCATCACCATTGTTGATTCCCATGATGAGGAGGGAGTAGTTCTCTTGAGGCTAAGGGTTCTACCGGTAGCTATGTGTTCATCTCTCTATCTATGCGTGATCATATTGTGATCATGAGCTTGTAATCTATAGATCTACCTTGCTAGTCAAGTGCTTTAATAGATCTTTGCTCTCCCCATGTGTGTGAAAGTGACAGCGTGCTCACCATGGTGGCACTTAGGCTAGAGATTACAAATACTTGTTATGAGTTATATTTGGAGTTGGATATCTTTATGAAATTGTGGTGTTTGTTGGACTCATCTAGTACTCAAGGTGACAGTGTGGGGTTTTCTGGATGGGAAAGGCTTACTTTGAGGAGTGCTGTTATAGCCCTACCAACGATTAGAGTGTTCAACCGGAGAGTAGTTAAGAGTAGTATCATGAAGAGAATATATTTATATGAGAGTGTTCACTAGTGAAAGTATGATCCCTAGGCCTTGTTTCTAAGCATTGAAACACCGTTTTCTACTAGATCTGTTACATGCTTGCTTGCTTCCATCTTTATTTTAGTTTGCCTTTAGTTTCTTCCACGCCATCAAGCTATTTTTTATCACCGTTACCACTTGTATTTCACTATCTCTTCACCGAACTAGTGCACCTATACACCTGACAAGTGTATTGGGTGTGTTGGGGACACAAGAGACTTCTTGTATCTTGATTGCAGGGTTGCTTGAGAGGGGATACCTTTGACCACTTCCTCCCTGAGTTCGATAAACCTTGGGTGATCCACTTAAGGGAAAACTTGCTGCTGTTCTACAAACCTCTACACTTGGAGGCCCAACAACTGTCTACAATAATAGAAGTGCGTAGACATCAGATTGCTGCTATAATAATGCTCTACAAAAATAGGTCCTATATCTAGGATTTATGTAATCTCTACTCCTTAACTTCACTTCGCTTGCAACTAATGTAGACGTCGACTCCATTTATTCCACCGGATATCTTCAGCTCTTTAAAGTAGTTCCCCTCTTGATGATGTCATAAATTGCTCCAAAATCTAGAGAGGGTTAAGAATGTATGGTTGAGCATGAGCATAGCAAGTTCATTAAAGAGGACTATTTGATGCACTTTCTAGAGCCACATACCATAGTCATAGGCTAATGTAGGTTTTCATAAAAATTTCTTCAAAAGGTTGCTTTTATTCTGAACAACTATGTGCGTTAGCCTTCACAGATTTACTAGAACTTTATGAAGTTCCTTTCCTGTTGTGTTCGTATCTCCTTTTTGGAGCAGGGAGTAACATGTAACAGTCTTGTACACTCTGCAGAGGTGCATTTCTTTACTTACAGGAGACCGAATCCTTGTTGCATAACCGGGCAACTTATTCTTGTCCACACTTCCTTTAGTGTGGGCCTCAGTAGATGATCCAAGCCAATCACTGTCCATCTCCATAACCCTGCATGCCTAACCAATTTTGTAAGCAAAACCTACCCCTAGTATCCCCCATCAAAATGGTATAACCCACCTCCGATAGCCCCTTATAGACCCTCATAGACACCAGGTATCATGGGGCACTAAGGGGTCCCACCCATATGTTGGATCCTTAGCAAGGAATATGCAGCGTCATGATAAGGTCGTCCATTGACATGCGAAAGGAAAGAAGATCTAGCTGGATTCTCCATCTCATTCCAGATCTTATGCTTAACATGCAATATATGACGTAAGAATCAGTGGCGAAATTTGTTATTAATCCTAGGTGATACTTTTCCGTGCAATGGAACATCCACCATTCACATAACCATACCATGCTTCCACTTCTATTCATAATAGATTATCTAATCACCCGGGATCAGTACTCTATAATTCAAGTTAATTATGAAACTATACTTTGCTTTTGGAAATGTAGGTGATAACTATACTTTGCTCTGGGTTGAGTTTCATCTCTTAATGCCCCTTCGTGATAACCTCGCCTCCTTCTCGAGCTCCGACTCGACCACACCAAATCCCCTGGCCACATCTGCCTGTCAGTGACCTCGTCAGACATGGACCTCGCATCATAGTGATAGTGTGGTTGATGTGCTTTCTTCAAGTCCTCAATTCCAACATCGGAGGGACGGTGCAGTAGTTGTGCAACACCGTGTGGGGTCTGCAACATAGAAAACAAAAAATTTCCTACGATGGGAACTACACGCCAAGATCTATCTACTAGGTACAAAGCAACGGGTGGACATACATCCAACGAGAAATTACCCTCAAAGACAACGAGTTTTGTTAATGAGTAGGAACTCGTGGTTGATGTAGTCGTACACTTGCCGATCTCAAGATCGTGAGGAAGTCCGAGCGCTGCAACTCAGCAGCGCATCCGTACTCGCACACACGTTCAAGCCACTGGACAACCTCCACCTCCTCGCTCCAGCGATCCAGCGGAAGCAGCAACTCCTTCCAGACGAAATGCCACTAGGAACATGTATCTCGCTAATCCGAGACCATGGGGGAATAATTCTAGAGGGGGAGAGAGATCCTTCACAAGGAGGTGTGTGGAAGAAGGAGGAGGAGGGTGGACTTTTATAGGAGGAGGGGGGTGCCCCTCCTATCCATGGCCGGCACATGGGGGGTGACTCCTCACCTCCCCCATTCATATGGTGGTAACCCCTCCACATTAAAATTCCTCTTCACATTCCCTTTTAAAGTCCCCACTTTAAATGCATTAAAATTCTCCAAGTTTAATGCTCTCTCATTTAATAAAACTCTTTTATTAAATTTATCCAGAATTTTGTTAATTACTTTATTTAACAAACATTCACATATAACCCCTTGCAATATTTCAATATCACATGCAGAACCACTTTCTGCAATTTCACCCAAAACAATTTCTGGTTTCTATCGAAACAATTCCTGCGCTTTGCAATTCTTTCGTCTGAAACATATGTGCTCCAAAATGGTGTCTGGTAACTCTTAAGTGTGTCACTCTATGGTTCGCAAATAATGCAGACATGATTGAGACTCCTCTCAGATCAATAATCAGAAGCGGGACCTAGAGGTCCATACTGACTCCTGCATATTCAACGATGACTTCTGTGATCGTGAGAACCTTTAACGCTTGTAATTTAATCCCTTTGTCTCTTGATATATTACATGTCCGAGATTTGATCATCGGTATCCAAATACCTAGTTTGATCTCGTTACCGACATGCACTCTTTTCTCGTTCTCGTGATATAACATTCTAGTGATCACATCACTTGCTTGCAAGATACCTTAATGTGATATCACCGAGAGGGCCCAGAGTATATCTAACCATCATCGGGATTGACAAATTCCACTCTTGATCCATGAGCCTCTACATAACACCTTCGTAGTACTGAACCCATCTTTATAGTCACCCTATTACGGTGTGACGTTTGATGTTATCAAGATACTCTTCAGGTGTTAGCAATTAACATGATCTCATGGTCTAAGGATAAAGATTACTTCGTATGATGTTATAGCAATATAAACATAATGACTTGATCGTAATGCTATACTTCGGATGAATGTTCATCACATAATTCCACCAATGTTGTGACCTTGTTATTAACAACATACAATGTCCACGATCAGGAAACCTTGATTATCTTGTTAATCAACAAGCTAGTCTATAAGAGAGGCATAACTAGGAACCATTTTTGTTTATTAAACACACATGTATTGATGTTTCCGATCAATACAATTCTAGCATGCAAAATAAACATCTATCATATATAAGGAATACATAATAACAACTTTATTATTGCCTCTCAGGGCATATTTCCTTCAGTCTCCCACTTGCACTAGAGACAATAATCTAGTTCACATAGTGATAAATCTAACACCCATGGAGTTCTGGTGTTGATCATGTTTTGCCCTAGGGAGAGCTTTAGTCAACGGATCTGCTACATTTAGGTCCGTGTGTACTTTACAAATCTTTATATCTCCATCCTTGACATGTTCGCGGATGGAGTGAAACCGGCGCTTAATATGCTTGGAATTCTTGTGAGACCTCGGTTCCTTTGCGTTGTCTATGGCTCCATTGTTGTCACAATAGATCACCATTGGGTCCAATGCACTAGGAACCACACCTAGTTCTGTAATTAACTCTTCCATCCAAACCGCTTCCTGTGCCGCTTCTGAAGCACCAACATATTCTGCCGTCGTCGTTGATCCAGCCACCACAGGTTGTTTGGAACTCCTCCAACTAACTGCTGCCCCGTTCAAGAGAAATACATATCCGAATTGAGACTTAGAGTCGTCCGGATCAGTGTCAAAGCTAGCATCGAGATAACTCAGCGACTAGCTCTTCTTCACCTCTGTATATAAGAAACATATCCCTAGTTCTTCTCAAGTACTTGAGGATGTTCTTAACCGCTATCCAGTGTTCCGAACCTGGATCAGATCGGTACCTACTAGTCAAACTAATAGCATGTGCCACATCTGGTCTTGTACATAGCATGTCATACATAATAGAGCCTATGGCCGAGGCATAGGGGATCTTATCCATCATCTCTCTTTCTTCCGTCGTAGCCAGACTTTGAGTCTTACTCAATGTCTTGCCTTGCAACATAGGTAAGATCCCCTTCTTACTTCCGTCCATATTAAACTTCTTTAATATCTTATCAAGGTATGTACTCTGCGATAGCCCAATTAGGCGTCTTGATCTATCTCTATAGATTTTAATGCCTAATATATATGACGCTTCACCGAGGTCTTTCATCGAAAATTTGTTGTTTAGATAACTTTTAACACTATTTAAAAGATCTATATCATTTCCAATCAATAATATGTCATCCACATATAATATCAGAAATTCCACATTGCTCCCACTCACTTTCTTGTAAATACAAGCCTCTCCATAAGTTTGGACAAATCCAAACTCTTTGATCACCTCATCAAAGCGGAGATTCCAACTCCGGGATGCTTGCTTCAGTCCATAGATGGATCGCTGAAGTTTCCATACCTTATTAGCATCCTTAGGATCGACAAAACCCTTAGGTTGTATCATATACAACTCTTCTTCAATATTACCATTGAGGAACACAGTTTTGACATCCATCTACCATATTTCATAATCGAAATACGCAGTAATTGCTAACATAATCCTTACCGACTTAAGCATAGCTACGGGAGAGAATGTATCATCGTAGTCAACTCCCTGAATTTGTCGAAACCCCTTTGCGACAAGTCGAGCCTTATAGATGGTCACATTACCATCAGCGTCAGTTTTTCTTTTGAAAATCCATTTATTCTCAACGGCCTTTCGATCGTGAGGTAAGTCCACCAAGGTCCAAAATTGGTTCTCGTACATGGATTCCATCTCGGATTTCATGGCTTCTAGCCATTTGTTGGAATCTGGGCTCATCATCGCTTCTTCATACGTCACAGGGTCATCCATTTCATCAACCATGAAATTCACAATAGGATTGCCGTACAGTTCAGGAGCTGCACATGTCCTGCTTGACCTGCGAGGTTCGATAGTGTCCTCTTTCGGAGTTTCATGATCAATATCATTGGCTCTCTCTTCATTAGGTGAAGTCAACTCCGAAACAACTTCCGGTGTTGCGCTACTTGCCATTTCATGAAGAGAAGGTTCAATAACCTCTTCGAGTTCTACCTTCCGACTACTCACACCTTTTGCGAGAAACTCCTTCTCAAGAAAGGATCCATTCTTGGCAACAAAAACCTTGCCCTCAGATCTATGATAGAAGGTATACCCAATCGTTTCCTTAGGGTATCCTATGAAGACGCATTTTTCCGCTTTGGGTTCGAGTTTATCCGGCTGAAGTTTCTTCACATAAACATCGCATCCCCAAACTTTAAGAAATGACAGCTTAGGTTTGTTTCCAAACCATAATTCATACGGTGTCGTGCCCGATTTAAAGTGAATGCAGCTGTTTCCAGTGCATAAGCCCAAAATGACAGTGGCAAGTCAGTCAGAGACATCATAGATCGAACCATATCCAATAAAGTATGATTACGACGTTCCAACACACCATTACGTTGTGGTGTTCCGACAGGCGTGAGTTGTGAAACTATTCCACACTCTTTCATGTGTGTGCTAAACTCGTAACTTAGATACTCTCCTCCACGGTCAGACCAAAGAAATTTGATCTTTCTATTACGATGATTTTCTACTTCATTCTGAAATTCCTTGAACTATTCAAAAGTTTCAGATTTGTGTTTCATCAAATAGATATACCCGTATCTACTCAAATCATCCGTGAAAGTAACAAAATAACGATATCCACCTCGCGCCGACACACTCATTGGTCCACACACATCAGTATGTATGATTTCCAATAAATCTGTCACCCGTCCATTGAACCGGAAAACGGCGTTCTAGTCATCTTGCCCATAAGGCATGGCTCACATGTATCAAATGATTCAAAATCAAGTGATTCCAAAAGTCCATCAGAATGGAGTTTCTTCATGCGTTTAACGCCAATATGACCTAGACGGCAGTGCCACATATGTGCAGATATATCATCATCAAGTTTAATCTTTTTAGCATTAACATTATGAATGTGCGTAATATTACTATCGAGATCCATCAGAAATAAACCATTCAACATAGGTGCATGACCATAAAATATATTATCCATATAAATCGAACAACCATTATTTTCTTGATTTAAACGAATAACCACTTTGCATCAAACACGATCCGGATACAATGTTCATTCTAAGTGCAGGCACCAAATAACAATTATTCAGGTTTATAACTAATCCCGATGGCATATGGAGAGGCAGCGTTCCGACGGCAATCACATCAACTCTTGATCCATTGCCGACCCGCATTGTGACCTCATCCCTTGCTAGTTGTCGCTTGTTCCGTAGCCCCTCAATCGAGTTACATATATTAGCAACCAATCCCGTATCAAATACCCAGGTGCTACTTCGAGTACTAGTCAAGTACACATCAATAACATGTATATCATATATACCTTTCTTTGCCTTGTCGGACTTCTTGTCCGCCAAATATTTGGGGCAGTTGTGCTTCCAATGGCTAGTTCCCTTGCAATAGTAGCACTCGTATCGGACTTAGGGCCAGCTCGGGGTTTCTTTTCAGGCGCGGCAACAGATTTGCCACCCTTCTTTCCCTTGTTCTTGCCTTTCTTGTCCTTCTTGAAACTGGTGGTCCTATTGATCATCAACACTTGATGTTCTTTCCTAATCTCCACTTCTGTAGTCTTAAGCATTGACAGAAGCTCGGGAAGAGTCTTCTTCATGCCCTGCATATTATAGTTCATCACGAAGCTCTTGTAGCTAGGTGGCAGAGATTGGAGAACACGATGTATGCCTAAGTCATTGGGAATAATTATTCCCAAGGACACAAGATTATCGGCGTACCCAGACATTTTGAGTACGTTCTCACTAATGGAGCTGTTTTCCTCCATTTTGTAGCTGAAGAACTTTTCAGAAGCATTATAACTCTCTACGGCAGCATGGGTATCAAAAATCATTTTCAATTCTCCCATGGTATCAAAGGCATTGCCATTTTCGAAACGCTTTCGAAGTTCTGGCTCTAGCCCATATAGTATGCCGCAATGAACTAAGTTGTGGTCCTCCTGACGAGTCACATAGACATTCTTTTCCTCGTCAGGGGCATCAGGAGCTGGTGGGGGGCCTAGCGGCGCATCTAGAACATATTGCTTTTGTGCAGCAGTGAGGAAAATCCTCAAATTCATAGCCTAGTTGGTGAAGTTGCTACCATTCGCAGTAAGTTTCTCTTTCTCCATGAACACATTGAAATTAAAATCAGGTGGTGCCATCTACAACGGAATTTGTAAAGTTTATTTAGACTAAGTTTATGATAGAGTGAGTTCAACTAATCCAAATTACTAATGAATTCCCACTCAAAAATGGCATCCCTCGTGCCTTTTTGGTGATTACATGAACCAAATCCACTACACCAAGTCCGATCATCACGTGAGTCGGTGTAGCTTCAAAGGCGAGCATCTATATGGGCATCATATCAACTATATGACTCATGCTTAACCTTTCGATCCGTGTTCCGAGGCCATGTTTGTACATGCTAGGCTCGCCAAGTAAGAACCTTAGTACTCGCGTGTGTAAAACTGCCTTACTCCCGTTGTATGAAAGCGTAGAGTCGAGTACACCTGATCATCACATGATGTCTCGAAACACGATCCATAGAACGATGCATACTCAAGGAAGAACACATTTTATCTTGATATCTAAATGAGGGATCATCTTACAATGCTACCAAAAGTGCCAAACTAGCAGTATAAGATGCTAACATCTAATGTGTAAAGTGAGATGATATGGTCCATGCATTTGTGTGTAAGGACAAGGTCTATGGAACTTACACGTTGAATGTGTTGTAAGAGTATCTATCATACATCTACTTACAACAATACCATATCAATACACAAGCCCAACAACGATCTAAACTAGACGCCTCTAATTTATCAATTGCAAGTTTTACGTGGCTTAGGGCTTTCGGAGATAGAACTGTTCTCACCTACGAACATGAACCACAACGAGGATAACCAAGTTATTAGCAACTCATTGTAAATCAGATATTGACTATAGTAGGAGAGATAGACACCTGCTAGCCACTTATGCAAAACAAGTTGCATGTCAGTTGTGGAACCGGTCTGATGTACGATGACATGTAAGGTTGGTCCGGGCCGCTTCATCCCACTATGCCACCAATATCCAAAATACATAGAAGATGCAATAACATGATCATCATCGCCCACATATAAACATATGTGTTCTAACCGTGCAAAGCACCTACGCATATATCAGGCTCTGATACCACTGTTGGGTCTGCAGCATAGAAAACAAAAAATTTCCTACGATGAGAACTACACGCCAAGATCTATCTACTAGGTACAAAGCAACGCGTGGACATACATCCAACAAGAACTTACCCTCAAAGACAATGAGTTTTGTTAACGAGTAGGAACTCGTTGTTGATGTAGTCGTACACTTTCCGAGCTCAAGATTGTGAGGAAGTCCGAGCGACGCAACTCAGCAGCGCATCTGTACTCGCACACACGTTCAAGCCACGGGACAACCTCCACCTCCTCACTCCAGCGATCCAGCGGAAGCAGCAACTCCTTCCAAACGAAATGCCACTGGGAACATGTATCTCGCTAATTCGAAACCATTGGGGAATAATTCTAGAGGGGGAGAGAGATCCTTCACAAGGAGGTGTGTGGAAGAAGTAGGAGGAGGGTGGCCTTTTATAGGAGGACGGGGGTGCCCCTCCTCTCCATGGTCGGCGCATGGGGGTGACTCCTCACCTCCCCCATTCATGTGGTGGTAACCCCTCCACATAAAAATGCCTCTTCACATTCCCTTTTAAAGTCCCCACTTTAAATGCATTAAAATTCTCCAAGTCTAATGCTCTCTCATTTAATAAAACTCTTTTATTAAATTTATTCAGAATTTTGTTAATTACTTTAATTAACAAACATTCAAATATAACCCCTTACAATATTTCAATATCACATGCAGAACCACTTTCTACAATTTCACCCGAAACTATTTCCGGTTTCTATCGAAACAATTCCTGCGCTTTGCAATTCTTTTGTCTGAAACATATGTGCTCCAAAATGGTGTCCGGTAACTCTTAAGTGTGTCACCCTACGGTTCGCGAATAATGCAGACATGATTGAGACTCCTCTCAGATCAATAATCAGAAGCGGGACCTAGAGGTCCATACTGACTCCGGCATATTCAACGATGACTTCTGTGATCGTGAGAACCTTTAACGCTTGTAATTTAATCCCTTTGTCTCTTGATATATTACATGTCCGAGATTCGATCATCGGTATCCAAATACCTAGTTTGATCTCGTTACCGACATGCACTCTTTTCTCGTTCCCGTGATATAACATTCTAGTGATCACATCACTTGCTTGCAAGATACCTTAATGTGATATCACCGAGAGGGCCCAGAGTATATCTATCTGTCATCGAGATTGACAAATTCCACTCTTGATCCATGAGCCTCAACGTAACACCTTTGTAGTACTGAACCCATCTTTATAGTCACCCGGTTATGGTGTGACGTTTGATGTTATCAAGATACTCTTCAGGTGTTAGCAATTAACATGATCTCATGGTCTAAGGATAAAGATTACTTCGTATGATGTTATAGCAATATAAACATAATGACTTGATCGTAATGCTATACTTCGGATGAATGTTCATCACATCATTCCACCAATGTTGTGACCTTGTTATTAACAACATCCAATGTCCCTGATCAGGAAACCTTGATCATCTTGTTAATCAACAAGCTAGTCTATAAGAGAGGCATAACTAGGAACCCTTTTTGTTTATTAAACACACATTTATTGATCTTTCCAATCAATACAATTCTAGCTTGCAAAATAAACATCTATCATATATAAGGAATACATAATAACAACTTTATTATTGCCTCTCAGGGCATATTTCCTTCACACCGGGGTCCTTCGGTATGCTGCCTCGCAGCCTCAAGGTGGTGGTGTATTGGTGGTTGTATGATGTTGGTGATGTTGTTGCTGCAACCAGCACCGGTCTCTTCTCCTTCGAGTCTGACTCCAGTGGGAAGGTGCAGTAGACGTAACCCTAGCACCAACCACAACTTTTCCTACTATGTCGCCTCTGGTTCAGGTAATTACCCTTGTGACCGGCCCTTGAGCCAATGCTTTAGTGATCTTTCAATGCTCTACTGCTGGATTTAATAAAGCAAAAATTATGGTGAGTTATGCCTTGTGCTTGATATAGTGCTTGATCTCTTATGAAAAGTCATGTTTTAGGATGTTAAGACTTAAAAGAATAATGTAATATTTTTGTGATATAGGCAAAAAGAATAACGTTTAAAGAAAATATTTCTTATAATAGATTAGGTAATTATAAAAGGTTATCAAGGTTTGATTTATAGGTATTTGCATAATTCTAAGAAGAATTGTTTACTTAAGTTATTAGGAAAAAAAGTAGTTTTCTCCTAATTAAAAATGATTTAAAGTATTTAAAGCACTTTCTTTCAATTTAAAGGAAGGAATTACATTTCCATAATGAAATAAATTCTAAATAGTTTAAGAGTTTAATTTTATTTAGAGGTCATAAAATAAAATATATTCATTATCTTTTAATACAAAAATGGATTTTATAAGCCCTTTTATATCTATTATTTTTAGTAATTTTAATTTGACTTAGAATTTCATGTTTAGTATTTTTCTAGTATAGTGGATTATGTTTTATACACAAAAGTGATTTAAAATATTTTTAAGATGTTTCCTTATTTTTCTTATTTCATTGAGACATTTAATGTTTTAATTTTTGAGACCCTAACCATTAATGTTATATTTTTCTAGATGGGTCTTATTTTTTTGAGCATTTTGGTATATTATAAATGTTTTCCTGATTTTATTTGAATTTTATATGCCTTTTGTTAATAATATATTCTGGAGTTTATTTAAATAGAAAATATTCCCTATAGGGCTAGATGTGTGGGTTGCGGTCCAGCTGGTCTTACTGGGTTGGATCTAGCGGACCGGCCCACTAGAGCCCAACTTAGCCTAGCTTGGGGGGTTCACCCAAGCCCACTACGCCTATTACTCGCTCTATCCCTCTTCTCTTTCTCTCTCACACACAGACATAGAAGAGCACACCCTCTTTGGTTCCCTTCTGTCTGCACCTGGTCACCACCGGTGCTACCTTGACTTGCTCCGGTCCCCTCCCGCACCGTCGCTCTCCATCTGGCCTCGGCCTTGACGTGCTCTATGACCTTCCTTGCTCGAATTGATCCTTGCGGTCTCTCACGTTCATCCCTACTCCTGGAACCCTAATTTTGTCGTTGGATCAGGCATAGAGGACAACATGGCCTGGCCCTCTCGTGGCTCTTGTCCCTGCCTCTGGGTTGAGGCTTGTCTCTTAATGCTCCTTTGCGATAACCTTGCCTCCTTCTCAAGCTCTAGATCGACCACACCAAAATCCATAGGCGCATCCGCATGTCGATGACCTGATCAGACGTGGACTGGGCATCATGTGATGGTGTGGTTGTTGTGCTTTCTTCAAGTCCTCAATTCCGACATCAGCGAGACAATGCTACAGCTACGCAACACCGGCATCCTTTGGTATGCTACCTCATGGCCTCATGTTGGTGGTGTATTGGTGGTTTTACGGTGTTGGTGATGTTGTTGCTGCTACCGGCAACTGTATCTTATCCATTGACTCAGGCTCTAGTGGGAAGGGTAGACGTAACCATGGCACCAAACACAACTATTCCTACTACATCGCCTCCGATTTAGGTAATTCCCCTTGTGACCAGCCCTTGAGCACCCAATGCTTTGGTGATCTTTCAATGCTCTAATGCTGGAGTTAATCAAGCACAAATTATAGTGAGTTATGCCTCATGCTTGATATAGTGCTTTAGTTGATGTTGGCTTGGAACTAAATGGCACTTGGTTTGTTTGTGGTGATCTTAGGACCCTTTTAATTCTTTACCATGTGATTAAATGATGAGATACTATGGTACAAGTAATTGGTAAGAGAAGTTATATACTACACTTGATCTAGATCAGATTTGAGTTAGAGCGTGAGAAATGTTGATCTCAACTCATTTGATTTGATGAGTGTGTTGTCGATTTCTGGTGATCCAAAAATAGTTTAGGACTAGAGTGTTACTACATTAGTTTACACCTACTACTATATAACAGTACATACTTAGTATGCTTCAAAGCATGATGATCCAATTTATTAGAGCTTGAATTCTAATCTGATCATTGTTCATGTCACTTATTTTTAAATAGATTCATTTTCTTGCAACCTATACAGATTTTGTTGTGTTGTTCATAATGTGCTCCTACAATACAAACAATATCATGATCTTGTTTAAGTAATTAATCAAGCATACCTACTAGATATTGGTATTCCTTCCTAACACATTTACTTTGAAAATATAGAATACGTGTTGTATTCCTTAATCAAAGATGTATATATAATGTGCAGGACTGCGTATATATCTTTGTTGTTTGGTCATAATATTACTGATATATTCCATTAGTTATTGGAGGGAAAATAAAAGTATATGTCCTTGATCCTTTGAGTTTAACTAAACAACCATATACTTAAGCTTAACTATAGCTTCTCTAGAGAAAATATCTGCTATATGGTACCATTTGTATTCCCACATGTTTAAGTGAACCTTGTGGTTCAGTGATGAGTTAAGCTGGACATGTTTATCCATGTAGAGTATTAAGGAATGATTCCTAGATAAATTAGTGATTGCTCGCAGGTACTACTAGTGATGAGTTTAATTAGTGGGTTCTGCTAGGCTAATCTTGCTACTGTGGAGCCTCCTCGAGAGTGTGCACAATGGCACAGATCACATGCATGATCTACTGCTTGATTGATTATCTAAAGTTTCATGATTAGCCTCCAATGATGCGTAGGCTGACGCCCATCCAATTTGACAAGAACAGATGCTACATATGTGTCTTAAAACTCTATGATGAAATAACATAGCAATCCTATGCAGATCTGAGAGTAAAACTATTCTCCTAATATTCTTAGACAAGCTCTAATTGTAGGGTAGTTGAATAGAGATTTGTTTGTATCACCCTTTATCCCACTTGATTCTGTTGTTGCAAAATAACAAAAGTATATGTTGTATGAGCTAAGGTATGCTCCTACTGGAGTTCTCCCTATTGCTCTTCTATAGCTTGTTTCATTGTAACATGGGCATCTTGATCTACTTGTTGTTTTCTGTAGATGGTAAGCCTTCTGGTCCTGGTTGCTTATCCTCCTGGATCTTCTCCTGTTCCTCGTCTGGAAATCCTTCTCCTCCTTGTACCGATGTCCTTCTTCTCCTTATTCCCAATAGTTTATCTACTTGCTCTTGGTCATAGAAAGGTCATAGATAGATTACTATGACCTTTCTATGACCAATATTTGAGGTCACCAGTTAGCACATTTCTTGTAGTGTTGGTGCGTGATATGGATGCTAGATATTCCTAGTGCATTCAAAGATGTGCTTACTAGTAGATCTTGCATATGGTTGCTGGTTATGTACATGAAATGGTCTAGTGATGAACTTGCAAGAACAAACATTGTTCTTGAGTTCTCGGTGGTAGAGTGATGGTAGAATGAGTGTGTGTGTAGTTGCCTAGCTGTTGTTCTACGGCTGTGCTCTGCTCTTTTGTGGGCTTTGCCTTATCTCTACAGTGTTGACAGCACATACAGTGCATGTGTGTAAGTTGCTTACCTATGGGACCTACTGGGTTTAAGTTTCATGGTTGGACTATTCTCCTTGAGGATTAGAATGCCTGTGTTGATATTTTTCCTATTTTGGCTATTTCTTGTTTCTGCCAAGTGGAATTATTGCCCTAGGCTATGATGCAACAGGCTGAGGCAATACATCTAATAAGAATAAATTCTACATGTTCTTTCTAAGATAACTCAATGATGAATCTGGCATATCAATTGTATGACAAATCTGAGAGTAATCCTCACCCCGTAACCGCTCTTTATTTTTTTTATTTTCCTTTGTATTTTTGTTGTATCTTGCAGGAATCAGGAATTAAGACAAAGATCAAGAAGAAGAAATAGTTAGGAATAGTTTTAGGATTCAATTATAGGGTTTTTCTTTTTATCAATTGTAATTTTCTTTAATTCCTTGATTGTAAATTTTTCTTTTGTACATTGTAATATCTAATAAATGTTGTAAGTAAATTCATATGAGTAAGAATATCACTCTTTGTAATATTGGATTCATAATTTTATTTCTTTCTTGTAATGTCCTTTTATTACTTGTACTTTTAAATAAATACTGTAAAATACTCATTTGAGTATTACTTAGGTATAACCTCTAATTCTTAATTGTATTAGTTCTTAATCTCTCATTTATTGTTTTTTAAATTGCAATATTTATTCCATTTTGGAATAGTACTTCTAATTTATTTTGTAAGTTCAATATATTGGGATGATTTATTTATCTGTACTTATCTCTTATTTGTTTTACTTCACATTTTTTTGTATTTTTAAGTAATATGTAAATGTAAGATCTATTATTTTGGGAACGAATTCCAACTTGTTTTTTATATGCAATATAATGTGATGATCTACTTACTACTTCACATGTCTTCTTCTAAATCCAATTTCAGTTTCTATTTGGTTTGTTATTATTCATTTATGAATTGAATTCAAATGGCTTTCCCCAAAACACAGAAACTCAACAAAGGTCATGTCAAAGTCTATCGCAATTGCCCTAATGTTTCCTTCAGAACAAGATAGACATTGATCCCTCTATGCCTCTGTCAGTTTTGCGCGAAAGTTTCTCGTATTCTCTAATGCATGAATGAAATGCACACATCTATTCTCTCTCTCTCCTTTTCTGACCTCAAACCCTAGGATATTATAATAACCTTATATCGGTGATGTCAACTTGAGAACCGGTACATTTTAGGTCTCAAAACATGACTCCCACCGGTCAACATAGAACAACCTCTAACGCACGAATGCAAACATGAAAAAAGATACAATCAAAACTCACATTTAGAATATAAACTCGGAGCAATCAGACCAATAGCTAGTAGCACCGGGAACAAAAGCACATGACTTTGCAACATGGAACATGCGCTAATCCCGTAGGCACTAGCTCAGAACCGTGACACCAACTTCTGAAACGTGGCACCTAGGGTAACCCTAAAGTACATGGTCCCCCTAAGTTAAGAAACATAGGTTATACTAAGTAGCACTGATTTCAAACCATTAAAACCTCTATTGAAGCTCTACGAGGGTGGAAAATCTTATTTCTGCGAATTTCCCTTCCTTTAAGGTAGAGTCAAAGTTTTTGTACTCGCCAAGAATAAAAAAACCAATTCTCTAAGAGATTCCAAAGGCCACCGGTTAAACATATGATATAGGTATAATTGAATAGTCAACAAGATTCATCCACTTTTAATATGTTAACCTTGTTTATATGGAACGCCTTGCTCTATACTCAATGACATTATTGGAATCTCCAAAATGACTAAAAAGCCTCTATTAATCTTCTATCTTCAAGAGATCATTCGACATCAGTTTGTAGAGATTGAGAACCTTGTTTAAACGAATACTTTTGGTATGATACACATGTATACACTTAGAAACACATCACTCCCATATTTGTTTGTCAAATTAATCATAATAACACACTAGGGGCACTAGATGTAATTTCAAAATACCATTGAATTTCATCAACTCATGATAAAATCTTTTGATCTTAATTTCAACATGACGAATAATCATTATCTATCGCACACAAGCAACACCCACATTGGTATATGGTGTGTATACCATCAGTTGCCCATCAAGATTATCCAAAAAGGCTCAAAGTGGAAAGCATAATTTTACCGTTAGTATGATATGATTATCACGAGACACATGATTAATGAACTATATTTATATAACAAATAATAATTTCCACCAACATCATCATAGGTGGATAGGTCTGCTAGAAACTTTTCTAAGAGACACACAATGAACACATTATTTGTTACTCTTGGCTAGTAATTTGTTCATAAAGACAATAACTCATGGCGTGCAATAATTAACTTACATTAACGAGATAACTGCAGTCTTTGGCATAAAACATCTAAATTTGATAGTCGTGATGCCAGTTCTCACTGGTTTCTTTTATAGACTCGATAATTATTATCTCTCCGACCAATCAACAATCCAGCCATTATTTGTTACCCAGCATTCAACCCGCCCAGATACCATTTAAAAGAAAACTTTACACCTCGCATCAAACCTATGTAAGTCAAGTCGGTTACGACTTATTTCATACCTTTATCTCTAAGATATATACCTATCTACTAAGCTTCTAGCAACATGATAATCTCTATCTTGACCAGACGATTAATGATTTTAATATTTTGGTTATCACTCATTAATGTTTACCAAATATATCATTTCGAAGAAAGTGATGATCCTCACCCAAATCTGAATGTAATCTCTTTGGAACTGATCTGAGTTGACCATGCTATTATCCACCAAATAATCGTAATTCCACATGTGATTAATGCTTTAAACACTCTCTATTAACCATCCAAGTTTTTTAATTTCCAAAGAAAGCTCACTCACCATTTCCGTGTATGGGCGAGATAGCTACATGAAAATCTGTCTCACACATCTCTAGAACTTGTTGAGTTGGTTTATAAATTTGTTGCACAAGATACCTTTAGTTGTTGCGTATATTTAGTAATTTTGTTTTAGTGAAACTAAATGTTTTGTTCATACACTCACCATTTTTATTTAGAATTTATCTTTTCGATCGATCTTGATGGCACCAAAATCATAGCAAAAAGAATCAAATTGAAGTACTAGTTGGTCGAGAGTCAGGTTTTCTGATTTGATAGATCGCTTGAATTTCCCTCTCAAGAATCGCTTGCGGCTCCTTCATCACGTCTACTCTACTCCTGCAGGGTGGTGGCTCAGTCCATATATTCCGCTCAACCCTCTTGAGCTATGGAAACGAGGAGGACGAAGCCATTTCAAAATATGGCTGCAAAGTGAATCACACAGCTATCAAGCAAGGGAGCTGTGGATTAAATGGACCAAGCGGACACTCACCCATTCCCTAAAATTTGTTGAAATTGACTGATTTTTCCTAGAGTCTCATAATCGTACGGACCATCAACGACCTGCCGAGTTTGTTTTGGATCGCACCGTGCCTCCGATGCATTCAATCACGAACCTGGACGAAAACTACTGACCAAATTCAGTCCAACGGATACATCTAGGACTAGTAGGAGTGCCAAATTCAGTCGATCTTCGGCATCTCCTTATCTCGCCCATCCGTATCCGCCACGTCCCGCGCCCCCATACGTGCCGAGCCCAGCAACCGAAACGGTGGGTGGGCTCGCCTCGCCTCTCCCGGTGGGTTGCGTCGCGCCCATAAAAAGCCAAACCCCACGGGACCTCGCCTGCCTTCTCCTCACCTCCCCACCGCCCGCCCACCGCTGGGGCCCGAACCCACGGGGCCCTCGATTCAACCCGCATGCGCGCCTGAGCCCTGAACCCCCTCCCCGGAGCAGCGCCCATGGATGACTACCGCCCGCGCCGGTCGCCGGCGACCGAGCGGTTCGTCGGGCTCTTCTCGTCGCCCTCCTCGTCGCCGACGGAGTCGTCGTTCATCGCGGCGGATGAGTTTCACGAGGACGACTTCATGTTCTCGTCCGCCCCCATCGCGGTCCCGGACGCGCCGCCCGACCGGCCAGGGGGTCCGAGCCGGGTGCCGCACAGCCACCTCGGCCTCCTCGCTGCGCTGCACGAGGGGGACAAGAGGCTCCTGGTCCGCCGCGGCGGGGGCGGTGGAGCGGCGTCCGAGGCCATCCCGGCCGCGCTGCTCCGCCGGAAGGCGACCATCGCGGCCGCCGCCGCCTCGGCATCTGGCGGCTCGCTCTCGCCCACCCAGTCCCCGGCCTCCGCCGCGTGGGCTATCCCGGCGAACCCGAGGCCCAAGAGCCGCGCGCCGGCCCCGCAGTACCACCAGTCCGCTCCAGTAAAGGTGCCCGTCCGCCCGCCCCGGAAGCCGGCAATGGACAAGTGGGACGAAGCCGACGACGATGACGAGCTCCGGCGCGGGGATGCAGCCATGCTGCCCCCGCACGAGATGGTCGCCCGCGCGTCCGCTGGTGGCGCCGGGCCGGTCGCCCCGTTCTCGATGCTCGAGGGCGCCGGTCGGACGCTCAAGGGCCGAGACCTGCGACGGGTGCGCGACGCCGTGCTCCGGCAAACCGGGTGGCTCGACTGAATCCCGCGAGGTGATGTGGCTCTGGCCTTTTGTTCATCTCAGAGTCGTAGATCGGTTACATTATTAGGATATATATAAAATCTGGTGGGTTCTTGTTGTAGATCGAGAGGGGAAACGAGAAAGTATGGTAACAGGTTGAGTTTTTTTGTGCAACTGCTTGCAATTTTGGTATCTTGGCAATTGGAAAGATGTGTCTAATAGTATTACTGTAAGTTTCAGCAGTAATAAGAACCTTGGTTCTGTGTCTGCGAATTGGGAGCTCCCTGTAATTCAGGAGGAGGGGCAAATTTTGTCAACATTTTTGGGTTTATTATCTCGAAAATTCTCAAGGCTTATGTATGCTTGTCAACTATCCAAAGTTTATTTCAGTTTGTTTCTTCATCTAGTGATCCGATACCATAAAATAGAGAACTGCTTATGTTTTCAAATGCATCAGATATGTATGTGGGTTTCTGTGATGTCATCTGCACTGGAAGCAATGTATCAACTCATCGACCAATTACGCTACTCTAGTTTGTTCGAAACAATTTCTGGCTTTCTGCTCATGATGTAGTGGGAAGAACTTTGGTTGGTGACTGGTGCCAGTATACTCCGAGCTTGATCAATTCAAGTACCTGGTCTTATTTTTGGACCATTTCTTAGTAGTACCTCTCTAGACTTGCATTTGCAATGCTTTACAAAAGATTTTAGTACTACTAGTTCTGTGTGGTGACACACGCAATGACTGATTGCTATGGCCTTTTACAAGAAGGACTGATTGCTATGTTTAGGTGTAGTATTCTAGTGACAGCCACCTTGTCTTATATCCAGCAAAGGGGATAAACACCAACATCTTTGAACCATTAAATGGAGCTTTCTCTTTAGGCGTCACACTTAAACTTTGCTGTAACACACAATGCTGAAAGACTCCCAGATGTACTCCTGCCATAAGCCCATATGCTTATAATGCATTCTATTTTTTGCTCAACTTAGCATTTTCAGTATCTCCTACTGTAGTCTATTTCAGTTAGTGTTTGTGAAGGCCGAGATCTGCATCTGATGCTGCGCTGTCTATTTTGGTAGGGGCCTGGGGGATGCTCTGAACATATAATTTGTTTTTCTTTGACCTGCTACATGCATCACAGAGTCAAAAACTTCCACTACTATGATATTGTCCAGAAAAATTGAGCAGAATGTGAAGCTGGCTACACTGAGCATATGCTGTGTAGCGTCCTCCGTGTATCCGGTGGCAAGTTTGAGTTCTGTTGAGCAGTCCTTGTGCCTCATGATTGTGTTCAGTACCAAAACGATAGTACTCTACTAGGGAGCTAGCTAGGGCCCGGTGCTTTCTGTCGATAGATAATGGGATTGCTCAGACGATTAGGCTAAGATTTGGACTGTGAACCAGTCAATTTGTTCCACTTCCAGTGCTGCTTTGTTGATGGGAAAGTTGGTTCTGCTTCCCTTCTATCACCGGATCTTTGCTTTATTCCTCTTTCCCCTTGTCAATTCCCGATTTGGGTGCAGTGCTTTCTTAGTCAAATACTGGCATGGCTGGACCCGATTCTCCTTTGCCAGACAGCCACCCGATTCAAGGATCACGCCGATTGTGTATGCGGCGCCACTCTTCTCTGTGGGTCTGCTCTGAGCATGAATTCACTCTCTGACTCCTCCACTAACTGCGCATTTGCTCAGTACAAGGATTTTATTAGTTTTCATGTCAAAAGAAAAGGATTTTATTAGTCATGTATACCTACCTGGAGTAACTGCATGGAGCAGCCTTCTTGTTCGTCAGAAGTTCAGTTTGCCATCTCGGTCGCTGCCATGAAATGCAGGTTACCTCAGAGAGGGTGGCGCTGGTCCAACCTTTTTCTCCTCTTCTACGTCCTGCCGCTTCATTGGCCGCCATTTGATCACCACTAATCCACCAGCATTATTGTCAGTGAAAAGCGCAATTCTCCCGTGAGTTGATCACTTTCAGTGCTGCTCAGAGCATCAACAGATACCGCATCCAGAGGGACTCTAAGAGCATCTCTAGCAGTAACCGTAAACCGTAAATGTCGAAGTACGGGGCGCTGAATCCGTGAGTACTCGCTTCGCGGGAGGCGGCGTCGAGTAGCAGTAACCGTAAATAGCAAACTGTAAATGTCGAAGTACGGGGCGCTGAATCTGCGAGTACTCGCTTCGCGGGAGGCGGCGTCGAGCAGTGCCCGTAAAATCTAAAATGAATAATTTGAATTTGTGAACAGAGGAAGGACAACCTTCACGACAAAATTCAGAGGACGAACACTGCAGATTTAAGTTCGATTTCAGCATAATTTACATACTAATTCTACACATAAACCTACGGCGCACCCTTTCTACACAAAATGCGGCTCCCCCAGCCTTGCGCATCGCCGGATGGTGGCGGAGACGGCGCCGCCGCTCTAGTCGAGGTGGATCACCGGAGGCTCCGCCGCCTCCTGGCGCCGGAGGCGTTACACCGCCCGCTCCTCCGCCTCTTGGCGCTCGATGAGGCGGGGCGCTTCGGCGACCTCCCTCTCCTCCGCAGCGACCTCGTGCAGGTGCACGCGCTCCGAGCGGTGGCGAAGGCGCATCAACGCGTGCTGCTCTCGCTGTCGCTATCTTCGGGCGTCACGTAATCGTGATACCCGGAGGAGTTTGAGCTCGACGGAGAACGAGCCCGCCTCCGAGGCGGTTCCCCTGTACCATGCGAGGGCGTAGGGGAGGAGCAACGCCGGCATGTGCGTCGAATGCATATACCGGAGCGCGACGCGCTTCTTGGCGTCGACGCAGCGGCTGCGGGCGATCTGCTCCTCGGTTTTGAGGAGCGAGCCAATGCGACGCCTCCTAGACGAGCTCTCGGGACGCATGGCGTCGAGGCGGAGCATTTGGTGGTGGTGGCGTAGGGAATGGTGGTGGTGGCGAGCTAGATTTGATGGCTGGAGAGTTGTCGACAGCGACGGTGAGGGATAGGGTTTCGCTCAGGTCGCCCTCTCCGACCGCTAGATATACTGGTCGCATCGTGCATTTAACGGGCCACCGAAACAATTACGGGCCGGGTGAGGTATATGGACTCTGATCTGCGCGAAAAACCGAGCGCGGCCCGTACTTCGCCGGAAAAGTTCGTTTTTGACCCCTTTTCCGGTTACTGCTAGAGATGCTCTAAAACGTGTGGATGTTGTTTCCTGCAAACAACATATGAGTGTTAGAGCACCGTTCCCGGGCCCAAATCCGGCGCTTAATAGCGCCGAACGGATATATAACTTTCGTCCTAGGAATGGTCAGTTTGCCACTCGTGTTTCTAGGACGAGTTCCTAGGTTTGGGAAAATTTCAATCAAACTCGCCAAAGTTTGGACAAATATATGCGATTTTATTAACATTGGGCGAGTTCATACATATTACATCAAATTCAGGCGAACACCCAAATTTTGACTTCATTAGACTAAAAAAACATAGAAATACTACTGGAACTAGCCGATGCCGATAGCCGATGCCGATGCCGACGCCGACACCGTCGGACACTCACATGCCGAAGTTACAGTAAAACACCGTGTAGTCGGGTCCGCCTTGCCGTCGTGGTCGCTCGGCGGCTGCAGGGGCGTGAGCTGCCCTGGTCGACATCGCCGCACCGCCACGGCTGGGACGAGGGGCCGGCGGCGTCGTCGTCAAGGACGATGAGTGGCGCGCCCTGGTAGGCGCGTTGGCGATGAGACCTATGGGCAGCCGCGCGCTCGGCCTCATCCTGGGGGCGACGAATTCGGTTGGCCTCCTCGTGCTCCTCTTAGTGTTGGGTTCGCAACATAGAAAACAAAAAAAAATCTACGATGGGAACTACTAAGAACGGAGATCTATCTATCTAGATACAAGCAACAACTAGATATACATCCATAGAGAACATACCCTTGAAGATCAACAAAGTGTAACGAGGTTGGACTCGTGGATGATGTAGTCTTTCGCTTGCCGATCTCAAGATCGAGAGGAAGTCCTAACGCCGCAAATCAGCAGCGCATTCGTGATCGCACACATGTACGATCAACTGAACAACCTCCGCCTCCTCGCTCTAGCGATACAGCGGAAGCAGCAACTCATTCCAGGCAAAAAGCCATCGGACACATGTATCTCGCTAATCCGAGATCATGGAGAAATAATTCTAGAGGGGAAGAGAGATCCTTCACGAGGAGGTGTGATGTGAGAGGAGGAAAGGGGGTCTTTTATAGGGAGAGGGGGGAACATCCCCTCTCCATGGCCGGTGGCCAAGGGAGGTGCCCCCACCTCTTCCTCATTCATGTGGTGGATGCTCCACTCACATAAACATGCCTCCACTCACATGCATTAATTTTCCACCAAAATTAATGCAACTCTCATTAAATAAAACTATTTTATTTATTTTATTCAGAATTTTGTTAACTACTTTAATTAACAAACATTCACATAAAACCTCATGCAATTCAATATCACATGCATAACCAGTTTCAGCAATTTCACCTAAAACAATTCCGGTGTCCATTGAAATAATTTCAGCGCTTTGCAATTCTTTTCTCTGCAACACATTTGCTCCAAATGGTTTCGGTATCCCTTAAGTGTGTTACCCTATGGTTCGCGAATAATGACATGATAGAGACCCTTCTTTGATCAATAATCAGCAGCGGGACCTGGAGATCCATACTAACTCCTACACATTCAACGATGACTTATGTGATCGTGAGAACCTTTAATGTTAGTAACTAAATCCCTTTGTCTCCGGGATATATTACATGTCCGCGATTCGATCATCGGTATCTCCATACCTAGTTTAATCTCGTTACCGACATGCACTCTGTTGGGGATATACTTTCCGGGTATCCTCAACGTTCCTCACTGACCAGGGTGGCCCACTTCGGGTTAGAGCTTTGCTTCACGGGCGGCCCAGTTGGAGAGAGAAGACGGGGTCCCATCCGGCTACGGGAAGGCCCAGAAGACTTACCGACTTAGGCCCATAATGTTACTTGTAGTTCAAGATGTACTCTGTAACCAACTCTTAGTCGTAGCCGGATTGATCTCTCCTGTAAACCCTAGGCCGGATATCTATATAAGCCGTCCTAGGGAGAGCCTTTAGGGCAAGATCAGATAACACTAGACACGACCAATAGTCTACAATCTCAACTCGCACAGGCGAAACCCTTGTAACCCATATTCCGGCTTTGCCGTATTACTGGATTGATAGCAGGAGTAAGGTCCGTCCAAAGCCGGCGGATTCGAACCTGGGTAAACTTGTGTGCTCACCGTCTCGGAACACCGTACACCTCACACCCCTCTCTTCCGTACGCCTCGAGGAACCCCTCATGGCGTACTTGTCATCAATCCGACGACAGTTGGCGCCCACCTTGGGGCAAGTGAGCTTCAGATCTACGTTCTGAGCGGAATCTGCAAGAATCGGAATCGGCGAGACCATCGTCGTCGGTCGCATCCTCTACGCCAGCGACGTCCCTCTCATCGTTCTTGACGAGACTTGGATTCCAGCTAGGGAGGCCGTGACTGCTTATACAATCATGTCTTTTGGCGAGATCAATGTTTACATCGGTTTCGCTGAACCTGCCCAACCCACCCCAGCGGTGATGATAGAGGCAGAAGAAACTTCTGGGTCCCCTTTGTCCGCGGAGGCGGCAGAGTTCTGGATCTCAGAAAACCCTAATCCCACCCAGCCCGCACCAGTTGCGGAGATAGTGGGGAAATCCGAGCCTGAAGAAAACCTCGCGGACCAAGTCGAATCTGGAGTGGATCTCACTGGAGAAGCCGGATCCCAGATCGACCCACCCGTGGAAGTCGAAATCCAGGAGGAGCATATCAACGGCACTGATTCCGGCTCTGACGATGCCAGGACAGACAGGCCTTTCCTTAGGTACCTCAGGAAGCACGCATCACACTTCGTTGGATACGTTGGATCCGGATCCGGCTCTGCCGATGCTGGAGAAAACACGGACTCGGTGCTGGAGGCAATTGGAACAAATGCCGATGTTCCCGCATCCTCGGATGAGTCCATGACGTCGGCAGATTTCCGAAAGTTCTCCGCGGAATATGACGAGGAGTACAACTCCAAAGCTGCAGAAGACGGAGAAGCCATGGACGAAGGATCCGGGGAACACTCTCCCAAAGCGCAGGATGATATGGAGGTCGGAGACAATCCCGAACTCCAGATGTCCGAAAGTACCGCTCAGAGCTTGACTCCGGGAAACGGACCCAAAGCCGTCTTTGCTACCGGCGCTGCCAAAAGGGCAAAGAAGAATAATAAGAAGAACAAGACCCCGGCAAAAGACCCTCTGACAGAGGAAGTGATTGCCGAGGAATATGAGGAAGACTCGGATGGAGCACTTATCCCAGACGAGCTGAAAAAAGAAGCATCGGTTGATGGGCACGTGATTACTGAAGGTGCGCGTAAACTCATCGATGCCACATTAACCACACCTATCCCTACAGCTGCAGAACTTACCGCAGATGAGCTGGACGAAAGGGCCGAAGCCCTAGAAGCGCGTCATCAACAACTCCTTGATGAAGCCAAAAACATCGAGGTGGAGAAGAAGCGCATGTCAAACAAGGAGTACATGTCTCGTCTGCATCAGAAGACACGGAAGCGTCACGTAGATGACAACCAATTTCCACGTGTCCGTGCCGTCCTTTTTGGAGATGAGATGGGAAAGCCACGGAAGGATAGCAATGGAGATTGGGTTTACCCAACACGAGTGCAAAATACTATGGCAGCTCGCGAAATTCTATCAGCTAATCCAGGACCAGAAGAGATACGTTTGGGTATCAAGCTACTCAACAAGGGACTGGAGCAGCAAAAGGTCGCCATGTTGGGAAGCCAAAAGCTGGTCTCGGATTCCGACCAATGTCGCACAGATCCGGCATGGGCTGACGTAAGATCCCACTATGTTCGGGCGCAGTATTATAACCCCGAACGCAGGGAAGCAATTATTCAAGAACCGGATCGACGGGGCAGCACCGCAGGGCTACACATAACTGGAACAACGTCGCTCCAGTAGCCGAGAAAGACGCAATCGCTGCACTCAATCCGAGGAATCCTTCCTGAAAGGGAGAAGATAAAGAAAAACGTCGGGAGGAGGATCGTCAGAAAATGCCACCTCCTAGAAATGAAAACCGTCCGGCTGAACCTTACCATGGTAGGAACGACGGACAAAGGAACAACGGAAACCATGTTGGTACAAGCCGGCAGGGGGCTCGTCACAGTCAAGAACCTCCCCGGAACCGGAATAATGACGCTCCGGACGGAGGCCGGCGATCAGCCGGAAACAACCCAGCTGCACCACCCCCTCCACTGCACAGTTATCACAACAGCCCCCAAGGAGGTCAAGGAGGACGACATGACGGAGGAGGCGGTGCAGAAGCCGAAGTCTGGCTCTAAGGCACCGCAGCCACAGCCGATATTCGGGACGATCCCTATCCCCGAATGACGCAAGGCACAGGATCAACTCCAACATAGAGGCTCGACGCTACGAAAACGATGACGTGTACATGGGCCCAAAGTGCTTTGGACCTCGCATTAGAGCTACAAAATTCCCGGAAGGATTTGCTATCTCAAGACATATTCAGGCCTACTACGGCATTGCTCAGCCAGACACCTGGTTACAGGACTTCTTCCAAGCTTGCTGCATCGCTAAAGGCGGAAACAGCCTGGTCGCAACCCGATATCTCCCACTTATGTCGCGGAAGACGGCGCGATCATGGCTCAATGAACTTCCGGCAAACACCATCCACAACTGGTATGACTTACAAAGTGCGTTCTTTCGGAATTTCGAAGGCACATATCGGAGGCCCTGTACGGTTGGAGACCTACAGCGTTGCACCCAGAAAGCCGGAGAAACTTGCCGAGATTATCTCGGACGATGGATTGACACCAAGAACTCCTGCGAGGGAGTAAATGATCAAACTGCGATTGAAGCTTTTATTTCAGGTCTCCCAATTGGATTACTGCGCCATCGCTTGAAGTGTGACAAGGTTACTGATCTGGGAGAGATGATAGAAACAGCGAGCAAGTATGCAGATGCTGACGACGATGCAGAGGGATTACTTAACGTCCTGGCTGTACCACAGTCAGCAAAGACAAAGCAACAGGCTCAGAAACGCAAAAACACCTCGGAAGAAAAACCCAACGCGGAGACAGCAGTGGTCACTACTGTTTCCGGGTCTGGAGGAGGCCGCGGGCATGGTCGTGGGACATCAAGGGTCCAAGGTAGAGGAGAGCAACAACCAGGCAAAACCTACACTTGGGCCGACATTGCCAATAACCCATGTGTGCATCACTTAGACTCCAATGGGGGCTCGTCCCACACCAACGCTGAATGTCATTTTAACGATGACATCAAGAGAGATGATACCGCGGGCTACAAAGCTAAGCAGAAGAAGGGAAAGAAAAATCCCGAAAAAGAAAAAGAGACCAAGGAAGATTCCGACATGGAGGAAGCCGACGCTTCAAATCCCAAGTCGGAAGGCAAGAAAACATTTCCTACCAAGAAGGACACTTCCGTCACCTTCCTCAGATCTCAACCAGCAAAGGTCAAGAAAGCAGTTCTCCACGAGCTCAACGCAATAGTTCCGGCTGTCCCTCAGTATTTGGACTAGTCGGAGGTGGCAATCACATTTGACCGCGCTGATCATCCGCCTAAGTTGCATAGGCGAGGAAAATACGCCTTAATCGTCAATCCACTTATTGACGGTTATGGTTTCTCCAAGACCCTCATGGACGGTGGTAGTAGCATCAATATTCTCTATGTAGAAACGCTACGCCGGATGAAGATCTCGGAAACACAGCTTAACCATAGCTCTGTGATTTTTCACGGGGTTGTACCAGGAAGACAAGCTAATTCCCTGGGAGAGATCACTTTGGATGTTACTTTTGGAACACCAAAAAATTATCGAACGCACTTTCCTTCGAAGTGGTCCCGTTCAAGAGTGCATACCACGCTATATTCGGACGTCCGGCTTACTGGGCTTTTATGGCTCGTCCATGTTACATTTACAATATGATGAAAATTCTAGGTCCCAACGGCGTGATCACCATCAGGGGTGACCCGAAGAAAGCGTGAGAGTGCGAGGATGGAAATGCCGCCTTTGTCGAAGCCGTGCTGCACGCCCAGGAGTACCAGGAGATCAAGAAGAGCATAGATCCGTCCGAGATGCCCGCGACGAAGAAGGAGGTGACAAAACCAAATCCGGAGTTCAAGGCATCAGAAGAGACAAAGACGATGCCATTGAAGGATGATGACCCCTCCAAGGTGACCCAGATAGGCGCAGGCCTAAGTAGCGCATAGGAAGGCGCGCTCGTCAAGTTCCTCCGAGAAAATCAAGATATCTTCGCATGGTAGCCATCTGACATGACCGGAGTACCTAGGGAACTTGCTGAGCACTCTCTAAATGTAAACCCGAACGCTAAACCCGTCAAACGGTCCTTACGATGGTTTGGTGATGAAAAGCGTAAGGCAATAGCTAAGGAACTAGCGCGGCTCAAGTTAGCCGGATTCATAGAAGAGGTCATCCATACTGAATGGTCAGCCAACCCTGTAATGGTCCCTAAAAAGGACACTACTGATTTAAGGATGTGTGTTGATTATACTGCCTTGAACAAGGCTTGTCCAAAAGATCCGTTCGCTCTGCCTAGAATTGATCAAGTTATCGATTCTACGGCAGGCTCGGAACTCCTCTGTTTTCTCGACACATATTCCGGTTATCACCAAATCCGGATGAAGGAATCTGACAAAATCAAGACTTCATTCATAACCCCTTTCGGAACCTTCTGTTATGTTACGATGCCCTTTGGGCTGAAGAACGCAGGAGCTACGTACCAGCGCACGATGCAGCGTTGCCTCCATGATCAACTCAGGCGCAATGTACATGCATACGTGGATGATATTGCGGTCATGTCCAAAAAGAAGGAAACATTGGTTTCCGACTTAGAGGAGACGTTTGCCAATTGACGAAAATACAACATCATGCTTATCCCGAAGAAATGCTTCTTTGGAATACCAGCCAGAAAATTGTTAGATTTTATTGTGTCTCAACGAGGCATAGAGGTGAACCGTGACAAGATCAAGGCTATTCTCAATATTTCCAGGCCAACTCGCCTGAAGGATGTACAAAGATTAACTGGTTGCATCGCCACGGTCAGTCGATTTGTAAGCCGGCTTGGTGAAAGAGCCACACCATTATACAAACTCCTGAAGAAAACCAAGGATTTTGTCTAGACTGATGAAGCCGAAGCTGCACTACAAGACCTGAAGAAAGTACTCTCATCTGCCCCTATCCTTGCAGCACCGGAACCTTAGGAACCGATGTTGCTTTATATTGCTGTGACAAATAGGGTTGTCAGTATAGTTATGGTGGTGGAGAGACCGGAAGAAAATCAGGAGCACCTGGTGCAACGTCCGACGTACTTTGTCAGCGAGGTCCTGACAGAATCAAAACAGCGATATCCGCACTATCAAAAGTTGGCTTACGGTGTTTTTCTGGCATCTCGTAAGTTACGACACTATTTTCAGGAACACCCAATTACCATGGTGAGCAAAGCTCCCATGAGAGATATAATCAATAACAGCGATGCTACAGGACGCGTCGCCAAATGGGCCATAGAGCTTGCAGCTTTCGATATTGAGTACAAACCCCGGACAGCAATCAAATCCCAGATCCTTGCCGACTTTGTCGCTGATTGGACAGAGACCAAGGAAAACATGGTCCTCTTGGAGTCGGAATATTGGACGCTCTTTTCTGATGGATCCAAGGCTAGGGGGGGCTCGGGGGCTGGCGTGGTGCTCAAATCACCCCAAGGAGATAAACTTTTATATGTGCTGCAGATCCACTTCACAGCGACAAACAACATTGCCGAGTATGAAGCACTGCTGCATGGAATCCGGATTGCTAAGGATATTTGCATCCGACTTTTGATGTGTTATGGAGATTCGGATCTTGTTGCTCAGCAAGTGTCGGATATTTGTAATGCAAATAAGCACATGGCAGCATATAAAGCTGTCGTGGATGATCTATCTAAATCGTTCGAGGGATTTGAAGTTCAACACATCCCTCGAGCAGAAAACGAGGAAGCAGATGCACTATCTCGGATAGGTTCTGCGCGGAAAGAGGTTCTGGATGGCGCATTTTTAGAGCACCTCAAAGTTCCCTCGATAAAGGGAGTGGATGAGGAGTATCCGACCAAATCCGACTCACCTTTAATATAGTTCTGGCTGTAATTCCCAGCTGGACCCAACCCTACCTTGATTACTTGGTAGATGGCAAATTTCCCGAGGTCGAGGTGTTGAGCCGGCAGATTATCCGACGAGCAAAAGCCTATACTATTGTTAAAGGTGAGCTCCATAAACGGAGTGTTTCTGGGGTTTTTCAACGCTGTGTATCTTCGGAAGAAGGAGTGGAAATCTTAAGAGAAATCCACAAAGGCGAGTGTGGTCACCACGCTGCAGCCAAATCTTTAGTGGCAAAAGCTTTTCGACATGGTTTTTTCTGGCTTACAGCTTAGGCAGATGCCGAAAGATTAGTCAAGACATACAAAGGCTGCCAAAAGTACGCCAAGCAAGCTCATGTTCCGGCTGATCAGCTGCGAACAATACCTATAACATGGCCTTTTGCGGTCTGGGGGCTTGATATGGTAGGACCTTTTAAACGAGCTCCAAGTAGATTTACTCACCTCTTAGTGATGGTGGATAAATTCACGAAATGGATCGAGGCTAAACCTGTCACTAGTTGTGATGGAGCAACAGCCAAAAGATTTGTCGAGAATGTTATAATCCGGTATGGTTATCCGCATAGCATTATCACAGACAACGGGAGTAACTTTTCAATGGGAGAGTTGGTTAAATTCTGCGATGAGAAAAATATCCGGCTTGACATTGCGTCAGTCGCACATCCGCAGGCTAACGGACAAGTCGAAAGAGCAAATGGTTTAATCCTACAAGGCCTAAAACCGAGACTCGAAGCACCACTATGACGTGCTGCGGGGGCTTGGGCAGAGGAACTACCCTCTGTAATTTGGAGTTTGCGAACAACTCCGAACAGGTCAACAGGATATACACCTTTCTTCTTGGTCTATGGCGCAGAAGCAGTTCTTCCTAGTGATTTGATTCATACTTCTCCTAGAGTGGCCGTGTATATTGAAGAGGATGCTGAGATTTCTCGACAAAATGATCTCGACTTAGTTGAAGAAGTTCGCGTCGTTGCTGAAATGAGATCTACAGCCTATCAGCAGAAGTTACGCAAGTATCATAGCCAGAGAGTCCGAACTAGATCTTTCAATAAAGGTGATTTGGTTCTCCGGCTTGTGCAACAAAGAAAGCACAAACTTTCCCCAATATGGGAAGGGCCCTTTTTGGTTACTCGAGTATTGCACAATGGGTCGTACTACTTAACTGATATGAGGCCAGTCAAAGAAAGGCCTGCTACTAAGAAGAGAAAGAGAGCTGGAGGCAGTACAAATCCAGAAGAATTAGACAGACCATGGAATATTGCTCAGCTACGTCCCTTTTATTCTTAGTTTTATCTTTCTTTGTAATTATGCATATGTACATGCTATGTGAGAAATAAAAGTTTTGGTTACCTCAAAGTTTTCCTGAGAAGTTTTTACCATCTTATTTTCTAATGATCATGTCATAGTCGAAAATCCCAGAATGCTTGAAAGTACTTTATGCTCATGTTCGTTCTGGTTTAGATTTCCGATTCTAAAACTGCTACCTTCGGGTATAACTCTAAAAAAATCTAGTCTTTACTTGGGTTATTTGTCTGATTGCTGGATACGGGTATCTTCCGAGTAGTGAATTGTTGGTACTGGAAGCCGGCTTTGTTTCCGATTTTAAACTGGTTTAGCAATTGAGCTCCGTTGCTCGGCAAAGTTTTTGGCTGAAGGTTTAGCCGGCTCACGAAAGGGACGAGGCGGAAAGCCAGATAAACGATAAGTAGAGGCGGAAAATTCCAAGTGCTTATGCAAACATTTCAGGCACACAAATAATTTAAGACAAAAGTGCTGAATAGATATATAAAAAAACTTGGCACTAGCAAAAATCTTAGTACTTAATATTTACAATCGCATCAGGTTTTTTTTCAGAATAATACATAAATTTCCTGGTCTATGATGCAGGAGGAGATGAAGGATCTGCCGGCTCGCTGGCTACTCCGCCTTGGTATCTTGTCGAGATGTCCGGATCCGAGATGGTATGTTCATCGTCGGGAACTTCTTCGGCATCTTCGGGAGGAGGTGGCGGAGTATCCATGCGGGTGAAGAAGGGCGTCTCGTAGCTGGTCAGATCAGCCACGTGACACCCATATCCGGCACAGGAGTGCATGATAGCTTGAAGGTCTTGCTCCTGGCCGTCTTCGTCTACTTTGCAGTACCCTCTGGTCACTTGCCATATCTCCATGTTTCCATGGTGGCTCATGACCATGGTGAGAGCGTTCGGCGCAGCGGTCCGCACGTAGGACATGTTCCAGTCCCGAACAAGCTGTGGCATCTCCTTAGCCTTCTCCCGCTCTTGGAAGTCCGACATGCTTGGCATGTCCGGAATCCTAAGAGATTCACCAATGTCCTCAAGGGACTGGCGATAGTCATGAATGAGATCATCGACTTGAGTAAGCCGGTGAGTGCGGGGTTCGGACGAGGAGGAGTCCGTCAAGTTCAGAGGACCTACACACAAAACAAGTCAATGAAAATCCGACATTGATGAAAGTCGAAGAAAGAATAAATCAGATAGATGGAACATACCAAGAATGACATCGTCAATCTTGGCTTTCTCTTCCCGAAGGCTCTGGAGTTCAGCCCGGAGCGCCTGGGAGATATCCTTCTCTCTGCTAACCTCATTCTTGAGGTCCGAGATAACCTTATCTTGAGCGGCAATCTTGAGATCGTGCTCTTCAGTGGCCATGGAGGAGGACTCGAGAACTTGAGCTATGCTCCTTTCATGATCAGCCTTAAGCTTATCCAGCTCTTGGCGAAGTCCCTTGTTCTCCACCACTAAGGTTTTGAGGTTCTCGGCCTCTTCAATCATAGCGATGGATTGTTTCACTAACGGTGTAAGTCAAAAAGAACAACAGTTCAGAAAAATTCGATATTGGAAAAGTAAAAGACAAGGTTTGAATCTCAAAATGTTACCTTTGACTTCATCCTTGGCTAGCTTGAGCTCAGCATTTTTAAGCTGGAGAGCTTTGATTTCTCTCCGCTTATCACAGACATTTTTTAGCAATTCCTGGTTATAGGAATACACTTTCTGTAAGTCAGAATACCCAAAGTCAGAAAGCTACTTAAGACTCGGGCTAATATTTTTTGCTAAATATCAGCACGAGCCTTGGGGGCTACACTAGTTCGTTCTTTGGCATCCTAATGAAAGCATAAACTCGGATTTCTATATCCTACTTCATGCTTGGGGGCTAGAGGATATGATATAACATAAGGTAAAAAAACAAGAGTTGGAATTCCGACTTACATATTGCTCGCGGGTGAGTTTGTCTAAACCCGCGTTCACCTCAACTGCCACCTTCTCGGCGAGAGTAAGAGGAATTACTGGGGATGTTGGAAGCTCTCCAGTCCCGCTCCTCTCGTCGCGAAGGTGGACTTGGGCGAGAAGATCAGAGAACTTGACATCCTCTGCTTCTTGCGCTTCCTCTTTGGGAGATAGATGGCTTTTGTCCAGGACTTGCCTGGCCAGCCGCTGGATCACCTCTGCAGATTTCCGGGATAAGCCAAATTTGGCAAGTCCGGGGTTGCTGAGGAGGTTGTCGGTGAAGACTTCAGCTGAGGGATCATTACCCGAAGAGGGTTCACCCTTATCTTGAGCTGACGCACCCACGGTGACGTCAGTGTGCGATCCAAGGATCACAGGCGCCGTTGGAGGAGCCGGATCTTCTGCAACAACCGGAGAAGGAGTAATCGCCGGTGCTGCAGAAGGTTGAGGGGCAGGAGTCGAAGGAGCCGTGGTAGGGGAAGCTATGGTAAGCTTCGCCTATCGCAGGGGCTTTGCAGTAATCCCCTTCCCCTTACCCTTGATGAGAGGCTTTGCTCTGAGAATGTAGTAATGTCGGAAATATTACATCTCAGAAAGAAATTCGAGAAAGGTATAAAGGCAGAAATTGTGAATAAAAGTTACCTCTTCACAACAGGCACCTCCTTTGTGCCAACAGCCACTGTCGGAGCTTTGCACTTCTTGAGCGCAAGATCCGGCAATGGGACCACTTCAGCTTCCTGAGAAAACTCAGGAGGATATCCTTCGAGTGGAGCAAGCTCCGACTCGGGGAGTTCGACAAGCTGAAAACAAGAAAGCATATCAGCATTGCAATGTATGACTTAAAAGATTGAAACACGTAAAAGGTGCACTGATGGAAGCTTACCGCTACCACGGGGTTTTCCGCCGTGTGCATGTCCAGAGAGATCTCCGGAATTTTTCTCTCGATCCGCTCTTTAATCAGCCATTTGATCTGGCTTATATAGCCTTGGCTGGTGTAGGCCTTGGGGCTGATGCGGAGAGAATCTTTTTTGGAAGACGTGATGGAGTGCATCAGTCTATCCCCATGGTACTGAAGTGCCTGGATCCGACGTGCGACCCAGCACTGGACTAAGTCGGATCCCCTCAGACCCTTATGCTTGATAAGATATTCGATCCGCCTCTTAGCGAGGATCAGATCGTCCGTAAGAGCCAGAGCAGCCTCATCCCAGGAAGGCTAGGCTATGGTGGCTCCGTCGACAAAAGCAGGCAAAGTAGTAGCTTTGCCGGGAGCCGGAATATCCCTATGATAGAAAAAGGTGGCTGGCCATTGTTTGACCGAGTCACTGGCAGCAATTTTGGGATAGGATCGGTCTCGTCTAACAGAAAAACTAATAGTACCAGTGATATAAGGAACACCGACGATAATAGAATTTCTCCGGACATGGAAGTAATACCGTAAAAGAAGCAAACTCGGCCTAATGCCGAGAAAGCCCTCGCAAAGCGCAGCAAACGCGCTCATCTCTAGAAGGGCGTTGGGAGGAAGATTATGGAGTTGAACTCCATAATGGTCAATCACCTCGGAGAAGAACTCCGAGGGAGGAAAAGACAAACAGGTGCCGAAGTGGACGCGCTCTCCCTCGCGCGGATTGGGGATGGTTTCGCCGGAACCGCTCCGCCATTCGCCGGCAGCGAGAAGCCCCTCCTTCTCCATGTTCTTAAGCGCCGCCTCGTCGAGGGCGCAAGGGATCCAGATTCCCCGGAAACTTTCTTTTTCTGCAGCTGCTTCTGCCGATGTCGCCGCCGCTAGAGAGGAAGAAGAAGATGAAGCCATTTCTCTCCGGTGGAAAGGGGTGACCCTAAAGTGGCGGCGCTAGGAGTTCCGTGGGAGGAAAATAAAACGGCTGTGGGCGCGCTGGAGGTTTGGGAAGAAAGGAACGGCGAAAGGCAGGTGGAGAGGAGAACAAAAAATCTAGACCCCTTATATCTACCTACTTGCGCCAAGATTCGTGCAAATTCTATAGTGTAACCACCATGCGTCGTGGAAAGAACTGGGAAGGGCCCGCGCGATGATTGCGTCGCCTCGATCTCCACGCACGCATTGAAACAGCGCCTCGGTTCCACGAACTGCGGACCCACCAACGGTCGTGCTGACGGAACGTCTGTCAGATGACGTGACTAGACCATGCTTGTGTCAGGTGGCGTTAGAGACCAAGTTTCCGGCTTAGTTTAAAAGCGAGCTGGAAAATCGGACTAACTAATTGAAAGGTCCGACTTACTTTTAAAGACCCAGATCGTACTTTTTGTTATAAAGTTTCAGGAACCCTTCAAGATTCTGCAAGCCGAAGATCAAGCTAGACGATGATAAAATCCGACTTTGGATCTTGGAGGCCTCCGGGGGCTACTGTTGGGGATATACTTTCCGGGTATCCTCAACGTTCCTCACTGACCAGGGTGGCCCACTTCGGGTTAGAGCTTTGCTTCACGGGCGGCCCAGTTGGAGAGAGAAGACGGAGTCCCATCGGGCTACGGGAAGGCCCAGAAGACTTACCGACTTAGGCCCATAATGTTACTTGTAGTTCAAGATGTACTCTGTAACCAACTCTTAGTCGTAGCCGGATTGATCTCTCCTGTAAACCCTAGGCCGGATATCTATATAAGCCGTCCTAGGGAGAGCCTTTAGGGCAAGATTAGATAACACTAGACACGACCAATAGTCTACAATCTCAACTCGCATAGGCGAAACCCTTGTAACCCATATTCTGGCTTTGCCGTATTACTGGATTGATAGCAAGAGTAGGGTCCGTCCAAAGCTGGCGGATTCGAACCTGGGTAAACTTGTGTGCTCACCGTCTCGGAACACCGTACGCCTCACACCCCTCTCTTCCGCACGCCTCGAGGACCCCCTCATGGCGTACTTGTCATCAATCCGACGACACACTCTTTTCTCGTTCCCGTGATATAACATTCTAGTGATCACATCACTTGCTTGCAAGCTATCTCAATGTGATATCACCGAGAGAGCCCAGAGTATATCTATCCGTTATTGGGATGGACAAATCCTACTCTTGATCCATGAGCCTCTACATAACACCTTTGAAGTATCTAAACCTACCTTTATAGTCACCCTATTACGGTGTGACGTTTGATGTTATCAAGTTACTCTTCTAGTGTTAGTGATTAACATGATCTTATGGTCTAAGAACTAGAATTACTTCGTATGATATTATAGCAATTTAAACACAATGACTTTGATTGTATTGCTATACTTCAGATGAATGTTCATCACATCATTCCACCAATGTGTAACCTCGTTATTAACAACATCCAATGTCCATGATTAGGAAACCTTGATCATCTTGTTAATCAACGAGCTAGTTTATAAGAGAGACATAACTCAGAACCCTTTATTTGTTTATTAAACACACATGTATTAACATTTCCAATCAATACAATTATAGCATGCAAAATAAACATATATCATATACTTGGAATACGATAATAACAACTTTATTATTGCCTCTTAGGGCATATTCCCTTAAGTCTCCCACTTGCACTAGAGACAATAATCTAGTTTACATAGTGATAAATCTAGCACCCATGGAGTTCTCGTCTTGATCATGTTTTGCCCTAGGGAGAATTTTAGTCAACGGATCTGCTACATTCAGATATGTATATACTTTACAAATCTTTATATCTCCATCATTGACATGCTCGCGGATGGAATGAAATCGACGCTTAATATGCTTGGAATTCTTGTGAGACCTTGGTTTCTTGGCTTTGGCTATGGCTCCATTGTTGTCACAATAGATCAACATTGGGTCCAATGCACTAGGAACCACACCTAGTTCAATTACAAACTTCTTCATCCAAACCGTTTCCTGTGTCGCTTCTGAAGCAGCAACATATTCCACCTCCATTGTTGATCCCGCCACCACAAGTTGTTTGGAGCTCCTCCAACTAACTGATGCTTCGTTCATGAGAAATACGTATCTGGGTTGAGACTTAGAGTCATCCGGATCGGTGTCAAAACTAGCGTCGACATAACACTTAGTGACCAGCTCTTCTTCACCTCCGTATACAAGAAACATTTCCTTAGTTCCCCTTAAGTGCTGGGTTTGCAGCATAGAAAACAAAAAAAATCCTATGATGGGAACTATTATACGCCAAGATCTATCTACTAGAGAACATACCCTCGAAAACCGACAAAGTGTAACGAGATAGAACTCGTGGATGATGTAGTTGAATGCTTGCCGATCTCAAGATTGTGTGGAAGTCCTAGCGCCGCAAATCATCAGCGCATGCATCCTCGCACACACGTTCAGGCCACCAAACAACCTCCACCTCCTCGCTCCAGCGATGCAGTGGAAGAAGCAACTCCTTCCAAATGAAATGCCACTAGGAACATGTATATCGCTAATCCGAGACCATGGGGAAATAATTCTACAGGGTGATACCTTCGATCCGGATTACGGATGTAGTATAGCTTATTTTTCCCTAGTAGACTAGGTTATCGAATCTTTGGGAAGCGAATGCGTAGTGAAGTTACTTTAACGGACCTTCAGGAGTTTTAGAATTCCTTTTGTGTTTTCACCGGACCAGTAGTTTGCATCTTTTGGTTGTTGTTGATGATGGAGAGAGAGAGGGCCTAGGGCGTTCGGTTTCACCTGTAGCTGTGCAAAAACATCTGATGGAAATAAAAATAGAAATAAAGCATGCGTGTACTTGTTAGAGCAAGATAGATTATATGTGGGCAGTGCATCTATAATTTATATTGCCTCCACAATCGCTTATAGCAATAACCTACTAGTCTCATCCATAGAAGAAAGAGAACTAATGATATGCATAGTGATGTCACCGTTAATCCCAAGCAAATCCCTCACATACAGCCATACTACCCCTTCTGTCACTAGGGTTCCCAACCTGCAGATCAGTCATCACTCATACTCCCTATACCTGGCTCAATCCTCGGGGTCTTGGGTACCTGACAAGTCCTTGGATTGAGGCAAGAGAGGATACAATAATTATCATGTCATACAAACTAATACATGATCCCATCTATGATAATTCACATGCACAATTGCTACATGGCTAGGCCGAAGCCCTTAGCCCAAGGAGAATTACTCATACATAGAGATAAGATCAACAATCACAAACATTATAATAAAAATCATGAGATTGATAGCAATAGTCTTACAATGTCGCCAATCGGAGAAGAGATCTACTATTACAAGTGATGGAGTATGGCTATGGAGATGGAAAAGGGTTTGGAGATCTGGAGGCAGCTAGTGATCTGTGGCAGGGACTTATGGATGGTGCATCTCTTCTCGGCTCTGTTTCTCGTTGCCCGAGGCTTCTTTATATAGGGGTTCCTTCATGAAAGTTGTTCTGTTTGACCTAACGGTGGTGGCGCCAACTATATGACCAGAGCTATACGGTCGGAATTTTTTGCTCCGGTCGTATAGTTGGTCGTTATGGTGTTTGCCTCTAATGTAAGGCTCCTGGTTTCTTCTAGTAGTTGGAAATCTCGTATCTTTGACTTTAATATAGTGATTCCCTCCTTTAAACGACATTATCTGCGCAGGAAAAATACAAAAGAAAGGATTGCATACCCCTCTGAATATTAGCATTAGTGGCAGGGTTTAGAGAGATATTTCATCAAGAATATGACTAATATCCAGTTTAAATGTGGATGTTAGATGGCTATATTTCAGTGCCATCAACATCCCTAAGATTAAACTTGATCGTCCTGAGCAAGAAAACCAAAATCAAAAAGGAACTCAACATTTAAACTGAAATAACAAGATGGTGATCTTACTCATGATTAGTAGTCTCATGTTTCCTCCACTTTATAAATCTGAAAAACTTCAGCATAGATAGAGCAATGACAAGCATATCATACGGGTTTCATGCATCCTTATAGTGCAGCAAAATTATTGTAAGCATGGATGATTCAAATGAGTAAACTTTATTCCATGTCAAGTAATCAACTCATAGGCTTGCCTTTGAACAGTAGAGTATAATCATGTAAATTAAGAGTGTGAGAGTTGTCATGAAAAGCATATATACTAGAGTGTCTCAAATATCCCACATCAATAAATCAAGACTTTTCAAGCACTACTTTTCTATTCATTATCCTCCAAGAATTTCAGTTTTAAAGTAATTGAGAGCATGCCAAAAAAATTATTTAGTTTATCAAGCTGTGATGGACACTCATGGCATCACTAAGGTTTTTGTTCCTTTTGCATAATGATTTCTCATAACAGCCAGAGAAGTGATTCCATCATGATTACAGCTACCCGGGAGTACCAGGAATCTTACCCACTATAGCATTGCTGCTACAAGTGTTTAATCAACTCATAACCGAAATCTAGGAGTTTCCTCCATGAAGATCGTTCGTAGGCTAGCAGAGCTATTGGCATCCCATGAAGTTTGACACGCATAAAGCTATATCATTCTTATGATTAACAAGTCAAACTTTGGCATGCTCACAAAAACCGCTAAACATTAATTCAATCGAACAAATCCTTTCAAAGAGAGCTATCAAGTCAATTAATATTTTTAGTGGTTTTGAGTGTCTTTAGAAATGAGCCTTCAAGACTAAGCACTACAACACCCAAGCCTTCAATTGTGAGACTTTTTCTTATTACAATTGTTTAGCAATTTTAAGGCAAGACTTGGTTAATTACGAGAGCTGGAACAAAACATGCCCAATTAAATACCCATGCAAACGAAAATCTCACGATAATACAAAGACTCACTCCACCAATATAATATCTCATCATTTACTACTAACTAGCATGGGTTTCTCAAACTTCAAAAGTGGGGAGTCATAAGGCATACCTCTCATGTTTGGTTTCACTTCTCTCTTTCTTTTTTATTTGTTTCTTGGAAACTCGAAGTCGACCACTCTCCTGCAAATATATGAAGACCTCGAGGCAGAAAGAAAAGGAAGATGGATAGAATAAGGAAAATGGAGAAATCTTTGTGTGATTTTTTTAAGAGAGGAAAATTGAAGAATAGAAAATTGGCGGCAAAGCTCAGCTAGAAAATTTCGAAAGCAAATAAAAAGAACTAAAGATAAAATGTTGAGGAAACCAACATGAGTGCTTATAAACTCAAATAAAAACACAACCTTTAAAATAAATAAAAGCAAATGAACGCCACGTAAAGATGCATGAGGAAACTTCCCCAAGCTTAGGCTTTTGCAAGCCCTACAAATCATTGTGGTGGCGGGAAAAAGTCGTTACTCCAGTTCGCGAATTGAGTTGAGAGGTTACTTGTTGATTCTCGGAGGTTCAAAGAGAGGTTGTGCATCCTCTCCACAGTTCGTCCAAGTCCTTGGAAATCTTGGTATGTGGTGAACTAGGTTTGTGGTTGCTCCTCTTGATGAGGAACTTCTTGCTCCTCTTCTTGGTCCTCGTCCTCTTCAGGAATCTCCTCCTCGGGTTGGTGTTGCTCAACCTGCACATCATATCGCAAACGCCCTTCCTTAATAAAGAAAAGACCGTTAGGCATAGGAGCGGGATAGATACGCCTAGCTCCAGCAATATGCAGGTAATAAGAACCACCTCTCCTAGTGAGCATTCCATAGGCTCTCAAGGTGGAGAAACCAACACGTGTCTCACCTAGTACCGGTTGCAACTCACCTAGGTCGAGGCCTAGGGCAGTGGCAAGTATGGTGATGATGCCTCCTCCTGTGATTGGCCCTTGGCTTTGGGAGGCTTGGTTCTCTAGGTAGCGCACAAGGATGGCACCCAAGTCGAGTGACAAGCTACATGTGATGTAAGCAGCCTTTGCGAGGACTAGGATGTCCTCCTCATTGAGTCTCATGAACTCATTACGTGCCTTCAAGGTGTTAGCAATAACATAGAACAAATAGCAAATTGTAGGATATTGAATATTCTTCCCCTTATTTACTCTACTAGTAAAACTCAATCCATTATAGTATTGATGGGGGGAAGGATTTAAGCCAGTAAAGGATGCGTGTAAAGCATGAATATCATTGTTTGGCAAATTAAAATATGTGCACCATTCATCTAATGTTAAAGTGTAGCTGTTGTTCATCAAGCGGAAAGAAATAGTATCCTCCCCTTGCGATTGGTTAACGGTGCTTTGCAATGAACTAAGGAATTCAATGGTTAAGGGGTGATAAGTAGGTACATCATTGTATACAAAGTTTTGCAGGTCATCTCTATTGCAAAGTAAATTAAAGTCATCAGCAATACTGAGTTGGTTCAATATGATGGGGCAAGCCCACTTGGTGGCCTTCACTTCATGGTTCTTGATCCTCTTGAAGTGATCATGATGGACCTCATTCTTGAACCGTATCCCCATGCGTTCCTGAGCGACAGCCCGAGAAGCGCTAGCGGTGGCACGAGCATGAGTTTGGCTCCTTGTGTTCAACATCTAAAACATTGAAGAAAGGAAAAAATAAAACTTTTTGATCCAACAATAGTAAGTGCATCATATTCCTCATCATAGCACACTAAAGAATTCTCCTCAAAATAATAATCTAGGCAAGATAATCATGGCTTGGTCACAAAAGGTATAGTGCTTGGTCACAAAATCTAGGCACACTAAAGGTATAGTGTTTGGTCACAAAATCTCAGGTAAGGGTATAGAAGTTGATAAAGCAAATATTGAAGCAGTAGAAAGCTTCCCCCTCCTTGAAATGTAAAAGGTATAAGGAGTTTCTTAGGCCATGCTGGATTTTATGGGAGATGCATTAAGAACTTCTCAAAAACTGCTAGACCTTCAACTAACCTTCTTCAAAAGGATGTTGTTTTTAATTTTTGTGAAAACTATCTCATGCTTTCAATATATTAAAACAAGTCCTTCTTGAAGCTCCCATTATAAAATCATCTAATTGGAAGAAACCTTTTGATATATTATGTGAGGCTAGCCATGAATCCGTGGGATCAATTCTTTGCCAATATGATGGTGATGACCTTAATATCATTCATCATGCTAGTCGCACCTTAAACGACGCCCAAAAGAATTACCCTATAGCAGAAAAAGAATTTTTCGCTGTGGTTTTCTCTGTGACAAGTTTAGATCTTATATTGTTGACTCTAAGGTAAGAGTGCATATTGATCGTGTTGGCTTAAAGGAGATTCTTGAAAGGACTAACGTTAAGCTAAGAATGATCTGTTGGAATTTTCTTTTGTAAGAATTTGATCTTCAGATTCTCCAAAGAAAAGAGGAACATGAGGAGGTATCCATGGACAGTGAGAAGGTTGATCCACTTGGGATAGTGTCATCCATTTGCATACCCTCTGGAACTACAATTCCTAAAAGGAAATCTTCGATTTCTCTTTGCAATGGTTTTGGTAATTTTCTGCAACCAACCTTGTTCAAAGGGAAAAAGAAGAAGCTGATCCAAAAATTAAAAGAAGGAGAAGGTACCCGAATAAACTCATTCCCCTCGATGAGCAAGATATTTGAAATCTTGAAAACATCTTTGTTCTGGATGATTTTCTGCTATTTATTTTTGCATATTTGTATTCCTTTTATTTTTCTGAGTTCACTGCCAGTCTTGCGAGGTCGGTACGGGCGGGCGGTACGGCCGGCTCCACCCGTACCACTGCTCGTGAAGGCGACAGTAACCTTCATCGCAATTTTCACATATCAGTAGGACCACACAGTACGGGCACATCCGCCCGTACGGCTAGTCGCTACCAACTCTATGTCTCTATGTTTGATTCTTTGTTTTATCATTAAAAAAAGAGAGAGGAAGAGAAGTCGGTAAAAGTTAGTACGGACGGGCAATACATGCGGGACCCGCCTGTACCACTTTGTCGGTTGATTGTTACCGACTTACTTCCCGTCGAATTTTTGGAAACGACCTGATACGGGCACCGTACTTGCGTCCGCCCGTACCAAGTGGTCGTTACGATCGCGATTTCTCCCTTTTTGCATTTATTTCTTTCCATATTCGTTGGGATTCTTTTCTTGACCGACTCTTTTCCTCTAAGTACGAATTTTACCCTATTTCTAACCCCTCATAAGCCTTCCAAGAGGTTTCTTTTCTTCTATTGACAAACAAATCTTCCCCATTTTGTTCGTCCCTCTCGAGAACCTCGTTCAAGACAAGGAAGATCGCTACAAATCTTCCTCAAAGATCACAAGAGATACCAAAGTAGTACCCGGTGCGTAGAAGAAAGAGGAGGAAGCAATGTGTGATCAGTTAGGAGCCGATGATGGATTCAAGTTGATGGGGATGGTCAAGGATGGGCGTAAGATGTTTAGTCTCAGTGTGGGTAAAGAAGGAGATTTCGAAGAGGTTCAACTTGATTCAGAGGAAGACGGGGAATCTTACTTGAAGAGGCTCAAGAAGCAAGGGGAAGACATCCAAACTTCTCTAGACAAACTTGATCGTTGCATCAAGAAAATTGAGGTAAAGTCTCCAGGATCCTCTAAACATATTGAATTACTGCGTCACTATCTAGACCAGATGGATCTGAGGATAATGAAGGGGCTAGAAGCCAACCTCGACATTAGCCTCCGGTCCATCAATGCACAAAAGCAGACGGTTGAGATATATAAGGCAAAAGCAGACGGTTGAGATGTATAAGGCACTTGTGGAGCAATTGGAAACAATTAGCGAGCAGCACCGAATTTACATCTTGATCCTGGAAGCAACAAATAAGACGCTTCGTGCAAGCCTTCGCAATTTTAGGACTTCATCTTCCACAAACTAAGGATGCACCACGGTATTGAATAATCACAAGGGATTATTTGATCCACCCAGCTTGATTCCAAGCTTGGTGGGATCTGTGAGGACCTTGTAATCTATCTTACAGTTTTAGCATGTTTACTTTCCTGCACGCATGTTAAGATTTTAATTCCAGAATTTGCATTAGTTGCATCAAAATCAAGCTCCCTTTTATTCAAGAGAGGATTTATATCCGTTTAATTTCGACACTTTATGATATATGAAGTTATCTTTTGATTCATGATTATTATATTAGATGAATGAACCAGATTGAGTGTTATGATACTTGTACAACTATCATGATTTTAGGGACTTCCACACCAATAAAAGTATTGATTAAATTATGACAAGAAGAATTTTGGTAGCATATTATAGTCACGAGTTTCAAAATCCATAAAGGTAGTGAGCATGATCAAGTGGTTCTACTATAAAAAGAAAAAAAGAAAAAAAGAAAAAAAGAGAAGAGAAATAAAAGAACAACTATCAAAAGAATTCCATGGCAAAAAAAGATAAAAAAAGAATGATCATGAATCTTCATTACTAAAATCAAAGTACTCAATTAGTTTAATTTTAATATTATATGATATGTTAAATCACTGAAAGCTTCTTATAACTTAATTGATACTAAAAAAGGTGTGGAATCCTCTAAGTCATGTGATGTGTAAGGGTATGATAATACCCTCGAAGTAACTTTACATCTGATATTGTATTCCTGTTTCAATTTCTCCCTCATTTATTGTAACGACTCGTGCCTCGTGAACATGATGATCTTGTCCATAAGCCATCATCTTGCTTGGGGACAAGCAAGAGTCTAGCTTGGGGGATTTGATGAGTCCAAAATTTAAGCATATTTACCTTTTGTCTTTGCATAAATAGAATAGGGATTTTTGTATTTTACTATGTTTGCGCACATCTTTTTGTCCTTGTTTCAATTGGATCCCAAATCACTAACTCTCTTATGAACATATCAATTGGAATATTTTCAAGTCATAAAAGTCATTTTATTGATTTACCTTCACACCTAGGAGTATACCAAACGAGAGGAACATCGATAATGACCAGTGGTACGGGCGGGCAAGCGGCATCGCGCCGGCCTCATCAAATACTTTCTCCTGATGAAGACAACGGAGGGATACGACATTCACAGCCAGCAGAAACCATGAAATACCACATCAGAAAGGGATCTGAAGGAGGAACTTGGAGAAGGGAAAATCCCTGCTGCTTCTCGGATCATTGGAGGACATCGCACCATCCCCTTCATCATCAACAGTTGCATCTCCATCACCATTACTACCCCCATCTCACATCTATTTTATCTTGTTGTAATTCCAGATTCAATTGTGGTTTGCACTAGATTTATCCCCATACTTTTATCCATCCATTTGATTATGATGATGTTGTTGATTGATTCCATGTGTGAGTAGTTTACCCTTGTTCTTGGGGAGATGGAGAAACCCTATCACTATTATGAAGTTGCAATAAATATGATCTATTCTTGTGTCCATATGACTGGCCGGGCTATGATAGATTTATGATTTGTGTTTGATCTCTCTCTTTAGATGGTATATGTAGTCGGCCACATATCATTTTCCTTTTGGACTAAAGTGAGGGAGAAATCTTTTGGACGTGTTTTGAAGTGTGCCCGGAGATCTTCGTGACAATTGGCGCCAACTAGCAACCTACACGGTCAAAGGAGGATAAAGCGAGACTCCCTAAGCTTATTACGATATCCACGGGGAGACTCTTAATTGCGGTGGTTTGTATTGGTGACTGCTCTCAGACATCACAGTGGTTATTGATGGCTCTATGTATGGCGCCTAGAAAAGTGCTGGTGCGATATTGATGTAGAGCTCGTTGGGAACCCCAAGAGGAAGGTATGATGAGCACAGCAGCAAGTTTCCCTCAGTATGAAACCAAGGTTTAATCGAACCAGTAGGAGCAAGGAAACACCCCAAAGGTGTTACTAGCTGAGCTTTGGCAGGGCGCACTACCGGTGCAAGTAGCAACGTGGAGACCTGCACAACACAACCACAAAACTTTGTCCCCAACTTCCGATGAGGTTGTCAATCTCGCCATGTTTTGCGGAAAACAAAGGATTAAACGTATCGAATGGAAAGAAGTAAAAGTTTGCAGAAAGTAACACAAAGCGTAACAGTATGTAGATTGTATGTAAAAGACAAGGACCGGGATCCATAGTTCACTAGAGGTGGCTCTCCTTAAGATAGATAACATGCTGGGTGAACAAATTACAGTGGGGCAATTGACAAACACCGAGAAAGCAATACATGCATATACTAATCATCTTGACTCCTTTGAGACTTGATTGGGCATTACAACATTATACATAGACCGCCATCCAACGGCATCTATGACTAATAATCCACCTTCAGGTTATCATCCGAACCCCCTCCAGTATTAAGTTGCAAGCAACAGATTATTGCTTTACGAACTGCGTGTAAAGTAAACAATACGATTGTTCTATGAACAAAGGATTGTTGTTTTCTCCCTAGTAGCAACAGCACATCTAGTACCTTAGAGATTTCTGTCACTTCTCCAGATTACCAGAGGCATGAACCCACAATCGAGCATAAATACTAACTCTTAGAGTTGCTAGCATCCACTTGGCCAAGATAGCTACTAACAACGGAAAGCATGCAAGATCAAAAATAACAAAGACATGATAGAATCAATAATCAATCTGAAATAGCATCTCAATATCCATCGGATCCCCGTAAACACAACATGCAGAATTACAAATAGATGATCTTGATCATGAACGGAGCTCACAAGATCTAAACATGAAAGCACAAAGGAGGAGAACCAGCCATCTAGCTACTACATGGATCCGTAGTCCAAGGATGAACTACTCACGCATCACACTGGAGGCTTGCATGGTGATGAAGAAGGCCTCCGGGGTGAATTCCCCTCTCCGACAGGGTGCCGGGAAGAGCTTCAGATCCCTCCCAATCTGGGGATGGAGATGACGGCGGCTACAGACTCTTTCTTGGATTTTTGATCAGGTACTTAGGGTTTTCGTCCCGAGGGCATCTTATAGGCGGAAGGGGAGACCGAGGGGGTGCCGGGAGCAGCCACACCACCCCCTGGCACGGGCCAGGTGGTGTGGTGGCCCCCTGACCCCTCTCCGTCTCGTATTCTGGCACTTGATGACTTCCGGAAAAATAGGCACTTTGGCTTTTGTCCCGTCCAATTCCGAGAATATTCATTTTCTGACTTTCCTGGAACCAAAAACAGTAGAAAATAGAGAGCTGGCACTATGGCTCTTGTTAATAGGTTAGTCCAAGAAATCATATGAAAAGTACTCCAAAGTTGGAACAAAAACACAAGAAAGTGGATAAAACCAAGCATGGAACATCAAAAATTATAGATACATTTGCAATGTATCAATATCCCCAAGCTTAACTCCTGCTCGTCCTCGAGTAGGTAAGTGATAAAAAGAAAGGATAATTTTTGAGGTGACATGCACCATCAAAGACTTGATCAAAGTATTTGTAAAACATTCAAAGCTGGGATCACAGTACTTCAATCATAACATGAAAGACAAGGTTCTAGCAATAAGCAAAGAGACTATGATGCAACATGAAAGGGCACAAACAAAAGATTCATGAATAACAATGCTTTGCAAGACGTTTGTTTGTTTCACATAAAGAAAACATATCATACTAGTATTCATCTTGTCCCTCAAAGAGTGGCAAATATAAATGCATAAGACACTTTCAAAGTTCATAAGAGTGACTAGATACAATAGTTTAAAACAAGCAATAACAAGTTATGCATCAATCAACTAGTCTTGGGACAATGCACATAGAACTAAGAATGGCCACTATGCTCTCAAAGTAGGTGCATAAAGATAGAAGGTGGAGACTCAATGTAATGGTGGAAGAAAAGCCTTTGTAAAAGGAAGTAGGGATTCAAGTCTCATAAAGAGCTTCCAAAAATTATGGTACTTATAGCTTTCAGCTCTCATTGCCCCTATCATAAGCATCTTTAAGGTGATTAAGGTTAAAGTGACACAACTAAGAGGATATGCTTGACAAGTTATAAACCGAAATCTCATGCCCCTTACTTACGAAGACCGATCCTCATGCTACTCAACTTCAGTCACGAGTAAGCTCTTGGCATTGTAAGTACATGTCTATCATTAAGAACCGCCAACGGGGTACCCCTTGCACATGATACAGGAGCTTTCCCATAATCAAAATGACAAGGCAAGCAGACAATGAGCATCTCAGCGATCTTTTTATTTGCTATTTGCATAGGTTTTTATTGAGTATGCTTCATAGAGTGCTCATTATGGTGATGCTGCAAGTTTCCACCATGATTAAGCATGGCTTAGGCTAGCAGCCCAGGCGTTTCTCTAACACACATACAAACTCCATGATCTTACAAGTTCCACTTTTATTTCACACCGCCGGGATCTGTAAGCAAAAGATCATGTTATCAACGGGGTACAAAGTACAAGTGCAATGTTGAAAGCGTTCCCCATGAAACATGGTTCTGCTAATTTCAAATTATAAAGCGCAAGCATATACGCAACAAAGAAGGACCCAGTGGTTCAAGTTTATTAGATGCAAAAAAGTAAAGTGTGTCATCAAGTTCATCAGAGCTTTAATCACTAGTTTTCTCATAACAAGTTTAATTTGGAAGGTAAACAAAAGCATGAATATACTTGGAATAGCATAAGCTAGTAGGTATGTATGGGGGACTCTTTGGAAAAACTTGGTTTAGGGAGTTGGACGCATGAGTGGAACTCATACTTGGTTGTAGAGGCTAGCAAAAGACTGGAAGCGACAAACTAAGAGAGAAATAATGGCCATAATCATGTAGAGCGACAAAACATCATTGATCAAAGCATAAAGTGATACTACAAGTTGAAAACTAAAGCATCATAAAGGCTATGGTGACTTGAGATAGTCATAACATGGTGTGAGCATGCGCCAAGTCAACCCAAATAAAACATCAAAGGAGAATACCACTATAACATGCTTTAATATGCTAAAACAACACATGATTCAACCAAGGCACATTAAGCAATCTCAATTGTTTATAACAAGTCATGCTACAGCAAAGAATACTAAGCATAAAGCCAAAACAATATCAAACATGGCAAGACAAAGCATAGGCCACAGTCAAAAACGAGCTCTTTTTACTACATAAGCATCAACTTCCTACTCTTTTCCAAACCAAACCAAACTATTTGCAAACCAATGAATGAAAGAGGGGGTCCAACCAATTTATTCAGAAAACTAATAAAACCAAGCAAACTAAAAAACCAAAACAAAAACGAAAAAGAAGACACTCCAAAAAAACACAATTGTGCATGAAACAATAAAAATAGAGCGTTTGGAAGAAACCTAGGATTTTTGTTGATGAAGGAGGGGGATGCCTTGGGCATCCCCAAGCTTTGACGCTTGTACTTCTTGGATATTTCTTGGGGTGACACACGTGGCATCCCCAAGCTTGAGCTTTAGTCCATCCTTCATCTCATTACTCATTCCTTCCATACACCTGAAAATTTTCCTTCATACAAAACTTCACACAATCTTTATTAGCAACACTAGTGCACTCAAGATAAATAAGTCTTAAGGTTCAGTTCTAACACCAAATAAACTTCCATTAGAACACTAGCTACTATAGCACTTCCCTCAAAAATCTGAATTCCCTAAAAGAACTCGAGAAGGAACTAACAAGAAGAAAATACAGAAAATGGCAGAAATCTGTCAAAACAGACCAGTAGGTAAACACGAATTTTTTCGAAGACCTTCTGTTGCTCAAATTAAAAAGTGTTGAACTAATGAAAGTTAGATAATAATCTGGAGCAGAAGCACAAAAATTCACGCCTCAAAAATACGTCCAGAGATTTTACATGAATTTTTACGGTGAAGCATAGAAATCTGTTTCGGGACAACAACTTTCCCAATCATTACTTCTCTCTCATTAGAGGTTACTCTTGGCACAAAAAGCGAATAAAAAGGATAAGGAGAGGTTATTAGAGAGGTAATAACTTCCAAGACTCATCTAAAACTTTTAGGTTATCTCCCAATAAGTACTTTTCTTTAACGCCTTTAAGTTAGGCATAAGAAGCAAAGAAAAAATCAAGTGTTCAAAGAAGCATTAAAACCAAAGTTCTTGCCCTTATCTCTCTTACTTTTATTCTTAACCTTGGGGAAATATGATTGTTTGGTGGAGAAGAAAGGTGCATGGTCCCCTTTCCCACATCTATTATTGCTCCAAGGAGTTCTAATAGGGACCTTCCAAGTGTAATTTGTCCTTTTCATGCACATTCAATAACAAGATAATTAATAGAAATCATTTTCCCAAGGATCTTTGTAAACACTCCTTCAGCTATTCCAAGAGGTAATATAGTAGCATTATTAGCAAGAAATATTTCTTTTCCTCCTTCAGTGAGCCCCCAAGTATTCAAAGATTCATAAATATCTTTGGACATAAGACAAAATTCAGACATGATATCACAGCGGGCTTGAAAAGTTTCAGTGTTTCACTCAATCTTTACTGTAGGGATCCACTTTGATGGTTCAGAATTTATTGGAACATAATTTTGATGCTCCCTAAGCGTATTATAGCTATCTTTTAAGCTAGTAGTGCTAGTCTCAAGAGTGCTCAATCTAGCAAATATTTTTGCAAAAGAAATATCAGTTTGGCTAGGCAAGTTGTACGTGAGGATCAATTTCTTTATAGCATTAATAGCATCATCCTCATTACACTAGAGGAAATCTCCTTCCACAACAGCATCTAAAGCATATCTATAGCAAACAGCAATTCCGAGGTAAAAACTACTAAGGAACAAGCTTTGAGTCATTTTAGGCTTAGTTTTTTATGTAGATCAGAGATTCTAGACCAAGCTTCCTTAAAACTTTCCTCAATTCCTTGTTTAAAAGTGAAAATCATTTCCTCAGGTGACATATTGACTGGAGCAAGGCTAGACATAGTGGCAACTTAAGATAGGAACTAATTTTTTTGTGTTTTTGAAATAAGAAAGCAAACAAGTAAAACAATTTTTTTGTGTTTTTGATAAAGAAATAAGCAAACAAAGCAAAAAGAAACTAATCAAAACAAAAACAAAAAAGTAAAGAGATTGGTTATGAGGGACTCCCCTTGTGAAGATGTCCTTGACTCCCCGGCAATGGCACCAGAAAATATGCTTGATGGCCCAAAATATATCGAGCTCGTTGGGGAACCCGAAGAGGAAGGTATGATGAGCACATCAGCAAGTTTTCCCTCAGTACGAAACCAAGGTTATCAATCCAGTAGGAGCAAGGAAACACCCCAAAGGTGTAGCTAGCTGAATGATGGAAGGGCGCACTACCGGTGCCAGCAGCAACATGGAGACCTGCACAACACAACCACAGAACTTTGTCCCCAACTTGCGATGAGGTTTTCAATCTCACCATGTTTTGCGGAAAACAAAGGATTAAACGTATCGAATAAAAAGAAGTAAAAGTTTGCAGAAAGTAAACACAAAACAGTAAACAATTTATAGATTGAATGTAAAAGACAAGGACCAGGATCCATAGTTCACTAGAGGTGGCTCTCCTTAAGATAGATAACATGCTGGGTGAACAAATTACAACGGGGCAATTGACAAACACCGAGAAAGCAATACATGCATATACTAATCATCTTGACTCCTTTGAGACTTGATTGGGCATTACAGCATTATACATAGACCGCCATCCAACTGCATCTATGACTAATAATCCACCTTCAGGTTATCATCCGAACCCCCCCCTAGTATTAAGTTGCAAGCAACAAATTATTGCTTTACGAACTGTGTGTAAAGTAAACAATACGATTGTTCTATGAACAAAGGATTGTTGTTTTCTCCCTAGTAGCAACAACACATCTAGTACCTTAGAGATTTCTGTCACTTCCCCAGATTACCAGAGGCATGAACCCACTATTGAGCATAAATACTAACTCTTGGAGTTGCTAGCATCTACTTGGCCAAGATAGCTACTAACAACGGAAATCATGCAAGATCACAAATAACAAAGACATGATAGAATCAATAATCAATCTGAAATAGCATCTCAATATCCATCGGATCCTCACAAACACAACATGCAGAATTACAAATAGATGATCTTGATCATGAACGGAGCTCACAAGATCTAAACATGAAACCACAAAGGAGGAGAACCAGCCATCTAGCTACTACATGGATCCGTAGTCCAAGGATGAACTACTCACGCATCACACTGGAGGCTTGCATGGTGATGAAGAAGGCCTCCAGGGTGAATTCCCCTCTCCGGCAGGGTGCCGGGAAGAGCTTCAGATCCCTCCCCATCTAGGGATGGAGATGACGGCGGCTACAGAATCCTTCGTGGATTTTTGATCCGGTACTTAGGGTTTACGTCCTGAGGGCATCTTATAGTCGGAAGGGGAGGCCGAGGGGGTGCCAGGGGCGGCCACACCACCCCCTGGCGGGCTAGGCTGGGCCGTGCGGCCAGGTGGTGTGGTGGCCCCTGGCCCCTCTCCGTCTCGTATTCTAGCATTTGATGACTTCCAGAAAAATAGGCACTTTGGCTTTTGTCTCATCCAATTCCGAGAATATTCATTTTCTGACTTTCCTGGAACCAAAAACAGCAGAAAACGGGCAGCTGGCACTGTGGCTCTTGTTAATAGGTTAGTCCAAGAAATCATATGAAAATTACTCCAAAGTTGGAACAAAACACAAGAAAGTGGATAAAACAAAGCATGGAACATCAAAAATTATAGATACATTTGCAATGTATCAATAGGCCACAGTCAAAAACAAGCTCTTTTTACCACATAAGCATGAACTTCCTACTCTTTTCCAAACCAAACCAAACTATTTGCAAACCAACATATGAAAGAGGGGGTCCAACCAATTTATTCAGAAAACTAAGCAAACCAAGCAAACCAAAAAGAACGAAAAATAAGACGCTCCAAGAACAACACAACTGTGCACGAAACAATAAAAATGAAGCGTTTGGAAGAAACCTGGGATTTTTATTGATGAAAGAGGAGATGCCTTGGGCATCCCCAAGCTTTGACGCTTGTACTTCTTGGATATTTCTTGGGGTAACATGCGTGGCATCCCCAAGCTTGAGCTTTAGTTCATCCTTCATCTCATTACTCATTCCTTCCATACACCTGAAAATTTTCCTTCATACAAAACTTCACACAATCTTTATTAGCAACGTTAGTGCACTCAAGATAAAGGTATTAAGGTTCAGTTCTAACACCAAATAAACTTCCATTATAACACTAGCTACTGTAGCACTTCCCTCAAAAAGCTCAATTCCCCAAAAGAACTCAAGAAGGAACCAACAAGAAGGAAATGCAGAAAATGGCAGAAACCTGTCAAAACAGACCAGCAGGTAAAGAAGATTTTTTTCCAAGACCTTCTGTTTCTCAAATCAAAAAGTGTTGAACTAACGAAAGTTAGATAACAACCTGGGGCAGAAACACAAAAATGCACGCCTCAAAAAGACATTTAGAGATTTTACATGAATTTTTACGGTGAAGCACAGAAATCTGTTTCGGGACAGCAACTTTCCCCATGATTACTTCTCTCTCATTAGAGGTTACTCTTGGTACAAAAAACAAATAAAAAGGATAAGGAGCCGTTATTACAGAGGTAATAACTTCCAAGACTCATCTAAAACTTTTGGGTTATCTCCCAATAAGTACTTTTCTTTACCGCCTTTAAGTTAGGCATGATAGTTTGAGAAGATGCTCACATAAAAAATATGAATTGAAGTAAAAGAGAACATCAAGAAGCAAATTCAAAACACATTTAAGTCTAACCCACTTCCTATGTATAGGAATCTCGTATGCAAATAAATTCACAAAGAACAAAGTGACATCCATAGGAAGATAAAACGAGAATAACTTCAAAACTTTCAGCACATAGAGAGGTGTTTCAATACCATGAAAACTTCTACAACCATATTTTCCTCTCTCATAATAATTTTCAGTAGCCTCATGAATAAACTCAAAAATATAGCTATCACATAAATCATGCTTTTCATGATCTACAAACACTAGAGCGTTATTATAAACATTTTCAAAAGAATCCTCAGGAACATGACATTCGTCCTCCTTTGATAAGCATGGGGGACAATCAAATAATGTAAGGGTAAAGAGTTACTTTCATTAGAAGGTAGGGATGGGTAGATCCATTCTTCCTCCCCTTGATCATCACTCTCCTCCTCTTTTTCATCCAATGAGCTTCCAGTTTCAGCAATTTCTTCTTCCATAGGCTCCTGCAAGGCATTAGTCTCTTCCATAGGTGGAGAGCATCTATTAAGATATTCAAGAATATAGCCATTTTCTTCCTTGTAATTATAAAAGCAAAATTGAAGTATATCATAAACCTCATATTTATAAGGTGCATCCTCAGTATTTTCAAGCAAATAAGCTAGTTCGAATGCACCGTTCCAAGCAATAAATTCTTCAGTTTGTTCCACATCATAAAAGTCATAATTTCCTTTAACATAAGAAGATATGGTAACATTATCATTATACTCACATTGCAAAGGGAGGTGTTTATACCTCCTACAGCAACAAGATTTATCAAAGCAATAAGTAACATTGTAAGTAGAGCACACGTTTCTAGCAATGGTATTCAATTTATCAATGTGTTCCCATAAGTGTTTCCCTTTTGTGACAAGAGGTGTTCCTTATAATAATATTTTTGTTCTTCCGTGAACCCACCATGCCAATAATATTCAGTTTTGAAGAAACCATCCATTAATAGGAAGCATGACAAAGCAAGGCAATAATAGACCAACAACTATAGGAGACTTAATTTTTGTGTGTTTTCAAATAAGAAAGCAAACTAGTAAAACTATTTTTTTTGTGTTTTTGATAAAGGAACAAGCAATCAAAGCAAAAAGAAACTAAGCAAAACAAAAATAAAAAAGTAAAGCGATTGGTTATGAGGGACTCCCCTTGTGAAGATGTCCTTCACTCCCCGGCAACGGCGCTAGAAAAATGCTTGATGGCTCTATGTATGGCGCCTAGAAAAGTGCTGGTGCAATGGTGATGTAGAGCTCATTGGGAACCCCAATAGGAAGGTATAATGAGCACAGCAGCAAGTTTCCCTCAGTATGAAACCAAGGTTTAATCAAACTAGTAGGATCAAGGAAACACCCCAAAGGTGTTACTAGCTGAGCTTTGGCAGGGCGCACTACCGGTGCTAGTAGCAACGTGGAGACATGCACAACACAACCAAAGAACTTTGTCCCCAACTTGTGATGAGGTTGTCAATCTCACCGTATTTTGTGGAAAACAAAGGATTAAACGTATGGAATGGAAAGAAGTAAAAGTTTGCAGAAAGTAAACACAGAGCAGTAACAGTTTGTAGATTGTATGTAAAAGACAAGGACCGAGATCCATAGTTCACTAGAGGTGGCTCTCCTTAAGATAGATAACATGCTGGGTGAACAAATTACAGCGGGGCAATTGACAAATATCGATAAAGCAATACATGCATATACTAATAATATTGACTCCTTTGAGACTTGATTGGGCATTACAACTTATACATAGACCGCCATCCAACTGCATCTATGACTAATAATCCACCTTCAGGTTATCATCCGAACCCCCTCCAGTATTAAGTTGCAAGCAACCGATTATTGCTTTAGGAACTGCGTGTAAAGTAAACAATACGATCGTTCTATGAACAAAGGATTGTTGTTTTCTCCCTAGTAGCAACAACACATCTAGTACCTTAGATATTTCTGTCACTTCCCCAGATTACCAGAGGCATGAACCCACTATCGAGCATAAATACTAACTCTTGGAGTTGCTAGCATCTACTTGGCCAAGATAGCTACTAACAACGGAAAGCATGCAAGATCACAAATAACAAAGACATGATAGAATCAATAATCAATCTGAAATAGCATCTCAATATCCATTGGATCCCCGCAAACACAACATGCAGAATTACAAATAGATGATCTTGATCATGAACGGAGCTCACAAGATCTAAACATGAAAGAACAAAGGAGGAGAACCAGCCATCTAGCTACTACATGGATCCGTAGTCCAAGGATGAACTACTCACGCATCACACTGGAGGCTTGCATGGTGATGAAGAAGGCCTCCGGGGTGAATTCCCCTCTCCGACAGGGTGCCGGGAAGAGCTTCAGATCCCTCCCAATCTGGGGATGGAGATGACGGCGGCTACAGACTCTTTCTTGGATTTTTGATCAGGTACTTAGGGTTTTCGTCCCGAGGGCATCTTATAGGCGGAAGGGGAGACCGAGGGGGTGCCGGGAGCAGCCACACCACCCCCTGGCACGGGCCAGGCTGGGCCGCGCGGCCAGGTGGTGTGGTGGCCCCCTGGCTCTTCTCCGTCTCGTATTCTGGCACTTGATGACTTCCGAAAAAATAGGCACTTTGGCTTTTGTCCCGTCCAATTTCGAGAATATTCATTTTCTGACTTTCCTGGAACCAAAAACAACAAAAAACAGGCAGCTGGCACTGTGGCTCTTGTTAATAGGTTAGTCCAAGAAATCATATGAAAAGTACTCCAAAGTTGGAACAAAACACAAGAAAGTGGATAAAACCAAGCATGGAACATCAAAAATTATAGATACATTTGCAATGTATTAGTTATTTAGAGGTGACCTCACTCTTGGCTCAACAAAGTGAACTCCTACGAGCCTCGTAGTGAACATCTTATTATGGAGCTCTCTCCCAACATATCATGCCATAAGAAGTATGTTATCTTAATTAATAATAATAATGTCATGCTAGTGGTGTATGCAACATCCCCGAGAACGTTTTATTCTTATTGAGTTCAACCACGTTTTCACACAACCTTTTTACTTGCTTTGTTTTACTTGTTTTAATTATTTTTCTGCATTCAACAAAAAACCTTTTAAACACCCTTTACTTGAGATCAAAGGCAACTTACAAGTATCCTTTATGGAAAGTGACAAGGGGCATAAAGACCTTAACCAAATAGCTCTCTATGGGTATGATACTCTTATTTAGAAACTAGCTACAATTGATTTGTGCACTTGCAGCCATCAAGCTATTTTCGGGCGTCATTGCCAGGGAGCTAAGCGCTTTTGGTCTTTGTTCTTAGTTGCTTATTCTACTAATTGGTTTACTAAAGTTGTTTACTAGTTACAGGTAAGCACCATGACTGCACTTGGACTGATGAATCCGATCGATGCAACTAAACACCTCGGAAAGGTCAATAGAGGACTCGTCAAAGAATTCCTGAGTGGGAGCGAATCAGAATACAAGGTTAACCCTCGCTTTATTGCTATTGTTAAAGAGAAAACTTTTGCAGGAGATGATCTGGATGAGAATCCTTATACTCATTTAATGCATTTTAGCGACTTATGTTGTACACTTAAATTGAGGGGTTATTCTGATGACGAATTGAAACTTAAATTGTTTAGCCAATCTCTAACCAACACTACTTCAGCTTGATATAGAATTTTCCCTGTAGAGAAAATAGATACCTAGGAAAAACTCAAAGGAGAATTCGTATTTCAATTCTTTCCCAAGGTAAAAAACTGCTGAAGTAAGAAGGGCGATCACGAACTTCAAGAACCGCCTAGGTGAAGACTTGGTAAGATCCTTCAAAAGGTATAAGTCCCTTCTTAATAAGTGATTGGCTATTCAGAGTTGATTATGCCGTTTGTGTGGACAGTAAGAAATCTATGTTAGGTTATATGTTCACACTTTATGGAGGAGCCATATCGTAGAAAAGCTCCAATAAAACAATAATTGCCTCATCTACGATGCAAGCAGAATTTATAGCATGTTATGAGGCCACTGCCCATGTTGTATGGTTAAAGAATTTCATTCTCGAGCTTATAGTGGTTGACAATGTTTTAAACCACTTGTATTGTACTACGATAATGAACCCGTAGTTTTCTATACGAGTAACAACAAGTCAAGTGTTGCTGCCAAGCACATTGACATAAAGTATCATGTTGTGAAAGATAGAATCCAGGATCATACTATTGATGTTAAGCATATTAGTACTACTTACTTGCGGATCCGCTAACGAAAGGCGTATCACCCAGTATTTTTCGTGAGCATATGGGACTACTGGAAGCCTTCTGATTCTGGAATAAAGGGACCACTACAAAACCACTCCCATTAAAAAAATGTTATCCAGTTCGAAATAGGCTGATATGCCATAAGTGTTGAGGTTCAACAATATTTTGTTTGTTGTTGCAACGCCTCACTTTAATGTATTATTCCTGTGAAGAATGGGCAAATAAAGTTTAACCTAACGAACAAGGGGGGGAATGTTGGTTGTTAATCTATCATGTTTAACTGGCAAAAGACAGAGTCAATGAAGGGATAAGAACAAATTAATGGTAAGGAATAGAGGGGCCCACAAAACCAACGTTTTTCAGCCACCTCTTACGTAACCAACGCGTCCTGATCGAGGGCACCAAAACCAACTCGATTGTTTGGTCCCCCTGTCACCTGCGCCATATAAAGGAGGGGAGTCTGGCAGCAATCTGATCTAGCGTTCACGATCTGCTTCACCTGCCCCCTACATCCCCAAAACCCCTACCGTCTATGGAGACACAGTAGCGACGGGAAGGCCAGCCTACACCCTCTCGGTGCTAGGGAAAATCTGATGGAGGTCGGAGGGTATCCGTACCTTCGTTAGATCGTCTCCCTCGGCTACTGAACAAGTCTGCATAAACCGAGGAGCTAGAGCATTCATTGGCATCGGTTCAATTGCTCTGACAGAAAAAAGCGAATCAAGTTCATGGTTCGCTTCTTGCATGCAATTTGTAGGTCCTTGTGATAGATCTGTGAGGGAGAAGTTTGGAGAGAGTATAAAAGGGACATGAAAAAGTGGGGCCAGGTAGGATCCACAAGCGATTCTATACACTACGGCCTACACGCATCGGTTCAAAGAATCTTGCCTTTTTGCTTGGAACCGGCGACACAGTGTGACTGGTCTAATCAACCCTATTATTTACATGTACCAGGTGTTCTAGATGTTGTTCATGCATGATCCTATGCAGCTACTGTGGTTTATAGCCTAACAGGTTTAACCCTCGTCTACGAAACACGGTGGAATCTGGACCCGAAAATGTCATCTTGTTCTTAGTACATATTTGGGGTTAAACTAGGCTATTTTATTGTAGTGTTACAGAGAGTCGACGGTAGAGGCAATTTTTTCTGCAATGCCCCTGCCGACGAAATTCTGCAACATCCGAACTCAGAAACGTCACGGTTGTTCTTAGAAAAAATTTCAGGGTTAATACTGTATTTTATTGTAATTTTCTAGGACCGGGTCATTTGTTTGGCATGGGATCAATTTTTTTTAATATGTGTTGTTTTATACTCTCTTCGTTCCAAAATACTCCATCCGTCCAGAAATAACCGACTTGAGTTTGTCTAGATATTAATGTATCAATACACTAAAATGAGCCTAGATACATTCGAATTTAGAAAAATCTAAATCACTTATTTCTCGACGGAGGAAGTATAAGATGTTTTAGCATTTGTGAAAGGAATGCATCTAGACGCCTTTTAGTGTATAGGTTCTGAGTGACTCTGCGGCGAGGGGGTGCTAGGGAGGTGACTCCGTGACGGCACTGCTGCGGCCAGGTGGATAGAGACGAGTTGTTGTTGAGGGACGATCGGGTGCTACGTGTTACCGAGCGGGAGCGCTGGGGACGGCCAGGAAGCTTCGCCGACATCGCGATCCAACGGGACAGTAGTGACTGCGGCAGGCGGGCACGCAAGGCATGGCGCCTGCGGCGGGATGGCGGGGATTCGGGGTCCGGGCACGGTCAGGGGCGGTCTCTACACGCCGGTAACTACAAACGGGCGGCCCCGCCGCTCGGTGGTCACCGTGCTGGGGCATGCTAGCGGCGATGAGAGGGTCGTGTCGACGCTATGGTGCACCAAAACAAGTGAAACTTTTTGTGTTGTGCGCCAAATGGTCAGGGCTACCTTTTACATTTCTATGATTTTTACAAATTCTAAACTTGATCTATGTAGAAATTTGCAAAAACGTTTCTGCTGAAAAAGGGGATTTTCGGTTTGGCAATGCCAGCGTGTTTCCAGGAAGCATGCATCCTTAGGGTAGGGGTAGGGGAGTGTGAGGGCTCTGGGAAAATTATTTTTCTAAGGTTTGCACAATTTGGAAATAGGTTTTCAAGTTTTCTTAGGTTTTGCACTCAAAAGAAAAGGGCAAAAATGTCCAAAACTTTTTGAACAACCTAGAAGATATTTACATTTTTCGGGATCATCCACAATTTTTGGTAAATTTTCTGAGCATTAAAAAAGGTAGTTCCTTTGTAAGCTCAAATAAAAGGGTTTTTCTCAATTTAAATAAAAGAAATACTTAACCAATTATTTTGGTCTTGGTAAATGTTGCGTGGGTGCAGCTTGACATGGGGAACAAGTTTGCCAATTTAAGTTTTTCTCATTCTTGCCTTGGACAATTGCAAGAATTTGATAGAAGCATAAGATCCAATTGAAATATTCAAAATGAAAATTTTATCTCAAGGACCTTTTGGGAAAGAACTCAAAATGTTTTTGAGGACAAAATCTTGGGTTGTTACATATGATCGAGCGACGCTAGCGCTTGTGCATTGTTTCCTTCTTGGAGGTCTCGCTTTTAGAGAAGCTGAACTTTTAGTGCTGCCCTGGTGGTGTTAGTGTTGTTGTTGCATGGAATAGATCGTTGTAGTGGGGCTTTTAATTTTCTCTTTCTTTTTTTGATAGTGTGCATCCGTATTACCACTAAGGTGATGCATTGTTGCAGACGCTAGGTGTAATTGGTATCTTCGCGAGATTAATATATACTAGTTAATGCTCGTGCGTTGCCATATCATCTCATATTTCTTTTATTTTTACATATACACAATGCACCTAAAATTTCCAAGTGGTCTGGCGGTTATGTGATTGATGAGACCATGATAGTTTAGGACTTGGTAACTCAAACTACAGGGCATCATTGCTGCAATCTAAAAGTGATCTGAAAGTGATGATTTTGATTTCACATTGCGCTTATGGTTGTTAATGTTGCCTATTGCTGGTCCGTAGTTTCATTATCTCCACAACATGAGCTGACAATTGGGTAGTTTTCAACTCAACTCACACTCTTTAGCCATAGGATTTGCCTCCAACTCTAGCTCAATATGTCACTACACCATGATCAGCCAAAGCCATTCCGCACCAACATGACACATCAAAAAGAATACCTTGACTCCACCATCACTTGGTCTGCTTACATATCACAATACCTTTAAACGATGCTTTTCTAACCGATAAAGACGAACATAGATAAGAGGCTGCAATTTACCAATGAAACCATGAAATCATATTTATAACATAATACAAAGGGGGAAGTAGATCCACTTGTAATTTGTGCAAGTATCTCAGTGGTAACTAAAGGTGAGTCGAAAACAACATATTGCCCCAAAAAAGAATCATATAATATGATATAATGTATAGGTTGGAACTGATATTGCAACAGTTTCCTCGAAACAAACTTATCAGGTTGTAGTTTATGAATTTATAATGTGCAGGTAACCAAGTGCCTAGCTTCCTGCTGCGCTAACTTGTGGCAACTGGCAAGTATACATCTGAAAGCGCCAAGCTGAGCGTTGATACTCCTCACTAAAGGACCTCTCAGTTAAATCATGGTGCATCTAATTTCATAAGAAACCGCAGACAGATAAAAGTTCAGTTACTCCACAAAAATGTTAAGACAAGTCTTAGCCAAGATGATTTGAAAACAAAACAGGAATGTTATTGAAGTAACAAATTTCTTGTGACCACTGTGTTTTTTTTATACAAGAAAACTCTATGTATTTACAGCAGACCATAACCTAAATTAGTACCTACCAGAATGTCTAGGATCAGAAAAGGCAAGTTGTGTATGCGTCAATGACATAGCTGCATTTGAATGAATTGTAATATTCTCAAACTCAAAAGGTGCACCTCCCTGAATGCAAGATATATAGTCATTAAAATCCCTAAGTTGGTGCTTAACTTAACAAAACGAGTCTCACTCAAACTTACTGAACATTAAACATAACTAAAAATATCATCTAAGATCCAATGCGTTTAATTGACCAAACATTGACTATTCCTCAACAGAACTCTAGAAAAATCATGCATTGTAATTACTGAAACAACAACAAATAGGTGAAGATGATACATGACAACTTAGCCTGAATATTCAAGCGATGCAGTATGTGATCCAAAACAATGCACCAGAAAAATGGTGGAAAAATATCCATGATATACCTCATGCGAGCTTCCATCTGCATTAGAATACAGGCTACAAGTAAGTACTGTAGATAAGAATCATCCAATTTTCATGGAATCATAACTCCTAGCTTGGGAATTCTATAATAGCTGATTTATGTAGTTGAATCTAAGTTAGAGGGATTCGTAATGTGAGCTTCCATATGCATTAGGATATTTGAGATTCTTATCTTTCTTCTATGCCACAAAGAGAATCAAGATACTCCCTCTGACCCAAATTAGTTGACTTGGATTTGTCTAGATTCGATCGTATCTAGACTTGATTTAGTATTAGATTCATTCGTAACTTGACAAATTTGAGTCAACTAATTTGGGTCGGAGAGAGTATCAAAAACTTTTTGTTCCATCATATTAATAACTGCCAAGTGCCAATGTACATATGTATGTATTGGGATAAATCTATGCACACCAAATTGTGACAGTAACTAAACGTGAAAAATAAACATGTAAAAGAGAAAATGCTTACGGTGACCCAGCATACCACCGCATGATGTAGTATACTATAATCGTTGACATAACACCAATGAAACACCGTTCACCAGTATTACATCCCTCATAGTGGTACAACAGAAACACAGCAGGTCCAAACATGACGATAGATTACAACTCGACTCATTACATAAGATCCAGAGAACACTCTAGGTTAAAGAGAGAGAAAGAACCTCTTACAAAGAAGAACCAGAATTAATACTTCAGAAACATTTAGTAATTAAGACTAGCATATAAGCTATTTGGCTTGTCATTGCTGTTATTGCAATTACTCTACAAAAGTAGGTTTTATGGCTAGAGAATTTATTCCTGTCTACTTAAGAACTTTGTATTCACTTTCACTAATGTGTATGTTGACCTTATTGACGCTATTGAAGAACTTGAGTTGTCGATGATGGTTTCTTGAGCAGTACTTAATGTTGACGTCATCTTCAATGGCTTAGAGTCTAGCAAGGGTTAAGATGATACGGTTGAGTACGAGCGTACTCAGCAAGTTCACTAAAAAGGAGTGTATGATGCACTATCTCTATAGCCACATACCATAGGTCGTAGGCCATGAAGGTTTTCATAAACATTTCTTCAAAGGTTGTTTTTATTCTGAAAACTATGTCTGAAAGCCTTCACAGGTTGACCAGAACCTTCATGGGGTTCCTTTCCTGCCGCGTTCGTAGCTCCTTCCTGGAACATGGAGTAACATGTCACAATTCTTACACTCTGCAGAGGTGCGTTGCTTTACCCATGAGAGATCAACTCCTTGTTGCACAACCGGGCGATCTTTCCCGTCCATAATTCCTTGATGTGGGGCCCAGTAGGTGATCCAAGCCAATCACCGCCCTCTCCTCGACCCCATATGTCTGCACGATCCTCCGGGGCTGACTACACCTTCGTTAAGCCTCCAACTAGGGCAATCTATAACCCTGGTGAGTTCTCGAAGACTCTATGAAGTGGTGATGCCCCTGGTAAGCTCCATAAAGGGCCCGACTATACCTCTGGCAGCCACTCATAAATAATCTAGACACCAAAATCGTGGGGCCTAAGGGTGCCCACCCATATGTTGGATCCATACCAGGAATCTCAACGTCACGAAAAGGTCATCTTGCCTCTATATGAAAGGAAGAAGATACAGCTGACTTCTCTGTCCCATTCTAAATCTCATGGTTAACGCGTATTATACGGCGCTAGAATCACTGGCGACATTGGTTGTTAAGTCCTAAATATTATGTTCCTTTACCACCGGAACCGTTTCAATAGATTATTACCACTTGGTAAATAATCCATAATCATGTTATTATGAAAATCGTATTTTCTATCATTTTTATAATGCAGGTATTGACAACAGTTGAATTACAAGCATTTGATATAAAATAATCAAAGGACGTGAGCAAGTTGTGAACTTGCCTTTGGTGATTACAAGATTATGCAGTCACGGTCTTCGAGATACTAGAAGATCCAAATTCTGTAAATAGCATCATTGGTCCGGTAAGGACTAATGTTTAAAGAAGCAATATGCTGATGCATAAGTAATGTAATGTATTTTGTAAAATCCCGAGATAAATCCCCAATACACGAGTGAGTTTATCTAATAGTGATACCTTTTTGAGATTTGATTAGTTCTTATGTTTTACTTCTTAAGTTAAGAATTTAGATGTTTAATATGCAAAGTGTGCTAGTGAAGTGTAGTAACACTTTGAGGTTCCGATGATTTATTATCTAATAATTATAATGGATGCTGGTGTGATAGATTGGTAAGAGTTAAAGATCTTATTTTATAAGATTGTTGTTTGAAGTGGCAAAATGAATAACAGTTGAGGAAAAGTTTCCTTGCCATGGTTTAAACAATCTGGGGGGTTAATAGTATGTGATCGATGTTATTTGTATTGGCTCGGATTATATGATTTTGATATGCCTTATGATTTGATTGAAACAGACAAAAGTTAACTATAAAACATAATCAAACTTTACATACTATCTACATAATCTTTAGGAAATAAAGTTAGCTTGAAAATATAAATAGACCTGGGTGTGATGTGTTCAAAATATTTAAAAGCGTTAAGCTTTATAATAAGCATGTTTGAGTCTGTGAGATCATTCACTTTAAGTGAACGATAAGTTTAAAATATGCTTGGTGATTATGAATTTGATTTAACTTATCAAGGAAAACAATTTTAGATAAGAATATTAATGTGCTAGGTTGCAAAACTATGTTAAACCTGGTTGAGTTAAAAAAATAGGAAGCTTATATTTTTATTGACGTTTTAGAACTTAATTAAAATTGTTGGTTTACTTGGTTTTAAGATTTATTAGAGTGTTATACAGTTAATAGTTTATATTTTAAGTTGTGCATAAATCCAAGTGATGGTTTTGAAATTAGTATTTGAATATATAAGAGTTAAGGTTTATAATTATTTCTTGTTTAAGAAATGTTACTAATGAATTTATCAAATGGTATTCTATAAAATAGTTTAAAATTTATTACTTTAAAACCTTATGTAGTATTATAATTAGTATTATTCTAATAAACTATATGTATTTTTTATCTTAAAAATGATTTTTATATATTTTTAAGTATTATTCTTATTTTTATAAAATTCAACAAAGGGCTAAATATCTTAGAATATATGCTTTAAGTTTTATTTGTAATAATTAAAGTTAATAATGTTTATAAGGTAGTATAATATCTTAGAAATGATTTTTATTGGTTTTTAGGATTTTATTTATATTTCTAGGGTTAAAATAGGTTCAGGGGTATATTTGTAATTAGAAATTTTAAATAAACCTTCTTATTAAACATGGGCCTAGTCCACTGGCTGGCCCGGCCCAATCCGGTCCACTGGTTTGAAACGGCCCGATCCAGCCCACTAGGTTGAGACGGCCTGATCTAGCCCAGTGGGTTGGGTCAAACCAACCCAAAGTCACTGAACCAGCCCCAATCGGCCACATCATTTCCTCGCTCTCCCTCTCGACCTTAGCCTTGGCGACGCCCAAGCGACGCCGTCACCGCTACGATTCCGGAGGCTCCAGGCCTTCCCGGTTGACGCTGCTGTCCAGGGTGATGTTGCCGACGGTGCTACATTGCCCTACCCTCTTCGATTCGTGGCTCGCGCTCACTTCTGGTGGTGCTTTTGCCCTTTCCCCGGCATCTAGGGTTAGGAGCTCGCTAGTGATTGGGTGCTCCGATGCCCTATTGACGCCGTGCTGGTGCCTTGGTGATGGTGGGTATCACCCTATCTGGTGACCGCCGTGATTACGGCTCGGCGCGGGTCGCAGCGCCCCTCTAGGGTTCTCCCCGTGCCGCTGTGTGCTGCCTCTTCTCCGGCCTCTGCTTCCTGTTCTCCAAACTCGCGAGGACCTTGAGTAAGTTACTTTGCTCTTCTCTCTGTGCTCTATAACTTCTGCCTTGCTCGGCAGCCTCTGTGTGCTTCTAATGAACAATCCCTAATTGGGTGCATGATCTGATTAGGGTTCACCCCTCTGGTTTGATTATTATAACTCTATTAGACTGATTGTAAAAATGTCATGGATGTTTACCTACTTATGCCAGTGATGTGGATTTCACTATTGTTTCATGGTTTGAGTACTGTCAGTGGTACTGCCAGTAATTGTTCACTTAATCTTTATACACAGTTGGTGTTGATCTTGCAGATTGTAATTAATATGATACTCCTATGATTCTATGATTGTAAATATGCAACCATGGGTATGATTCCTGGGTGTTTATTCCAGGAAGATGATTAGCTAGCTAGCTACTAGCTTACTGATGAATTCTAAGTATAGTATCTGCTGGGTTAAGAAGTTATACTTGTGACACCTTCTTTAGAATGGTACACAAGTATCCATACTCCCATTGGTTAAATCTTTCCTGTGTCCAAGTATGGCTGAGCTAAATGAATTGAGATCTTCTGCTGGCTTTATTATCCTTAAGATGCTACAAATTTATTAGCCCATGATGCCGGTCTGAGTCATAGCTAGATAAAATGAAGTTGTTACTAGCTATCCCTTGATACATTGCAAATGTATATATAATTTTTGATGTTCCATGCTTGGTTTTAACTACTTTCTTATGTTTTGTTCCAACATTGGAGTACTTTTTATACACTTTCCTGGACTAACCTATTAACAATATGCCACAATGCCAGTTGCCTGTTTTCTTCTATTTTTGGTTCTAGGAAAGTCAGAAAAACAATATTCTCGGAATTGGACCGGACAAAAGCCAAAGTCGATATTTTACCAGAAGACTCACGGTGCCAGAAGACGAGACGGAGAGGAGCCACAGGGTGGCCACACCACCCCATGGCGCGGGTCCCCCTGGCCGTGCCAGGGCATGGTGTGGGCCCCCTGGCCGCCCACTGACCTTGCCTCTTCGCCTATAAGAAGCCTCCTGATGCATAAACCCTAAATAGTCAATCAGAAATCCACGAAAAGTTCCGTAGCGCCGCCGCCACCGAAGGGGAGATTCGGGGGACAGAAAGTCTCTGTTCCGGCACCCTGCCTGGACGGGGAAGTGTCCCCGGAGCCATCTCCATCGATCTCCACCACCATCTCCATCACCATTGCCGATTCCCATGATGATGAGGGAGTAGTTCTTCCTCGAGGCTAAGGGTTCTACCGGTAGCTATGTGTTCATCTCTCTCTCTATGCATGATCATATTGTGATCATGAGGTTGTAATCTATAGATCTACCTTGCTACTCAAGTGCTTTAATGAATCTCTGCTCTCTCCATGTGTGTGAAAGTGACAGCGTGCTCACCATGGTGGCACTTAGGCTAGAGATTACAAATACTTGTTATGAGTTATATTTGGAGTTGGATGTTTCTATGAAATTGTGGTGTTTGTTGGACTCATCTAGTACTCAAGGTGATAATGTGGGGTTTTCTAGATGGGAAAGGCTTACTTTGAGGTGTGCTGTTATAGCCCTACCATCGATTAGAGTGTCCAACCGAAGAGTAGTTAAGAGTAGTATCATAAAGAGAAGATATTTATATGAGAGTGTTCACTAGTGAAAGTATGATACCTAGGCCTTGTTTCTAAGCATTGATACATTGTTTGCAATTAGATCTGTTACATGTTTGCTTGCTTCCATCTATATTTCAGTTTTACTTTAGTCTTTTCCACGCCATCAAGTTATCTTCTATCACCGTTACCACTTATAATTATCCATACCACTTGTATTTCACTATCTCTTTGCCGAACTAGTGCACCTATACACCTGACAAGTGTATTGGGTGTGTTGGGGACACAAGAGACTTCTTGTATCTTGATTGTAGGGTTGTTTGAGAGGGAATACCTTTGACCACTTCCTCCCTGAGTTCGATAAACCTTGGGTGATCCACTTAAGGGAAAACTTGCTGCTGTTCTATAAACCTCTGCACTTGGAGGCCCAACAACTATCTGCAAGAATATAAGTGCGTAGACATCAAGCTATTTTCTGGCGCCGTTGCCAGGAGGAAAGGTAAAAGGTATTCACACCAGAGGATTAAAGAAGAAGAACCTCCCATGGCAAACGCCTATTTTCTGGTGTGAGTGCTCGAAGTTATTTCCTTTAGATTCTGCAATTTTGTCTTTTTGTTTCTTGTTTTCACTAGTTAGGCTTAATGGAAAACAACAACAAAATTAGAGAGCTTTATAGTATTTATCTTGAGTTAGGACATGAAGTGTTTGAAGAGAAAATTTAAAAACCTATGGAAGTTTATTTGCATGCTAATAGCAATGTTATTAGTATGAATTCTTTGAACACAATTATTGCTAATGCTATGGAAAAGTCTAAGCTTGGGAAAGCTAGTTTTGATGAGCATGATATTTTTAGTACCCCAAGCACGGAAGATAACTATTGTATTGCTTATGATGATACAAAACCTCCAATATATGATGATTACAATAATGAATATGATATTTTTAGTCCACCTACTATTGAGGAGAAAATTAATTATGATTACAATATGCCTCCTATATTTGATGATTATGGTGATGAGAATAATAACGATAGCTATTTTGTTGAATTTGCTCCCACTACAATCAATAAGAATAACTATGTTTTTGTGGGGAGTATTAATTCTTTTATGCATGTGGATCCTTATAAGAATGTTTCTTGTGATAGTTATATTTTTACTTTTATTCATGATGCTAGTGAAAGTTATTATGAGAAAGGGAAACATTGTTTTAGGCATCTCAATAATATTAAGTTTCCCCTCTTTATGTTGAAAGTCTTGAAGTTCCAGTTGTTTTGCTTTCTTATGCTTATTGCTTTATGCTTTCATGACTTGTTTCTTTACAAGATTCCTATGCATAGGAAGTGGATTAGACTTAAATGTGCTTTGAATTTTCTTCTTGATGCTCTCTTTTACTTAAATTCATATTTCTTATGTGAGCATCTTCTCAAACTATCATGCCTAACTTAAAGGCGTTAAAGAAAAGTACTTATTGGGAGATAACCCAAAAGTTTTAGATGAGTCTTGGAAGTTATTACCTCTATAATAACCTCTCCTTATCCTTTTCATTTGTTTTTTGTGCCAAGAGTAACCTCTAATGAGAGAGAAGTAATGATTGGGAAAGTTGCTGTCCCGAAACAGATTTTTCTGCTTCACTGTAAAAATTCGTGAGAGAGCTCTGTATGTCGGATTGAGTTGTAATTATTTGTGCTTCTTACCCAGGTTATTATCTAACTTTCTTTCGTTCAACACTTTTTGATTTGAGCAACAGAAGGTCTTCAAAAAATATTCGCCTTTACCTGCTGGTCTGTTTTGACAGATTTCTGCCATTTTCTGCATTTGCTTCTTGTGGGTTCCTTTTTGAGTTCTTTTGGGGAATTGAGATTTTTGAGGGAAGTGCTACAGTATCTAGTGTTCTAATTGAAGTTTATTTGGTGTTAGAACTGAACCTTAAGACTTATTTATCTTGAGTGCACTAATGTTGCTAATAAAGATTGTGTGAAGTTTTGTATGAAGAAAAAATTGCAGGTGTATGGAAGGAATGAGTAATGAGATGAAGGATGGACTAAAGCTCAAGCTTGGGGATTCCACGCGTGTCACCCCAAGAAATATCCAAGAAGTACAAGCGTCAAAGCTTGGGGATGCCCAAGGTATCCCTTCTTCATCAATAAAAATCCCAGGTTTCTTCCAAACGCTTCATTTTTATTGTTTCATGCACAGTTGTGTTTTTCTTGGAGCGTCTTCTTTTTCATTTTTGTTTTGGTTTTTAGTTTGCTTGGTTTGCTTAGTTTTCTGAATAAATTGGTTGGACCCCCTCTTTCATACATTGGTTTGCAAATAGTTTGGTTTGGTTTGGAAAAGAGTAGGAAAGTTCATGCTTATGTGGTAAAAAGAGCTCGTTTTTGACTATGGCCTATGCTTTGTCATTCCATGCTTGATATTGTTTTGGCTTTATGTTTAGTATTCTTTGCTGTAGCATGACTTGTTATAAACAATTGAGATTGCTTAATGTGCCTTGGATGAATCATGCGTTGTTTTAGCATCTTAAAGCATAGTATAGTGGTATTCTCCTTTGATCCTTTATTTGGGTTGACTTGGCACATGCTCACACCATGTTATGACTATCTCAAGTCACCATAGCCTTTATGATCCTTTAGTTTTCAACTTGTAGTATCACTTTATGCTTTGATCAATGATGTTTTGTTGCTCTGCATGATTATGGCCATTATTGCTCTCTTAGTTTGTCGCTCCCAGTCTTTTGCTAGCCTCCACAACCAAGTATGAGTTCCACTCATGCATCCAACTCCCTAAACCAAGTTATTCCAAAGAGTCCACCATACCTACCTACTAGCTTATGCTATTCCAAGTATATTCATGCTTTTGTTTACCTTCCAAATTAAACTTGTTATGAGAAAACTAGTGATTAAAGCTCTCACGAACTTGATGGGACACTTTACTTTTTGCATCTAATAAACTTGAACCATTGGGTCCTTCTTTGTTGCGTATATGCTTGCGCTTTATAAGTTGAAATTAGCAGAACCATGTTTCATGGGGAACGCTTTCAACATTGCACTTGTACTTTGTACCCCGTTGATATCATGTTCTTTTGCTTACAGATCCTGGCGGTGTGAATTAAAAGTGGAACTTGTAAGATCATGGAGTTTGTATGTGTGTTAGAGAAACGCTTGGGCCGCTAGCCTAAGCCATGCCTAATCATGGTGGAAACTTGCAGCATCACCATAATAAGCACTCTATGAAGCATCCTCAATAAAAACCTATGCAAATAGCAAATAAAAAGATCGCTGAGATGCTCATTGTCTGATTGCCTTGTCATTTTGATTATGGGAAAGATCCCATATCATGTGAAAGGGGTACCCCGTTGGCGGTTCTTAATGATAGACATATACTTACAATGCCAAGAGCTTACTCGTGACTGAAGTTGAGTAGCCTGAGGATCGGTCTTTGTAAGTAAGGGGCATGAGATTTCGGTTTATAACTTGTCAAGCATATCCTCTTAGTTGTGTCACTTTAACCTTAATCACTTCAAGATGCTTATGATAGGGGCAATGAGAGCTGAAAGCTATAAGTACCATAATTTTTGGAAGCTCTTTATGAGACTTGAATCCCTACTTCCTTTTTACAAAGGCTTTTCTTCCACCATTACATTGAGTCTCCACCTTCTATCTTTATGCACCTACTTTGAGAGCATAGTGGCCATTCTTAGTTCTATGTGCATTATCCCAAGACTAGTTGATTGATGCATAACTTGTTATTGCTTGTTTTAAACTATTGTATCTAGTCACTCTTATGAACTTTCAAGGTGTCCCATGCATTTATATTTGCTACTCTATTGAGGGACAAGCTGAATACTATTATGCTATGCTTTCTTTATGTGAAACAAACAAACATCTTGCAAAGCATTGTTATTCATGAATCTTTTGTTTGTGCCTTTTCATGTTGCATCATAGTTTCTTTGCTTATTGCTAGAACTTTGTCTTTCATGTTATGATTGAAGTACTATGATCCCAGCTTTGAATGTTCTGCAAATACTTTGATCATGTCTTTGATGGTGCATGTCACCTCAAAAATCATTTTTTATCACTTACCTATTCGAGGACGAGCAGGAGTTAAGCTTGGGGATGTTGATACATTGCAAATGTATCTATAATTTTTTATGTTCCATGCTTGGTTTTATCTACTTTCTTATGTTTTGTTCCAACTTTGGAATACTTTTTATACACTTTCCTGGACTAACCTATTAACAAGATGCCACAGTGCTAGTTGCCTGTTTTCTGCTGTTTTTGGTTCTAGGAAAGTCGGAAAATCAATATTCTCGGAATTGGACCGGACAAAAGCCAAAGTCGATATTTTACCGGAAGACTCACGGTGCCAGAAGACGAGACGGAGAGGGGCCACATGGTGGCCACACCACCCCATTGTGCGGGTCCCCTTGGCCGTGCCAGGGCATGGTGTGGGCCCCCTGGCCGCCCACCGACCTTGCCTCTTCGCCTATAAGAAGCCTCCTGATGCATAAACCCTAAATTGTCAATCTAAAATCCATGAAAAGTTCCGCAGCGCCGCCGCCACCGAAGGGAGATTCGGGGGACAGAAAGTCTCTGTTCCGGCACCCTGCCGGGATGGGGAAGTGCCCCTAGAGCCATCTCCACCACCATCTCCATCACCATTGCTGATTCCCATGATGATGAGGGAGTAGTTCTTCCTTGAGGCTAAGGGTTCTACCGGTAGCTATGTGTTCATCTCTCTCTCTCTCTTTATGCATGATCATATTGTGATCATGATCTTGTAATCTATAGATCTACCTTGCTACTCTAGTGCTTTAATGAATCTCTACTCTCCCCATGTGTGTGAAAGTGACAGCGTGCTCACCATGGTGGCACTTAGGCTAGAGATTACAAATATGTGTTATGAGTTATATTTGGAGTTGGTTTCTATGAAATTGTGGTGTTTGTTGGACTCATCTAGTACTCAAGGTGACAGTGTGGGGTTTTCTAGATGGGAAAGGCTTACTTTGAGGTGTGATGTTATAGCCCTACCATCGATTAGTGTGTCCAACCGGAGAGTAGTTAAGAGTAGAATCATAAAGAGAAGATATTTATATGAGAGTGTTCACTAGTGAAAGTATGATCCCTAGGCCTTGTTTCTAAGCATTGATACATCATTTGCAATTAGATCTGTTACATGTTTACTTGCTTCCATCTTTATTTCAGTTTTACTTTAGTCTTTTCCACGCCATCAAGTTATCTTCTATCACCGTTACCACTTATAATTATCCATACCACTTGTATTTCACTATCTCTTCGCCGAACTAGTGCACCTATACACATGACAAGTGTATTGGGTGTGTTGGGGACACAAGAGACTTCTTGTATCTTGATTGCAGGGTTGCTTGAGGGGAATACCTTTGATCACTTCCTCCCTGAGTTCAATAAACCTTGGGTGATCCACTTAAGGAAAAACTTGCTGTTGTTCTACAAACCTCTGCACTTGGAGGCACAACAACTATCTACAAGAATAGAAATGCATAGACATCATCCCTCATAGATGTGCTTTGATGCATGGTATAAACTAATGATTCTTGAATCCTTTTAAGAAAATGATTAATCTCCTCACTGTCAAATATTGATCCTTTAGATCCTGAGATTACAGAGGTGCTACTCCATAGGAGATGTGTCGTGAATCTAGGTCTAAGACTGTTGTTTATGTATAATTGTGGAGATTTGGGTATATATCCAAGATCTATGATGCAAAGGCTGAGATCTTGGATATGTTTGTAAGATTTTGTCATTGGCTTTCATTTAGATGCTTCTGGGATCAATCTACACCCCACTTGGGTGTTTTTCTGAGAAGTTTAAGTAAAACATATCATATGCTCATATGACTCTATGATAGTCTGATCATGTGGTGATGTTATTTGAACTCACCAGATTACTTGTTGGTGGTTGAGGTTGTGTGTTGCTTGCTGCTTGATCTAGCTCTACACCATCTGTGCTGCTCCTGGGACGTTGTGCTTGACCTTTCTTTCTACCTTCTCCACCTCCTCCTTATGTTACCATCTAGTGGAGATTAGATGGTTGATTTGGGTAAGCTGGTGGAGATTTTGGCTATAGTTTCAGCAAGCTCAAAAGCTGTGAGTGTGTGTTTGAGAAGAAGGAATGAGTCCCAGTGTTCTCCTTTGGCTGGCGCTTTGTATGGTTGCTTGTACTGCTACTGTCTGCTTGCCAACACACCCATGCAGTTAGTTGACTAAGTTGTGTGTGTGTTTTGCATGTGGATCAGCTCAAGTAACTTGGCTTTTTACTATTACATGTTTACTAGTTGATAGCCTGGTGAATCTTCTCCCTTTTCTTGTGCTAATGATGTTGATCTGAAGCTTTATTTGTTTAAAAGAACAGATATTATACATTGGTGAAATTGACCCCTTTTTAATTACTCAATGATGTAACTAGGAACAGTGCACTTCACTGTTCTCTACTGAGAGTAAACCTAACACACTAACCCCATTTCTCTTATTCTATCTTTTGTTTGTATTTTACAGGAATCGGAGTGGGAAATGAGGACACTAGATGAAAGAATAGTTAGATATTAGTCTAGGGTTTTATTTCATTACCCTAGTATTCTTTTATTTTGACTTGTGTACAGATATTGGGAACAAGTATTTGTTGAGTAAAGTTCTTTTGATTTGATGACAATTATTTCTATAAAGACAATGTAATGGTTGTATTCCTGTAATAAGGAATTCTCTTTTGTATTTCCTTTCCTATTATTTGTGTAATTATCTGAATGTCATGTACTCTTATTCTATTCTTATAAAAGAACAATGTACTACTCCCGGTCTTCTAATTAATAAAGAATTATTTTATATTATAATCATTTAATAATTACCTTTCCTTTTAGTTTACCTTTCTTTTTCTTTTATTGTAAAAGAATTTTTTAATACCTACTTCAGTTAATAAAATGGAATTTTTTCCGTTGTATTACAGTTATATACTTGTAATCATAACAATTCCTTAATCCCATATTTATATGAATTAAATTAAAGAATACTTATTTCTTATTTGTATTCTATTATTTTATTTATTACATACAAGATCAAATATTCTTTACTTCTTTTAAAATCTATTTTTATTATTTAATCTATTTACTTTTAGTTAACTAAATTGTTTATTCAGAGTCAAAAACTCAAACTTCTTCCCTCATAAACCATAAAACACTAGGGATCATATCATAATTCACCCCACTCATCTCAGATGATTTAAACCTAATTCATTGGAGTGAGAGAACTCTTTGTTACTCTACCTTTTTGGTTTGGCGCAAAAATTCCCAGGATTTTCTATGCATGAATGCAATGCACACATCTTAACTCAACTTATTTCTAAGCTCTATTGCTGGGATGTTACAGACTCTCCCCCTTAAAATAAACTTTGTCCCCGAAGTTCATACTCTCTTACGTTTAGCTATGAGGTATTGACTTGTATTGATCACGGAAATTTTCAACTCCATTGTGATCATGATTGAGAATAATTGTGATATCCCGTATCCAATCTTTTTCCTTGAATTCCGTTTATACTTGGCAACTTCCGTCTGTCGTTTCCAATATGTAGCATGGATCCTTCTACTATAATCCCTTGGGTTATGTCCTCACAATTCTACTTAGGATTGGTTTCGGACATATTTCATCTATTCAAATCTGTCTTCGTACTACTTTACACTGGAGCGTTTTAGTAGGCTCAGGGCAACTTACTAACTATTTCCTCTTTTATAACTAGTCCTCTAGGGTTAAGTAGTTATATCTCTTTCGATCTTTCATCCGGACATAGTCTGGAGAATAATTTATGATGACGAATCCTTATATCCTTATGAGAATATGGTTTAATCTCATCATTGTTTAATACTTCTTCCCTAACTTAGTTGAAAAGTTAAACAACAATACTTTAGTGTTTATTGTTTACTCTCCCCCTTGGGATTTTCTAATGGTCTTTAATCTACAAGTATAATACCCCTTGATTAAAGTATTAGTCTCTGCCTAGCTTGAACCTTACCTATATAAGGTTTCACGAAAGAACCTATGGTACACCATCATAGTAGTGGATCTCCATAACAAATCTTCCAACGCTGCTTGTCTTACCCTTAACTATCTAGACATTTTCGCTTTGGTAATCCCGATTTGACGAAGCATCTCGAAAGACGATCTTCAATGGTATACTTCCTTATGTCTAACTTAAGTTAGGCCAAGTTTTATATTCTTTAGATTACACAATATAACTTACTTCACTACACTGTTAGGAGACCAGTTACAGATACTAGCTAATACCAGCTGCGGATACCAATGATGGTACTAGCTATGAATTCTCCTAGGTGTATAAATTACCCTATAGGTTCTGGATTTACTACCGGCATTCCCTCTAAATTGTCAGAGCTAGAACACCAGCTATGGTTTTCACACTTCTCCTTCACATTACTTCATGATATTTCCATGAACTTAAGACGACTATATTATTAGCTTCAAAACAATATCACCTACTTAGGTTGAACTGAATTCTCCTAATGTTGCTATGTACTAGTATTCCTTGTTACCTAATTAGAATTGAGTTGAAATTAATCCATCCCTCTAAATAGTGTCAATACACCTTATATTTGGCTTCCTTCTTGTTGCAAGTTTTCATCTTGATCTTCGGAACTCGTCAGTCCCTTACACGAATCCCCTTTTCTATATAGGTCTATAACATCAAATAATAACTTGATGATGCACATGCATTTGCACATCAAGCCAAACTTCATGCACAAATCTAGTTAATCAAGAAAATGCAAGAAAAACCAAGAAATACTCAAACATATACCATGTATTAAACATATGTCTTCGAAACTTTACAACTCCCAACTACAACAAGACACTCCCCCTATAGAATTCTTCCTTATATTATAAGGGATTTCTTGCTCATGTGAGCATACTCTCACTTATTTCAACAAACCCCACAAGCACTACAATACACGTTACCCAATATGTACATTATTCAAGCACACTACTACCTAGATTATGTCCATTCTTACTTTCTTCACTCACTTCTGGGCTTCCAGATTTTTTGTCCATGATGACCCGAAGTTCTATGACTGCCTTCTGGTGCATCAGAACATCCAGTAGGTGTGTAACCTGGAGTAGAAGTACCTAGAGTGAGATTAGTCATTGAAAAATGACTATCAAACTCATTTCCTTCTTTCGTATTCTTCTGTCCTCCTCTAGGAGCATCCTTAGAGTAAGAGGTATTTTTTGCTTGTTCCACAATCCAGTCATACATATTGGTGTAGTAACTACCAGGACACTCTTCTAGCTCAATGGGAATACTATTACCCCCATATGGTCCATATGATCCTATAGGATTGTAACTGGTTTCTACCCCCTTACCCGATTTATTGGGTATAGCTTGTCCCATGACTTCATCATAGAACTGGCCTTCCCATCCGGTAGTTTCTCGAGTGATATTATTGGGGTTGGATGCATTCCATATCCTCTGTTCCTCCTCGTATTTGGTCCATGGGTCTATTGGTTACTGAGGTTCGATTGGGTAGTAGGCATAGACTTCAGAGTGTGGGTCATTAAACTCTGTTTCTTCAAACACTTCTTCGGAAAAGATTGGCTTTGAGTGCTTAGCTTCTCTAATAAACTTCTTTCTATGTGCCTTTGACTTTGCAGGATCAGTGAAATCCTCAGTGACTGTGTCCAACTCTTGAACTAGCACTCAGTGAGTGTTATGAAACGTGTCCAGTAAAGACTTATAACGATCCATATATTCTATTGGCAGGTAGGTTTGGTCCATACCAGAGCAGAATGATCTAACTCTGGATTAGAGCTAGGAGTTTCGTGAGGTATAGCAGTGTTGGTAGTACCTTCCAGTGCCTTGGAATTATGCTCCCTTATCTTGGTTATGGCTGCTACTACTACAATCTGATAGGCTGTTGCCATACATCTTGCTTCTCCCAATGGCATTTCACCACGCACTCCCAGCTTCTTGGGTAACATGATCAGGATACGGAACTTGGCCAATATCCGTCCATCATAAAAGCTGTAAACATTGACCATAAGTTGAGACTCGCAATCCAGACTCCATAAAAGTTGTCTTAGAGTGATTGTCCAGGCATCATTGTAATCATCTAAGGTCTTGTTCAACACTTGAACATTCCGAGGTGGATACCTAGGTGCCATTCTTATACTGTAGATAAGAAATTATCATCAGTCATATTGAGTTAAAACTCATGGTACTCATTTAATATTGCATAATAAAGAATCATCGCACTAGGAACTTGATGAGATTATTCCAAATTGAATATCCATCATATTTCTAGAGCACTCTTTATGATTGCTAACATCCTTCGTACAGGTTCTACCCATTTACTAGGTTTGCCAACCTAAGGTCAAAGCATATACTCTGATACCAGTTGCGGTGACCCAGCATACCACTGCATGATGTAGTATACTATAGTCGTTGACATAACACCAATGAAACACCGTTCACCAGTATTACATCCCTCAGAGTGGTACAACAGAAACACAACAGGTCCAAACATGACAATACATTACAACTCGACTCATTACATAAGATCCAGAGAACACTCTAGGTTAAAGAGAGAGAAAGAGCCTCTTACAAATAAGAACCAGAATTAATACTTCAGAAACAGTTAGTAATTAAGACTAGCATATAAACTATTTGGCTTGTCATTGCTGTTATTGCAATTACTCTATAGAAGTAGGTTTTATGGCTAGAGAATTTATTCCTATCTACTTAAGAACTCTATCTTCACTTTCACTGATGTGTATGTTGACCTTATTGATGCTATTGAAGAACTTGAGTTTTCGATGATGGTTTCTTGAGTAGTACTTGATGTTGACGTCATCTTCAATGGCTTAGAGTCTAGCAAGGGTTAAGATGATACGGTTGAGTACGAGCGTACTCAGCAAGTTCACTAAAAAGGAGTGTATGATGCACTATCTCTACAGCCACAGACCATAGGTCGTAGGCCATGCAGGTTTTCATAAACATTTCTTCAAAGGTTGCTTTTATTCTGAAAACTATGTCCGACAGCCTTCACAGGTTGACCAGAACCTTCATGGGATTCCTTTCCTGCCGCGTTCGTAGCTTCTTCCCAGAACAGGGAGTAACATGTCACAATTCTTACACTCTGCAGAGGTGCGTTGCTTTACCCATGAGAGATCAACTCCTTGTTGCACAACCGGGTGATCTTTCCCATCCACAATTCCTTGATTTGGGGCCCAGTAGGTGATCCAAGCCAATCACTACCCTCTCCGCGACCCCATATGTCTGCAAGATCCTCCGGGGCTGCTGTTAAGCCTCCAACTAGGGCAAGCTATAACCCTGGTGAGTTCCTGAAGACTCTATGAAATGGTGATGCCCCTGGTAAGCTCCATAAAAGGCCCGACTATACCTCCGACAGCCACTCATAAATAATCTAGACACCAAATCGTGGGGCCTAAGGGTGCCCACCCATATGTTGGATCCATACCAGGAATCCCAACGTCACGGTATGTTCATATTGCCTCTATATGAAAGGAAGAAGATACAGCTAACTTTTCTGTCCCATTCTAAATCTCATGGTTAACGCGTATTATACGGCGCTAGAATCACTGGCGACATTGGTTGTTAAGTCCTAAATATTATGTTCCTTTACCACCGGAACCGTTTCAATAGATTATTACCACTTGGTAAATAATCCATAATCATGTTATTATCAAAATAGTATTTTCTGTCCTTTTTGAAATGCAGGTGTTGACAACAGTTGAGTTACAAGCATTTGATAGAAAATAATCAAAGGGCATGAGAAAGTTGTGAACTTGCCTTTGGTGATTGCAAGATTATGCAGTCACGGTCTTCGAGATACTAGAAGATCCAAATTCTTTAAATAGCATCATGGTCTGGTAAGGACTAATGTTTAAAGAAGCAATATGCTGATGCATAAGTAATGTAATGTATTTTGTAAAATCCCGAGATAAATCCCCAATACACGAGTGAGTTTATCTAATAGTGATACCTTTTTGAGATTTGATTAGTTCTTATATTTTACTTCTTAAGTTAAGAATTTAGATGTTTAATATGCAAAGTGTGCTAGTGAAGTGTAGTAACACTTTGAGGTTCCGATGATTTATTATCTAGTAATTATAATGGATGTTGGTGTGATAGATTGGTAAGAGTTGAAGATCTTATTTTATAAGATTGATGTTTGAAGTGGCAAAACGAATAACAGTTGAGGAAAAAGTTTCCTTGCCAAGGTTTAAACAATCTGTGGGGTTAATAGTATGTGATCAATGTTGTTTTATTGGCTCGGATTATATGAATTTCATATGCCTTATGATTTGATTGAAACAGACAAAAGTAAACTATAAAACATAATCAAACTTTATATATTATCTACATAATCTTTAGGAAATAAAGTTAGCTTGAAAATATAAATAGACCTCGGTGTGATGTGTTCAAAATATTTAAAAGCGTTAAGCTTTATAATAAGCATGTTTGAGTCTATGAGATCATTCACTTTAAGTGAATAATAAGTTTAAAATATGCTTGGTGATTATGAATTTGATTTAACTTATCAAGGAAAACAATTTTAGATAAGAATATTAATGTGCTAGGTTGCAAAACTATGTTAAACCTGGTTGAGTTAAAAAAAATAGCAAGCTTATATTTTTATTGATGTTTTAGAACTTAATTAAAATTGTTGGTTTACTTGGTTTTAAGATTTATTAGAGTGTTATATAGTAAATATTTTATATTTTAAGTTGTGCATAAATCCAAGTGATGGTTTTGAAATTAGTATTTGAATATATAAGAGTTAAGGTTTATAATTATTTCTTGTTTAAGAAATGTTACTAATGAATTTATCAAATGGTATTCTATAAAATAGTTTAAAATTTATTACTTTAAAACCTTATGGAGTATTATAATTAGTATTATTCTAATAAACTATATGTATTTTTTATCTTAAAAATGATTTTTATTTCTTTTAAGTATTATTCTTATTTTTATAAAATTCCACAAAGGGCTAAATATCTTCTTTATGTTTTATTTGTAATAATTAAAGTTAATAATGTTTATAAGGTAGTATGATGATTTTAATACTCAGAAATGATTTTTATTGGTTTTTAGGACTTTATTTATTTTTCTAGGGTTAAAATAGGTTTAGGGGTATATTTGTAATTAGAAATTTTAAATAAACCTTCTTCTTAAACATGGGCCTGGTCCACTGGCTGGCCCGGACCGATCCGGTCCACTGGTTTGCGACGGCCCGATCCAGCCCACTGGGTTGAGACGGCCCGATCCAGCCCACTGGGTTGGGTCAAACCAACCCAGAGTCACTGAACCGGCCGCAATCGGTGTTGGAAATATGTCCTAGAGACAAATAGTAGTGAGGACTATTATCATATTTCATATAGTTTATGATTAAGTTTTATATCATGCTATAACTGTATTGAGTGGAAACATCAATACACGTGTGATATACAAACAACCAGGGGTTCCCAGTGAAACTCTAGTCACTGGTTCATTGGCCAACAGATGATCATGTTTCCTGATCATGTGGCATTTATGCCAGTTGGAAATGAGGTCATCTCACTCGGAGAATGAGATGATGAACCAATACCCAACCTAAACATCGTGACCCGATCATGTCACGAAGTTCAAGTTACGATGATTAGAAATGGATCCTCGTAGACTATTCCTTAGACCGTGAGGCTATATCAATCACTATCTCCCGAGAGTGCTTAGATAGCATCAAATGCCATCTGGTAAAACGGTGGTTATAAAGGTGTGTTCAGGTATTCATAGGAAACCGTAGAGGCAATATATGTCAAGAGCGGGATTTGTCCGTCCATGACGGGAAGATACTCGAGGGCCCACTCGGAGAAGTTATATCCAATAGCTGCGCAGCGTGTGATTAGATCACGGGGATATCACTTGTCGGAACGAGTCAAGTAGCGTTGTTCCGTAACGAGATTGAACACAACATGGTGATGTCAATGATCATATCTCGGGCAATGCAAGTATCGAATGACAAAGGGAAAAAGACACGACTGTTCCGGTTCAAACAACGAAAGATCTTCATGGAACGCACAGGGGTCACATGGCCATCCAGGTCCCTCTGTCGATCATTGGTGCGGGAGTGTCCCGACCATGTCTGGAGTTTTCCCGAACCGTGGGGTATTACGCTTAAGGGCTTGATGATGCTTAGAGGGTGTTTATAGGATCGGTAGAATCGCCGAAGAAAAGAAGGGAGAAAACCGGAAGGGTTTCGGTAAATCCGGAGGATGTCCGGAGTGGAGGTGGAAGGTGTTCCATGGCCACGGAGATTAGATAATGTGTGAATGAATGTTAAATATTGATTTAATCATTTATGCATAATTATTTAATAAAGCGAAAATCAATTAAAAAAGTCAAAGGCTTAATGGGCCAATTCCGGAGGGAGAGGGCCCATTAGGGGAAAGGAGAGAGGGAGAAGGGGCAAGGGGGAGGCCGGCTGGGCCTAGCCCCCCCGCACGACCGCCACTAGGTGGCCGGCGGCCACCTCCTCCCTCTCCTCTCCTTTAGTCCCACCCCGGGACTTGAGGGGAGGTAGTACCTCCCCTCCCCCTATATAAAGTGGGGTATTTGGCCTAGAAAAATACACCAATAATCAAAAAAAATGTCTCCCCACTTTTGGGAGGACCTCCAATTGATATTTTCTCTCCCCCCTCTCTCCCGTGACCGTGGTCCCAAGTCTGGACTGCGTGAGCGAGAGACATCTTCACCGCGGAGCGCTGTCGTGCTGCGGGATTCGGATCTGGGAGCTCTACTTTTGCAACTACTACTGGATCGGGGAAGCGGGAGTCATCGTCAGGCACCGGATGTGTGTAAGTCCCCGCGAGGTGTCGCACTTGAGGCACTCAAGTTGTTGGAGCCAGAAGGAGCGCAAGGACTTCATCACGACCTTGAGGTCGCCTTCGGCTCGTCTACATCAACCACGCTCTCCTGAGCATTGCCAACGCGTTTTGGTCTTCGAGGGTAAGTTCGCGAAAAGCTCCTCCTGTTACTGTATTACCAATAGATAGGCCCTGGCAGCTTCAGGGGTTCAGGGGCGTAGAGTAAAATTTATTGTTTTTATGCGCGGAACCCCTATAGTGGTATCAGAGCTAGATCTATGCGTAGTAATGCTAGTACGGGTAGAACACACCAGATGTAGTGTGTGGGCGTTGATCTTTTAGTTGTTACCCTCCCACATGTACTTGTGTATACCGCAGTAATGCTTGATGAAGCGGGCCCCAACCGACTTTACGCGTTCATTCACGAGACTGGTCCACGCTTGACATACTGCTTGTACCGTATAAAGTGGCTTAGGGGGGTGTCTGTCTCTCTTGCATTAGTTGGTATACCATTTGCAACGGAGGGCCCCGAAAGGGGTGTAGTATAGATAACTACTTGATCAGCGTTGTGCTGAAAGTTCGTAGGTAAGAACGGTTCTTGTGCGAAAGCCCATTCAGCCACATAAAACATGCAAAAATAAAGTAGAGGCGTCTAACTTTGTTTTGCAGGGGAGCGTTTCTTTGTGATATGGTTGTGGCAAAGGTAAAGTGATTACCTTTTGTTACGTAGTAGTAGATAGTCACGGAGGTGACGAACTACCACGCCAGAATGACACTGGTACCCTGGTGTCTACGGTGCCGGAACCCGGTGATGGCAGATGGAGATCACGATGTGAAGGACCATATCACATAGCATTTACATTCAATGTTATTGTTTGTATGTCTTATTGTGTGCTAGTATTAGATACTCGACGGTAGCCTAATAAGATGATCCCTGTTAAAATTACCAATGATTGTGTTCCCCCTTAGTGTGCACCACCAAGAAAGTTCTTCGGTATGAGGCTGGCCGTGATGATCGGGTGTCTGACATATCGACGTTCACATACAGTGGGTGTAAGCCATGTTGCACGGCGAAAACACTAAGGTTGAGTTGGCGAGCCTAGCACATACAGACATGGCCTCGGAACGCGGATGGTCGAAAGATCGAGCACGAGTTGCATGAATGAAGTGACCGACGTTTAGCGTCCACCCTTGAACCCACATTGATGGCCGTGATTATCGGGGGAGATGTGGCTGATAGGGGTCGTGTTATCACTAGGAACCCTTTTGGGGATAGGTGTTTCTGAGTGGAGTTATTATTAACTCATTTAATTATAAACTTAGTCTAAATTCCTTTTGCAATTATAAATGTAGATGGCTCACCGTGAAGCTTACTTTGAGATTGAGGATTGGGTAAAGGGTGAAAAACTTAGACTTGATGAATCCAACTTCCCTAGTTGGCTTGTGCGCCTAGATGATCTCCTTACTAGGAATCATGTGGTAGACTACATACGCCACACAATGGATTTGACTGAGCCAAAATACTATGAGACCCCACAAGAGCTGGCAGACCGCTACATTCGTCAAGAGATGTCCACCCACATTTAGATAATAATGCGTTACGGGATGGTAGATGAACTACATCTGCTCATGGGTGATCTTGATCCATATTCGATGGTGGATCAGCTGAGAGCAGAGTTCACAGGCCATGTGCGCATGTGGAAGCACGAGCTGCTTGGAGAGTTCCTTTCCATTCAGATGGAGGAGCATAGATGCTGAAGGGTCACTTGGAGCGCATGCTTCATGCACACACAAGACTGGTTCACTTCGTGGATTACTGGATGGCTGATCCATTTGCGATAGACGTACTGCTTCGGTCGTTACCTCCCAGCTACGAAGGACATGTCCGGAGTAGCATCATGAGTGGTGATACGGAGGCATTGGATTTCCATGAGTTCATATTACGTTTCCGGAACGTAAAGGTTGAACCAATCACCGGAGAGGTCATCGATGACCAAGGTATATATTTGATATACAGTTTTATAAATGTTATAATCTTGCAAACACATTGCAGTGTTAAGTATATCTGATACTTGTTCTGTTTTACTGAAAACAGGTCCTTCTGCATGAGAGGTGCTTGCTGGAGAGGAGGTGACGTTGCGTGTTGATGGCAAGCATGATGATGGCTGATGACACTCTCCCTCAACATTTATCATTTAGTTTGTGTTTTAGGATGATTAATGTAATCAAGAGATTGTGAACTTCTTTAGTGTGTCTCACACTTCGTGAGACGGTTATTCATATGAGTTTGTAACAAACAGTTATTTTGCTTTTATGAATAATTTCTATTCGTGTTCATATCTTGTTTGATTACTTGTGAATCGTCCTTGTTGTTTGAAACTAATTGATAATGTATGAACATTTGTAAAACATTAAAAATGCCTTGTTTAAAAATACCCAACTTAATGATATTTCATTAATGAATGAAACCATTGTTTGAATTCAAAGTTATGTGATAATATGTGAAAGTCATTCGATTTCTTGTCACATATAAATCATGCCTAAGTTTGGCAAAATAACTTGAACACCGTGTATTACTTGAATACAAAGTGTTTAAAGAATTGTTAAAAGTAAATACATATTCGATGTATTGTGTTTTAACGAAAATGGTAATTATCATTGTATGATTGTTTAAATGTGTAAAGTAGTTTACCAAAGAAACATGAATATGAAACTATTTGATTTGATCAAAGTGTTTCATCAACAAAGGGTATAAGTATAAAAGAGAATCTAGTTACTATGATTTGATCAATAGTAATGAAATTCGACTTTATAAGAATGGCATAAAAGTAATTGTGGAATGCAAAGTGTTTTGAAACGTCAAAATACAAAGCATCACAATGTGATATTAGATATCAAAGGGGGTTGAATATAAGGCACCAAATAAATCGTTGTAGTGTAGATGTAGAGACCATTAGCTTAGAAATAGTTAGCACTCAATTAGAATGTAGTGAACCATTTGAATTCGTGAAAGTTTTGGGGTTATTCGATATAACCAAAACAATAGCGAATAAGTCCTTGTAGATTATTCATTGGAAACTTTGAATACGAAATCCATAGCTGAGACCAAAAGGAAAGCAAGATTCGTATTGCTTGGATTTTGGTGCATTCTTGAGAAAGCTCACCTCTAGTGAAGTTTCTCAATTATGGAGCAAATGGAAAATAGTGTAAAACACGATGAGGATTCAAAACCCTGCATCAGAGTGTTGAGAAGCGCAACGGACAGTATTCCTGAACGATTCTCTTCACAGAAGGAAAGAATCAATGATTTTGATTATTGTATTTTTCCCTCCACTATTGTTTTTCACTGCATGAAGTATGATTCAAAATGTAAATCCATATCTGGTATGGAGACATTTGTAAATCATTTGTCATGATTCTTGGAATATGACATACCTACGAACTACAAAAGAAATAATGGTAAACTAAATTATGAGAAATCCTAAAGGCAAAATTCCCTTGAGATTAGAAAGCAATTCATTGCTGAATCTCATAAGTAAAAGGAGTTACTTGGAAATTTCCCAAATGACTGCAAAGCCATAGTAGGAAAAAGGGGTGAATGACAAAAGCACAATTTGTCAAGCATTGGATGAATTCAAATGAATTTGATTCATGTGTGCTAAATGTCTAGTGGATTTAAAACTAGTAAAGTACTAGTATCTCATAGTAAAATCTCCAAGTTTGATATTTGATCAAAGGATTTTGAAGTTATTCAAAATAGTAAAGGAGATATGCAATTTTCATAAAATTGAGTGGGAGCTATGAAAGTCTTCCTAAAACAATATGTCATTGACATATTTTTAAGTGGGAGCGACATAAGTCTCAAATTCAAATATGTAGGAACATATTTTGAGTGGGAGCTTATAGGAGTAATTCTTAAGTATGTTAAGAATGAAAGTGCAAATACTTATAAATAGTGATTTATAAGATGTAGAAGTTGATAATAGGTGTATTATGATATTATGTAGTATTCCTTAAGGGATTATGAAAAGTGTTTCAGAATAGAAGTTAATTGAGGAACTAGTCCTTAATGACTCAAATTAGGAATAGTATTAAGTTTAAGCATCAATGGTTGAAAGAAAGAAAAGGATGATCGTCATCTACTATGTTGAGACATAGGTTCTATCTTAGAAACCATGATGATAACTTAGCATAATATGTAATCCAAATAAGGAACGTTTGAAAGTGATTAAGTTTGAATCACAGAACGTTGAGCTGAGTTTGTCCGCAGTATCTAATAGAGAACTGTGGACATATTTTCCAAATCCATAAAGGATGACATATCTTAAAGCATAAAGACTTATGTTATAAGGGAATATGTTGGAAACTCCTGTAGATACCAATTAAAAGTCAAGTAGGAAGCGAGGTGAACAAAAACATTGAAAGTTGCACAGAGTGCACTAGTGTTTCGATGAATACATTTATAATAATAGATAACGGTACCATCTAAAGTGTTGTATAATTTTATGGCGGGGCTAATTCGCTTTTAACATAGAATGATGTGTCCCAGGGCACAGTGCCCATGAGAAAGCCCTCGAGGTTGATCTAACGTCACTGTAGGCTCCTGGAATCAGGCCTCGTTCTGTTGCCATAGTGACGATGCATACACAAGGATGCTATCATATGATGATAAAGTATTAATGTCAATCAAGGTGGCATTAGTAAGTTGCAAAGGATTTGGGACTGTAAAGTACAGACCCAAGACTCAACCTCTTCCATGAGCAAGCATGTTCAGGGTACCGGATATATGGTGCCAATGATTTAGAACAAATGCAGCTAGCGTATTTGTACTCTAGTACAAGTGGGAGACTGTTGGAAATATGCCCTAGAGACAAATAGTAGTGAGAACTATTATCATATTTCATATAGTTTATGATTAAGTTTTATATCATGCTATAACTGTATTGAGTGGAAACATCAATACACATGTGATATACAAACAACCAGGGGTTCCCAGTGAAACTCTCGTCACTGGTTCATTGGTCAACAGATGATCATGTCTCCTGATCATGTGGCATTTATGCCAGTTGGAAATGAGGTCATCTCATTCGGAGAATGAGATGATGAACCAATACCCAACCTAAACATCGTGACCCGATCATGTCACGAAGTTCAAGTTACGATGATTAGAAATGGATCCTCGTAGACTATTCCTTAGACCGTGAGGCTATATCAATCACTGTCTCCCGAGAGTGCTTAGATAACATCAAACGCCATCTGGTAAAACGGTGGTTATAAAGGTGTGTTCAGGTATTCGGAGGAAACCATAGAGGCACTATATGTCAAGAGCGGGATTTGTCCGTCCATGTGAGGGGAAGATACTCAAGGGCCCACTCGGAGAAGTTATATCCAATAGCTGCGCAGCGTGTGATTAGATCACGGGGATATCACTTGTCAGAACGAGTCAAGTAGCGTTGTTCAGTAACGAGATTGAACACGACATGGTGATGTCAATGGTCAGATCTCGGGCAATGCAAGTATCGAATGATAAAGGGAATAAGACACGACTGTCCCGGTTGAAACGACAAAAGATCTTCGTGGAACGCACAGGGGTCACATGGCCATCCAGGTCCCTCTGCCGATCATTGGTGCGGGAGTGTCCTGACCATGTCTGGAGTGTTCCTGAACCGTGGGGTATCACGCTTAAGGGCTTGATGATGCTTAGAGAGTGTTTATAGGATCGGTAGAATCACCGAAGAAAAGAAGAGAGAAAACCAGAAGGGTTTCGGTAAATCCAGAGGATGTCCAGAGTGGAGGTGGAAGGTGTTCCATGGCCACGGAGATTAGATAATGTGTGAATGAATGTTAAATATTGATTTAATCATTTATTCATAATTATTTAATAAAGAGAAAATCAATTAAAAAGGTCAAAGGCTTAATGGGCCAATTCTGGAGGGAGAGGGCCCATTAGGGGAAAGGAGAGAGGGAGAAGGGGCAAGGGGGAGGCCGGCTGGGCCTAGCCCCCCCGCACGACCGCCACTAGGTGGCCGGCGGCCACCTCCTCCCTCTCCTCTCCTTTAGTCCCACCCCGGGACTTGAGGGGAGGTAGTACCTCCCCTCCCCCTATATAAAGTGGGGTATTTGGCCTAGAAAAATACACCAATAATCAAAAAAAATGTCTCCCCACTTTTGGGAGGACCTCCAATTGATATTTTCTCTCTCCCCCTCTCTCCCGTGACCGTGGTCCCAAGTCTGGACTGCGTGAGCGAGAGACATCTTCACCGCGGAGCGCTGTCGTGCTGCGGGATTCGGATCCGGGAGCTCTAATTTTGCAACTACTACTGGATCGGGGAAGCGGGAGTCATCGTCAGGCACCGGATGTGTGTAAGTCCCCACGAGGTGTCGCACTTGAGGCACTCAAGTTGTTGGAGCCAGAAGGAGCGCAAGGACTTAATCACGACCTTGAGGTCGCCTTCGGCTCGTCTACATCAACCACGCTCTCCTGAGCATTGCCAACGCGTTTTGGTCTTCGAGGGTAAGTTCGCGAAAAGCTCCTCCTGTTACTGTATTACCAATAGATAGGCCCTGGCAGCTTCAGGGGTTCAGGGGCGTAGAGTAAAATTTATTGTTTTTATGCGCGGAACCCCTACAATCGGCCCCGTCATTTCCTCGCTCTCCCTCTCGACCTTAGCCTTGGAGATGCCCTGGCGATGCCCTAGTGACGATGTCGCCGCTACGATTCCGGTGGCTCCAGGCCTTCCCGGCTGACGCCGATGTGCAGGGTGACGTTGCTGACAGTGCTACATCGCCCTACCCTCTTCGATTTGTGGTTCACGCTCTCTGCTGGTGGTGCTTTTTTCCCTTTCCCCCGGCTTCTAGTGTTAGGATCTCGCCGGCAATTGGGCGCTCCGATGCCCAATTGACGGTGCGCTCGTGCCTTGGTGATGGTGGGTAGCACCCTATCCGGTGACCGCCGTGATTACGGCTCGGCGCAGGTCGCAGTGCCCCTCTAGGGTGCTCCCCGTGCCGCTGTGTGCTGCCTCTTCTCCGGCCTATGCTTCCTCTTCTCCAAAGTCGCGAGGACCTTGAGTAAGTTACTTTGCTCTTCTCTCTGTGCTCTCTAACTTCTGCCTTGCTCGGCAACCTCTGTGTGCTTCTAATGAAGAATCCCTAATTGGGTGCATGATCTGATTAGGGTTCACCCCTCTGGTTTGATTATTATAACTCGATTAGACTGATTGTAAAACTATCCTGGATGTTTACCTACTTATGCTAGTGATGTGGATTTCACTATTGTTTCATGGTTTGAGTACTGTCAGTGGTACTATCAGTAATTGTTCACTTAATCTTTATACACAATTGGTGTTGATCTTCCAAATTGGAGTTAATATGATACTCCTATGATTCTCTGATTGTAAATATGCAACCATGGGTATGATTCCTGGGTGTTTATTCCAGGAAGATGATTAGCTAGATAGTTACTAGCTTACCGATGAATTCTAAGTATAGCATCTTCTGGGTTCAGAAGTTATACTTGTGACACCTTCTTTATAATGGTACACAAGTATCCATACTCCTATTGGTTAAATCTTTCCTATGTCCAAGTATGGCTGAGCTAAATGAATTGAAATCTTCTGCTGGCTTTATTATCCTTAAGATGCTACAAATTTATTAGCCCATGATGCTGGTCTGAGGCATAGCTAGATAAAATGAAGTTGTTACTAGTTGTCCCTCATAGATGTGCTCTGATGCATGGTATCAACTAATAATTCTTGAATTCTTTTAAGAAAATGATTAATCTCCTCACTGTCAAATATTGATCCTTTAGATCCTGAGATTACAGAGGTGCTACTCCATAGGAGATGTGCCCTGAATCTAGGTCTAAGACTGTTGTTTATGTATAAATGTGGAGATTTGGCATATATCCAAGATCTATGATGCAAAGGCTGAGATCTTGGATTTGTTTGTAAGATTTTGTCATTAGCTTTCATTTAGATGCTTCTGGGATGAATCTACACCCCACTTGGGTGTTTTCTGAGAAGTTTAAGTAAAACAAATCATATGCTCATATGACTCTATGATAATCTGATCATGTGGTGATGTTATTTAAACTCACCAGATTACTTGTTGGTGGTTGAGGTTGTGTGTTGCTTGCTGCTTGATCTAGCTCTCCACCATCTGTGCCACTTCTGGGACGTTGTGCTTGACCTTTCTTTCTACCTGCTCCACCTCCTCCTTATGTTACCATCCTATGGAGATTAGATGGTTGATTTGGGTAAGCTGGTGGAGATTTTGGCTATAGTTTCAGCAAGCTCAAAAGTTGTGAGTGTGTGTTCGAGAAGAGGGAATGAGTCCCTGTGTCCTCCTTCGGCTGGTGCTTTGTATGATTCCTTGTACTGCTGCTGTCTGCTTGCCAACACACTCATGCGGTTAGTTGACTAAGCTGTGTGTGTGTGTTGTGCATGTGGATCAGCTCAAGTAACTTGGCTTTTTACTATTACCTGTTTACTAGTTGATAGCCTGGTGAATCTTCTCCCTTTTCTTGTGCTGATGATGTTGATTTGAAGCTTTATTTGTTTAAAAGAACAGATATTATACATTGGTGAAATTGACCCCTTTTTAATTACTCAATGATGTAACTAGGAACAATGCACTTCACTGTTCTCTACTGAGAGTAAAACTAACACACTAACCCCATTTCTCTTATTCTATCTTTTGTTTGTATTTTACAGGAATCAGAGTGGGAAATGAGGACACCAGATGAAAGAATAGTTAGATATTAGTCTAGGGTTTTATTTCATTACCTCAGTATTCTTTTATTTTGACTTGTGTACAGATATTGCGAACAAGTATTTGTTGAGTAAAGTCCTTTTGATTTGATGACAATTATTTTTGTAAAGACAATGTAATGGTTGTATTCCTGTAATAAGGAATTCTCTTTTGTATTTCCTTTCCTATTATTTGTGTAATTATTTGAATGTCATGTACTTTTATTCTTTTGTTATAAAAGAACAATATACTACTCCCTGTCTTCTAATTAATAAAGAATTATTTTATATTATAATCATTTAATAATTACCTTTCCTTTTAGTTTACCCTTCGTTTTCTTTTATTGTAAAAGAATTTTGTAATACCTACTTAAATTAATAAAATGGAATTTTCCCCCTTGTATTCCAGTTATATACTTGTAATCATAATAATTCCTTAATCCCATATTTATATGAATTAAATTAAAGAATACTTCTTTCTTATTTGTATTCTATTATTTTATTTATTACATACAAGATCAAATATTCTTTATTTCTTTTAAAATCTATTTTTATTATTTAATCTATTTACTTTTAGTTAACTAAATTGTTTATTCGGAGTCAAAAACTCAAACTTCTTCCCTCATAAACCATAAAACACTAGGGATCATGTCAAAATTCACCTCACTCATCTTAGATGATTTAAACCTAATTCATTGGAGTGAGAGAACTCTGAGTTACTCTACCTTTTTGGTTTGGCGCGAAAATTCCCCGGATTTTCTATGTATGAATGCAATGCACACATCTTAACTCAGCTTATTTCTAAGCTCTATTGCTGGGATGTTGCAATGCTACTTTTTAACCCTAAAAAGGGAGAATGGGCAATTTCCAAGAAAAGTGGACCCATCTTCTGATAAATTTATATAAAGTGTTTCTATGTTGTGTCTCAATAGCCAGTCCTTGCACATAACACAAGAAAGCTGAACAAGAATTCCGAAAGTGTTAATTTTTTAGTGACATAATAATGAAATCACATAGAAGTCTTAGCAAATATCGCTCAATGAACCTTACCTGGAGGAGATTGACATATAAAACCTCAAATTTGTGTTGTTTCACGGAATGCAGAAATACACACAAATCCCCTAAGGAATAGTCACAACGGAATAAAAGAAGTAAAAAACTGAATCACCTTCGTATCTGTGAAGGTCTACGATCAATCTGGTTTTGGATCCATCTCCTTTCCCATCCTTTCACAAATCATACAATTGTTCACAGATATTTCTAACATATGCAAAGATACAAGCACAAAAGGTACACTTACATGAGGGATTTGAATGCATCTGACTCCCTCAATCTAAAACTCTGCCTGGCCCACGGAAGAGGGATCCCAAAGCCCGGACACACGGCTGATGCGTACCTCAGGGAGTGTCTGTATCCCCAACTCCCCATAGGTCGTTCTTATGGTTATCCGCAATATGCACAACCTCTTTAGGTTTCATGCCTAACAACTCACGGGCCTTCAATCATCAATAGAAAGATAGTCTAGAATGTGACAAATCCAAGTTCAGAGGAGAAACATAAATACAAAGGCACGATAAGCTATAAAAGATTGAAATTCGTGTACATACTGCCAAAAACTTCAGAATCAATGCTCCTCTCTTGGACTTTCTATTTAGTGTCACAAAGAACAAACAAACTATCTCATTCATATCCGATAAAATAAGTTTTAATGATCCAAGACCACATAAATCATGGGACCAGTACAGTTACTAAGAAGTTTTTACCCAAAAATAAAGTACAATTTGTGCTGGAGGAACGCCGGAGACACAATCCGAATAACTTCCATCAATAGAATGACATATATGCTTTCATGTATAATTATGTATCTCTGGTGGGATCCAACACTACACTTGCGTAAATAAATAAATTATTTGGGCCAGAGAAACATCACATATATACCAGCAATAACATTATGTTACAAGATCAGCGGACCATATTGGTCAGAGATTCATAACCAAAGTAAAAAAATCATTATCAATCAGTGAAGTTAAGTATCCCATGAATGGAAATCTACTGTGATAAAGAGAGCAGATCTCAGTGGATTTTCACACACCACATAGTCAGGATCAGTGCACCGGAGAAATTGATCTGGAAATACACCAACAATGTCTAGGCAATACATATATACATACCAGCCGCTCGGATGTACTATTGACTCAACATTGCCCAGCTCAACTATGAGTTGCCCGTGCCATCATCTTAAATAATGCAAACAATTATACCCAAGTAGATCTGATCACCCTGACAACAAATAACAGTTTATATGACAATATCAATATTCGTTGGTCCCTCCAATCATTCCTTCCCTCCACCGCTACAGCTCGTTGTTGATCTATGTGCAAAACTCAACTTCTAGGGGGAAAATGTAAAATTGTAAAAGACCTCATAGTGTCATCAATGGAAGTTACTACCATAATGCAGACAAGACCTGTAACGATCCATCTACAATGGGTTGTCACAGTAAGAAAAGGAGCTTGAATTGAATGTTGTCATCTAGAAACCTGTATCCTTGAATATCGCATGAAAATGAAACCAAGCTCATAGTTGGACGTGACAACCCATATTCATTTTGTTCTTGAAAAAGACGTATTGCCTTGTATTTTTATTCATAGAATATAATTCCACTACCGCAGAGTGTTTGAATATATCTGAAACTGTGATCCAGATAATAATACCACAAAAAGAGAGATTTAAGCGTCACAAACTGTATACATGTCTAGATTGTCGAGTAGCTGAATGTAAAATGCATATATAACCAATAGGAAGAACACTTAGTATGTAAGATCGAGAGTAAGCAGTGCAAAAAAGAAAGATTTAAGCACTAAAATTTATAGAAAAACCTAATTTTCAAAGTAGCTGAATCTAAGATGCACATATAGCTGATATTTCAACCAATTATGTAACTATCTAAAACATACCTGAATTCATGAGACACTTTTACTATTGATCAAGTGCTTGTCTGTAAACTAAATTTCTAATCTGGGTAGTTGGTGCCTAGTTTTCATCAACAACAAGTATTTGTAATCTCTCTCTCTCTTGATGTCCATGAGAAAATACAGATCTACCATGTCTAAGGTCTGATATTGACTTTTGCTGATGGTCGGTCACATTATAGAGAAAATCTAATTTCTGAAGTAGCATAATCTAAGATGCACATATAGCTAATATTTCAACCAATCATGCAACTATGCAAAGCATACCTAATCCATGAGACACTTTTACTACTGATCAAGTGCTTGTCCATAAACTATGTTTCTAATTTGGTTAGTTGGTGCCCTATTTTCATCAACATCAAGTATTTTTAATCTCTCTCTTGATGTCCATGAGAAAATACAGGCTTTAGTACAGATCTACCATGTATAAGGTCTGATATTGACTTTTGCCAATGGTCATCACATTATAGAGAAATCTAATTTCCGAAGTAGCGGAATTTAAGATGCACATATAGCTGATATTTCAACCAATCATGCAACTATGTAAAACATACTTGAATCCATGAGACACTTAATTACTACTGATCAAGTGCTTGTCCGTAAACTATGTTTCTAATTTGGTTAGTTGGTGCCATATTTTCATCAACATCAAGTATTTTTAATCTCTCTCTTGATGTCCACGAGAAAATACGGGCTTTAGTACAGATCTACCATGTCCAAGGTCAGACATTGACTTTTACCGATGGTCGCCACATTAATGGGCACATAAAACTTGTATTCATGATTATATGTGATATACTTTATGGTTCTATTTCCTCTAAGTTCACAATATGAAAAAAAATTAGGAAAATGGCAACAACAATTATTTTTTATCTTCTTAATTCTAGCATTGAACGACATGATGAATAAAAAAATAGCAACTAGAGTTTTGATATTCAGAAGCCATCCATTAATAGAAGAGATCGAGCAAAATAAAAATATGTATGATTGCCTAATAAGCCTGCAACTTAGATTAAGAACCAGCTACAAGATTATCAACTCTCGTAGCACACGTTGGTTGCTTCATAACTCCAAGTAACAATTGGTCTACTTATAACCCCAAGGAACAAACTAAAGTACCAAGGGTGAACCAAAACTGAAGTGTTACATCCACATATGATAAATAAATAAAGGTTCCTCCACATGTACTAAATTACCAAGGGTGAACCAAACCTGCATTTTCTGCATCCACATATGACAATGAAGGAAGAAAACAATCTATCTAGGAAGTAGAAATATTTATCCATGCGGCTAAAGTGAGTAAATATGGCGTGAACTGAATCACCTTATGCAATCATAAGAACCATAACAACCGAACACTCGTCTACTCATCGGTGCTTACCTAGACAGTCCAAGACACCAATGGCTGATGTCGACGGAGGTGTCTAACAATAAGACTCTGATAGGAGGCAACAACGCTAGAGCTGAATAACAGGCCACAGCCACCGACCACACCCTGCGTGGAGGCAGCGACGCCCACGGTGAATATCGAGCGGTGGCGGATCCTTGCGATGAAGTGGGATCTCGGCATCGTACCCCACGTCCTGCAACGATGGTGCTGCACCGTGCGGTGGCTGACACTCCACCACCAGCAGGCATGTGGGGAGATCCCGGCGAGATCGTCAGGGAGGTGGTCGGTGGCAACGCGTGGGTCGTGGAATCCACTAGGGAGGAGGAGTGTGTCGAGTTGGGGGGGAAGGGTTTCCGCTGCTGGGTTGTCGTTCCTTTCTCTGACAAGATCATTGGGCCTGGACCAGTTGGACGCCTACGGGTGCGAGAGGACGGAACGACTCGGCGAAGGCTGGTCATAGTGGGAGTATCATAGTACTAGTATCATGCATATGATACTAGTGTATGATACTACCTTTCTAGTGGTTAGTATCATCTAGTAGTATCATAGTATCATTGTATTTAATTTTTTCTACAATCTCAATGCAATTGTGTGTATGAGATGTATTGGTCATTAAATTACCTAGTTTCACGTGCTATGATACAGTATCATATTATGATACTACTAACACCTCTCTCTTCATTAATTGTGGCGCCACATCAGATTTTTGCCAAGGTGGCATGCATGATACTCCTTATGATACTCCCACTAGGACTAGCCGAAGGGAAGCGACGTATTCGTTGACAACGAAAAAATAGCAACTGGAGTTTTTATATTCAGAAGCCATCCATTAATAGAAGAGATCGAGCAAAATAAAAAGATGTATGATTGCCTGATAAGCCTACAACTTAGATTAAGAACCAGCTACAAGATTATCAACTCTCGTAGCACAGGTTGGTTGCTTCATAACTCCAAGTAACAATTGATCTACTTATAGCCCCAAGGGACATACTAAAGTACCAAGGGTGAACCAAAACTAAAGTGTTGCATCCACATATTACAAAGAAAAAAAGGTTCCTCCACATGCACTAAATTACCAAGGATGAGCCAAACCTGCATTTTCTGCATCCACATATGACAATGAAGGAAGAAAACAATCTATCTAGGAAGTAGAAATATTTATCCATGCAGCTAAAGTGAGTAAATATGGCGTGAACTTAATCACCTTCTACAATCACAAGAACCATAACAACCGAATACTCATCTACTCATCGGTGCTTACCTAGATAGTCCAAGACACCGATGGCTGACATCGATGGAGGTCTCCAACAATGGGACTCTGACAGGAGGCAACAACACTAGAGGTGAATAACAGGCCGCAGCCACCGACCCACCCTGTGTGGAGGTAGCCACGCCCACGGTGAATACTGAGCGGTGGCGGTTCCCTGCGATGAAGTGGGATCTCGGCATTGTACCCCACTTTCTGCAGCGACGGTGCTGCACCACGCAGTGGCTGACATCTCCACCGCCAGCAGGCCTATGGGGAGATCCCGACGAGATCATCAAGGAGGTGGTCGACGACAGCGCGTGGGTCGTGGAATCCACTAGGGAGGAGGAGTGTGTCGAGTTAGGGGGAAGGGTTTCCACTGCTGCGTTGTCGTTCCTTTCTCTGACAAGATCATTGGGCATGGCCCAATTGGACGCATGCCGGTGCGAGAGGACGAAACGACTCGGTGAAGGGAAGCGACATATTCGTTGAGGACGGAACGTGAATTTTTTTTTAGGTAGTCTCTATCTCTACTACTTAAAAAGAACGATTTTCCTCTGTTTTCTCCGGTCGCTGTTTTCGTCCAACAATTTTCTAAATAAGACCATTTTAGCCTCCCACCTTCTAAACTATTGAAAACGCCGTCTCCACCAATGAGTCGAGAGCTTTGTGGTCAATCCTGTCTCGCACGAAGCGCTCAATCAACATAAGTCAATCCCCTCCTTTCCTCTCCCAAACCCCCACGTACTAATCTCCTCATAATCCCAACTCCCTCACGACTCCCCACCTCCGTCCCCTAGACCAGCCACCGGCGGCGCCCTCCCAACTCGGCCACCGCTGGTAGAGGCCTCCTCCCGCACTCCTCATACCCTATCCAGACGCCGGTCGTGGAGGAGGCCGGGGTAAAACTCGATCACGATATGCTGATTGGGGGTTGTCGGGTCTCAGGACTAGCTGGTCGTTCTTGGTCGAAATCCGACCAGTTTTGGACAGGAATTGATACGGGGAGAGGTGGTGAGGGCCTGGCCACGAGGAATCGTTCCGGGGCAGTGATGGCTCGGCGGATTATATCCATGTCCGCTGGAGGGGAGAGAAGGACAGGCTGCCTGCAAGACCAGAGGAGAGAGAGAATCGAGGTGGGCTGTTTTAGAATTGACGATGTGATTTCAACCGGAATTATACGATGGTGAGTGGTGATTGCCTAGTGGCCAAAGATCCTGTGTTCTTGATTCATTTAGCTTCGCCGTTTGAGTTTCATGCCACTGTAGAGATATTGCATGTATCCAGACCGTCTTGTTTTGACTCTTCGTTTGGATCTCTGATCCACAGACCACAACTCTCTGTTGGCCTTGTAGGATCTCTTTTGTTTTATTTGCTCGGCGATTATTTCTCGGACAGTGAGCGAGGAGCTACGTGAGGTTGGCGTTGTATAGAGCAATTCGTAGGAACATAGATGTGGCCGAAAGGTTGGTACTCAGGACTATGTGAGTGTACATGGTGAATCTATCATACTATGTTGCGGGAAGATTTCAAAGAGTAGGCCACAAAGGCGAAGACCCTGCCCACGAGCACTTTTGGTCATTACCAGCTTTTATACTCTAAAGACTCTACAAGCAAGCCACCGTAGGGATCGTGAATACAGGTACAATATATTTTTAAACGTCAAGTAGCTATTTTGTTTTATCTAGTTCTTTTGTGAATGAGAGCATAACTCTTAACTGGGCACAATTTATAAATGCTGCAATTTCCTATCATGATATCTTTAATTCATGGAATATGCCATGAGAGCATATATGAATGTACTTAAACATGAAGAGAACCATGGAAATTGCATCTCTTTTGGGTATGTAATATGCCTATGTACAGATTTCAGAATTAATCATTGTCGACCGACGGGCAACGGAAGAGGAGCCATGGGTTGTCGCCAGTGGTCGTCCTATACACGTGGGAGGTGGGAATGATTTGGAGTCCAGGTGTCTCCTTGGATGGCTGGTACATGGATGCCGAACTTGGTTGACTTTGCAGGCTTGCGACAGATCTGAAAGCAAGGTAATTCAATCACGATAACATGCAACAAAACATGCTTAGGTATTTGTCTGCTGATGCCACAAATTGTTCCCGTCGATGCTATCCCTGTAATTTGGATGGTTCTCAAAATTTTCTCCCAATACGTCAATACTTTCAGTGAGTACAGCCACTATTTACAAAAATCTAAGTATCACACGACCGAATATATAAGGATTCATGGGAAAGGCTAGAAAACTAATGTGTTAGTTCTTAGTTACGATTATAGATTAGCAGGACCATTCAAGATGCATTAGTTATACAAATAAAGGACAGAAATGGGTGCACTGTTTGGTATCATTATAATCGGCCTCGGCGCTACAGTGGAAATTAATCAAGGACAGTAGTTGTGGCCATTATTTTTGTGGATAGTCACTAGAGTATTTTCATATCGCACTTGCACGATTTAGATGGTAAACAGGAACAACTAATGTATTAGTGTGCCTGTCATCGTCACTGAACAAGGAGCCTAGAGGAGTATTGATGGCTCGTGTATTAAAAAGCTCGTTGGGGAACCCAAGAGAAAGGTATGATGAGCACAACAGCAAGTTTTCCTCAGTTATGAAACCAAGGTTTAATCAAACCAGTAGGAGCAAGGAAACACCTCAAAAGTGTTGCTAGCTGAGCCTTGGCAGGGCGCACTACCGGTGCTAGTAGCAACGTGGAGACCTGCACGACACAACCACAGAACTTTGTCCCCAACTTGCGATGAAGTTGTCAATCTCACCGTGTTTTGCTGAAAACAAAGGATTAAACGTATCGAATGGAAGGAAGTAATAGTTTGTAGAAAGTAAACACAAAGCAGTAAACAGTTTATAGATTGTATGTAAAAGTAAAGGACTAGGATCCATAGTTCACTAGAGGTGGCCTCTCCTTAGATAGATAACATGTTGGGTGAACAAATTACAGCGAGGCAATGACAAACATCGAGAAAGCAAAACATGCATATACTAATCATCTTGACTCCTTTGGAACTTGATTGGGCATTACAACATTATACATAGACCGCCATTCAACTGTATCTATGACTAATAATCCACCTTTAGGTTATCATCCAAACCCCCTCTAGTATTAAGGTGCAAGCAACAGATTATTGCTTTATGAATTGTGTGTAATGTAAACAATACGATTGTTCTATGAACAAAGGATTGTTGTTTTCTCCCTAGTAGCAACATCGCATCTAGTATCTTAGAGATTTCTGTCACTTCCCCAGATTACCAGAGGCATGAACCCACTATCAAGCATAAATACTAACTCTTGGAGTTGCTAGCATCTACTTGGACAAGATAGCTACTAACAACAGAAAGCATGCAAGATCACAAATAACAAAGACATGATAGAATCAATAATCAATCTGAAATAGCATCTCAATATCCATTGGATCCCCGCAAACACAACATGCAGAATTACAAATAGATGATCTTGATCATGAATGGAGCTCACAATATCTGAACATGAAAGCACAAATGAGGAGAACCAGCCATCTAGCTACTACATGGATCCGTAGTCCAAGGATGAACTACTCAGGCATCACACGGGAGGCTTGCATGGTGATGAAGAAGGCCTCCAGGGTGAATTCCCCTCTCTGGCAGGGTGCTGGGAAGAGCTTTAGATTCCTCCCGATCTAGGGTTGGAGATGACGGCGGCTACAGAATCTTTCGTGGATTTTTGATCGAGTACTTAGGGTTTTCGTCCCGAGGGCATCTTATAGGCGGAAGGAGAGGCTGAGGGCGTGCTTGGACTGGCCACACCACCCCCTGGCGCGGGTCAAGCCTAGTCGCGCGGCCAGGTGGTGTGGCCGCCCTCTGGCCCTTTTTCCGTCTCGTATTCTGGCATCTGATGACTTAGGGAAAGATAGGCACTTTGGCTTTTGTCCTGTCAAATTCCGAGAATATTCATTTTCTGACTTTCCTGAAACCAAAAATAGCAGAAAACAGGCAGCTGGCACTATGGCTCTTGTTAATAGGTTAATCCAAGAAATCATATGAAAACTACTTCAAAGCGTGGACAAAACACAAGAAACTGGATAAAACCAAGCATGGAACATCAAAAATTATAGATACATTTGCAATGTATCAACATCCCCAAGCTTAACTCTTGCTCGTCCTTGAGTAGGTAAGTGATAAAAAGAAAAAATAATTCTTGAGGTGACATGCACCATCAAAGACTTGATCAAAGTATTTGTAAAAACATTCAAAGTTGGGATCATAGTACTTCAATCATAACATGAAAGACAAAGTTCTAGCAATAAGACAAAGAAACTATGTTGCAACATGAAAAGGCACAAACAAAAGATTCATGAATAACAATGCTTTGCAAGATGTTTGTTTGTTTCACATAAAGAAAACATAGCATAATAGTATTCAGCTTGTCCCTCATAGAGTAGCAAATATAAATGCACAGGACACCTTCAAAGTTCATAGGAGTGACTAGATACAAATAGTTTAAAACAAGCAATATCAAGTTATGCATCAATCAACTAGTCTTGGGACAATGCACATAGAACTAAGAATGACCACTATGCTCTCAAAGTAGGTGTATAAAGGTAGAAGGTGGAGACTCAATATAATGGTGTAAGAAATTAGGAAGTAGGGATTCAAGTCTCATAAAGAGCTTCCAAAAATTATGGTACTTATAGTTTTCAGCTCTCATTGCCCCTATCATAAGCATCTTGAAGGTGATTAAGGTTAAAGTGAACAAACTATGGTGTACGTGCATGACGAAGTATAAGTTAGAAATCTCATGTCCCTTGTATACGAGGGCCGCTCCTCATGCTACTCAAGTTTAGTCACCCGTAAGTTCTTGTCATCGTAAGTACATGTGTATCATAGAGAACCGCCAACGGGGTACCCCTTGCCCGATGATACGGAAGAATCCCCATATCAAAATGACAAGGCAAGCATACAACGAGCATCTCAGCAATCTTCTTATTTACCATGGGAATATGGTGCTTTTTTCTATCTTTCCTCTTTTCATAATATCATTTTTTTCCTTTTCTCTTTTTTCTCAATATAGGACTCCTTTTTTTATAAGAAGAATGCTTCATAGACAGCTCATTATGGTTACGTTGCAGGTTTCCACCGTGTCAGCATGGATTAGACCAGCGGCCCAGGCGTTTCTCTAACACATATACATAACTCCATGGACTTACAAGCTCCCCTTTCATTTCACACCGACGACATCCATATACAAAAGAGCATGATATCAACTAGGTACAAGTACCAAGTGCAATGTTGAAAGCGTTCCCCATGACAGCATGGTTCTGCTAATTCCCAACAAATAAGTGCAAGCATGTACAACATAGACGACACAATGGTTCAAGTTTATTAAGGGCAAGAAAAATAAAGTGTGCCATCAAGTTCGTGAGAGCTTTAATCACTAGTTTTCTCATAACAAGTTTAATTTGGAAGGTAAACAAAAGCATAAATATACTTGAAATAGCATAAGCTAGTAGGTAGGTATGGTGAAATCTTTGGAATAACTTGGTTTAAGGAGTTGGATGCATGAGTGGAACTCATACTTGGTTGTGGAGGCTAGCAAAAGACTGGGAGCGACAAACTAAGAGAGCAATAATGGCCATAATCATGTAGAGCGACAAAACATCATTGGTCAAAGCATAAAGTGATACTACAAGTTGAAAACTAAAGGATCATAAAGGCTATGGTGACTTGAGATAGTCATAACATGGTGTGAGCATGCGCCAAGTCAACCCAAATAAAATATCAAAGGAGAATACCACTATACTATGCTTTTAATATGCTAAAACAACGTATGATTCATCCAAGGCACATTGAGCAATCTCAATTGTTTATAACAAGTCATGCTACAGCAAAGAATACTAAGCATAAAGCCAAAACAATATCAAGCATGGCATGACAAAGCATAGGCCACAGTCAAAAACGAGCTCTTTTTACCACATAAGTATGAACTTTCCTACTCTTTTGCAAACCAAACCAAACTATTTGAAAACCAATGTATGAAAGAGGGGGTCCAACCAATTTATTCAGAAAACTAAGCAAACAAAAAAAACAAAACGAAAACAAAAAGGAAGACGCTCCAAGAACAACACAACTGTGCATGAAACAATAAAAATGAAGCATTTGGAAGAAACCTGGAATTTTTATTGATGAAGAGGGGGATGCCTTGGGCATCCCCAAGCTTTGACGCTTGTACTTCTTGGATATTTCTTAGGGTGACACGCGTGGCATCCCCAAGCTTGAGCTTTAGTCCATCCTTCATCTCATTACTCATTCCTTCCATACACCTGAAAATTTTCCTTCATACAAAACTTCACACAATCTTTATTAGCAATGTTAGTGCACTCAAGATAAATAAGTATTAAGGTTCAGTTCTAACACCAAATAAACTTCCATTAGAACACTAGATACTGTATAACTTCCCTCAAAAAGCTCAATTTCCCAAAGGAACTCAAAAAAGAACCAACAAGAAGCAAATGCAGAAAATGGCAGAAATCTGTCAAAACGGACCACCAGGTAAAGATGAATTTTTTCGAAGACCTTCTGTTGCCCAAATCAAAAAGTGTTGCACTAACGAAAGTTAGATAACAACCTGGGGCAGAATCACGAAACTTCACGACTCAAACTTACGTTTAGAGATTTTACACGAATTTTTACGGTGAAGCACAGAAATCTGTTTCGGGACAGCAACTTTCCCAATCATTACTTCTCTTTCATTAGAGGTTACTCTTGGCACAAAAAGCAAATAAAAAGGATAAGGAGCGGTTATTACTGGAGTAATAACTTCCAAGACTCATATACAACTTTTAGGTTATCTCCCAATAAGTACTTTTCTTTAACGCCTTTAAGTTAGGCATAAGAAGCAAGAAAGGATCAAGTGTTCTCAAATGAAGAAGCATTACCTTTCTTGAGTGGGAGTTGATATTTAATGGTGCCTTCTTTCATATCAATAATGGCACCAACAGTTCTAAGAAAAGTTCTTCCCAAAGTAATAGGACAAGAAGCATTGTATTCAACATCCAATACATAGAAATCAACAGGGACATAGGCATTGTTAACCATAATAAGAACATCATTAAGACTCCCCATGAGTTTGTTTTTAGCATTATCATCAAGTGGGACATTCAAATAACAATCTTCAAGTGGAGGCAAATCAATCATATCATAAATCCTTCTAGGCATAATAGAAACACTACTATCAAGATCACATAAAGCTTTGAAATCAAAGTCATTCACTTTCATATTAATGATGGGTTCCCGACCATCTTCTTGTTTTATAGGAATAGAAGCTTTATGTTTCATCTTTTCTTCTTTAATCTTTATGAGAGCATCAGTAATGTGTTTTGTAAAGGCCATGTTCATAGCACTAGCATTAGGACTTTTAACAAGCTTTTGTAGGAACTTAATAACTTCAGAGATATTGCAACCATCAAGATCAAAATCAAATTTATCATCTAGAGTAGTAGAACTATTACTAGCCTCAACACTAGTGGTGGTGATAGTAGAAACACTAACGTTTCTAGCAATTTCATCTTCTCTTTCCCACTTAGCATGTAATTCAGCTATTAGTCTAACATTTTCATCAATTCTCACTTGTATGGCAATAGTAGCTGCAAAGGGATTATCATTAATTTCAGGTTTAGCAGCCATTTTATTAATCAATGAAGATTGAGCTTCAGACAGAGATGATATATTCCTTTCAGAATTAGAGAGTTTCAATTGTAAACTAGGAATTTCCCTATTTAGATTCTCAAGTTGATGGCTAATGCTCTTCAAAACGGTAGATTATTCCTCCATAGTTTTAGTAAATAGTTTATTTTGCTCATATTGCATTTGCATGAAGTTTTTAGTGGCTCTCTCAACTTATAAAATTCTTCCTTCACTAGGTAATCCAGGTTTACCATTATAACCATAAGTATTATTAGGAGGGTAGGGCCTATAATTGTTATTACCATAAGCATTGTTGCCAAAATTATTATTTCTTATGAAGTTCACATCAACTTGCTCTTCTTGAGCAACCAAAGAGGCTAAAGGAACATTATTTGGATCAATATGGGCTTTCCCATTCATAAGCATAGACATAATAATATCAATCTTATCACTCAAGGAGGAGGTTTCCTTAATAGAATTTACCTTCCTACCTTGTGGAGCTCTCTCAGTATGCCATTCAGAATAGTTAACCATCATATTATCTAGAACTTTTGTTGCAGCACCCAAAGTAATGGTCATAAAGGTACCTCCAGCCGCAGAATCCAATAGGTTCCTTGAAGAATAGTTCAATCCTGCGTAAAAAGTTTGGATGATCATTCAAGCAGTCTATCCATGAGTGGGACAATTCTTAACCAAAGATTTCATTCTTTCCCAAGCTTGATCAACATGCTCATTATCAGATTGTTTAAACTTCATTATTTCACTTCTCATAGATATAATCTTAGCAGGAGGATAGTATTTTCCAATGAAAGCATCTTTGCACATAGTCTAAGAATCAATACTATTCCTAGTTAAGGAATTCAACCATTCTTTAGCTTTTCCTCTCAAAGAGAAAGGAAACAATTTCAGTTTAATAATATCACCATCTACATCCATATGCTTCTGCATCTCACAAAGTTCAACAAACTTATTTAGATGTGCATCAACATCTTCATTACTAATACCAGATAATTGTTCTCTCATAACAAGATTGAGTAAAGCAGGTTTTATCTCAAAGAAAGTATCTTCAGGCATAGGTGGAGCAATAGGTGTGCTCATAAAATCATTGTTGTTGGTGCTAGTGAAGTCACACAACTTAGTGTTTTCAAGGGTAGTCATTTTTTTGTGTTTTCAAATAATAAAGAAAACTAGTAAAACTATTTTTTTTGTTTTTGACAAAGAAACAAGCAAACAAAGCAAAAAGAAACTAAGCAAAACAAAAACAACAAAGTAAAGAGATTGGTTATGAGGGACTCCCATTGTGAAGATGTCCTTGACTCCCCGGCAACAGCGCCAGAAAAGTGCTTGATGGCTCGTCTATTAACAATCTCGTTGGGGAACCCCAAGAGAAAGGTATGATGAGCACAGCAGCAAGTTTCCCTCAGTTATGAAACCAAGGTTTAATCAAACCAGTAGGAGCAAGGAAACACCTCAAAGGTGTTGCTAGCTGAGCCTTGGCAGGGCGCACTACCGGTGCTAGTAGCAACGTGGATACCTACACAACACAACCACATAACTTTTTCCCCAACTTGCGATGAGGTTGTCAATCTCACCGTGTTTTGCTAAAAACAAAGGATTAAACGTATCGAATGGAAGAAAGTAATAGTTTGCAGAAAGTAAACACAAAGCAGTAAACAATTTATAGATTGTATGTAAAAGTAAAGGACCGGGTGTTGGGGATATACTTTTTGGGTATCCTCACAGTTCCTCACTGACCAGGGTGGCCCACTTCGGGTTAGAGCTTTGCTTCACGGGCGGCCCAGTCAGGGAGAAAGACGGAGTCCAATCCGGCTACGGGAAGGCCCAGAAGACTTACCGACTTAGGCCCATAATGTTACTTGTATTTCAAGATGTACTCTGTAACCAACTCTTAGTCGTAGCCAGATAGATCTCTCATGTAAACCCTAGGCCGGATATCTATATAAGCCGTCCTAGGGAGAGCCTTTAGGGCACTCAATACTTTAGACCCTCAACTCGCACAGGCGAAACCCTTGTAACCCTTATTCCGGCTCTACCGTATTACTGGATTGCTAGCAGGAGTAGGATCCGTCCAAAGCCGGCGGATTCGAACCTGGGTAAACGTGTGTGCTCACCGTCCCGGAACACCGTACGTCTCACACCCCTCTCTTCCGCACGCCTCAAGGAACCCCTCATGGTGTACTTGTCCTCAATCCGACGACAGTTGGCGCCCACCATGGGGCAAGTGAGCTTCGGATCTACGTTCCGAGCGGAATCTGCAAGAATCGGAATCGGCGAGACTATCGCCATCGGTCACATCCTCTACGCCAGCGACGTCACTCTCATCGTTCTTGACGAGACTTGGATTCCGGCTAGGGAGGTAGTGACTGTCTACACAATCATGTCTTTTGGCGAGATCGATGTTTACATCGGTTTCGCTGAACTTGCCCAACCCACCCCAGCGGTGATGATAGAGGCAGAAGAATCTTCTGGGTCCCCTTTGTCCGCGGAGGCGGCAGAGTTCCGGACCTCAGAAAACCCTAATCCCACCCAGCTCGCACCAGTTGCGGAGATAGTGGACAAATCCGAGCCTGAAGAAGACCTAGCGGTCCAAGTCGAACCTGGAGTGGATCTTCCTAGAGAAGCCGGATCCTAGATCGACCCACCCGTGGAAGTCGAAATTCAGGAGGAACATAACAACGAAACTGATTCCGGCTCCGATGACGCCGGGACACACATGCCTTTCCTGAGGTACACACTAAGACGTATGATACTGCAAGGCGAAAGCGCAGATGCAATCCTCGAGACCATCAAAAGTTTCGACATGGCTGATCGTGAAAGCCGCAGGTACCTCAGGAAGCACGCGTCGCACTTTGTCGGATACGTGGGATCCGGATCCGGCTCTGCCGATGCTGGAGAAAACACCGACTCTATGCTGGAGGAAATTGGAACAAACGCCGTTGTTCCCGCATCCTCGGATGAATCTATGGCGTCAGCAGATTTCCGAAAGTTCTCCATGGAATATAAAGAGGAGTATAACTCCAAAGCTGCAGAGGAAGGAGAAGCCATGGATGAAGGATCCGGGGAACACTCTCCCAAAGTGCAGGATGACATGGACGTCGGAGATAATCCAGAGGTCCAGATGTCTGAAAGTACCAATCAGAGCTTGAGTCCTGGAAACGGACCCAAAGCCGTCTTTGCTACCGGCGCTGCCAAGAAGGCAAAGAAGAGGAACAAGAAGAACAAGACCCCGACAAAAGACCCTCTGACAGAGGAGGTGATTGTCGAGGAATACGAAGAAGACTCGGATGGAGCACTTATCCTAGAAGAGCCGGAAAAACAAGAATCGGTGGATGGACACGTGATCACCGAAGGTGCGCGTAAACTCATCGATGCTGCATTAACCACACCTATCCCTACAACCGCAGAACTTACTGCTGAAGAGCTGGCTGAAAGGGCCCAAGCCCTAGAAGCGCGTCGTCAACAACTCCTCGATGAAGCCAAAAACATCGAGGTGGAGAAGAAACGCATGGCAACTAAGGACTACATGTCTCGGTTGCATCAGAAGACACGGAAGCGTCACACCGATGACGACCAATTCCCACATGTCCGTGCCGTCCTTTTTGGGGATGAGATGGGAAAGCCATAGAAAGATAGCAAAGGAGATTGGGTTTACCCAACCCCAGTACAGAATACCATGGCGGCCCGAGAAATTCTATCGGCTAATCCAGGACCAGAGGAGATCCGTTTGGGTATCAAACTACTCAACAAGGGACTAGAGCAGCAAAAGGTCGCCCTGTCCGGAAGTCAAAAACTGGTCTCGGATTCCGACCAATGTCGCACAGATCCGGCTTGGGCTGGCATAAGATCCCATTACGTCCGGGCACAGTATCATCGCCCCGAACGCCAGGAAGACAATTATTCAAGAACCGGATCATCAGGATAGCATCACAGAACTACGTGTAACTAGAGCAACGTCGCTCCAGCGGCCAAGAAAGATGCCACTGCTGCACTGAATCCGAGGAACCCTAACCGACGAGAGTCTAACGATCGAAGGGGAGAAGATAAAGAGAAACATCGGGAGGAGGATCGTCAAAAAATGCCACCTCCTAAACATGCAAGCCGTCTGGCTAAGCCTCACCATGGTGGGAATGACAGACGAAGAAACGACGGAAACCATGCTGGGACAAGCTGGCAGGGGGCTCGTCGTAGTCAAGATCCTCCCCGGAACCGGAATAATGACGCTCCGGACGGAGGCCGGCGATCAGCCGGAAACAATTCAGCTGCCCCACCCTATCCACCAAGCAGTCATCACAATGGCTCCCAAGGAGGACGACATGGCGGAGGAGGTGGTGGCAGAAGCCGAAGTCCAGCTCCAAGGCACCGCAGTCACAGCCGGCATTCGGGACGATCTCTATCCCCGAACAACGCAAGGCACATGATCAATTCCAACATAGAGGCGCGGCGCTACGAAAACGATGACATCTACGTGGGCCCAAAGTGCTTCGGACCACGCATCAGAGCTACAAAATTCCCGGAAGGATTTGCTATCTCAAGGCATATCCAAGCTTACAACGGCATTGCTCGGCCAGATACCTGGCTTCAGGATTTTTTCTAAGCTTGCTGCATCGCCAAAGGCGGAAACAACCTGGTCGCAACCCGATATCTCCCACTTATGTTGCGGAAGACGGTGCGATCATGGCTCAATGAACTTCCAGAGAACACCATCCATAACTGGTATGACATGCAAAGTGCGTTCTTTCGGAATTTCAAAGGCACATATCGGAGGCCCTGTACGGTTGGAGACCTACAGCGTTGCACCCAGAAAGCCGAAGAAACTTGCCGGGATTACTTCGGACGATGGATCGACACCAAGAACTCATGTGACGGAGTAAACGATCAAACCGCGATTGAAGCTTTCATCGCAGGACTCCCAAGTGGTCTACTACGTCACCGCTTGAAGTGTGACAAGGTTACTGATTTGGGAGAGATGATAGAAACAGCGAGCAAGTATGCAGATGCTGACGACGATGCAGAGGGATTACTCAACGTCCTAGCTGTGCCTCAGTCGGCAAGACAACCAAAGAAACAAGCTCAGAAGCGCAAAAATACCTTGGAAGAAAACCCCAGCACAGAAACAGCGGTGGTTACTACTGTTTCCGGGTCTGGAGGACGAGGAGGACGCGGCGGAGGCTGCGGGCGTGGCCGTGGGACTTCAAGAGTCCAAGGTAGAGGAGAACAGCAACTAGGTAAAACCTATTCTTGGGCCGACATTACCAATAACCCATGTGTGCATCACCTAGACGCCAATGGGGGCTCATCCCACACAAACGCTGAATGTCGTTTCAATGACGACATCAAAAGAGATGACACCGCGGGTGACGAGGGTTTAACTCATCAGTACCCATTGTTATGGACTTGGGTTTTGGAGAAGGAGGGAGCGCTGGACACATCTATCGGCTAGCAAACAAGCACACAGGGGACAAAGGATTTACCCAGGTTCAGGCCTCGTAGAGGTCCCTACTCCTGCTTGTCTGCTCGTGGAATTATCGAAGGAGTCGAAAGTTACAATGGTGCGTAGATGCAATCTGGCGAGGGTTGTGGAAACTAGGGTTGCGTGTGTCCTCCTCGCCGACCCCTCCTAGCCTTTATATAGATAGGCTAGGTCTCGGGTAGCAGGTCGAGTCGCTTACAAGTTAGGGTTTTTCCCCTTCAAACTTTCTATCTTTAACTTCTTCTTGTTCTTCAAGCAATCGAGAGTCCGTAGGACACTCGAATCCCTTGTTTGGGCCTTGGCGACACCGTGGGCCTGTACGTATTTGGACCGTATATACCAAGCTCGAGTACCTGTAGGGTATACCCATGTCAGTAGCCCCTGAGTGCCCAGTGGAATCGCAGATTCGACTAGGGACTTTTTGAAGTCTTCGAGTGCCTGAACGAGTGCATTTCGACTGCTTTTATTTGTGTCATAGGGATTGTTGATATACGTGCCTGATACAACCAAAGTATCGGTATCAGTTAACCACCTTAGGGTGAAACAACGTAATCTACTCGAACTCGAGTCCCCGGACTCAAATCTAGAGAAGTGCTGGGGTAATTCGACTCAGGCCGCGGAGGTCTTACAGGAGTCGAATTCTAGTTAGATGGGTGTGAGCACTCGACGCGTCCGTCAAGGCATGTTCATCGTACCTGTAGGCACGGATACATTTATGGTAGTGCGCAGCTAAATGTGTTGCCAGGCCTTATTCAGGTCTTACCTTCACGCTGTAAGCGCGACATCCGAATTTTATCATCGCGGAGACGATTCAGGTGACCCAGGAGACGCAGTCTCTTTGTTGGGAAAATTATGAGGCGGTGTCGCCATGAGCTTCGAGTGTGGATGTTATCAACACATAGTTTTCTGTATAAACAATCATAGGGTGCGCGACCAGCGCTCCCTATGGGAGTAGCCCCCGAGTGCTTGGTTGAGTCGAAGACTCAGGCAGGGACTAAATAACTTTTGCGACTGTTGTCGTCTTTTGGTTGCTTGTTTCAGTCGAATTTTTCCAGCGCTCCCTATGGGAGTTACCCATTTCCATAATCGAATCGTATTTCGAATGGCCTGGGTTTGCTTCTGATTACCTTTGTTCCTACAAAAAGAAAAGAAAATCGTAGGGTGCGCGGCCAGCGCTCCCTATGGGAGTAGCCCTCGAGTGCTTGGTGGAGTCGAAGACTCCAGCAAGGACTAAAGTAGTCGAAGTTTTTTGCTGCGTAGCTTTGATGACGTCAGTGCTGACGCTTGTATGACCTCAGTTGCTCGCGTGAGCGAGTTTGACGGGACGTGACGAGCAGTGGGTCCTACTTTCTGACTTTGATTTCACTGGGTGTGCGTAATCTTTATTTTAACTGCGCCTCCTCGATTTCCGCGCGTAATGGGGGTAGTGGAAGGACGGTTTGCGCTTCCCCTTCTCCACGTGTCCAACACAATGTGTGCCACACGTCCAGTAGGGTTTTTCTGAGCCGTTGGATTGCATCTTCTAGGGGTTAAGTAGCGATGCTATGGTGGTAATTTCCCATCTGCGCTCTTTCTTCCTTGCTACCATCGCCATTGCTGCTGCTCTTCTGCTTTTTCCTGCGCTCGTTTCCTCCACAACGCTGGACTATCTCCGCTCGTTTCTGAGCTACTTTCTGCGCTCACATCGCCGCCGTTCAATGGGGAAGAAGAAAGGAGGCGATGTTGCTGATTCCGCGGCCACCATCGCTACGGCGAAGAAGAAGGGTGGCTCCACTGCTGCGAGCACCAGCGCCGCTGCCGGCGGGAAGAAGAAGGTCGCGGGCACCCGCGTGACAAATGGTGCATGGCGCCCTTCCATCATCAAGGCGTCGGATCTCCGTCTTCTTCGCCAAGACGGAGTTATCTCCGCAACAGTCGCCAATGCGCACGTCCCCAGCAAGGAGACCATTCCTGATCATCCCGCTGGTTTTCGAGTGATGTTTCTTGCATTCGTCATTCGTGGTCTTTCCTTGCCTCTCCACCCCTTTCTTAGGGGTCTTCTTTGTTTCTACAGGCTCCAGCTCCATCAGTTGTCCCCAAATTCGATCCTCCACATCACCTGCTTCATCACTCTTTGCGAGTGCTGGCTCGGAATCGAGCCACACTTTGGTCTTTTCAAGCGCATATTTAAATTGAAGCGTCAGTCCGCATCTGGCTCTTTAGTTTATGACGTAGGTGGTTGCGGGATCCACGTCGACCCATCCGCCACCTATTTCGACATCAAGCTCACCAAGTCTGGCCAGGGATGGAGGGACAAATGGTTCTATGTCCGCGATCAGAAGTCCAAAGATGAGCACTTTGGACTCGCACCCTTTGATCCCGTGACTCCCTGCAAGAAGATGCGTTCCTGGAAGAACGTAGTTATGCCTGGCGAACTCGCGGAGACAGACGTGTTGTATCAACGCGTTTGTGACCTCGAGAGTCGCATAGGCGCAGAAGAGGGAGGCTGCGCCCTTATCCGAACATGGCTGCGTCATCGCGTCCAACCCCTTCAAGCTAGAGTCCACCCAATGTTTCAATGGGCTGGCGCTGATGATGCCACTCGCGTGTCTGCCGATGGCATGTCCGCGAGTGAGGTGGACAAGAGGGTTCGACTGGTCAGGAAGTACACTGCCAAGGATGTGCTTCCTAGTGAGCCAGTTGTTCCTCCCTTTGATGCTTCGAATCCTCCTCCTAAGGTATAGTTGTGCTACGCAGTAGCTTATTTTGTCGATTGCTTTTCTATTGCTTACTTGATTTTTGTTGTCTGTATGCAGGATTGGGCAGTATCGCCTTGTATGCCTCCTCTCCCTGAGGGGGTTATTCCTCGTGAAGCCTTGGAAGAGGATGAGTCTAAGTCAACTGTTTCTTCTGATGTGGAGGAGGAAGCCCCCGAGTCCGAGAGTCCGGACCCTCGCAAGCGTTCGTGCAGCAAGGATTCGGACGCATCGTCTCCTTCGACTCCAGAAGGTACGGTCATTGGTGCGGAGTCGCCAATTCCTGCCATCCCTGTGAGGGTTGTGGCACCGTCTTCTCGCAAGAAGATGTGATTGCCTAAGGAGTCTTCATCGGAGTCGGCAGAGGCCACGTTTGATATTGACAAGTTTGACTGGTAAGTTTTCGAGTTCAATTGTTCTTTTTCTTCTTGTTGGCTTGCCCTGGATTTTGCCCTTTCTCAAGGTGGGTTTTGTCTTGTAGTCAAGAGGCGTCGTCATCTTCTGGCGACGTCGAATTTTTGAAGGAATCTGGAGTCACGACCTCAAAGGCCAAGAAAGAGCTTGAGCGTGCTCCTTCCCCTCCAGTGGCGGCCCACTCCGGGCACAACTCTTCCAGCTCTCCTCACGCACGGGAGCATCGAATGGTTGCCCGGATGACGTTACAGCAAACATCTTCGGAGTCATTGGAGGACCATGTAAGTGTAGTTGTTTCCTTCTTTGTAGTGTTGCAGTCGATGTTATATATTTCCTCTGATGGTTCTTTGTTTGTGTGACAGCTCCTTATAAAGGAAGCCGCGCACTTGGCAGAGCAAGTGATGGCGATGGTCCGCCAGCATGCAATGCTGGAGATGCGTCACCGCGTGGTTGAAAGTGAGTGTTCTACACTTACTCTTCTTCGTCTTCTCTTTTTGGTGTAGTCGACTGATAGTCAACTTTTGTTTGTCGTGTAGCTGAGCATAATGCTTTGTTGTGTGACGCCGCCACCTTGGAGAAGACACTGGCCGTGGCTGTGAAGGGTCGCGATGAGGCAATCGCAGCGCGTGACGAGGCGCGGAAGCGTGAAGAGGATATGCGTGCCTCCTTTGCGGCCAGGGAAAAGTTGTTCGAAGAACAACTGCTCTCAGTCGCCAAGGCTCTCTTAGGTACCTTTGCTTGTGGATATTGTTGTCCTTCTCTGTATCTAATGTTTTTGCTGGTGGCGCTGAAGTTTTGATCCATGTATGGCTTCATGTACAGATGCTGGCGATTTGAGCTTTGACCCGCAGGCCCTTCGTCACGATGACGCTCTGGCAGGTGCGGTGTCTGCAGTCGAAGACCGTAGCACCGTCGTCCAAGATATACTTTCCAAGGCCAAGGTCGCCCTTAGTCGCCTCCGGGAGGAGTTGATGCCGAAGGCGGAGCTGGTCGATAATATGGACGAGCTGGCAGAGTCGCTCGCCGGGGGTGTGCCTTCCACCTACAAGAATTCCCTCCGCGCGGCTGGCGTGTCCATGTCACTCGCCATGGTGCAGGCCCACGGAGTCGAGATCGATCCTTCCGCGGTGTCGAAGGCGATGCCTGTTGGCGCGGATGGTCAGCAGGTAGTCTTCGCTCCTTTTGCGACTGCCTGTGCTAAATATGGCCATCACTTGATAAATACTGTTGCGAAGTATTTGGAGGAGCTCCAACGTGCTAAGAAGGCGGCGAAAGCCTCGGCCTCAGGGGCCGGCAGAAAGTCAGTGGCGTCTGACACTACCACGGACTTCATGAAGCCCCCGAAGCCGTCGAAGTCGAAGAAGCCAGCTGCTCCGTAGTTATCTTTTGTAATAGTTGATTGATAGTTCTTTTGGTTTAAGAACATGCCTGCTGGCGAGTGTGTCTGTGAATACTTGTGCCGATCCTAAATGCATATGTTCCCTTTGCCTTTATGTTAATTTGGTCGCCTTATTTGCCTTTGTCTTGACTTGTGGTAGGGTACATCAAGTGATCCCGTGGGGGGAACCCAGGACTCGCCATCTCTTGATGATACAGTGGCACCACCGTGCTCCATGGTAGAGGAGCTATCTTTGCTTTCGCGACTTCATGATCGCCTGAAGCAGCTGGAGCGTGAGTTGCCCCTGATCCGCGGTAGCACAGATGTGTGGAAGTCGAAGGCAGAAAAAGGCGCCGCCCGCGAGCTATATCTGCTTGGCGAGGTGACGCAGCTGGGCGACCAGTTTAAGTGTTAGTTTGCTTATTCTCATCTTTTCCTTTGTAGTTACTCGTAGCGGTACGTTGTACTCATGCTATTGATGCTGCTTCGTGTAGTTGTTAGCGCGCGCCATCCGCAGGAGGAGAAGGATAGAATTGCCATTCGCCTTCATGATCTCACCCAGGAGCAACTTCAAGAGAGTGGATACTTCTGGGTAGATCATGATCGTGCGACAGTGTTGGCGACCCTGCAGGATCGCGCGTCGTGAGTGCTGCTCTTCCTGAAGAAATCGCAGTCATGCTTGAAGAACATTTGTCGGGCGATGTTCCCGCTGGATGATACTCCATCAAGCCTGTTGGCCCTTCTTGCCAAATTTCAAGATCTATCCGCAGTTCGCGAATGCGTGAGGCAACAGTTGGTGGCTGGTGCCAAGGCTGCTCTCTCAATGGTGTGATTGCACAGGCCTGACGTAGATGTCGCCGTCGTTGCGTCTGGGCCACCAGCACCGCCAGCAGGTTCTGCTTGGAATATGGTGCCGCACTACCAGGCGGTGGACAGCCCAGCAGAAGAGATCGTCGACTTCTTTGAGGAACAAACCAACATTCTTCTGCTGCCGTAGTAGCTTTTTTTTGTATCCTGCACGTAAGTGTACTTGTGTTGTAAAGTTTGTATAGGTCTTGTAAATAATTTGTTGCCGTATGTGCATAAAGAGTTTTGTTAGCATGAAGTGCGTTGCACTATGCGAGTCCTTTTCGTTAGCCTTGCCATGTTTTATCTCAGTCCCTTGTCAACCTGTCAGGTGCGTTGCAGCTGGATTGAGGTTGTGTTTAAGGGTTTCGATTGATGTACCAGCTACTCAGGATATCGCGTTTTGGTTCGAAGAACAGATGTGTATAGGGTGGCGCAGCCCCCGAGTATATAAATTGAAAAGGTAAAGGAGAACACAGAGTTTGGGGGCACTTAGCTTTTATTTATTCGAAGAACAGTGCGAGGTACAATGTGCGGCTAAGTAGCCTTATTTGCAATATAAAAGTAAAAACGACTAAGGGTAGAAGCATCGCAGATGTGCGATGTTCCAGGAGTTGGAGTATGCGACTCCTGTCTCTAAATCTTGAAGGCGATATGCGCCACCTGAGATTACTTCTGTAATCACGTACGGTCCTTCCCAGGGGGACTCGAGCTTGAGATGCCCTTGCTGCTTCAGTCGCAAGACCAGGTCACCTTCGACGAAGGATCTGGGGCGAAGCCTCCTGCTGTGGTAGTTGCGCAGGTTCTGTTGGTAGATCGTGGATCTTTCTGTGGCGATTTCTCTTGCTTCATCAAGGAGGTCGACGGAGTCTTCGAGTGCGAGAGATGACTCCTGTTCGCTGTAGGCGACCACGCGTGGCGCTTGTACCGTACTTCGGCGGGTAGCACTGCCTCTGCTCCGTGCACCATAAAGAATGGCTTGTAGCCCGTGGCGCTGTTTAGAGTTGTACGTAGGCTCCAGAGTACGGATTGCAGTTCATCCGGCCAGCAACCCGCGGCTTGTTCGAGTGGTCGGAGGAGTCGCTTCTTGATGCCACTGCAGACGAGCCCGTTTGCCTTTTCCACCTGACCGTTGGTCTGTGGATGCGCTACTGAGGCATAGCTGATGTTGATCCCTAGGTTATCGCAGAATTCTTGGAACTCCTTGGATGTGAAGTTCGTCCCGTTGTCGGTGATGATGCTGTGTGGCACCCCGAAGCGGTACACGATGGACTCAAAGAATTTGACTACGCTGTGCGCGGATTGGTTGGTTACTGGCATGGCCTCGATCCACTTGGTAAATTTGTCGACTGCGACCAAGAGGTAGACGTAGCCTCCTCGCGAGGACCTTGGAAGCTTGCCGACCATGTCGAGCCCCCACTGTGCGAAGGGCCAGGCCAATGGGATTGGTCGTAGCTCTGCGCCTGGCGTGTGCGGCTTATCCGCGAATCGCTGGCAAGCATTGCATTTTTGAACTATGTCCTTGGCGTCACGCATGGTCGTAGGCCAGTAGAATCCAGCTCGTAGAGCTTTGGCAACGAGGGCGCGACTGCCGGCGTGGTGCCCGCAGGTCCCTTCATGGATGTCGAGGAGAACTGCTCTTCCATCGTCCATGGAGACGCATCGTTGTAGCACTCCTGTGATACTGCGTTTATACAGTTTGCCGTTGATAATAGCGAATGCCTTGGATCGCCGCGCGATGTGCCGTGCATCTGTCGGATCGTTCGGTAGCCTCTTGCTAAGGAGATACATGATGTACGGCTGCGTCCATGATTGTTAAATCAGCATGACGCTCATTGGTCCTTCGAGTCCAGTGTCCAGCTCCAAGTCATCGAGTGCCATTGGCTCATTGGGTGGCGTAGCCCCCGAGTCCATTGCTGTGCTTATTTTCTTCTCTGCAGCCTTTGGCTTGATGGAGCATTCGCATATGCGCTCGAGAAATACCCAGGTGGTATGGGGGCGCAGGTAGAGCCTATGTTGGCGAGTGTGTCCACCTCTTCGTTGCTTTCGCGACCTACGTGTCGCAGCTCGCAACCATCAAAGTCTCCTTCGAGTGTATCGTAGAGGTCACGGTACGCGATCATGTTGTCATTTAGTGCGTCGCACTCATGCATTGTTTGGTTGACGACCAACTTGGAGTCGCCATATATGATGAGCCTCTTGGCACCGCAAGCTTTTGCCATCCTCATCCCGTGCAACAGGGCCTCGTATTCAGCCTCGTTGTTTGAGGCTGTGAACTGCATTCGCAGGATATACTTCATCTTGTCCCATTGAGGTGACGTCAGTATGACACCTGCGCCTGCTCCGCCTTTCCGCTTGGACCCATCGAAGTGCATTGTCCAGAGGTAGGACATATCTGGCTTGTCCGGGAGTTGGTTCTCCATCCAGTGCACGAGGAAGTCAGGGAGAACTTGCGACTTGATTGCGTCGTGCTTTTCGTATGTGATGTCTCGTGGAGACAGTTCTATTCCCCAAAGCGCGACTCGCCCCGTGGCGTCGGGGTTATTGAGGATATGTCCCAACGGGGCGTCGCTGACTACCACGATTGGGTGTTCCTGAAAGTAGTGGCGCAGTCGCCGGGCAGTCATAAAGACGCCGTACGCCAGCTTCTGGTAGTGCGGGTACTGCTGTTTTGTTGGCGTGAGGACCTCGCTGAGGTAGTATACCGGGCGTTGTACACCAAGGACCTTGTTTTCCTCAGCCCGCTCGACGATGAGCACTGTGCTGACCACCTGGTTGGTGGCGGAGATGTATAGCAACAGTGGTTCCCTTTCTCGTGGAGTCACCAGCACTGGCGAAGTGGATAGCAGGCGCTTGAGATCTTCGAATGCTTCTTGCGCTTCATTGGTCCACTCGAATTTTTCAGCTTTGCGGAGGAGCAGGTAGAAGGGCAGTGCCTTTTCACCCATCCGACTGATAAATCGACTGAGGGTCGCGATTCGTCCGGCCAGTTGTTGGACGCCTCTTATGTTCTTCGGCTTCTCCATGGCTAGTATGGCTTTTATCTTCTTCGGGTTCGCCTCGATTCCCCTCATGGAGATGAGATACCCGAGTAGTTGTCCAGATGGTACGCCGAAGGCGCATTTGTCTGGATTGAGCTTGATCCGGTAGTGGTCGAGGTTGGCGAAGGTTTCGTGCAAATCGTTGATTAGAGAGGCTTCCTCCTTGGTCTTGATTACTATGTCGTCGACATAGACTTGGATGTTGCGACCCAGTTGTTCCTTGAGGCAAGCCTGCATGCACCGCTGGTAGGTGGCTCCCGCGTTTTTTAGCCCGAAGGGCATTGTGTTGTAGCAGAACACACCAAAGGGCGTTGTAAATGCTGTTTTCTCTTGATCTTCCTCCTTCATGCGGATTTGATTATAGCCTGAGTAGGCGTTGAGGAAGCAGAGGCGCTCGCATCCCGCGGTGGAGTCGATGATCTGGTCGATCCGTGGTAGCAGGAAGTGATCCTTTGGGCAGTGCTTGTTCAGAGAAGTGAAGTCCACGCACATCCGCAGGATATCCGTGTCCTTTTTTCGTACCAGCACCGTATTGGCGAGCCAAGTGCTTTCCTTGATCTCGCATATGAACTTGGCCTCAAGGAGTCTGTTGATCTCCATTCCGACTGCCTGCGCTCGTGGCTCAGACAGTCACCTGATTGTTTGCTTGACTGGCCTTGCGTCGGGGTTGACGTTGAGTGCGTGCTCGGCGAATTCCCTGGGAACTCCTGGCATGTCCGCAGGAAACCAGGCAAAGATTTCCCAGTGCTCACGGAGGAATTCGACGAGCGCGAGTTCCTATGCGGGACTCAAGTTGTTGGCGATGAGGGCTGTCTTGGCGGGATCCGATGGATGGAGCTGTACTTTATTTGTGTGCCCAGATGAGTCGAAAGAGAGATCAGGTGAGCTTGGCCTGCTCAAGGGAGGCAGACTGTTGTCTGTCGTCTCTTTCAATCTCGCGAGTTCTTCATGCATGCCGAAGGACTGGGAGATTATGTTGAATTCCCTATCGCAACTGTCAGATCGCTCAAAGCTCATGTTGATTGTGATGACGCCGTTAGGACCTGGCATTTTCATCTGCAGGTAGGCGTAGTGGGGCACTGCCATGAACCTAGCAAACGCGACGCGCCCGAGGATGCAGTGGTATTGTGAGGGCCAGTCGACGACCTCGAAGTTAATGCGCTCGCGCCGGAAGTTCTTCCGCGTGCCGAAGATGACGTCGAGGTTGATTTTGCCTAGGGGGTATACGCCTTTCCCTGGGACGATGCCGTGGAACGTTGTGTCCGATGCCTCCAGGCAGGTTAGAGGGATCCTCATCGCTCGCAAGGTACTTGCGAATATGAGGTTGATGCCGCTTCCGCCGTCCATGAAGACGCGACTCATGTCGAAACCTCCAATTTGCGCCTCGAGTACGAGGGGGTAACGACCTGGACGAGGTATCTGAGGCGGGTGGTCGCGTTTGTCAAAGGTGATGCACGACTCGCTCCCACTGAGGTACTCAGTGGTGGATGGTGGCGAGTGCGTGGCCAAGTTGACTTGGCGAGTGATGGCCTTCTGCACCCTGTTGGAGGGGCGTTCTTTTTGGAGCATCATGGTACCCATGGCCTGTTTGTACGGTTCTCCTCCGTGGTGATGGTCCGGTGCGGCTCCGTTCGGGGGTGGCCCAGGTGGTGGTGGTGGTGTGCCATGTGCCACGGCGCCTGGAGCGGCTCCGTAGCCTCTTTCGACTGCATTGCGGTTCATCCGAACCAATCCCTCGTGTAGCTTGAGGAACTCGCGGCAGTCTTTGAGGAGGTGGCTGGACTTTCTCTTGCCATCATGCTTGTCGATGTAGAAGTGTACCGTGCATGGCCCGGGCAACTTGTCCTCGATGGAGGTCGCCGGTGCCTCATCGCGAGTGCGGCGTTGCCATACTTTCGTGGTTTTTCCGGAGTCGCGGTATCCGTCGCTACGGTATCCGCTGTTGCGGTTATCGTCGCGTCTATCGGCGTAGCCGGCTGCGACCATGTTGACATCGTCGCGATCATCGTAGATGCGCATGCAGCGCTTGCCTCGGCGGTCGCGTCTGCGTTCGAGTTCCGCCTCCTCGTCGGAGTGAGCGCGATTCTTCACCGAATCTTCTCCATCGGCCCACCGATTCGCAATTTCCATCAGGTGGTCGATGGTCTGGGGCTTTGAGCGGCCCAGCTCCCCCCTAAGCTCTAGGCGGTGGACACCACCGTTGAATGCATCAATCGCGCGGTCTTCCGAGATGTTCACTGCGGAGTTCTTGATGATGGACCACCTTTGGATGTAGGAGCACAGCGATTCGCCAGATCTTTACTGGCAGCATCTCAGCTCTTCGATTGATGCGGGCCGCTTGTACGTGCCCTTAAAGTTGCGCACGAAGCTATAAACCAGCTCATCCCAACTGCGAATGGATCCGCGTGGGAGGTTATTGAGCCATGCTCGGGCGGCGCCCTACAGCTGTAGCTGCAAGCATTGCATGGCAGTGCTTCGACTGCCTCTGTGGAGTCTGACGGAGGAGATGTGATCCTCCAACCAGATCTTGGGGTCCTGTAGACCGTCGAATTTCGGGTTCTTCGACGGGAGTTTAAACCCTTTGGGCATTCGTTTCTGCCTGATGGATCTGCTGAAGCATCTGGCATCGTAGAGCTCCCCATCTTCCTCTTCCATGTCAGTCGACCGAGCACGTCGTGCCCTTGACTTGTCGATCTTGCGTTGCATGAGATCGTCGCGTGCATCGTAGTCACGATCATGTCGCCGTGACCGGCGGCGCCGAGACAGGTCGTGACTGTCGTCGCTGGATGAGGGTGAGGAGTGGCGCTTTGCTAGCGCTTTGCCCTTTTTTGGGTCTGGTGTTGGCTCCTTGTCGAGGGCGGCCTCAACTAATCCCAAGCCCGCGATTGTAGATCGGTGCATGGCAGTTCGAGGATCTCCAGCTGGCGGCTGGTTATTAAGGAGGTACATGGTGGCTCTCGTCACCGCAGCCTGCGGCGTCCTGGGGACCACGTTGCCCCTCGTGTCGACTGTCATAGAGCCGAAGTCGAGGACTTTTGTGGACTCTATGCGCTCTTGTTCGGTGAGGTGAGCCATCCACGACTGCCTCTTCTTGGCGAGATATTTGTTGCCTCTTGAGGAGGATCCTCCGTAGGAGGCGAGCCCAGCACGACGAAGGCTCGATTCGTCCACTTCCTTTTTATGCGCCTCAAGTTGCGTGATTGTTTGCAGTTGGCGCTTGAATTCTTCCTTCAGGAGCCAGTGATAGCCCATCAGCAGTTCCTGCGGGGACCCAAAGGGTAGAGGTGTGCCCCGTAGGGCTTCGCGGCAGCGATCCCACTCTTGCTCATTGAGCTTGATTACAACGCGTGAGCCGGTTTTCTCATTGATTATGCTGGGAGGTTCGACTGCTCCTCCGTTGTTGATAGGAGCGCGATTACCGCCATTACCGCCGTTGCCACCGTTGCCGGCGTTGGGTGGATCGGTGCCGTTACCGGTGTTACCACCGTTGTCGCGATTGGCGGAGGTGTTGCCTGCGTTGATGACGGCGCACATGAAGTGATTGGGGAAGCTGTTGCTTCCACAACTTTCAGATCCGGAACTGTAGGTTCCATCTTCAGTGGCCAGATCGCTCAGATCAGAATCGCGACTGCTGTCGCTGATCGTATTCTCGACTGCCAGCAGGGCGTTGAGCTCGCTGAGGGTGCCGATCGATGGAGGGAACCATGATGCCGGGTCAATCGCCGGTGCTGTCGGCTGATCAGGCATGCGAAGCGTGCCCATCTGACCAACTTGGAAGCGGAAGCTCCCAATCGCCAGGCTGATTCCGTCGCCCATAGACTCGAAGGCCGGGTGGGTGGCCGGCGTGTGGATGGTGAAGTCGAAGGCGCCGAAGAGCTGGCGAATCTCCGCTGTTGCGGAGTTGTAGATTGCAGTTGATGGGGCCGAAGAAGCCGCAACATCAGCACTCCCAATTCCCACAGACGGCGCCAGTTGACGAGGGTTTAACTCATCAATGCCCATTGTTATGGACTTGGGTTTTGGAGAAGGAGGGAGCGCTGGAGACATCTATCGGCTAGCAAACAAGCACACAGGGAAAAAGGATTTACCCAGGTTCAGGCCTCGTAGAGGTCCCTACTCCTGCTTGTCTGCTCGTGGAATTATCGAAGGAGTCGAAAGTTACAATGGTGCGCAGATGCAATCTGGCGAGGGTTGTGGAAACAAGGGTTGCGTGTGTCCTCCTCGCTGCCCCCTCCTAGCCTTTATATAGATAGGCTAGGTCTCGGGTAGCAGGTCGAGTCGGTTACAAGTTAGGGTTTTTCCCCTTCAAACTTTCTATCTTTAACTTCTTCTTGTTCTTCAAGCAATCGAGAGTCCGTAGGCCACTCGAATCCCTTGTTTGGGCCTTGGCGACATCGTGGGCCTGTACGTATTTGGACCGTATATACCAAGTGTTGGAGATATGCCCAAGAGGCAATAATAAAGTGGTTATTATTATATCTTTATGTTTATGATAAATGTTATCCCATGCTATAATTGTATTAACCGGAAACATTAATACTTGTGTGTTTTGTAAACATAAAAGAGTCCCTAGTAAGCCTCTTGTTAAACTAGCTTGTTGATTAATGGATGATCATGGTTTCCTGATCATGGACATTGGATGTCGTTAATAACAAGATCATATCATTAGGAGAATGATGTGATGGACACACACCCGTAGTAAGCATAGCATAAGATCAAGTCATTAAAGTTCGTTTGCTAGAAGCTTTAAAATACATAGTAACCTAATCCTTCGACCATGAGGTTATGTTAATCACCATCACCGGATGGGTACTTTGATGACATCAAACACCGCTTCGTAACTGGGTGGTCATAAAGGTGTCATTGGGTATTCTGAAAGTATGTGTTGAAGCTCATGGACCAAGATTGGGATTTGTCCATCCATATGACGGATAGATATGCTCTGGGCCCTCTCGGTGGAATGTCATCTAGTTAGCTTGCAAGCATGTGACTAGGTCACAAGAGATGACATATCACGGAACGAGTAAAGAGTACTTGTCAGTAACGAGGTAGAACTAGGTATGGAGATACCGACGATCAAACCTCGGATAAGTATAGTATCGCGTGACAAAGGGAATTGGTTTCGTATGTAAGTGGTTCAATCGATCGTGAAGTCATCGTTGAGTATGTGGGAGCCATTATGGATCTCCAGGTCCCGCTGATGGTTATTGATATGAGATGTGTCTCTGTCATGTCTGCATATTCACGAACCGTAGGGTGACACACTTAAGGTTCGAAGTTGTTTTAAGTAGATATGGAATATGCATTGGAGACCGAATGTTGTTCGGAGTCTCGGATTGGATTCAGGACATCAGGAGGAGATCCGGAATGGTCCAGAGAATGAGATTCATATATTGGGGATCATTTTCTAAGTTAGGAAATGTTCCGGAGTGTTTGTATGGAGATTCTAGAAGGTTTCGGAATATTCTGGAAGGTTCTAGAGGATTTCTTGGAGTTTGCTTGAAAACCAAGAAAGGGTCAAAGGAAACCTAGTGGGGCAAGACACGGATTCGTGGGGGAGGAGGACTCCTCCCCCCTTCCCACCGCCGGCCATAGGAGGGGAGTCCTACTAGAACTCCCCCTCCCCAGGCGCGCCTCCCCCCCTTAAATAGAAGGGCAGGGGCGCCCCCTCCAAGCCCTGCTCCACAACTCCCAATCTCTGCCGCCTCTCTCCTCCACCTTTCTTCTGCACAGGCATAGGCGAAGCCCTGCAGAATTCTCTACTCCACCACCACCACCACGCCGTCGTGTTGCTGGGATTCCGTGGAGAAGATCTACTACCTCCGCTGCTCACTGGAACGGGGAGAGGAAGGTCTGCTTTGACTCCGCACGTGTGACCGACTGCGGAAGCGCTGCCGAAACGCGGCGCCGGAAGGATCGTCAACTTGACCGACTGCGGGAGCGCTGCCGGAACGCGACGTCGGAAGGATCGTCCACACGATCTTGAGATCGGCAAGTGATCGACTACATCAACCACGAGATCTAATCTCGTTAACGCTTTCGGATCTACGAGGGTTAGTTCCTATCTATCTCGTTGCTCATATCTAATAGATTAGATCTTGGCTTTTATCTAGATTAGATCTGGGTTTTGTTCGTTCTTGCGGTAGAAAATTTTTGTTTTTCATGCTACGAACCCATCAGTGGTATCAGAGCCGTATCTATGCGTAGATCTGTTGCACGAGTAGAACACAATGTTTTGTGGGCGTTGATGCTTTTGTTGACGGTGTCTTAGCGTGTACTTTCCATCTTGCGGCATTGTGGGATGAAGCGGCTCGGGCTAACATCACATGTCATCGCACATGAGACTTGCTCCACGCTTGACGTGCAACTTGCTTTGCACAAGTGGCTTTGCGGGTGTCTGTCTCTCCCACCATAGTTAAGATTCAATTTACAATGAGCATCTGACAACACTTGTATCAACGTTGTGGTTCTTGTTCGTAGGTAAGATCGGTCTTATGCGAAAGCCCCAAACCACGTAAAACATGCAAAGAAAATTAGAGGCGTCTAACTCGTTTTTGCAGGGGTTTTGTGATGTGATATGGCCATTATGTGATTGTGATTATATTTGATGTATGCAATGATCCTTATTGTAATATGGCAACCGGCAGGAGCCTAATGGTTGTCTTTAAATTTTGTTTAAGACCTGCGTGTCTATTCATCATGTAATAGCTTTATTCCAAGTAGTTGTAATAGTTGTTGGTGGTGATGGACAATCATGAAGCGGCGCCACGGACCTTGACGCCACGCTGGTGATGATGGAGATCTTGTCCATGCTTTGAAGATGGAGATCAAAGGCACAAGAAGAAAGGCCATATCATATCACATATTATGAATTGCCTGTGATGTTTATCCTTTATGCATCTTGTATTGCTTAGATCGCGATGGTAGCATTACAAGATGATCCCTCTCACTAAATATCAAGTAATAAAGTGTTCGTCCTTAGTTGGCACCGTTGCTAAGACTCGTCGTTTCGAAGCATCTCGTGATGATCGGGTGTGATAGACTCTACGTGTGCATACAATGGGTGCAAGCCAGATTTGCACATGTGGAAACTAAGGTTAACCTTGACGAGCCTAGCATGTACAGACATGGTCTCGGAACACGGAATACCGAAAGGTAAAGCATGAGTCATATGGATGATATGATGAACATGTTGATTGTTCGCCTTTAAAGCTACATCATCTCACGTGATGATCGGACTTGGTGTAGTGGATTTGGTTCGTGTAATCACTAAAACAACTTGAGGGATGTTGTTTTGAGTGGGAGTTCATTTGTAATTTGGATTAGTCGAACTCAATTTATCATAAACACAATCAAAGTGAATTTGCATAGTTTGTTGTAGTCATTGGTATCCGTTCACCACCTTACGCTTAGTTATAGTTGAGATAGTGGAACTATAAAAATTCTGGATATTTACTTTACAAACTGGTATCGTATTGTTTTGAATGTCAATTTAAAGTTTATAAGTCCTATTGCAAACTTTCAGCAAACTCAATTTGCTCCATGAAGTTTAATAAGTAGTATTAAATCAAGAGTAACAATTCCAGTGTTAGTATCTAATGTATCATGTTTGGCTCCATGATTCTTGATACTCAAAAGATTGTTTTTAATATCAAGTTTATCTAAGAGCTGAAAGCAATGTTTCAGAAACCATCATATGTGAAAGGTATTGCGATATCTAAAACAATGTGTTGGTTACAACATGATAGAGTATACGTCCTCATATTTGATGAGAATTTGTGAAGTTTGGAGACGCTAGTCGTCCTAATCCTCCAAAAGGTTTTGAAAAAGAAACATTATACTCACAATTCACCTTTATAAGCTATAGCAGCTTGATCATGAAAGTTGTCATGATAAGGATGAATAGAAGATGTAAGTAAAATATTTACTACACTAAAAGATTACTAAAGAATGGATTTTTGAAAGAACACCAAACATTTGATGATGGTGATCCACCTCAAAGTGCAAGTCCAAAGGTATTAGTAGTTGACTATATACGCTTTTTACCATGTGTCATATTGATGACACCACTATTGATATTGATAGATTTTTTTAAAAGAAAAGGAATTGTTGAAAGAGAATCTATAAAATATTTGGCAGAAAATAAAAGGTTGGAGATGTCCAACTTAGGCATATAGAAGATACATGTTATGGCTATATTCCTTGGTTGTTAAACAATGTGGTTATGCAGTATTGGATACCGAATTGGTTGGTATGAAGTGTCATACAGGACAACACAATTCATGAACTGCAATGGCCTAAGTAACTAGCAAGAGAAAATGTGATGATGTTCATCGAAAACAAACAGAGGGTTGTTGTGTTGCTCGTTAACATCAAAGCTTGCCTTCAAGATTTGTTTCAATAATTGTTATTTTGATCAGGTATTATGACGACAAAAGGTTGTTCAAATAATTACCGTATTCCATAATAGATGGATGATATACAAATCTGGTTGGAGAAATAACGACCATAAAACTAATGCTAAAATGTCGCAAGACAGATGATTGAAAGATCACTTGCAAAGTGACATCACCGTTTAAATTATATTGAAAGGGATACATGAATAAACTCCATGTTGATCGATTTTTGGAGTCTTTGATTTGGATCAAATGACGCTTGTGATACTTTCCTGGAGATAATTAAAACCCCGTTCGTAGGCCAAAAGAGGAACGGACGACTAACTGATTGGAATTTGTACATATTGATGTATATAGTCCATTATGTGTAGTCGTGGGCGATGGATTTCAACTTCATATGCTTTCTCCGAAAATCTGAGTGAATATATCTGTATATTTACTTAATAAGGAGGAAGTATGAAACATTTGAAAGTTGTTCAAAGACTTTCAAGATGAAGTTAAAAATCATTGTAACAAGAAAATAAAGAGTTTATGATTCGATCATAAAGAAAGATATTTGAGTTACAAGTTTAGCAAAACACCTAAGATTTAAGGAATCGTTCCATGGATTTGCATTTCCCAAAACACCATAGGAGTATGGAGTGTTCAAGATATGTAATGAAACCTTGTTTGACATGGTAAGATCAAAGGTGTCATTTATAAAACTGCCATTATATTTTTAAAGATTAAAGCTTTAGTGATTACCGCTTTTACACTGAAAAGAGCTCCATCGTGATCCGTTGAAATGACACCATATAAGTCATGGTTTGGGATGAAACCCAGGTTGTCCTTTCTTAAATTTTTGGTATGCTAGGCATAAGTAAAATGTTTACAACCAAAGTCGGATAAGCACGTCTTTGTAGGTTATCCCAAAGAATTTGTTGGGAATTTCTCCATAACACTGAGGACAAAAGAGTTTGTTACTTGGAACGTCAAGTTTCTTGAGAAGGAATTTTTCGTGAAAAGTTAAGTGGGAGGACAATAGAACTTTAATAAGGTTGTTGAACCTTAGCTATATGTGCTAAGTAGCGCAGCGCCGGAAAGTGTCCAGGTGACGGCCGCAATGCTCATGGCTCTCGTGATTACAAAAGGTGTGATCTCGGAGATTAGAGTTCCTATAGAACCGTGTGGGTCGGTAAGAATCAAATAGTAAGATTTGATAAGCAAGTCGTTATTGTTTTGACAATGATGAACCGACTACATGCAAAGAAGCGATGATGGGCCCTGACTCCATAAAATGACTAGAAGTCATAGAATCCGTGATAGTATCCATACACGAGAAATCAAGTTTCTGAACTTGGAAGACCCTCCAGAAAGGCGTGAAGCCTATCGGTCGTGTTTGGATCTATAAAGAAATAGACATGGATGTTTCAAATCTATGAAATAGTCGACATGTCGGAAAGAGTTTACGACAATGTTCAAGGAATTGACTATGATAAGATTTGATCTTTCATAGCGATATTTAGTCTGGACGGATTAATGTAGCAAACACTACATATATTTTGGTATATGGTAGTTGAACAAACAAAACAAATTCTTCTAATAGAATGGTTACCTAGGACGTGTACATGACACGATCCAAAGGGTTTTGTTAATTCAAAGGATGCTAAAAGAGTATGCTAAACTTCAATAGTTGAAGTAAGCATAGCGGAGTTGGAATCTTCACCATGATGAAACTGTTAAAAGAGTTTAAATTCATCGGAGATGATGAAGATGCTTGCATTTGCAAGAAATTAAGTGGGAGCGCTGAGACATATTTATAATACATTATGTAGAGGACATATTGTTGATTGGAAATGATGTATCTTGTATTGACACAGGTTAAGAATTTCATTTCGATGAAAGACTTAGGCATAACCCAAGAATTAGGCATCAATGTCTATATGAATAGATTGAGGCGCTAATATGGTTTTGCCAAATGTACATAGATAAGATGTTGAATGTGTTCAATATGGAAACAGCAAGAAAGGTTCTTGACGCACGGAAAGGACTGAATCAAGATTCAAGTGTGTTGACACGAGATTCAAGTGTTTTGACACTTGGTGAAATCGCAAGAATATTTTGATCAATCATTCTTTAAGATGTACACATCCAGATATGTCCTATGCTCTAAATGTTATGAGCATATACCAGAATGATTCATAAGATGATCATTGGACAATAGTAAAGATATTCTTATGAGCTTTGGAAGAACTAAGAATATACCATGTATAAGTGACAAATAGTTAAAGGTAGTTCATTGTAAAGTGTTACATTGATACTAGGTTTGTCACAATATACAAATTAAGTTTATCTCAATTTAAACTATGGGTGGCACAATGTAATGGAAAGGATGTTCCATGATGGATTTGGATGAGTTCCAAAGTTGAGACATTGTGACGGATACTACAACAAAAGGCTAAGTATATAACTGCTATAGTAGCAGCAAAGGAGGGCATTTGTGTTAAGTAGTTTGTTATCAAACTAGGTGTGGTTCATAGCGGGATAATACTATGAAGATACATTGTATGACAATTGTATCAACATGATTTAATCCCAAGGAACTAAAGGTCTCACCAAAGGACCAAATTTATACAATGCCATCTCATTGGAGAATGAGTAATGCGTAGAGACGCAAGGACATGCAAATACACACGGACCTGGAAGTGTCAGATCCGAAGATTATGTTTACCACTAGCAATAGTGTCTATACAACACCAGAAAGCCATAGGTGTTGAATGCACATGTTTTTTAACTAGATTATTGACTCTAGTGAAAGTGGGAGACTGTTGGAGATATGCCCAAGAGGCAATAATAAAGTGGTTATTATTATATCTTTATGTTTATGATAAATGTTTACATCCCATGCTATAATTGTATTAACCGGAAACATTAATACTTGTGTGTTTTGTAAACATAAAAGAGTCCCTAGTAAGCCTCTTGGTAAACTAGCTTGTTGATTAATGGATGATCATGGTTTCCTGATCATGGACATTGGATGTCGTTAATAACAAGATCATATCATTAGGAGAATGATGTGATGGACACACACCCGTAGTAAGCATAGCATAAGATCAAGTCATTAAAGTTCGTTTGCTAGAAGCTTTAAAATACATAGTAACCTAATCCTTCGACCATGAGGTTATGTTAATCACCATCACCGGATGGTTACTTTGATGACATCAAACACCGCTTCGTAACTAGGTGGTCATAAAGGTGTCATTGGGTATTTTGAAAGTATGTGTTAAAGCTCATGGACCAAGATTGGGATTTGTCCATCCATATGACGGATAGATATGCTCTAGGCCCTCTCGGTGGAATGTCATCTAGTTAGCTTGCAAGCATGTGACTAGGTCACAAGAGATGACATATCACGGAACGAGTAAAGAGTACTTGTCAGTAACGAGGTAGAACTAGGTATGGAGATACCGACGATCAAACCTCGGATAAGTATAGTATCGCGTGACAAAGGGAATTGGTTTCGTATGTAAGTGGTTCAATTGATCGCGAAGTCATCGTTGAGTATGTGGGAGCCATTATGGATCTCCAGGTCCCGCTGATGGTTATTGATAGGAGATGTGTCTCTGTCATGTCTGCATATTCACGAACCGTAGGGTGACACACTTAAGGTTCGAAGTTGTTTTAAGTATATATGGAATATGCGTTGGAGACCGAATGTTGTTCGGAGTCTCGAATTGGATTCAGGACATCACGAGGAGATCCGGAATGGTCCGGAGAATGAGATTCATATATTGGGGATCATTTTCTAAGTTAGGAAATGTTCCGGAGTGTTTGTATGGAGATTCTAGAAGGTTTCGGAATATTCTGGAAGGTTCTAGAGGATTTCTTGGAGTTTGCTTGAAAACCAAGAAAGGGTCAAAGGAAACCTAGTGGGGCAAGACACGGATTCGTGGGGGAGGAGGACTCCTCCCCCCTTCCCACCGCCGGCCATAGGAGGGGAGTCCTACTAGGACTCCCCCTCCCTAGGCGCGCCTCCCCCCCTTAAATAGAAGGGCAGGGGCGCCCCCTCCAAGCCCTGCTCCACAACTCTCAATCTCTGCCGCCTCTCTCCTCCACCTTTCTTCTGCATAGGCATAGGCGAAGCCCTGCAGAATTCTCTACTCCACCACCACCACCACGCCGTCGTGCTGCTGGGATTCCGTGGAGAAGATCTACTACCTCCGCTGCTCGCTGGAACAGGGAGAGGAAGGTCTGCTTCGACTCCGCACATGTGACCGACTGCGGAAGCGTTGCCGAAATGCGGAACCGGAAGGATCGTTAACTTGACCGACTGCGGGAGCGCTGCCGGAACGCGACGTCGGAAGGATCGTCCACACGATCTTGAGATCGGCAAGTGATCGACTACATCAACCACGAGATCTAATCTCGTTAACGCTTTCGGATCTACGAGGGTTAGTTCCTATCTATCTCGTTGCTCATATCTAATAGATTAGATCTTGGCTTTTATCTAGATTAGATCTGGGTTTTGTTCGTTCTTGCGGTATAAATTTTTTGTTTTCCATGCTACGAACCCATCACCAAGCTCGAGTACCTGTAGGGTATACCCATGTCAGCGGGCTACAAAGCTAAGCAGAAGAAGGGAAAGAAAAATCCCGAAAAGGACAAGGAGACCAAGGAAGATTCCGATATGGAGGAAGCTGATGCTTCAAATCCCAAGCCGGATGGGAAGAAGACTTTTCCCACCAAGAAGGACACTTACGTCACCTTCCTCGGATCTCAACAAGCGAAGGTCAAGAAAGCAGTTCTCCACGAGCTCAATGCAACAGTTCCGGCTGTCCCTCAATATCTGGACTGGTCGGAAGTGGCAATCACATTTGACCGCGCTGATCATCCGCCTAAGTTGCACTGGCGAGGAAAATACGCCTTAATCGTCAACCCACTTATTGACGGTTATGGTTTCTCCAAGACCCTCATGGACGGTGGTAGCAGCATCAATATTCTCTATGTCGAAACGCTACGCCGGATGAAGATCTCGGAAACCCAGCTGAACCATAGCTCTGTGATCTTTCACGGAGTTGTCCCACGAAGACAAGCTAATTCCCTGGGAGAGATTACTTTGGATGTTACCTTTGGAACTCCAAAGAATTATCGAACGGAGGCACTTTCCTTCGAAGTGGTCCCATTGAAGAGCGCATACCAGGCTATATTCGGACGTCCGGCTTACTGGGCTTTTATGTCTCTTCCGTGTTACATTTACAATATGATGAAAATTCCAGGTCCCAACGGTGTGATCACCATCAGGGGAGACCCGAAGAAAGCGCGAGAGTGTGAGGATGGAAATGCCGCCTTTGCCGAAGCCGTGTTGCACGCCCAGGAGTACCAAGAGATCAAGAAGAGCATAGATCCGTCCGAGATGCCCGCAACGAAGAAGGAGGTGACAAAGCCAACTCCGGAGTTCAAGGCATCGGAAGAGACGAAGAAAGCACCGTTGAAGGATGATGACCCCTCCAAGGTGACCCAGATAGGCGTAGCCCTAGGTAGCGCATAGGAAAGCGCGCTTGTCAAGTTCCTCTAAGAAAATCAAGATATCTTCGCATGGCAGCCATCTGACATGACTGGAGTACCTAGGAAACTTGCCGAGCACTCCCTAAATGTAAACCCGAACGCTAAACCCGTCAAACAGTCCTTACGACAGTTTGGCAACGAAAGCGTAAGGCAATAGCTAAGGAACTAGCACGGCTCGAGTTAGCCGGATTCATAGAAGAGGTCATCCACACTGAGTGGTCGGCCAATCCTGTAATGGTCCCTAAAAAGGACAGCACTGATTTAAGGATGTGTGTTGATTATACTGCCTTGAACAAGGCTTGTCCAAAAGATCCGTTTGCTCTGCCTAGAATTGATCAAGTCATCGATTCTACGACGGGCTCGGAACTCCTCTGTTTTCTCGACGCATATTCCGGTTATCACCAAATCCGGATGAAGGAATCTGACAAAGTCAAAACTTCATTCATAACCCCTTTCAGAACCTTCTGTTTTGTTATGATGCCCTTTGGGTTGAAGAACACAGGAGCTACGTACCAGCGCACGATGCAGCGTTGCCTCCACAACCAACTCGGACGCAATGTACATGCATACGTGGATGATATCGCGGTAATGTCCAAAAAGAAGGAAACGTTGATTTCCGACTTGGAGGAAACATTTGCCAATCTACGAAAATACAACATCATGCTTAACCCGAAGAAATGCTTCTTTGGAATACCACCCGAAAAATTGTTAGGTTTTATCATGTCTCAAAGAGGCATAGAGGTGAACCGAGACAAAATCAAGGCTATACTCAATATTTCCAGGCCAACTCGCCTGAAGGACGTACAAAGATTAACTGGTTGCATCGCTGCGGCCAGTCGATTTGTAACCCGGCTTGGTGAAAGAGCCGCACCATTATACAAACTCCTGAAAAAGACCAAGGATTTTGTTTGGACTGATGAAGCTGAAGCTGCACTACAAGATCTGAAGAGAGTACTCTCAATTGCTCCTATCCTTGCAGCGCCGAAACCTAAGGAACCGATGCTGCTCTACCTTGTTGCAACAAATAAGGTCGTTAGTATCGTCATGGTGGTGGAGAGACCAGAGGAAAATCAGGAACACCTGGTGCAGTGTCCGACTTACTTTGTCAGCGAGGTCCTGACAGAATCAAAACAGTGGTATCCACACTATCAAAAGTTGGCTTATGGTGTTTTTCTAGCATCTCGTAAGTTACGACACTACTTTCAGGAGCATCCAATTACCGTGGTGAGCACAGCTCCCATGAGAGATATAATCAACAACAGTGACGCCACAGGACGCGTCGCCAAATGGGGCATAGAGCTTTCAGCTTTCGATATTGAGTATAAACCTCAGACAGCAATCAAATCCTAGATCCTCGCTGACTTTGTCGCTGATTGGACAGAGACAAAGGAGAACATGATCCTCCCTGAGTCGGAATATTGGACCCTCTTTTCGATGGGTCTAAGGCTCGAGGGGGCTCGGGGGCTGGCGTGGTGCTCAAATCACCCCAAGGAGATAAACTTTTATACGTGTTGCAGATCCACTTCACGGCGACAAACAATATTGCCGAGTATGAAGCACTACTGCATGGAATCCGGATTGCTAAGGATATTGGCATCCGACGTTTGATGTGTTACGGAGATTCGGATCTTATTGCTCAGCAAGTGTCGGATGTTTGTAATGCAAATAAACACATGGCAGCATATAAAGCTATCGTGGATGATTTATCTAAATCGTTCGAAGGGTTTGAAGTTCAACACATCCCTCGAGCAGAAAATGAGGAAGCAGACGCACTATCTCGGATAGGTTTTGCACGGAAAGAGGTCCCGGATGGCGCTTTTTTAGAGCACCTCAAAGTTCCCTCAATAAAAGGAGTAGATGAGGAATATCCGACCAAATCCGACTCACCTTTGATAGCAGTTCTGGCTGTAATTACCAGCTGGACTCAACCATACCTCGATTATTTGGTAGTTGGCAAATTACCCGAAGACGAGGTGCTGAGCCGGCAGATTATCCGACGAGCAAAATCCTATACTATTGTTAAAGGTGAGCTCCATAAACGGAGTGTTTCTGGGGTCTTTCAGCGCTGTGTATCTCCGGAAGAAGGAGTGAAAATCTTAAGAGATATCCACGAAGGCGAGTGTGGTCACCACGCTGTAGCCAAATCTTTAGTGGCAAAAGCATTTAGACACGGATTTTTCTAGCTTACAGCTCAGGCAGATGCCGAACGATTAGTCAAGACGTGCAAAGGCTGCCAAAAGTACGCCAAGCAAGCTCATGTTCCGGCTGATCAGCTGCGAACAATACCTATAGCATGGCCCTTTGCGGTCTGGAGACTTGATATGGTAGGACCATTTAAACGAGCTCCAACTGGATTTACTCACCTCTTAGTGATGGTGGATAAATTCACCAAGTGGATTGAGGCTAAACCTGTCACTAGTTGTGATGGAGCAATAGCCAAAAGATTTGTCGAGGATGTTATAATCCGGTATGGTTATCCGCATAGCATTATCACGGACAATGGGAGTAACTTTTCTATGGGAGAATTGGCTGAATTCTGCAACGAGCAAATCCGGCTTGACATTGCGTCAGTCGCACATCCATAGGCTAACGGACAAGTCGAAAGAGCAAATGGTTTAATTCTACAAGGCCTAAAACCGAGACTCAAAGCACCAGTACGACGTGCTGCGGGGGCTTGGGCAGAGGAATTACCCTCTGTAATTTGGAGCTTACGAACAACTCCAAACAGGTCAACAGGATACACACCTTTCTTCTTGGTCTATGGCGCAGAAGCAGTTCTTCCTAGTGATTTGATTCATACTTCTCCTAGAGTGGCCACGTATATCGAAGAGGATGCCGAGATTTCTCGACAAAATGATCTCGACTTAGTCGAAGAAGTTTGCGTCGTTGCTGAAATGAGATCTACAACCTATCATCAGAAGTTACGCAAGTATCATAGCTAGAGAGTCCGAAATAGATCTTTCAATAAAGGTGATTTGGTTCTCCGGCTTGTGCAACAAAGAAAGCACAAACTTTCCCCAGTATGGGAAGGGTCCTTTTTAGTTAGTCGAGTATTGCACAATGGATCGTACTACTTAACTGACATGAGGCCAGTCAAAGAAAGACCTGCTACTAAGAAGAGAAAGAGAGCTGGAGGCAGTACAAATCCGGATGAGTTAGACAGGCCGTGGAATATTGCTCAGTTACATCCCTTTTATTCTTAGTTTATCCTTCTTTGTAATCATACATATGTACATGTTCTCTGAGAAATAAAAGTTTTGGTTGCCTCAAGTTTTTCTGAGAAGTTTTTACCATCTTATTTCCAAATGATCATGTCATAGTCGAAAATCCCATAATGCTTGAAAGTACTTTATGCTCATGTTCGTTCTGGTTTAGATTTCCGATTCTAAAATTGCTACCTTTGGGTATAACTCTAAAATTTCTAGTCTTTACTTTGGTTATTTGCCTGATTGCTGGATGCGGGCATTTTCCGAGTAGTGAATTGTTGGTACTGGAAGCTGGCTTTGTTTCCGAGTTTAAACTGGTTTAGCAATTGAGCTCCGTTGCTCGGCAAAGTTTTCGGCAGAAGGTTTAGCCGGCTCACGAAAGAGACGAGGCGGAAAGCCAGATAAACGATAAGTATAGACGGAAAAATACAAGTGCTTATGTAAACATTTCAGGCACACAAAAAAAATTTAAAGCCAAAAGTGCTGAATAGATCAAAAGCTTAGCACTAGCAAAATTATAGTACTTCATATTTACAGACGCATCATGTTTTTCAGATAATACAAATGTTTCTGGCAATCTATGATGCAGGAGGAGATGAAGGAGCTGCTGGCTCGCTGGATACATCGCCTTGATATCGTTCCGAGATGTCCACATCCGAGGTGGTGCGTTCATCGTCGGAAACTTCTGTTGTTTCTTCTAGAGGCGGAGGCGGAGTGTCCACACGGTTGAAGAATGGAGTATCGTAGCTGGTCAAGTCAGCTACATGACACCCATATCTGGCACAGGATTCCATAATGGCCTTGATGTCCTGCTCCTGGACATCTTCGTCCACTTTAGAGTACCCTCTGATCACTTGCCATATCTCCATGTTTCCATGGTGGCTCATGACCATGGTGAGATCGTTCTGCACTACTGATCGCGCGTAGGACATGTTCCAATCCTGGACGAGTTGCGGCATCTCCTTTGCCTTGTCCCACACCTGAAAATCCGACATGTGGTGCATGTCCGAAATCTTGAGGGCTTCGCAAATATCCTCAAGGGATTGGCGGAAGTCACGAAGCAGGTCACCGACTTGGGTAAGCCGGTGGGTGCGGGGCTCAGCAGAGGTGGAGTCCATCAAGTTCAGAGGACCTATATACAAAACAAGTTAAGAAATATCCAACATTGAAGAAAGTCGAAGAAAAGTTAAGTCAGACAGATGGAACGTACAAAAAATGATGTCGTCAATTTTGGTCTTCTCCTCCCGGAGACTCTGGAGTTCATCCCGGAGCGCCTAGGAAAGGTCCCTCTCTCTGCTAAGCTCATTCTTGAGGTCCGAGATTGTTTTATCTTGAGCAGCGATCTTGCGATCACGCTCATCAGTGGCCATGGAGGAGGATTCAAGGATTTGAGCAATGCTCTTTTCATGATCCACCTTGAGCTTATCCAGCTCTTGGCGAAGCTCCTTGTTCTTCACCACCAAGGTCTTGAGGTTCTCGGCCTCTTCAATCATGGCGCAGGATTGTTTTACCAGCGTTGTAAGTCAAAAAAGAACAACAGTTCAGAAAAAATTCGACATTGAAAATACAAACACAAGGTTTGAGTCTCAGAATGTTTACCTTCGGCATCATTCCTGGCAACTTTAAGTTCAGCATTTTTAAGCCAGAGAGCTTTGATCTCTCTCCGCTTATCGCAAACATTCTTCAACAAATCCTGGTTATAGGAACATACTTTATGTAAGTCAGAATACCCAAAGTCAGAAAGCTACTTAAGACTCGGGCTAATATTTTTGCTAATATCAGCACGAGCCTTGGGGGCTACACTAGTTCGTTCTTTGGCATCGTAATAAAGCATAAACCCGGATTATATATCCTACTTCATGCTTGGGGGCTAGAGGATATGATATAAAATAATGGAAAAAACAGGAGTTGGAATTCCGACTTACATATTGTTCGCGGGTGAGTTTATCCAAACCCGCGTTCACTTCAGCGGCCACCTTTTCGGCGAGAGTCATAGGAATCACTAGGGCTGTTGGAAGCTCACCAGTCCTAATCCTCTCGTCGCGAAGGCGCACTTGGGTGAGAAGATCGGAGAACTTGACGTCCTCTGCTTCTTGCGCTTCTTCTTCGGCAGACAAATTTCTTTTCTCCAGGCATTGCCTGGCGAGCCGCTGGATTTCTTCAGCAGATTTCCAAGACAAGCCAAACTTGGCAAGTCCCGGATTGCTGATAAGGTTTTCGGCGAAGGTTTCTGCCAAGGGATCATTACCCAAAGAGGGTTCACCCTTATCTAGATCTGACTCACTCATGGTGACGTCAGTTTGCGATTCAAGGATCGCAGGCTCCATGGAAGGAGCCGGATCTTCTGCGACAGCCGAAGAAGGAATTATCGCCGGCGTTGCGGAAGGCTGAGGGGCAGGAGTCGGAGGAGCCACGGCAGGAGAAGTTATGGTAAGCTTCGTCTATCGCAGGGGCTTCGAAGAAATCCCCTTCCCCTTGCCCTTGATGAGCGGTTTTGCTCTGAGAATGTAGTAAAGTCGGAAACATTATATCTCGGAAAGAAATTTGAGTAAAGTACAAAGGCGGAAGTTGTGACTGAAAGTTACCTCTTCACGACAGGCACCTCCTTTGTGCCAACAGCCACTGTCGGAGCTTTTGCGCTTCTTGAGCGCAAGGTCCGGCAATGGGACCACCTCTGTCTCCTGAGAAAACTCAGGAGGATATCCTTCGAGCGGAGCATGTTCCGACTCGGGGAGGTCGGCAAGCTAAAAAATAAGAAAACATATCAGTATTGCAGTATAACTCGAAGATTGAAACACATAAAAAGTGTACTGATGGAAGCTTACCAGCACTATGGGGTTTTCCGTCGTATGCATATCTAGAGAAACCTCCGGGATTCTCCTCTCGATCCGCTCCGGGATCTGCCACTTGATCTGGCTTATATAGCCTTGAGTGATGTAGGATTTGGGGCTGATGCAGAGGGAGTCTTTCTTGGATGACGTGATGGAGTGCATCAGTCGATCCCCATGGTACTGAAGGGGCTGGATTCGGCGTGAGACCCAGCATTGGACCAAGTCGGATCCCCTCAGTCCCTTGTGTTTGATCAAGTATTCGATCCGCCTCTTAGCGAGGATCAGATCATCGGAGAGAGCCGGAGCAGCCTCGTCCTAAGAAGGTTGGGCCGTGGCAGCTCCATCAACAAAAGCCGGCAAAGCAGTGGCTTTGCCGGGAGCCAGAATATCCCTATGATAGAAAAATGTGGCTAGCCATTGTTTGACCAAGTCACTGGCTAGAATTTTGGGATACGCGCGCTCGCGTCTAAGCGAAACACTAATAGTGCCGGTGATGTAAGGAACACCGGCGGTAATGGAGTTTCTCCGGACATGAAAATAGTATCGGAAAAGAGTCAAACTTGGCCTAATGCCGAGAAAGCCCTCACACAACGAAGCGTACGCGCTCATCTCTAAAAGAGAGTTGGAAGGAAGATGATGGAGTTGAACTCCGTAATGATCAATCACCTCGGAGAAGAACTCCGAGGGAGGAAACGACAAATCTCTATCGAGGTGGGTGCCGAAGTGGACCCGCTCGCCGTAGTGCGGGTTGGGGACGGTTTCCTCAAATCCGCTCCGCCAGTCGCCGACGGCAAGAAGCCCCTCCTTCTCCACGTTCTTGAGACCTTCGTCGTTGAGCGTGCAGGGCATCCAGATTCCGCGAAAGCTCTCTTTCTCTGCCACCACTTCCGCCGTCGCCGCCGCCGCCGCTGCCGCCAAGCCGGAGGAAGAAGATGAAGCCATTTCTCCGGTGAGCAGTTGACCTAAAAGGGGCGGCGCTAGGAGTTCTGTGGGGGAGGAACGGGGGAGCTCTGTGCGCGCAGGGAGATAGGGAGGAGAGGAAAAGGCAAAGGACTGGTGGAAGGAGAGGGAGAAAATCCTAACACCTTATATCCACCTAACTACGCCAAGATTCATGCAAATGCTATAGTGTAACCGCCACGCATCGTGGAAGGAACTGGGAAGGACCCACGCGATGATTACGTCGCCTCGATCCCACGCACACATTGAAACGGCGCATCGGTTCCACGAACCGCGGACCCACCAACGGTCGTGCTGAGGAATGCCTGTCAGATGATGTGACTTGACCATGACTTGTGTCAGGTGGCGTTAGAAACCAAGTTCCAGCTTAGTTTGAAATCAAGCTGGAAAATCCGAGTAACTTGTTGATAGGTCTGACTTATTTTTTAAGACCCGGATCGTATTTTTTGTTGTGAAGTTTCAGGAACCCTTCAAGATTCTGCAAGTCGAAGATCAGGCTAGACGATGATGAATCTGAGTTTGGATCTTGGAGGCCTCCGGGGGCTGCTGTTAGGGATATACTTTCCGGGTATCCTCACAGTTCCTCACTGACCAGGGTGGCCCACTTTGGGTTAGAGCTTTGCTTCACGGGCGGCCCAGTCAGGGAGAAAGACGGAGTCCAATCTGGCTACGGGAAGGCCCAGAAGACTTACTGACTTAGGCCCATAATGTTACTTGTAGTTCAAGATGTACTCTGTAACCAACTCTTAGTCGTAGCCGGATAGATCTCTCATGTAAACCCTAGGCTGGATATCTATATAAGCCGTCCTAGGGAGAGCCTTTAGGGCACCCAATACTTTAGACCCTCAACTCGCACAGGCGAAACCCTTGTAACCCATATTCCGGCTCTGCCGTATTACTGGATTGCTAGCAGGAGTAGGATTCGTCCAAAGCCGGCGGATTCAAACCTAGGTAAACTTGTGTGCTCACTGTCCCGGAACACCGTACGTCTCACACCCCTCTCTTCCGGACACCTCGAGGACCCCCTCATGGCGTACTTGTCCTCAATCCGACGACACTGGGATCCATAGTTCACTAGAGGTGGCTCTCCTTAGATAGATAACATGTTGGGTGAACAAATTACAGCGGGGCAATTGACAAACATCGAGAAAGCAATACATGCATATACTAATCATCTTGACTCCTTTGGAACTTGATTAGGCATTACAAGATTATACATAGACCGCCATCCAACTACATTTATGACTAATAATCCACCTTCAGGTTATCATCCGAACCCCCTCCAGTATTAAGTTGCAAGCAACAGATTATTGCTTTACGAATTGCGTGTAATGTAAACAATTGATTGTTCTATGAACAAAGGACTGTTGTTTTCTCCCTAGTAGCAACAACACATCTAGTACCTTAGAGATTTCTGTCACTTCCTAGATTACCAGAGGCATGAACCCACTATCGAGCATAAATACTAACTCTTGGAGTTGCTAGCATCTACTTGGCCAAGATAGCTACTAACAACAGAAAGCATGCAAGATCACAAATAATAAAGACATGATAGAATCAATAATCAATCCGAAATAGCATCTCAATATCCATCGGATCCCTATAAACACAACATGCAGAATTACAAATAGATGATCTTGATCATGAACGGATCTCACAAGATCTAAACATGAAAGCACAAAGGAGGAGAACCAGCCATCTAGCTACTACATGGATCCGTAGTCCAAGGATGAACTACTCACGCATCACACCAGAGGCTTGCATGGTGATGAAGAAGGCCTCCAGGGTGAATTCCCCTCTCCGGCAGGGTGCCGGGAAGAGCTTCAGATCCCTCCCGATCTAGGGATAGAGATGACGACGGCTACAGACTCTTTCGAGGATTTTTGATCGGGTACTTAGGGTTTTCGTCCCGAGGGCATCTTATAGGCGGAAGGAGAGGCCGAGGGGGTGCCTGGGCTGGCCACACCACCCCCTGGCGCGGGCCAAGCCTGGCCGCGTGGCCAGGTGGTGTGGCCGCCCTCTAGCCCTTCTCTGTCTCGTATTCTGGCATCTGATGATTTCCGGAAAAATAGGCACTTTGGCTTTTGTCTCGTCCAATTCTGACAATATTCATTTTCTGACTTTCCTAGAACCAAAAATAGCAGAAAACAGGCAGCTGGCACTGTGGATCTTGTTAATAGGTTAGTCCAAGAAATCATATGAAAAGTACTCCAAAGTGTGGACAAAACACAAGAAAGTGGATAAAACCAAGCATGAAACATCAAAAATTATAGGTACATTTGCAATGTATCAAGTATCATGATGCTATGCGTTGCTAAGCACAAACATAAGGACCATATTATATGCTTTATTAGTGATGCTCTGTATGAGCCATTTCGTCTTTGGGAGGAAAGGAATTGCATATGATTATATTTGGTTGATTTGTAACTAATTGTAGGACCAAGGAGAGGTGGATTTGGTGTGTCGTTTGGGCAATGTGATTTTGACGGGATGATGGAGGTTTACACTAATGGCTAAGGATGTCGTGACGCCAAGATCACACATCAATTGGTTGTGCCTGCTCTCATAATTTCAGACATCGACTGCTAACCCCAGGTGAACTCCTGATTTGCTAAATTCTTTGGGATATATTTAATTGGTAAAGTACTGGATATCTTGAAGACATGTCTGGTATTAGCGCATTGTGAAAAAGAAGAATGTTTAACGAATAAATTGGTTGGGATATTAAACGGGTTGGAATAAGGCACTTCTTTGTACATTAAAGCATGATCAGATATTCCCCACACCAAAACCGGGAGATGCATATTCTCTGTAGGTGTTGTGTAGCAGTATGCACTTGCCGCCCAGTGCAAGTTCGAAGTGTAATTGATCATCTCTACTTGATCCAATATGAGACCCCTGCTGGTAGTGTAGTGCATGTTTTTGTTTTAGCTTATCATTTTAATTTTTCCTTATGGACGACGCAATGGATATTTCTACCGAGACAAATCTGTCTGAGATGTATTATAGTGACAAAGTTTTCTTTGATGTTTTTCTTTCTTTCTTGAAAACAAGATAACAAAACCCTTAGCTTTTCACATTGCTACAAATAAAAACATCTCCTGAGTTTGTGATGGTGTGATGGTGCAGATAAAAAGAGAATGTTATTTATTTTATTTATGTTGTATCTGACACAATCTCTTCTTTGTTTTTCTCTCGATCAACTTTAGGGATAACGTGATGATAATATTGAGTCTATCGGCAAAAAATCTTGAGTTTATGCAGAACTCAGTTTGCTTGTAATTCGGTACTATGACTCAACAGGTTTGTTTAAGAATGTAACTTTTATGCAGAAGGTTATGGCATGCTTCTGCACAGTAGTTTATTTTTCACAGCACCACATACAGATTTGCCAGGATTTAATATAGCTACATATTATCTTTAAAACTAGCCGAAAAACATGCAGAATTTTATAGCAAATTCAGTTCTATGATCAAAGGGCACGTTTAAGAAGGTAAATTTTATGCAGAAGGATATGGGAGGCAACACAAATATCAGCATTGGTCGCAATCTAGAAGTTTTGCACGTGAAATACATTGTTTATTTTTTTCTAAATTTTCAAATCATGTAGTTATAACCATCTACCAGTTTTGTGAAAAAATTCCAATATCTTTTATCTCTTATTGTCATTTTTTTTTCCTGTATCCAGGCGAAAGAGCTCGGTGCAGAAGCATAAGATAGGATGAAGGTGCTCCTTTTATAATGGCTGGTGAGTATTGACTTGTGCATGCGAGCCAAGTTTGCTATTTCACCTGGAAGCATCTTCTTATTTTCCACGAGATGAACACCGGAAATTTACTATTTTAACAAAATTTGAATGAAATATACATCATGCTACCTCTTCATGTGCTTGATATATTTTAAGGGCTTAGCTCTTTTGATCAAATCGAGCCAAGAATGGTTCAGTTCGACAATATGGATGAAATTAACTTCCGTGTATGTTTGCAAGGTATTCATCTTTATTCCTACAACCAAAATTTAGTTGGTAGGATCTGTTTTCTTTTTCAGGAATATTGATTGGTTGCATTTTCGAGTTTGTGAGTAAATACTGAACTGTAACTTCCAAAATTGGACGCAAGAACTCGGGTTAGTTTTTCTCGTGTTTCCAATAAATATTATTGTATATATCTTACGGTCTACAAAATATATGCTATTATGCTTGTACTATAATTTATACAAAGTTCCTGATTTTTCATTGTACTGGACTAGCATGCTACTTATATTTCACAAAAATGATGGTTTTCAAATTTCCATAGAGCAAGGGAATGAGAAGGCGTTCGGTAGGAAGGAGAAAAGGAGGAAGGAGAGATCTGTAAGTACCAATATAAAATGAGCTTTGCATTAGCTCATATTGGCATCCAGTGTGCATTCAAGCATTTACGTGGAAAGTACACATATTTTTATTTTATTTAAAGATTTACCATTTTCAAGCACATATACGAGCACACTTACCAGCAGAGAAATGTTATTTAGAATAATTCTAATTTGACTCCTTGGTAGCACGAACATGGTATTTAATAAAAAATAATTTAGTTGTATGTTTGGGTAAAACACCCCACTATTGTGGTTGTATCTTATTTCGCTGTAGCAGCTTTTGTTTATGTTCTTCCCTTTTCTGGATGATGCATGCCCTTAGCGCTTAAATTTCTCTATGCTATTTGATTAATGGATTAGGATGTTTAGATCCGTCAAACATAGATGGTCAGTGTCATGTGGTTGTAATTTATTTATGTACACGTTATCATCTATTTCTGATGAAAATGGGTATTCTTGTGCACCCAGGATCTGCAAGAAGATAGCATGTGGCGTGTCCGGTGGGCGTGTAGCACCCCGCTAAAACCACTATTAGAAAATCGCTTAGAGTTTGTGCTTTGTGCATCATGACATCATCATGCATGTTTGATCATAAAAGTATCTTTGCAAAAACCCTATTTTGTTTTCTAATTAGCCTCGTTTTATTTCAAATTATAAAACCAGTCTTTCTAGATATTTTATTGCCTAAAAACAAATTACAAAGTCTGTTTTAAAAATAAAATAAAAGTTTAAGTTTTTTTTAGGGGCAACCCAGCCGGCCAGGCCCGAGGCCCAGCTAGCCAGGTCACCCCAAACCCTAATCCTACCGCCTCCCCTGCGCCAAGCGCCACACCACACCTAGCTGCCGCCGCACTCACCGCATGCCAAGCGCACCTGTTGACCCGGCCCCACCTCGCACGTGTCCTGGACGCGTTGTGACCGCCCTTCCCCGATCGCAACAGCTCATGCTCGCCACCGACCACGCTCACGAACCGCATAGGAACCCCACCTCCTCGATCCCATCGCCACCTACCCCGTCTCCTACCTGGCCTCCCTCTCGATCGCGCTTGCCGCCAGTGGGCCCGCCTCTCTGTTGAGCCTCGCACCTCCGTTGGTCGCTAGGGCGTCGCCCACCGCTCGCCTCGCCGACCCTCCTCTTCCTCCCCGGGCACGTCCGCGTCTCCACGCCTCCCCGAGCCGGTCTCTGCCACGCAGGCATAGCGCCAGCGCTGCCACCAGCGCTGTGCCCCCCGTGCGCCCCGTGCCCGCACGAGCCCGGCCTCGCATCTCCGCTTGCCAGCCGCAGCCCTGACCAAGGACGACGTCGCCTTGGAGCTGCGACCTTGGCCTCTGTCCCCACCATGTCCCTGCCAAGCTCGCCCCGGCCCTCCTAGTGCAGAGCCATCGTCGTCGCCGCTTCTCTGCGTCCCATCCTTGTCGAGCCCTGGCCTCGTCGCCCGGGTCGACCTCGTCGCACCACCGCCCTCCCCTGGTGCTCTTCCTTGCACCGCGTGTGGCCGCGCCAGCCGTCGGGCCCTCCACCTCGCGCCATCCTGTTGCCAGCCAGCGCCAAGCTCCGGTCGTCGCCACGACCAGGCCTCCTCCCGGGCTCGCCCTCTTCCTCGACACCAAGTCCGGACCACACCGCCTCTGTCTGCTTGCAGGCTCCACAACAAAAACCTTCTCGAGCTCGTCCGTCGCGCTGACCGCGATGCCCCTACAAGTCATGCCATCGAGTCTTTCCAGCCAGTGCTCCACCAAGTGTTTTAGCATGAACTGTGGGTGTTCAATGGTATGCCCGCATGGGACAAGGCCCCTTGCAACGCTCCTTGCTGCCGCGCACATGTTCGTGCTATCCTTGCTGCCGCGCACATGTTCGTGCTATCCGGTGAGGCCACACAGAAGTACTACTTGGCATAATGCTATGCCTCGCCAAGATCAACTAAGTGACGTTGGTGTGATGCCCCTCGAAGGCCAAGTTCTATGCCGATGAATGGAGATGAACCAAAATACACGGCCAGGAAGTCACTCGAAGTTCATCGGTATCTGATCCATTCAAGTTCGCCAATCGATGACAAGATCACCCACACGGACCCGAAGACCACGGATGCGACAAGATCTACTTCGTTGTCCGAGAACGTTCCCGCCGAGACCGATCCCCGTCGATCCCTGTCGAACCCCGAACCCCTGGAACCAAGATCTTCCGAACCCAGATGTGTGACCCTAAGCCTCTATTTTAATAATATGACATATACCTGTCGCATCATTAAATCCTCATGCTTGCATACATGTCATTTGGTGGGTTGGGTTAAATAGTCGATTCACCTAAATTAAATATGGAGTCTATATGCAGGCTATTCTAGTCTTATTCCGGACCCCATTTAAATTTGTATAGAGAACCGATGCTATGTTTTGCCTTGTTAATGCAACATTTAACTTGCGGAGTAACTAAACAACATGAACCTCTTAATTAATTGTCGGGACCCTGGTTCCGCTTAATATTGCCTAGTTGCATCGCATCTTTGTCATGCCATGCATCATATCATGATCATGCTGGATCTTCTGCCGTAGTATTAAATAGTGCATCCGGTGTTTCTTTTATTGCTTTGCTTCTTCACGGATTAGGCCGATGAGTTGATGCGAGTACCGACAAGTTCTCCAGATGTGATCTCCGGCAGTGTTCCCCAGGCGAGCATTCTCTCCCTTTCTACCTATTTTGCATTTATAGTCTTTACTTTCTCCTGTTGCTCTATTGCTATCCGTATTGTGATGCTTTAGTTTCCGTGCACCTTTTATATTCCCTGCAGCCTCTATATTGCCTTGGACACATCCTATTGCCTGTTGTTTGATACATAGTCGGCCTTTGCGTGTCGTAGTCGCTTGCTCAAGTGCTGCTTCGCGTCGTTGTTGTTCCACCGTTGTTGGGAGGTTGGCACATGCTAAATGATGGAGATGCTTAACGGTGGAGATGATCATGGCTTACATTATAACTTGTTAATTAAAATGCTAGAAATAGATATAATGCAGAAGCACCGATGGGTAATAGTCAATATTTGGTTTTTAACCGCCCACTTGTGTCCACCTAGGACCCGAGTTCTTGACACCTGTTCCGAGATCGAGCGCGCTAACCACAGGTGGGGTGTGTGGGCACCCCCATCGGCTTACTACCTGATTTCAAAGTACTGTATTGGGGGCCACAAGTAGTTTGGGTCTTTATTACTATTCTGTACTTATGCCATGCTTTACTGCTTTATTTAAGATTGTGTTGGAGCACCTATACTATTTAGGATGTGGAATGTTTTCACGGTATCGACAAGCCCAGTCACACTTTCGGGTTCCCAGTCGTTTACAGCCATTAGCACAAACCCTGGGTGCGCCTCGGAGTCGTCCGACTTTGTTACGGGTAGCTTAGTGGGGTGGCCCCCCATGTACTTTCTTTGGGTCTGGGAAACGTCATGACTTAGGCCCCGCCGACATACTGATGGGTGTATGTTAATTGATCTGGCAAAAAGGGTCGAAGTGCGTGTGGATACTTTGGTGCACCCCTGCAGGGTTACATATTTTCGAAAAGCCGTGTCCACGGTTATGGACGACTTGGAGCACCGTTTCTCGATCATAGACAACTATAACTAAAGTTTACTGTTATAATTTGACTTACAGCTGAGATGACTAGTAAGTTGGATAACTGCCATGGAAAGATTAAATAAAACTGCCAACCGTGTGAGTTTCCTCGGCTTGACTTCCTCGTTTGGTCTCGAGGGGGAATACCAGGATGGGTATCTTTGGTGTTAGTGTCAGGTTGGATCCGAATAGATCTCTCTTGTCTCTCTCTGATATCCGCCAATATACAGAGTCTCTATAGGTTGTTTAGTGTTGCTGCGCTGTCGTTTCAGGCCACCATACCTATGTAGGCAAGAGCCGCCGAATTCTAGCCTCGCCGTGTACTGGCCTCAGTACTGACGCTCCTCTTTTTCCTTTGCCCATTGTCGGCACCCCTTTTGTTTTAGCAGGTTTGAGATCGACGTCGTTAGCAGGGTTACCCTTCCGGCTTGGCCTGGACAGGGTTATGCCTGCCATTGGTTATTCTTCAGGGCTCTTAGTCCCATTCGCATCTTGTCTGTAGTCGGACGCTCTATCATTTTCAAGGTGATTTGGATCTTTGTATAGTATATCTGTATTCTTGACTCATGGAGTCGTTGTTGTATATATATGTTATGTGGGTTCCATCGTGGACTAATGTGTAATGGTATTACTTCGTTCTCCACCCACACGCAAGTACCTGGTGGGCGTCCTTGAATCGTTTCTATGCGGGTTTGGTGGGAAGCGCTAAAATTTGCATAGGGTCGATTCGACGGTGTTACAGAGTGGTATCAGAGCTCAGCAGTTGCGATACCCCACTGGTCCAGCCTGTAGGATAACCTAGCTAACGGCCGATAAGAGTGTCAAAACTATTTTGCAAAATCAGTTGGATAGATCTAATTAGGTCTGATTTTACTCCTTACCCCTATGCTATTCTCCTCTAACCTTCGCGTGCTTTGAATCTGCTCTCTTATCTTGTTCGAGTCCAGGAATTCTTGTGGTTTGGGTTTCTATCGTACCTTCAGGGTTTCGATTCCTTATGCAATGGTGTTTCCACATCTGCTCTTTGTGCTATCTCAATACCCTTCATCTGTTGTACTTCTTGGTGGATCAAAATCCACTGAAATCATTCTTTGAATCTTCCGGTGGTTTTCAACGTGACGACATCATCTGCAGCAGATCGAAAGAAGAGCTTGCATCACTCTTTTGTTTCTGAACCTCGCTTGTCGAGATCTTCAGTCTAATTCCGAGAATGGGTTGCATGCTTTCTACTACATGTGCGGAGTAATAGTTTGGGTGCGTGATGGATTGGCCCCCATGCCGACTAGTCATTCTATTCGCTCCCGTATATTGAAGTGGATTAGATTGCACTTATACTCTCCTCTCATAGAAGTTAAAGGTGGCCTTATATTGTGATACCTTTATCTTCGTCCTTTGTCCTCCGGAGTGTTCTCTCGACGATGTGAGCAACGACACCTTGTTGGTGGTGTCGCTGATTTCAAGATGGATCAAGAATCTTTGTTAGTGATGTCGCGAGGATCTACACGAAGCGAGAAGAATCCGGTCATCAGCCTTCTTCCCGGTACCATGAGGCGGATCTCGAGGACGAGATCCCTTGTTAGTGGTGTCGAATTGTAGCACCCCGCTAAAACCACTACTAGAAAATCGCTTGGAGTTTGTGCTTTGTGCATCATCATGACATCATCATGCATGTTTGATCATAAAAGTATCTTTGCCAAAACCCTATTTTGTTTTCTAATTAGCCTCGTTTTATTTCAAATTATAAAACAGGTCTTTCTAGATATTTTATTGCCTAAAAACAAATTACAAAGTCTGTTTTAAAAATAAAATAAAAGTTTAAGTTTTTTTAGGGGCAACCCAGCCGGCCAGGCCCGAGGCCCAGCTAGCCAGGCCACCCCAAACCCTAATCCTACCGCCTCCCCTGCGCCAAGCGCCACACCACACCCAGCCGCCGCCGCACTCACCGCATGCCAAGCGCAACTGTTGACCCGGCCCCACCTTGCACGTGTCCTGGACGCGTTGTGACCGCCCTTCCCCGATCGCAACAGCTCCTGCTCGCCACCGACCACGCTCACGAACCGCATAGGAACCCCACCTCCTCGATCCCATCGCCACCTACCCCGTCTCCTACCTGGCCTCCCTCTCAATCGCGCGCCGCCGCGCTTGCCGCCAGTGGGCCCGCCTCTCTGTTGAGCCTCGCGCCTCCGTTGGTCGCCAGGGCGTCGCCCACCGCTCGCCTCGCCGGCCCTCCTTTTCCTCCCCGGGCGCGTCCGCGTCTCCACGCCTCCCCGAGCCGGTCTCTGCCGCGCAGGCATAGCGCCAGCGCTGCCGCCGGCGCCGTGCCCCCCGCGTGCCCCGTGCCCGCGCGAGCCCGGCCTCGCATCTCCGCTTGCCGGCCGCAGCCCTGACCAAGGACGACGTCGCCTTGGAGCTGCGACCTTGGCCTCTGTCCCCACCATGTCCCTGCCAAGCTCGCCCCGGCCCTCCTAGTGTAGAGCCATCGTCGTTGCTGCTTCTCTGCGTCCCATCCCTGCCGAGCCCTGGCCTCGTCGCCCGGGTCGACCTCGTCGCACCACCGCCCTCCCCTGATGCTCTTCCTAGCACCGCGCGTGGCCGCGCCAGCCGTCGGGCCCTCCACCTCGCGCCATCCTGTTGCCAGCCAGCGCCAAGCTCCGGTCGTCGCCACGACCAGGCCTCCTCCCGGGCTCGCCCTCTTCCTCGACACCAAGTCCGGACCACACCGCCTCTGTCCGCTTGCAGGCTCCGCAACAACAACCTTCCCAAGCTCGTCCGTCGCGCTGACCGTGATGCCCCTACAAGTCATGCCATCGAGTGTTTCCAGCCAGTGCTCCACCAAGTGTTTTAGCATGAACTGTGGGTGTTCGATGGTATGCCCGCATGGGACAAGGCCCCTTGCAACGCTCCTTGCTGCCGCGCACATGTTCGTGCTATCCTTGCTACCGCACACATGTTCGTGCTATCCGGTGAGGCCACACAGAAGTACTACTTGGCATAATTCTATGCCTCGCCAAGATCAACTAAGTGATGTTGGTGTGATGCCCCTCGAAGGCCAAGTTCTATGCCGATGAACTGAGATGAACCAAAATACACGGCCAGGAAGTCACTCGAAGTTCATCGGTATCTGATCCATTCAAGTTCGCCAATCGATGACAAGATCGCCCACACGGACCCGAAGACCACGGATGCGACAAGATCTACTCCGTTGTACGAGAACGTTCCCGCCGAGACCGATCCTCGTCGATCCCTGTCGAACCCCAAACCCCCAGAACAAAGATCTTCCGAACCCAGATGTGTGACCCTAAGCCTCTATTTTTATAATATGACATATACCTATCGCATCATTAAATCCTTGTGGCCATACATGTCATCTGGTGGGTTGGGTTAATTAGTCGATTCACCTAAATTAAATATGGAGTCTATATGCAGGCTATTCTAGTCTTATTCCGGACCCCATTTAAATTTGTATAGAGAACCGATGCTATGTTTTGCCTTGTTAATGCAACATTTAAATTGCGGAGTAACTAAACAACATGAACCTCTTAATTAATTGTCGGGACCCTGGTTCTGCTTAATATTGCCTAGTTGCATCGCATCTTTGCCATGCCATGCATCATATCATGATCATGCCGGATCTTCTGCCTAGTATTAAATAGTGCATCCGGTGTTTCTTTTAGTGCTTTGCTTCTTCACGGATTAGGTCATGAGTTGATGCGAGTACCGACAAGTTCTCCGGATGTGATCTCCGGCAGTGTTCCCCAGGCGAGCATTCGCCCCCTTTCTACCTATTTTGCATTTATAGTCTTTACTTCCTCCTATTGATCTATTGCTATCCGTATTGCGATGCTTTAGTTTCCGTGCACCTTTTATATTCCCTGCAACCTCTATATTGCCTTGGACACATCCTATTGCCTGTTGTTTGATAGATAGTCGGCCTTTGCGTGCCGTAGTCGCTTGCTCAAGTGCGGCTTCGCGTCGTTGTTGTTCCACCATTGTTGGGAGGTTGGCACATGCTAAATGATGGAGATGCTTAATGGTGGAGATGATCATTGGTTACATTATAACTTGTTAATTAAAATGCTGGAAATAGATATAATGCAGAGGCACCGGTGGGTAATAGTCAATATTTGGTTTTTAACCGCCCACTTGTGTCCACCTAGGACCCGAGTTTTGACACCTATTCCGAGATCGAGCGTGCTAACCACAGGTGGGGTGTGTGGGCACCCCCATCGGCTTACTACCTGATTTCAAAGTACTGTACCAGGGGCCACAAGTAGTTTGGGTCTTTATTACTATTCTGTACTTATGCCATGCTTTACTGCTTTATTTAAGATTGTGCTGGAGCACCTGTACTATTTAGGATGTGGAATGTTTTCGCGGTATCGACAAGCCCAGTCACACTTTCGGGTTCCCAGTCGTTTACAGCCATTGGCACAAACCCTGGGTCTGCCTCGGAGCCGGCCGACTTCGTTGCGGGTAGCTTAGTGGGGTGGCCCCCCATGTACTTGCTTTGGGTCTAGGAAACGTCATGACTTAGGCCCCGCCGACATACCGATGGGTGTATGTTAATTGATCTGGCAAAAAGGGTCGAAGTGCGTGTGGATACTTTGGTGCACCCCTGCAGGGTTAAATCTTTTCGAAAAGCCGTGTCCGCGGTTATGGACGACTTGGAGCACCGTTTCTCGATCATAGACAACTATAACTAAAGTTTACTGTTATAATTTGACTTACAGCTGAGATGACTAGTAAGTTGGATAACTGCCATGGAAAGATTAAATAAAACTGCCAACCGTGTGAGTTTCCTCGGCTTGACTTCCTCGTTTGGTCTCGAGGGGGAATACCAGGATGGGTATGATTGGTGTTAGTGTCAGGTTGGATCCAAATAGGTCTCTCTTATCTCTCTCTGATAGCCGCCAATATTACAGAGTCTCTATAGGTTGTTTAGTGTTGTTGCGCTGCCGCTTCAGTTCACCATACCTATGTAGGCGAGAGCCGCCGAATTCTAGCCTCGTCATGTACTGGCCTCAGTACTGACGCTCCTCTTTTTCCTTTGCCCGTTGTCGGCACCCCTTTTGTTTTAGCAGGTTTAAGATCGACGTCGTTAGCAGGGTTACCCTTCCGGCTTGGCCTGGGCAGGGTTATGGACGCCATTGGTTATTCTTCAGGGCTCTTAGTCCCATTCGCATCTTGTCCGTAGTTGGATGCTCTATCGTTTTCAAGGTGATTTGGATCTTTGTATAGTATATCTGTATTCTTGACTCATGGAGTCGTTGTTGTATATATATGTTCTATGGGTTCCATCGTGGACTAATGTGTAATGGTATTACTTCGTTCTCCACCCGCACGCAAGTGCCTGGTGGGCATCCTTGAAGCGATGAGTCCATAGCAGATGTGCTTCTAACTAGGCGAGATTTCCTAAGAGACAGTGTTCATGCACCCTCCCTTTGTTTCTAAGACGGATCGTTTCAAAATAGCATTACTCACGATGTTGCATAATAATTTTTCATCTTTCTGTATTGGGCTCTAGCATTGTATTAAGCTGGGTAGATAGTGATTATAAATAATTAAACTTAAAATATAAAACTAACATGTGTAAATTATGGGTCTGTGACAATGCATGACGTTGCATTTGCATAAGTTGATCCACTGACCTTTGTGAATTATACAATCAAGAGAAGAGACAAGATATACTGTGAATTATGTAAGTTTTTCAATAGATGCGAATTATACAATCAATAAGACGAGTGATACATATGTCATAGTCGGATAAAAAAATTTAATTTTTCCAAGTCATGTGACTAGAGTAGCTTATGGCTAAATCAAACTACTTTTCAAAACTTCCTATTGTGTAATATTTGAATCAAAAAGAAACTAAATATTTGTATTCATTTATTTTAGATAGGATCAATTGAGCATGCACTCATAAAAATGAGTAGGAGAGTTAAGGGGGGCATAAAACTGTGATAGGTAAAAATTCCTTCAAGCTAGAGGGCTGCAACAACCTGTTGTTGATAAGCAAGATGTAGAGGAGAACTCCTTTCTAGTAGGAGGACGACAGGACAATAAGGACTAGCTCGCCGTCTGCATATCTACGACTCTGCCCGACCGAATTTGCGAGGAGCGACTAGGGAAGGAGGGAGACTCCGCCTTTGGAAGTGTGAGTTTATCTTTTCCATCATCTACATGTAATATAAGGCCTCACTGGCAATAGTAGTGTGTGAGGGGGTGGTCCGCAATGAGGTTTGAGCTCATATTGGCCAAAGTTGCACTAGCACCGAGTGGCCGTGACTTGTGCATAGAAATAGCATGTGAGGTGTGTCGTGAAGAAACATGGTTCACACAAGTGAGGAATGTGACCGTGAGTTCATACTAACCATGTGTTACAGTTAATTTTGTACTACCATGAGTTCGTGACTATGGGTTCGTCATAGGCTCATGACGCAACAATGTGCAAATGAAGTTGTTGAAGTTTGAGGAAAGGTTTATTTTTCTGTTATCATCTATACACTATATTAGTTTTTTATTAAGTTTCTTTGGTTTAAAAGGTGTTATTTTGTTGCCATAGAAGAATATGGAGGTACAAACATTGTCCATATTTTAGATATTTTATATACCATCATCTCTTGCAATGGGTGACATAAAAATTACAATACACCATCATCTCTAGTGGTACTTGAGGACCATTTCATATGCTTGCTAATTTTTAAAAATGGTACACAAGCGATAATTGGTAAAGAGAGATCACAAAACTTTGAAGCGACGACTACGCTAGAACAATGGTGGATGGTGAAAATGGAAGTGGACGGGACGAGGAAAAGATTTTATGAAGATACAAGATGACTCCTAAGGAGGGATGAAGCGACAAAGAATTAGTATTCATCACTATATGAATGGAAAGAACATGTTTGTCACACTTTTATGAAATTAAAATAATTAGTCTAATTGATATGTATATTATTTTGTTTTCCCATGGCAACGCACGGGCATTTTACTAGTATAGAATTAAGAACCAGCTACAAGATTATCAACTCTCGTAGCACGCCCTAAGGGACAAACTAAAGTACCAAGGGTGAACCAAAACTGAAGTGTTCCATCCACATATGACAAAGAAAAAAAGGTTCCTCCACGTGCACTAAATTACCAAGGGTGAACCAAACCTGCATTTTCTGCATCCACACATGACAATGAAGGAACAAAACAATCTATCTAGGAAGTAGAAATATTTATCCATGCAACTAAAGTGAGTAAATATGGCGTGGACTGAATCACCTTATGCAATCACAAGAACCATAACAACTGAATACTCGTCTACTCATCGGTGCTTACCTAGACAGTCCAAGACACCGATGGCTGACGTCGAAGGAGGTGTCCAACAATGGGACTCTGACAGGAGGCAACAACACTAGAGGTGAATAATAGCCGCAGCCACCGACCGCACCCTGCGTGGAGGCAGCGACGCCCACAGTGAATACCGAGCGGTGGTGGATCCCTGCGATGAAGTGGGATCTCGGCATTGTACCCCACTTTCTGCAGCGATGGTGCTGCACCGCACGGTGGCTGACATCTTCACTGGCAACAGGCATGTGGGGAGATCCCGACGAGATCGTCAGGGAGGTGGTCGGCAGCAGTGCGTGGGTCATGGAATGCACCAGGGAGGAGGAGTGTGTCGAGTTGGGGGAAAGGGTTTCCGCTAATGGGTTGTCGTTCCTTTCACTGACAAGATCATTAGGCCTAGCCAGTTGGACGCTTGCGGGTGCGAGAGGACGGAACGACTCGGCGAAGGGAAGCGACATATTCGTTGTCGATGGAACGTGAGTTTCTTTTTAGGTAGTATATAGATAGATATAGAGATAGAGACTCTATAGGGCATCTCCACCGGGCCGACCCAACCAGCTCGTGCGCGTCCGACCGTGGTTGTGTGAACGTGCGGGATGTGCGCGACCTAACCCATCCAGACTGATGCGCCCGGCTCGACCCATCTGTGCGCCTAATTTGGGCAATGGTTGCGTAGGTCCGGATAGCGTGCACGGTCTCCCGTGTCGACCATGACCTTTGGAGGTCCCTCCTTCCAGTGGCACACAGTCACACAGACAACTCCACTTCTCCCTCAAAAAACCTTCTCCCAAATTTTCATTGGCAGGAGCGGCGGGGAAGACGTTGGATCCCGTTGCCATGGTCGATGTTGCGCCCACCGGCATTCCCGCCGCCAAGAAGCATGGTCGGCCGAAGAAGCTTTCCAAGGACCTGACGACGGAGGAGCGGAAAACTAAGACAGAGAAGCGTGTTGGCCGACGGGTTGTGGAGCGAGCGCGGCTCTCCCAAGCTAAGCTCGACAAGGAGCACCAGGAGGAGAACGAGTGCTTCCTCGCCACGCAGAACAGGGCCAACCACAACGAGCTGGCAGTGGATGCTGCCAAGCATGCTGTGAACATGATAAAGCAGGAGGCGTTGATCGCCGCTTTCGTTGGCACTGTGGCCTTCGGTGCCGGTGGCGTCGCTCTTCCCGGCCTATCCAGGGCTGGTGCATCCTCTACTAGCTCTGTCACGTCCACCCCCTGCGGCCAGCCCAGGACGCTAGGCCCGCGCACACCTTCACTCAGAGGCCACACTAGGATCGTTGCCTCACTCTCCCGGTTCATCCATCCCCACACGGCATCATCGGAGGTGCGAGAGCCCGCCATCGACCTAAACCGCACTCCAACAACCACGGGCACAACCCGAGAGGCATCGAAGAAGCAGCGGTCCATCTCCGCCGCGAACATGCCGATGCCAGTCAACCTGTTCGGAGGAATGCTCGGCGTGTCGCCGACTGATGATGACATGGTATGATCGCGACATTTCTTTGCCTTTACCAGCACACCGCCCCCGTCTCTTTATCAGGGCAAAATTTGGTGTAGGATTTCGTGGCTAATGATGTCGAGGATGTCGTGCACGACATGATCAATGAGGGTGGTGACGACTATGGTGAGGACGCAGAGATCCAGCAAGATACCCAACAAGATGCCTACAACATTGCGGGTGAGTCATTGTTTGGAAACAATGGCGCTTCCATGGGCGAGGGGGTCATGGCCACATCGTTGGCCGCTTCACTTGCGGTGTCGCTCGTCGGCAACAAGAAATTGAGCCAACAAACCTCAAGCTACATGATACATTGCAAATGTATCTATAATTTTTGATGTTCCATGCTTGGTTTTATCTACTTTCTTGTGTTTTGTCCACACTTTGGAGTACTTTTCATATGATTTCTTGGACTAACCTATTAACAAGAGCCACAGTGCCAGTTGCCTGTTTTCTGCTGTTTTTGGTTCCAGAAAGTCAGAAAATGAATATTCTCGGAATTGGACGGGACAAAAGCCAATATGCCTATTTTTTCGAGAGACTCATGGAGCTAGAATACGAGATGGAGAGGGGCCACAGGGTGGCCACACCACCCCTAGGCGCGGGTCCCCCTTGGCCACGCTAGGGCATGGTGTGGGCCCCCAGGCCGGCCACCGACCTTGCCTCTTTCGCCTATATATCTCCCCCGAGGCAAAAATCCTAAGTGGTCAATCAGAAATCCACGAAAAGTTCCGTTGCGCCGCCGCCACCGAAGGGGAGATTCGGGGGACAAAAAGTCTCTGTTCCGGCACCCTGTCGGGACGGGGAAGTGCCCCCGGAGCCATCCCCATCGATCTCCACCACCATCTCCATCACCGTTGCTGATTCCCATGATGAGGAGGGAGTAGTTCTCTCTCGAGGCTAAGGGTTCTACCGATAGCTATGTGTTCATCTCTCTCTCTCTCTATGCATGATCTTATTGAGATCATGAGCTTGTAATCTATAGATCTATCTTGCTACTCAAGTGTTTTAATAGATCTCTGCTCTCCCCATGTGTGTGAAGTTGACAGTGTGCAACCATGGTGGCACTTAGGCTAGAGATTACAAATACTTGTTATGAGTTATATTTGGAGTTTGATGTCTTTATGAAATTGTGGTGTTTGTTGGAACCATCTAGTGCTCAAGGTGACAGTGTGGGGTTTTCTAGATGGGAAAGGCTTACTTTGAGGTGTGCTGTTATAGCCCTACCATCGATTAGAGTGTCCAACCAGAGAGTAGTTCATCATAGTATCATGAAGATAATATATTTATATGAGAGTGTTCACTAGTGAAAGTATGATCCCTAGGCCTTGTTTCTAAGCATTGAAACACCGTTTGCAATTAGATCTGTTACATGTTTGCTTGCTTCCATCTTTATTTCAGATTGCCTTTAGTCTTTTCCCACATCAACCACACGCCAGCAAGCTATTTTCTAGCACCGTTACCACTTATAATTATCCATACCACTTGTATTTCACTATCTCTTCGCCAAACTAGTGCACCTATACACCTGACAAGTGTATTGGGTGTGTTGGGGGCACAAGAGACTTCCTGTATCTTGATTGCAGGATTGCTTGAGAGGGAATACCTTTGACCACTTCCTCCCTAAGTTCGATAAACCTTGAGTGATCCACTTAAGGGAAAACTTGCTGTTGTTCTACAAACCTCTGTACTTGGAGGCCCAACAACTGTTTACAAGAATAGAAGTGCGTAGACATCACTACACCACATGCAAGGCAGGTATGGAGGTTTCGCAAGATCCACTGTGTGGTGCCGAGCAAAAGGTCTTTACCTACTGGAAAAAGGTGGGAAGGTTCTTTCATGAGCATAGAAAATTCGGGAAGGACGTCTTCTATAGCGACCGAAATGATCTCTCTCTCCAAGCAATGGGGCACCATCCATGTCGAGTGTAGCAAATTCCAAGGATCCTACGAGATGGTGATGAAAAGAAAAAAAAGTTGCATATTGCCGATTGACATGGTAAAACCTCTTTCTCTCCTTGTCGATGTCTTGCATATGCATTGAGCCATTGTTGGCATCCATACGTGTAGGTCATGAAAGCAATGGAGCACTTCAATATGGTAAATGACAACAAGGCCTTCACGTTGTCCCATTGTTGGACACTGATCAAGGACTGCAAAAAATGAGAGACTAGGTATGCCCTTTGGAAAGAACTTGACAACAACAACAAGAAGGCAAGAGCAATGCTTCTACGGGTGGCATCATTGACCTAGACGAAGGCAATGACGAATTCTTCACCAACCCGGTAGGCGCCCGTGCCTGCCGGCCTGGAGGCCACAAGGCTAAGAATGCCGACATCGCCTGCCAGGCTGGTTCCTTGGCATTCCAAGAGACGTTGAAGAAGATCCTGGAGAAGAAGGACGAGGCCATCACCGAGAGGAGAGAGAGGCAGCACAAAGAGAAAGAGGCCACCGTCAAGACCTTTGTCGAGCTCTAGACAAGGTCTATCTAATGGAGATCGAAGCCAAGGCAAAGGTGAAGGAGGCCGAAGCCAAGGCCATGTCTAGGGTGGCGGAGGTAGAGGCCAAGGCCAAGGAGGCCGAAGCTAAGATCATGGCCAAGGAGAATGCCATCATGCTCACCGACCTAGACACCATCGCCGACCCCGATCGCGGACTTGGGTCACGCGTAGGCAGTAGACTATCCGGGCTCGTGATGCTTGACAATGGCGACGACGACCGCAACTATTTAGGCAGAGAAATTATCGTTCTTTTGGACATCGTGTATGATATAGCCTCCTTTGCACATAGAGATCCACTGGCCATTTGTTGACGATGCCCAAAGGACGATGACATAAGTCTGCCAATTTATTTAAGAATCAGTTTGTGTGCTATTGCCTGTGAATTTGAGTGTTTAACCATTGACAAGCCTTGGCCAGCGATAACGCCCCAAAAAATGCCAGGCGAACAGATGGATCGTATCGCTGGACGCGGTTAGTCGGACAGACCAGACCGCGATCCAAAAACAACCGCGGCTCGATCCAAACAGACAGAAACGGACCGTTTCAGTCATCCGTTTGGGTCGGTCCGGTGGAGATCTTATAAAACGAACCAAATCGCAGGGACAATTATCGCATATGTCCAGACACGGGCTATGCTTCAGCAGCCGAATGCAACGTTTGGCCCATCAGTCCACCACATATTCGGCCCAGCCTAATTCCCACCCAAGACAACGCCGCCTCCCCGCCGGCGGCGCTCCTTCCATTCCGATTCTCCCACTAGGCCACTCCTCTCATATATGCTCCTCTCCTCCGTCTCCCTCGCCCCCGCCCTCCCGCCGCCGGCTAGTCCGCAGACGCAAATAAATAAAGGAATAAATGGAAAACCGTACTTGTCTTGCAAGACTGGCTGACAGCAAACGGCATCGACGTTCGAGCCACCCCTCTTCACTGATTCGTCAGCTTCCTGCTCCCCAAGCCACAGCCAACAGGCCCAGCGCACAGCTCTTCCCACTCTGATTTCGAAGCCGCCAAGCCATGTCCATTCGGCCTTTGTGGCCGCCGGAGCTGCCGGGCGGGGGGAATCGGGCGCCGGAGATCTTCGCCGGCGGCATTGGCACGGTGCGCCGCGCCGTCGTCATCGGGAACGGCTGCGCCGGCGCCGAGAACCAGTGCCTCGGCCTCGTCCGCGCCCTCGGCCTCGCCGATCGCCTCAAACTCTTCGTAAGCCCCGTACATGCTCGTTTCCTCTCAACCTGCCATGACAGCTGTGCGGCACTGCCACGCGATAGCTGTTACTGTTGGTCGTAGAAGGCTCCGTTTCATCTTTTTTTCTAAACTAGCGTTTCAATTGTTTCCGTATGTATGTTATAGGTATCTGTGTTATTCATGTCATCAGCTTATTACAGCGGCATTACGAATATGGTTCATTAATTGCTAGAATAAACCTGGTGGCTTGCAACCGATTTACTTACAATTATGAAGATCTGGCAAAAAGTGTATGCTTAGTTAGTGGAATTATGTATAGTTTGGTAATATATGTGTGCCAGGAGCGTGTATACTCTAGAGGAGTGGATTCTGCATGTTAATGGGGTTTACAGTGCTGCCTATTCAGGTATTCCCTAAAAGTGGAATTTCTAGAAGATGTATTTGGCTTGTCGGATGCTTATCGGACGCCAAAAAGCATTTCAGATGATGCAGCGATCTTTTGCACTGGAGGTGATGATAAGAAGAGATAGAGATTGGTCATGGCATCTTATATTTCTGATGCAACATTGTACTCCTTCCGTCCTGAAAGGGGTGTTGAAGATTGGTCTAGATTTGCATGTATCTATAAACTAAAACACGTCTAGATACATGCATTTAGAAAAATCAGTGACATCCTTTTTTAGGACGGAGGGAGTATTTGATATGCCTGTTGTTAAATACTAAGTTTCATGTCAACTTAGTCATCTTTCATAACTCCAGCTACTAGAGAATACGAGCAACATCAACATGGACTGTATATGTTTGGTGCCTTGTCTGTTGAATGCTTTGGTTTTGGGAGGTGTAATGTAATCAAGGTTTAATCATTATATATAGCCTTGTCCTCGGTAAATAATGTGAGAATATTGTTTCTTGACTTTAGAGGGGTTTGTTAATTAAAATCCTAATGAATTTTTGTCCTGTCATGTGCTCGCTCTGTTGCTGGAAACTAGAGTATGTGCCCAGTGTAAACATCACTGTCGACTGTCAAGTTGATTCTGAAATGTCTCATCAACTTCATTTCTGTATTTGGTACCAATTAATTGTTGGCCTGGCCTTTGCTGGTTTGCAGTAACAAGTAGTACCTTTGTGTCATGTGGCATCCATGGATTGAATTTTGGGTTGTGACGTATTAACTGGAATATGGGAATGGCTTGAACCTGAAATACTCTAAATAGATTTTCATTTATTTCTTGTTTATTGTTGTTACACGTAAAAAGATTCTCATTCCTTTCTTGTTTATTTTTGTTACACATAAAATAGATTGTCATTTTTTTCTTGTTTATTGTTGTTACACATATACTTGTCAGTATCAGCTTAACAACATAAATAAGAAAACCAACAAGAGGGGCTTAATACAAGGCAAACAAAATTTTGTTGATATTTCAAATTTCACTATCTTTTAATTTCTTGGTATTTTTGTTAGGTCCCATTGGGTAAATTTTCAAATAGATGGTAGCTTGTATTATCTAGAATTTCGTAGGACTACCAGTGACCTCTTCTATATCATTTTTTTGCTGTTCTTGCGGATCTTGAGTTACTGCTCATTGTTATTTTTTGTTTGGTGAAATATGTTTGGTCATGCAGCGTATTATCAGGCCAACAGGAGGAATCAACAAGTGGCTGCACTTTCTACCGATCTCCTTTCATAGAATTTTGGACCAAGTACTCAGAAATATATTGTCTAATACGACATTCGCAACACTCTTTCAAGGAAAACTGCTGGCACCTTATTCTGTCAGTAATGTACAATCTTTTGGACTGTCTTCTGTACTGGAAGCAGATACCAATAGGATTGTGACATTGGTCCGTGATACCTTTGAGAAGTAAGGTTCATGTTTCTTAATATTGTTGCTTTGCTGTTTGTGCACTACTGCACTGTTTTAAATCAATCATTGCATCCGTCCCACTTTTGAATGTTTTGCTCCAGTCCCTTGTCAGAATGCATGAATCGGTAACTTTCAGTACTCATCCTAAAAATTCATCATGGACTTTCTCTATGGTTCGGATGGAATATGAAACTTACTAAAACATACTTCTGGTTGGTCAATGTCATATGCAACATGCAGAGTGGTCTAAATATTCTGTAGAATGTTTGTGCCATAAGGTTTCAAATGTTCCTAGCTTCTAGTTTTCTTGCTCTGTTTCCTCAAAGTTTGATTCTCTTTCAGGGAAGGCCTGGCAGTAGTTGTTTCTTGTGGCCATGATACCATATCATATGCAAGCTCTGTAAGGTGTTTAGCTCCAGATAATGTCTTTGTCATTCAGGTAGAATACTGAAACCAATACCAGTAGATTATTTGATAGTTTATCAGTTGTTACTCAGCTAGGGGTATGATACATTGTGCTGTTTGCCATATGGTTATATAAATCTGACCTTAGTTGTAACCATACTGTGTTTATCGCGTCAGATACAACACCCCAGATATCGCCTTGATAGGTTTGATTTGGTGGTGACTCCTCGTCATGATTACTATGCTTTAACTGCAAAGGGACAACAAGAAGTTCCGTGGCTTTTCCGGAGATGGATTACTCCAAGAGAACCACCGGGGCCAAATGTGGTACGCTGCGTTTCTTCTTGCAAGCAAAATTGTTTCATATGTTTTCATCCAGCTGTTCTAATTATTAACTCCGAACTTCGGGAATCCAGGTCCTGACTGCTGGAGCACTTCACCAAGCAGATTCTGCTGCACTACGCATTGCTGCTACAAACTGGCATGATGAACTTGCTCCCTTGCCAAAGCCATTGGTTGTAGTAAACGTTGGAGGACCAACAAGTATACCCTCCTTTCCTTCCTGCTTGTTTGTCTATCTGATGTTGGAGAAAACCTATTGTGTGCCACCAACAAATAATCCCTGCTTCGTGACACGCCATCGAATAAACCACTGGTAACCGATGTCTTCCTTGCCAATTCAGCACGGTAGCCGAATGAGAGCTCATGTGACTTGATTTCTCGCAGCAGGCAGCGGGCTCATGCCCTTTATTTCACCCTAGTGTCAACACCTGTGTACCTCATCACTTCCGCATACCAGTTAGAGTGGTTCCTCATATGTTTGGTTGTCGCGCCATCTGATAAGGAGGGAGAGACACAGATGCCCTACATACAATTACAAAGTAGATAACTTCTTGTGTGCCCCTAACATGAATTATCAGCTACTCAAAAGGTTTAATTGAGCACTGCTAGCTCATAACTTCTTGCTTTAGTTTGCATCATGAAGCTAAAGCTTCCAAAAAAAGATGTAGTACGTGCATTTCCCAAAGGCCTTAATCCTAAATCTGCAGTTTATCAGGAATTGCATTTTGATACTGTGTTTTTCTTCTTAAAATAATCATGAAGCTGCATAACAAGTTGATTTAATTTGCATGTGATCTTTGTATCGTGCAATTCAGTTGTGGAATTTAATTTAGACTGTACGCTCAAAGCAATAGGAGAGATCAAATAAAGCTCAAAGCCACACCTTCTATTTTTCTCATTCATGTAAAAAAAATCTTGCATTCCACAAGTTTTCTTTTCTCTATCCCTTCACACACAGGAGTGGCGTTTTCGGATATGTGCAGTGTAACTTTTAATATCTGGCTAATGATATCTTGTTCAAATATATGCCTACTTCTTGGTGCTAAAAAAATATGAGGCATTTTTATGCCTTCACTCGCTTCATAGATTTAAAAAAATTAGAGCACAGATTGACCAGTTTCTGCTTACCCACTGATAAATATAGAACTAATTCATAACATCTTTGATTCTCAGGAAACTGTAATTATGGTGTAGACCTTGCCAAGCAGTTGGTCAGCTCAATGCACAATGTTCTAGAGACCTGTGGAAGTGTCAGAATTTCATTTTCCAGGAGAACGCCACAAAAGGTAGGACCACATGGGTTGCTCATATCTTGTTTTACGCGTTGTGCGTACTTAAATTTGTGAAAACCCTTTTCTTTGGCAGGTGGCCAATATTATATTGAAAGAGTTCAGCACTCATCCTAAGTTTTACATCTGGGATGGTGAAGGTAGGTACTCGATAAGAAAAGTGGCATCAGTCAGATGCATTGATTTTTGTGTGCAAATGCAGAATTTATGTTGATCTGGATATGTTGCTGCAGAACCTAACCCACACCTAGGGCATCTCGCGTGGGCCGATGCTTTCATCATAACAGCTGACTCAGTAAGCATGCTGAGCGAGGCATGCAGCACTGGGTGAGTTACTGTGTTGCATACTTGTAAATATAAGCGTTGCTCCTGCTTGATGACACATACTGCTAAGCTCCATGTCACGCTTCTTTCAGGAAGCCGGTCTATGTTGTCGGAACTGAGCATTGCAGGTGGAAATTCTCAGATTTTCACAACACTCTGCATAAACGAGGGGCTGCTCGCCCTTTCACTGGATCGGAAGATGTAAGTTTTCTATCCCTTCTCAGTTTCCATCTCTTAGTTACTCCTTACAAAGACCAAGACCAAGGCCAAGACATGTACTCAGTACTTGTGTTACAGTTTTACCATATTGTGTGGAATGAGAGTGTTCCTTTTCCCCTTGACGGCCACACACATATCTCAATGGCGAATTCATGGCAGTATGACCCTTTCCTCCATTGCAGATGTCAGACAACTGGAGCTATCCTCCTCTGAACGATGCCATCGATGTGGCCGCGCGGGTTCGTGAAGTGCTCAGGGGTCGTGGGTGGACAGTGGGGTAAACAAAAGGCCAAGTTCTGGTCTGGTTCTGTTCCAAGCCCAGACAATTCAAAGCCTGCACTTGAGTCATCATAGTGTCATGTTGATTTCTGCATTGCAATATCTGGTCCGGTTCTGATCAGTGGGGTAAACAACAGGCGAAGTTGAGAAAGAAGAGTGTCATTCTGGTCCGGTTCTGTTCCAAGCCCAAGCAATTCAAAGCCTGCACTTCAGTCTTCTTGGACCAGCCACACTGCTAAGTCGATTGCAATGCACGTCTTAACATTATAGATAGATTCTGTTAATGGTAAAAGCTTAACATTATAGATAGATTCTGTTAATGGTAAAAGCGGAAAGTGTCTTTGACTGCCGAGCTCCAGTGCTCTATTTATTTAAGAAAATCAAAATCATATTTACAAGTTTTTTAAAAATAAAAATAGTTCTGGACGTAATCAAAGGTTGTATTCTACAAATATGCAAAATCGCAACACGAAATTCTTTTTATTGGGGGCTACATAAGAACCAAAATTGGATAAAGTTTTATATTTAAAAAATACATGGATAGATCCAGACTTTTGTTATTTTTTGTGTAGCTTAGAAATACAAAGAATTTGAAATTGATACTTTGCACTTCGTTATAAAATCATTAACTTCCTTCTATTTCAAAATATAAGATATTTTAGCCTTTTTTAAAACCCATTTATCTAAACGATTTTTAGTGTGTAGGTTTGAAACAAAATGGATGAACTTATACACTAAAATGCGTCTAGATACATGTGTTTTAGAAAAAAGCTAAATCATCGTATATTTTGAAACGAAGTGAGTAAATCTGGGTATATTTAAAAAAAACTCATAAACATGATTTTTTTAAGGTGATTTGGAGCCAGAAATCTGCAAAATAGCGCAAATGATATAGATCTGAGAAAAATAATATTATCAATGTTCAAAGTAAAAAATTAGTAACAAATCCCATTGTTCGGTGGTTCGGTGATAGAGAGAGAAAATTGAAAAAAAGTACATATGTGCATCCGGTAGGATTCTATAATTAGTTGTTTAATCTACTGATTTATCCATCGGTCCTCCTGCCAGGTCATCTCCTTTGTGATGAATACATGCTCGCTATACTTCAACATGACCCACATGCATTACGCTCTTTTCCGGAGATGGGCTACGCGAATAAGTGAGACGGTTCTAGAACATCCTTTTCTGGAGATGGGCTACGCGAATAAGTGAGACGGTTCTAGAACATCGAGAGACAGCTCCGATGCACTATTCACAGTGAATCCCGTTGTTTTCACCGTTGGATTTAGAAGACCAAGGTTGAAATTGATGCGGTAGGCCCAATTCAAAACTGACACATTATATAGTGGTATAGAAATGTAAGAATTAAGAGCCATTTGTTTTTTTGCAGTGTAGAGAACCGCTTAAACTGTCAACCTACACCTAAAAGTGGTCCAGATACACTTTTTTCACAAAGGTAAAACATCTTATATTTGAAAACGGAGGGAGTAGAACACACTGAATTATTCTATCTCTCTCTTGTTTGGGCCCACACTATCACCTCACAGCAACCGTTCTCTCTCGTTTCGTTGTGCTGTGCTAGAGCTTGGGAACATTATTTAAACGCTAGGAAGCGAACCAACATACGAGGAATCACTTTTCTCATTCTGACATATCTTGAACCGATTCCTACCGAAGTCCCGCGGCGTATTGCACGGGTTCAATGCGGTCTTGGAATCGCTTTCTTCTTACGGTGTGGCTAGTCTTAGTTGCATGTGGAAATTTCTACATTGCAATATCCGCAAAGAATGGCTATAGTTTTTTTTATTAATGAAGGTAGAGAAAGACTCTACCTTATACACATCGTTTACAGCATGGATTTACATCCGGTCAAGCCTCGGGTGATCAAAAAGAAAGAAAAAGAAGGAAACGGAAAAAAATGGAAACACGCAGGGACTAGCTTCCTGTCATCAACTTCTCACCCCATGCCAACATTTCAACCCTGTTTTTTTGTGATCTCCACGATCCAAAGAGTCAGGTTCTCTGCAATTCTTCTTGCAAGCATTGTATTCGGTATTGTTCGATCATTTATCACCCTATCATTCGTAGCCTTCCACAGTCCCCATATACATGCAGCAAAGCAGATAGGCCAAGTTTTGTCCCCTATTTCATTCTGAATTCTCTCCAGAAATTCGCAAATTGAGTTTGCCGAGGCAGCAGCCTGTGAGAGTTCAAGCTTCTCCCACACCCAGGTGGAGGCCCCGCAATTTAATGCAATGTGATGGATTGACTCTAGGGCAGGGCACTGGTCACAGCCCGCATCCTTGCACCAGCATTTAGCAGTCATGTTGTCCTTGGTGTTGAGTCTACCCCTGAAAGCCAGCCTGAGAAAGATTTTTTGCTTGTGTGGAATAGCTTTTTTCCAGACCCATTTATATGGCTGCCAGATCTTCCCATGGTCACTAAATAGTCTATAGAAATCAGCTGTCTTGTCTTTGGTTCCTTCCTAGTTGTTGTCATATTCCTTGCATCCCCATTGTCTTGCGGATGGATTTGTTGTAAACTGATCATTAGTTGTTCGAGTTGATGTTGGGCACTTGCAGTCAATGGAAACAAAAGCTTGAGCACCTAGTTCCCATTTTCTCGTTGGGATTCAACCATGCAGTGTGGGTCTTCGGCAAAGGAATATAGTATATGGTAGGTTATGTGAAATATGCCCCCCCCCCCCTCTGTCCACTTGTCATGCCAGAAAGATATCTTGGTACCATTTGTCGGGGAGCAGACAGTTGCTCTCTGCACCGTGGGTATCAATGCAAGCATCGATTTCCAGAAGGGTGTGTCCTGCTGCGAAGGTGTGTGTGGTATAGTGCCCTGCAGGTACCACCTCGTCAGCCAGTTGAAACAAGTCCCCTCATTTGTTGACAGCAATTTGGATAGCAGGGAAGCCATCAAGGCTTTGTTGTGCAAACCGAGATTCCTTATGCCTAGCCCGCCTTGTTTCTTCGGCATGGTCACTACATCCCAAGCAACCAGGCATTGCCCTCCTGAGACCTCATGTTTGTTCTTCCAGAGGAATGCTCTACAGAGTTTATTTATGGATTCTAGACTTCCTCTGTCCCATTCGATGCAGGCCATGTAGAAGTTAGGGATAGCGAACAACACTGAATTTATCATCTCCACTCTACCACCAGATGTCATCAACCTTGGTATCCAGCCTGGCAGTCTCCTGTCAACACGCTGAATAACAGGCTGAAGTAAGTTGCGAGAGATTTTTGTCGTGGATAGAGGCAACCCAGATATGTGCATGGCAGCTGAGCAATTGGACAGCCCAAAATCATGGCCACCTCCTGTGTCTCGTCCTGTGACATGTGTATTGGTGCAAACGTACTTTTCTGATAGTTAATATGCAACCCAGTGAAAGAAGCAAAGGCATCCAGAAGACGCTTAGCACATGTAGCCTGTGCAACCGAGCCGTGTAGTATCAGAAGTGTGTCATCCACGTACTGGAGCACGGGAAGCAGAGCTCCTTGCTACAGAGGATGAATCTGAGCCGTATGTCTTTTTAATCATCTTTGCAAGATGTCAGCCACCAGGATAAACAAGTATGATGACAGAGGGTCTCCCTGTCTCACGCCCTTCTGGATCTTGAATTTCCTCCTGACCTTCCCATTTATTAGTATTTGAGCATGTGACAATTCTAGCAGCTGACTGACCCATCTAATCCATTCCTCCGGAAAACCTCTTGCTTTCATAGTATGAAGAATTGCCTCCCAATGAATTATGTCGAAAGCCTTTTGGAAGTCTAATTTCAGTACTATGACAGGTTTTTTGGTCTTGTTGAAACATTGTACCATTTCAATTGTTGTAGCGAAATTTTCGACAATGGATCTCTTCTTGATAAAACTAGATTGCATATGATCCACCATTTCCTTTATTTTTGGTTGCAACCTGTTAGCTAGTACCTTGGCTATTAGCTTAGGTACAGAGTGTTGTAGTGAAATAGGCATGTAGTCCTTAATCTCTTGTGGTGACTCACATTTTGGTAACAGGGTGATGTATGCCAAGTTAACCCGATCCAGATCCACCTTCTGACTATGCATAGTTGTAAACATCTGTAGTATATCTTCTTTAAGCTCATCCAAATAGAACTTGTAAAACTCATTAGTGAAGCCATCTGGGCCTGGACTTCTATTTGGCGGTGCTTTCATTATTGCTGTTTTGATTTCTTCCCAGGATAAAGGATCAGCCGGTGTCTGTAGTTCGATGTTGTCACTACTGTACAGATGTTGCATGTTGATGTTTGGTGCCCACGCTCTCCTCAGCAAATAGGTGTGTGGAGAAATCTGTAGCAATGCTAAGTTTTTCTTTGTCATCAAATATTTCAGCCTCCTCGATGCTTAGAAATTTCATTCTATTCTTCTTGTATCTGTACGTTGCCATGGTGTGGAGAAACCTTATATTTTCATCCCCAAGCTTACACCACTTTAGCTTAGCTCTCTTTATCCACCTTTGGGCTTCAGCAGAAATTAGTGCCTCATTCCTTCTGCTGCAAATAGTCCTGAATGTGAATTCATGATCAGTTAGAGGTCTCCATTCTTCAATGGCATCCATGTATTGGATAGCATGGTTTATGTTGTGATTCAGTGTCTTCTGAGATTTCGCCTCCTTGGTCCATGCCCTTGTAGCAGCCCTGACAGACCTCAGCCTGTGATTCAGTTTAGACACACAAGTCATTTGTGTTGTCCCTCTTGATATGATTTCCCTTGTTTTTTGTACCAAGTGCGATGATTTCACTTGTAGCAGGCTATAGTTGTGGGGACACAAAGTTTTGAGGAGCAACCAGACACTCATAGACAGCTGTGTTTATTCTATCGGAGGCCTGCTTCCATGCTCCTCCCTCCGTAAACTTGAAAGGGTAACATAGTCATTTTATATCAATTGCTATATTTTAATTATAAACCTGTTCCGATCTAAATAAATTAACCAAGAATTAGGCTTGATGCGGTAATTAATGCTTCATTAAATAAGTGCGAATAGCGTGGCTCCTCTCCCTAGCAAATCGGTAGACCAAGATGCATGTATGATTAAATCACAACGCATGCGTGATTAACTCCCCGAAACCAGGTGTGATTAACTCCCTCAAAAAAAGGGGGTGATCCACGTGAATTGAAAATGCCCAATGTATGCACGATATTAATGGGATAATTAACTGTTGCCTCTTAAATTTTTAGCGTCAATCTTATTCATCTTACTCTTACCGATTTGGTTCATGGAATTTCTATGCGTAAGTCAGCATCGTTGTTTAGATTGCGACTGTCCGGTGCTGCAACCGGCTGAAAACCAAACACGAACACGGCTCGTGCCGGTCGCCGCCGACGAGGGACAAAGCGGCCACCATGAGCAGGAGCAGATGAGGATGAGCGAGCCTCCGTGAGAGTACGAATATAGTCATATTTTATTTTACGAAAGCGGATACGGTCCCATAGAACGCATGAGAGCTTACAGGTCTTAATAGAATTAGACTTAACAAAATATTAACTAATGACCATCATACCCTTAATTATGAAGAGGTACGAAGCAATCTTGTCCGGTGTTATGTTTAAGATTAGACAAGGGAGGAGCACTGAAGCAGAAGTGATTCTATCGGGCCATTCATGCATCATTGCACTTACCGTTGCGCTGTAAAGAAACCGATAGAACTGCCAATGGAAGTTAAAAAATCTTTGTCACTGCCGCGAGGTGACACCACACATAGTGGGACGTTACTGGGTTGTGACTGTGGTCACCACAGCAAAGTCCTACTGGTCTTCCGTGCAATACGGCAAATCGTGGATTCCACGTCGTTAGGGTATCTTAGAGCCCCTGCTTTGTCAAATCTCAGCACCGTCCTCCTCCTGGCATTTGACAAGCTACTTCGTCTGCGTCGATAGAGATTTTGTAAGATCGCCGTGTGGCCTTGACAAAATCGCTGACGTTTTTTACGGTGCAGCCAAACCAGCCAGCGGCCTCTCTCCAATTCGTTTTTTCGAGAACGTTCACGGCCAATTAGCTGTCGCTGGCTGCCTAACCATCGTCATCGTCTGGTTACGGTAAAGAGGGGCGCTCGCTCGCGTGCGTGCCTGCGTAGCAAACGGCAGCAGCGCGTCACTCAACTAATTGCCGTTGCTGCGGTGACGCGTAAAGCAGCATCTTCTGATGACAAAGAATGAGTGCGCGTAAAGCATCGGATCACTCCTTTTGCCATGCGTCTGTCCACTCTAGCTAGCTGCAATTTTCTATTCAGTTCAGTCTGGCCGCCTCAGGACCCGTGCAGAAGAGAAGATCCGCCTGCGAAAGCGTGTGTAGGGCCGCCATGGCCCCGCTGGATCCCGACGAAGTTCCGTAGGGAAATCAACACGTCTCCAAAGGGCTGAAGGGATAAAGGCAGAAATCTACACTACATACATGTCCCGGAAAAGTAAATCCGCACGTTGTGCTGTTAAAAGAAATGTAATCTGCTCGGGTTGCCTTCTTGTGCTGGGTTTCGTGTTTTCTATCTTCGATGCCTTCCGCATACGTGTTTCCAAATTTAGCTGTACTACCATCGGTCTTTTGTGGCAACCGTTAGTAGTGCTTTGGACGTGGTCACATAGAGAGCGACGGACATTGTACTTTTTTCCCACGCGGAGAGATCTTCTCCTAAAGCACAAGCCTTCTGACACCGGACTCCGCCGACAACCTTGGTCATCGGTGTAAGGGGGTCGCCGGATCCACGTGTGTGGATAATTTTTAGCCAAAGCAGATTCGTTTTAGGCTGTTCATAGTCTTGGTTCGGGACGGCGATGGCGACGCTGAATAATTTTTCGTCAGATCATTTCCCAATGGATCTGAATACCAGCCTACTCAAGCAAGGATGGTGCAACGGTGACAGCATCCTTGTGGTGGATGTGTGTCCTCAGAATCTATCGCTACGGCGGTGTTTGCTCCGGCGCCGACGTGGAACCTGGAAGGTAGTGAAGGAGCGTGTTAGAGTATTAGGTATATACGGTTATTATGGTAGTTTAGATAGAGTTAGGATATGTTTATGCACAGTCCTAACTTGACTCGTACTCCAAGATAATCCTATGTACGCCCATGAGGTTAAATAATATATCCATCATATTCCGCCAAACTCATACTCTTTCATGGTATCAGTCTAATCGGTCTAAACCCTAGCCGCACGCTTCCGCCGCGCCGCCCCGGGGGATCGATCTCCATGATCTCCGCCGGGGGCCGCGCGATCCGTACGCAGGATTCGTCCGCCGATCCATGATCGCCTGCCTGTAAGTCTTTTTTTCCGATCTTTTGATCGGTTTTCTTTTTTGGTTTACCGATCTTAGATCAGATTGATTTGTCTACTGCCATCATCATCGCCGCGCCTCTACTCCGACCATCGGCATCGAGCATCTACACCACGCATGTGCGCCTGCCTCCTCCGCTGTTGCGCCTGCCTCGGCAGGCTGTCGTGGCCTCAAGGCAGGCTGTCGCGCACCGCGGACGGATGCTACGCCTTCCTTGGAAGGCTACCGCGGCCACGCCCCCTCGGATCATCTTTGTCGTCATCGTCCGGGACTTCACCGACAACGCCATCATCGAATCCGATCTACGCATCGTTCACGCCATGGCACATACGGTGCACTATCGGCCTAATCAACCGATCCCGCGCCTGTCTACGCCAAGCACGTCCCCGAGCATGCACCTATCACCGATCGAGCTACGGGCTGCCGCTGTGTCGCCTTGTCGGGCCGCAGCGCCGCCACCCTTGGTCCATGCTACCGGCTTCCAATGCGCCTTCCTTGGCGTGTACGTCGCTGGTGGTCTCTATTGGGTCCGCAACATAGAAAACAAAAAATTTCCTACGGTGTGAACTACACGCCAAGATCTATCTACTAGGTACAAAGCAACGGGTGGACATACATCCAACGAGAACTTACCCTCGAAGACAACGAGTTTTGTTAACGAGTAGGAACTCGTGGTTGATGTAGTCGTACACTTGCCGATCTCAAGATCGTGAGGAAGTCCGAGCAGGTCCGGCTCCAGCACATCCTTCAGATCCAGCTCCAGCACCACCAAGTCCAGCACCGCAAAGCAGCGGTGCATCCGTGATCGTACACACGTCCGGTACCCCCGACAACCTCCGTCCCTCGCTCCAGCAAAGCAGCGGAAGCAGCAACTCCTTTCCAGATAAAGCCACCGGGAACATGTATCTCGCTAATCCGAGACCATGGGGGAATAATACTAGAGGGGAAGAGAGATCCTTCACAAGGAGGTGTGTGTGAGAAGTGAGGAGAGGGTGGCCTTTTATAGGAGGAGGGGGGTGCCCCGCCCCTCCTTCATGGCCGGCGCATGGAGGAGGTGTCTCTTCACCTCCTCCATTCATGTGGTGGTAACCCCTCCACATTAAAATGCCTCTTCACATTCCCTTTTAAAGTCTCCACTTTAAATGCATTAAATTTCTCCAAATTTAATGCTGTCTCATTTAATAAAACTTTTTTATTATTTTTATTAAGAATTTTGTTAATTACTTTAATTAACAAACATTCACATAAAACCCCCTGCAACATTTCAATATTACATGCAAAACCAATTTCAGCAATTTCACCCGAAACAGTTTTGGTGTCTATTGAAATAATTCCAGCGCTTTCTTAAATCTTTATCTGAAACATATTTGCTCCAAATGGTGTCGTATCCCTTAAGTGTGTCACTCTACGGTTCGCGAATAATGCAGACATGATCGAGACCCCTCTCCGATCAATAATCAGCAGCGGGACCTGGAGATCCGTACTGACTCCTACACATTCAACGATGACTTTTGTGATCGTGAGAACCTTTAACGCTAGTAACTAAATCCTTTTGTCTCACGATATATTACATGTCCGAGATTCGATCATCGGTATCTCCATACCTAGTTTGATCTCGTTACTGACATGCACTCTTTTCTCGTTCCCGTGATATAACATTCTAGTGATCACATCACTTACTTGCAAGCTATCTTAATGTGATATCACCGAGAGGGCCTAGAGTATATCTATCCGTCATCGGGATTGACAAATTCCACTCTTGATCCATGAGCCTCAACATAACACCTTCGTAGCACTGAACCCATCTTTATAGTCACCCTGTTACGGTGTGACGTTTGATGTTATCAAGATACTCTTCCGGTGTTAGCAATTAACATGATCTCATGGTCTAAGGATAAAGATTACTTTGTATAGTGTTATAGCAATATAAACATAATGACTTTGATCGTAATGCTATACTTCGGATGAATGTTCATCACATCATTTCACCAATGTCGTGACCTTGTTATTAACAACATCCAATGTCCATGATCATGAAACCTTGATCATCTTGTTAATCAACAAGCTAGTCTATAAGAGAGGCATAACTAGGAACCCTTTTTGTTTATTAAACACACATGTATTGACATTTCCGATCAATACAATTATAGCATGCAAAATAAACATTTATCATAAACATGGAATAAGACAATAACCACTTTATTATTGCCTCTCGGACATATTCCCTTCAGTCTCCCACTTGCACTAGAGTCAATAATCTAGTTTGAAAAACTTTGCGTATTGAACACATATGGCTTTCTGGTGTTGCATATACGCGATTGCTAGTGGTTAACATAATCTCCGGATCTGACGGTTTTAGGTCTATGTGTATTTGCATGTCTTTGCATCTCTACGCATCACTCATTCTCAAATGAGATGGCATTGTATAAATTTGGTCCTTTGGTGAGACCTTTAGTTCGTTCGGCTTAAAATATGTTGATATTATTGTCACACAATATATCTTCATAGTATTATCCCACTTTGAACCACATCTAGTTTCATAACAAACTACTTAACACAAATGCCCTCCTTTGCTGCTACTATAGCAGTTATATACTTAGCCTTTTGTTATAGCATCCGTCACAATGTCTCAACTTTGGAACTCATCCAAATCCATCATGGAATATCCTTTCCATTATATTATGCCACCCATAGTCTAAATTGAGATAAATTTAATTTGTATCTTGTGACAAAACTAGTATCAATGTAACACTTTACAATGAACTACCTTTAACTATTTGTCACTTATACATGATATATTCTTAGTTCTTCCAAAGCTCATAAGAATATCATTACTATTGTCCAATGATCATATTATGAATCATTCTGGTATGTGCTCATAACACTTAGAGCATATGACATTTTGAATATATATACATATCACGGTATAATCGATCAAAATCTTCATGTGATTTTACTCACCAAGTGTTGAAACACTTGAATTTTGATACAATCCTTTCCATGCAGCAAGAACCTTTCTTGTTGTTTCCATATTGAATCCTTTCAATATCTCATATATGTATGTCTGGCACAACCATATTAGCGCCTCAATCTATCCATATAGATATTAATGCCAAATATTCCGGGTTTGCCCAAGTCTTTCATCGAAATCTCATTTTAATGAAATTCTTAACTTGTGTCAATACAAGATACATCATTTCCAATCAACAATATGTCCTCTACATAATGCATTAGAAATATGTCTCAGCGCTCCCACTTAATTTCTTGCAAATGCAAGCATCTTCATCATCTCCAATGAATTTAAACTCTTTTAACAGTTTCATCATGGTGAAGATTCCAACTCCGCTATGCTTACTTCAACTATTGAAGTTTGCATGCCCTTTTAGCACCCTTTGAATTAACAAAACCCTTCGGACTGTGTCATGTATACGTCCTAGGTAACCATTCTATTAGAAGAAACTTGTTTTGTTTATTCAACTATCATATACCAAATTATATGTAGTGGTTGCTACATTAATCCGTCAAGACTATATATCGCTATGAAAGATCAAATCTTGTCATAGTCAACTCCTTGAACATTGTCGTAAACTTCTTTCCGACATGTCGACTATTTCATAGATGTTAAACATCCATGTCAATTTCTTTATAGATCCAAACACGACCGATAGGCTTCACGCCTCTCCGGAGGGTCTTCCAAGTTCAGAAACTTGATTTCTCGTGTATGGATACTATCACGGATTCTATGACTTCTAGTCATTTTATGGAGTCAGGGCCCATCATCGCTTCTTTGCATGTAGTCGGTTCATCATTGTCAAAACAATAACGACTTGCTTATCAAATCATACTATTTGATTCTTACCGACCCACACGGTTCAATAGGAACTCTAATCGTCGAGATCGCACCCTTTGTAATCACGGGAGCCATGAGCATTGTGGCCGCCACCGGGACACTTTCCGGCGTTGAGCTACTTAGCACATATAGCTAAGGTTCAACAACCTTATCAAAGTTCTATTGTCCTCCCACTTAACTTTTCACGAAAAATTCCTTCTCAAGAAACTTGACGTTCCAAGTAACAAACTCTTTTATCCACGGTGTTATGGAGAAATTCCCAACAAATTCTTTGGGATAATCTACAAAGATGTATTTTATCCAACTTTGGTTGTAAACATTTTACTTATGCATAGCATACCAAAATTTAAGAAAAGACAATTCGGGTTTTATCCTAAACCATAACTTATATGGTGTTATTTCAACGGATCACGATGGTGCTCTTTTCAGTGTAAAAGCGGTAGTCTCTAAAGCTTCAATCCTTAAAACATAATGGCAGTTTTATAAATGACACCTTTGATCTTACCATGTCAAACATGGTTTGATTTCATCTCTCGAATATGCCATACTCCTATGGTTTATCGGGAAAACACAAATCATGGAACAATTCCACAAATCTTAGGTGTTTTGCTAAACATGTAACTCAAATATCTTCCTTTATGATCGAATCATAAACTCTTTATTTTCTTGGTACAATGATTTTCCACTTCATCTTGAAAGTCTTTGAACAACTTTCAAATATTTCATACTTCTTCCTTATTAAGTAAATATACAGATATATTCACTCAAATTTTCGGAGAAACCATATGAAGCAAAAAGATCCATCGCATATGGCTACACATAATGGACTATATACATCAACATGCATAATATCCAATAATTAGTCATCCGTTCCTCTTTGGCCTATGGACGGAGTTTCAATTATCTCGAGGAAAGTCTCACATGCGTCAATTGATCAAAATCAAAGACTCCAAAAATTCCATCAACATAGAGTTTCTTCATGTTTTCTTTCCAATATAATTTAAATAGCGATGTCACTTCATAAGTGATCTTTCAATCATTTGTCTTGCGACATTTTAGCAATAGTGTTTATGGATGTGATTTCTCCCACTAGACTTGTAAAAGTTCATCCATCCATTATGGAATACGATAATTATTTGAACAACCATTGTTCTCATAATACCGGAACAAAATAACAATTATTAAAACAAATCTTGAAGGCTAGGTTTGACGACAACGAAAAACACAACAACACTTTATTTGTTTTCGATGAACATCATCACTTATTCTCTTGCTAGTTACTTTGGCCATTGTAGTTCATGAATTGCGTTGTCCTGTATGACACTTCATACCAACCAATTTGGTATCCAATACCGGTATCCAATACCTCAGAACCATATTGTTTAACAAGCAAGAAATACAGCCATAACATGTATATCTTCTATATACCTAAGTTGGACATCTCCAATTTTTCTTTTCTGCCAAATATTTTATAGATTCTCTTTCAACAATTCCTTTTCTTTTAAAAGAATCTATCAACATCAATAGTGGTGTCATTCACATGACACATAGTACAAGTGTGTATAGTCAAATACTAATACCTTTGGACTTGCACTTTGAAGTGGATCACCATCATCAAATGTTTTGGTATTCTTTCAAAAATCCATTCTTTAGTAATCTATTAGTGTAGTAAACATTTTACTTACATCTTCTATTCATCCTTATCATGACGACTTTCATGATCAAGCTACTATAGTCTGTAAGGAAGAATCGCGAGTATAATGTTAGTTCCCAAAAACCATTTTGGGAGATCCAGATGCCTAGCATCTCCATCCTTCACAAATTCTCATACAATATGAGAACATGTATTTTGCTAAATTATACTCTATCATAATGCAACCAAAAACATTGTTTTAGATATCACAATATCTTTCACACATGATGGTTTCTGAAACAATTTTCAGCTCCTATATAATCTTGATATTAAAACAACTTTTGAATATCAATAATCATGGAGGCAAATATGATACTTTAGATACTAACATTGGAATTCTTACTCTTGATTTAATACTACTTATTAAACTTCATGGAGTAAATAGAGTTTGCTGAAAGTTTGCAATAGGACTTATAAACTTTAAATTGACATTCAAAACAATACGATACCAGTTCGTAAAGTAAATATCCAGAATTCTATAGTTCTATTATCTCAAATAAAAACTAAGCATAAGGTAGAAAACGAATGCCAATGACTACAACAAACTATGCAAATTCACTTTGATTTAATTTATGACGAATTTGGTTCGACTAATCCAAATTAGAAATGAACTCCCACTCAAAAACGACATCCCTCGTGCCTTTTTGGTGATTACATGAACCAAATCCACTACACCAAGTCCGATCATCACGTGAGTTGATGTAGTTTCAAAGGCGAGCATCTATATGGGCATCATATCAACTATATGACTCATGCTTAACCTTTCGGTCCGTGTTCCGAGGCCATGTCTGTACATGCTAGGCTCGCTAACTAAGAACCTTAGTACTCGCATGTGTAAAACTGTCTTACACCCGTTTGTATGAAAGCGTAGAGTCGAGTACACCCGATCATCACGTGATGTCTCGAAACACGATCCACAAAACGGTGCATACTTAAGGAAGAACACATTTTTATCTTGATATCTAAATGAGGGATCATCTTATAATGCTACAGAAAGCGCCAAACTAGCAGTATAAGATGCTAACATCTAATGTGTAAAGTGAGATGATATGGTCCATGCATTTGATCTCTATCATTTGCATCGTGGTATGATCTCTATCATTCCTATGTGTGTAAGGCCAAGGTCTATGGAACTTACACGTTAAGTGTGTTGTAAGAGTATCTATCATACATATACTTACAACAATACCATATCAATACACTAGCCCAGCAACGATCTAAACTAGACGCCTCTAATTTATCAATTACAAGTTTTACGTGGCTTAGGGCTTTTGCAGATAGAACCGTTCTTACCTACAAACATGAACCACAACGATGATAACCAAGTTATTAGCAACTCGTTGTAAATCAGATATTGACTATAGTAGGAGAGACAGACACCCGCCAGCCATTTATGCAAAACAAGTTGCATGTCAGTCATGGAACCGGTCTCATGTACGATGACATGTAAGGTTGGTCTGGGCCGCTTCATCCCACTATGCCACCAATATCCAAAATACATAGAAGATGCAATAACATGATCATCATCGCCCACACATAAACATATGTGTACTACCCGTGCAAAGCACCTACGCATAGATCAGGCTCTGATACCACTGTTGGGTCTGCAGCATAGAAAACAAAAAATTTCCTACGGTGTGAACTACACACCAAGATCTATCTACTAGGTACAAAGCAACGGGTGGACATACATCCAACGAGAACTTACCCTCGAAGACAACGAGTTTTGTTAACGAGTAGGAACTCATGGTTGATGTAGTCGTACACTTGCCGATCTCAAGATCTTGAGGAAGTCCGAGCAGGTCCGGCTCCAGCACATCCTTCAGATCCAGCTCCAGCACCACCAAGTCCAGCACCGCAAAGCAGTGGTGCATCCGTGATCGCACACACGTTCGGTACCCTGACAACCTCCGTCCCTCGCTCCAGCAAAGCAGCGGAAGCAGCAACTCCTTTCCAGATAAAGCCACCGGGAACATGTATCTCGCTAATCCGAGACCATGGGGGAATAATACTAGAGGGGAAGAGAGATCCTTCACAAGGAGGTGTGTGTGAGAAGTGAGGAGAGGGTGGCCTTTTATAGGAGGAGGGGGGTGCCCCGCCCCTCCTTCATGGCCGGCGCATGGAGGAGGTGTCTCTTCACCTCCTCCATTCATGTGGTGGTAACCCCTCCACATTAAAATGCCTCTTCACATTCCCTTTTAAAGTCTCCACTTTAAATGCATTAAATTTCTCCAAATTTAATGCTGTCTCATTTAATAAAACTTTTTTATTATTTTTATTAAGAATTTTGTTAATTACTTTAATTAACAAACATTCACATAAAACCCCCTGCAACATTTCAACATTACATGCAAAACCAATTTCAGCAATTTCACCCGAAACAGTTTCGGTGTCTATTGAAATAATTCCAGCGCTTTCTTAATTCTTTATCTGAAACATATTTGCTCCAAATGGTGTCGTATCCCTTAAGTGTGTCACCCTACAGTTCACGAATAATGCAGACATGATCGAGACCCCTCTCCGATCAATAATCAGTAGCGGGACCTAGAGATCCGTATGGACTCCTACACATTCAACGATGACTTCTGTGATCGTGAGAACCTTTAACGCTAGTAACTAAATCCCTTTGTCTCGCGATATATTACATGTCCGAGATTCGATCATCGGTATCTCCATACCTAGTTTGATCTCGTTACTGACATGCACTCTTTTCTCGTTCCCGTGATATAACATTCTAGTGATCACATCACTTGCTTGCAAGCTATCTTAATGTGATATCACCGAGATGGCCCAGAGTATATCTATCCGTCATCAGGATTGACAAATTCCACTCTTGATCCATGAGCCTCAACATAACACCTTCGTAGCACTGAACCCATCTTTATAGTCACCCTGTTACGGTGTGACATTTGATGTTATCAAGATACTCTTTCGGTGTTAGCAATTAACATGATCTCATGGTCTAAGGATAAAGATTACTTCGTATAGTGTTATAGCAATATAAACATAATGACTTTGATCGTAATGCTATACTTCGGATAAATGTTCATCATATCATTCCACCAATGTTGTGACCTCGTTATTACCATCATCCAATGTCCATGATCAGGAAACCTTGATCATCTTGTTAATCAACAACCTAGTCTATAAGAGAGGCATAACTAGGAACCCTTTTTGTTTATTAAACACACATGTATTGACATTTCCGATCAATACAATTATAGCATGCAAAATAAACATTTATCATAAACATGGAATAAGACAATAACCACTTTATTATTGCCGGGCATATTCTCTTCAGTCTCCCAACCGCTGCACCGACTTACGCCCTGCAGCTATGCCGCCCCCTCGGGTCGTAGCATGGCTGCATGCAGTCTACTTCGCCGTCCTCGTGCATCGAAGCTTTCGGCTTTCACCGCTCCATCTCCTACGGCGCGGATCGCCGCCGTCTGCACATGGTCTTCGTCATGTCATCGGGTCTTCCTCGCCTACTTCGAGCACTACCATCGTGCTTTACAAGGTAACCTACAGGGCGCCCTCTCGCCGTCGCAGGTCCCGCCGACTACCCCATCGCCCATCCAGGCATCCAGCATGACTACCCTAGGTCGTCGCTGTTTTCGCTGCCTTCTACGTCTCCGTCCACTACAACTTCACCGCCAGCGTCATCATCTCATCCCCGACTACACCACCTGCTACTCTACTCCGACAACCGCGGACAACATTGGCATCTCTCCCTTTGTCGCTCTACGCGTCGTAACTGCTCTGGAGGCTTCCTCTGCTAGTCTTTCTGATATGGCGACAAGTTCATGATGGTCCCTGCCCCCGCACGCCTGGTACTAGCAACACCGGGAGTGCCTTCATCCCTGACGCGTTCCCGAGTCTGGCAAATTCGGATCAGCGCCTCGTCTTCATCGGCTTCGACAACGTATTCTTCGGCATCGACCCCTCTACGACTGCCTCGACCGTGTCACCGACGAGTTCTTCTTTGCATACTCGGTTCTGGCAAAACTGGAGTGTGCGTTCGTCATTGACGTGCGCCTAGTTCTGGCAAAACTATGGCCGCACCTCGTCCTCGACGGCTCGGACTGCATCGACTTCGGCATCGACACTCTCAACAACTGCCTCGATGCGTCACCGGCATCCTCCTCGCGCGCTATGCGCATGTGGCTTCACGTGCGGCTACCTCGACACCGGCATCCCCGACCACGACATCGACCACCCATTGCACGGCTACCTCGACCATGGCACCGCCTCACGCTCTCGGCTCCCTCGACATCGGCACAAGGGCTATCACCTCGCCTGAGAATCTCACCAACTTCCTCTACAGTCCAAGCTATCGTGACGTGACACCGTCCACGACGTTCCCGCTCAGACTAGGGGGGATGTTAGCCTACTGGATGCTACTTCGGTTTATCTGCAGTCTGACTGTCCGCGATGTTCCAGTTGTTCATGATCCTACCGCTATGACTTCGGGGGAGTGTTAGAGTATTAGGTATATATACGGTTGTTATGGTAGTTTAGATAGAGTTAGGATATGTTTATGTACAGTTCTAATTTGACTCGTACTTCAAGATAATCCTATGTATGCCTATATATACTCACCCATGAGGCTCAATAATATATCCATCATATTCCGCCAAACTCATACTCTTTCAGAGTGGATGCAGATTGTGGTCTACATCGACGGCATCTGGAAGATGGTGGATTGCGTGCTGGGTCCGTGGTTCATGGATGGCAGGTATGGTTTCCTCCTCCGACGTCTTAGTCATGCGGGGGTTCTAGATCTGGAGTTTGATGGCGTGTTCCGGGTGCTGCCCCGGTCTGATTCGGTCAACGACAATAATTTTACCTTGGAGATACGCAAAGTTGCATATCAGCGATTGAGCCGCATCGAGCTCGGGTGAGGAGATGATCTGTTATTTTTTCCTTTGATGATTGTTGTTGTGGTGCCAGAGATAGGAGACGGGCGTTGGCGTCAAGCTCAGAGGATTTTTCTGTCTGGATTGTAATTTTCTTTCTTGGCTAGTGGTCCTTTGCGCAAAGGCTTGCGTTCTGCTGTTTTTTCAGTTTTATCAGGTCGATGTCTACGTGGCTTGTACTATGACTTTTATGATATAAATGAGACACATTTTACCATGCATAAAAACATAGAGAGCGCCGGAGTTACTCGAATGCTAAACAGAATTGGAGGGTTTTTTTGTAACTTCGCCTAAAAATAGTCAAGTCTAAGTTGTTCAAATTGCCTATTATTCCACTAGAAAGTTGTGTATGTTTTGTCATTGGTGGAGCCAGATTTCAGACAATGGGTATACATGGCTAAAAAAATAACGAAACCAATTTTCCAAATGTTAGAGGTGCATCTAAGTTGATCAAATTGCATATTATTCCACTAGCAAACTGGGTATGCACGGTCATTGGCGAAGTCATATTTCAGACAATGGGTGTACACGGCTTAAAAAATAGTGAAGCCAATTTACCAATTATATCTAAGTTGATCAAATTGTGTATTATTCTATTAGTAAATTAGTATGCACGGTCATGGCGGAGGCAGATTTAAGACAATAGGTGTACATAGCTCAAACAACGGTGATTTTTTCCCAAATATTAGAGGTGCATGCATATTATTCCGCTGAAACAAGCGGGCGATACATGTGTGCACTTATTTATTACCTGCTCCGTCCATGTGCATGTTGTACATGGCAATAAACTTGGATTAAGCCCCACGAACACCTCATACATTACAATTAAAATATTGAAAGCACGGATAAAACACATAAAGTATAAATACATAACATAGACATCCATTATGGGCAATATTTAAAATGTTTTACTGTCTAAATCTATCCATGATACTCGTTAATAAATAAAGGAGTTGTCCTCTAGACCTTGAAAGCGAAGCGACTAACTGCCTCTTACGAGAGTTAATGCTAAGAATGCTAGCATTCCAATGACAAAATTGTGCCACATTCAGAGAGCAATGAGAGGACATGAAAGAAAATATGAAAAAGGAAGATTGAGGATTAATTGTCTAGTTAACACATGATGATTGGGAAATAAAGTGCCATCGTTAAGTCCAAATATTCTCATATTGTTTTGCACTAATGGTAATTGCTGCTCACTTGAGTTTAATGGGTCAAGAATCCAAGAATTTAAACACGATAAAAGTTGTCAACCATTCGTAGATGTATATGACCATCAAGTTTCTATATAGTGGGTATGATCCGAGCAACAAATTTAATAAATTTGAAAGCAAAATCTTAATAAATTGAACCATTTGAAAAATAGCAAATAACCTTCGGTTTGTTTAATATGGGGTCTACGGCTTTTTTTCTTAAAAAAGCAGAAAATGTACATATGACCTTCCATCTCTATCTTTTGTCACTGCTAGGAAAACAGCTATAGGTAGACGGCTATTCTGTGGCGCATATATCAGACCATGTGCCATAGAATAAACCCAGTGGCGCACACCAGCATAACGTGTCACAAAAATTTCATCATTCTATGACGCATACAAAAGCCCATGCGCTACAGAAATATGGTGGGACCCGCCTCCGGGATTAGGCAACCCACTTATTGTGGCGCATATATATGCGCCGAATTTTGTATTTTTGTGGCGCATATATAAAGAGAGCCCCACCATAGAATTTGGGTGGACAGTATTGAAGAAAGTTGAAAACAGATCCCACACCACCCCCCATGGTTCGCCTTTTTAGTTTTGTAAAAAATAAACGAAAATGATAAAAAAAAATTAAAAATAAATCCTATGAGATGTAGTTATGTTTTGGGGTATAGTTGTTGGGAAAGTTGAAAAACATGAATTTCGATGTATTTTGCAAAAAAAGTTATGGCAGGATAAAACGGCCATAACTTTTGCATACGATGTCGGAAAAAATGTTTAACCTATCAAAACAACCGTCTCGAAATTTCCTAGTTGAATTGAACTGCCAAAGGCTGTTCTGGATTTTACAGAATTCTAAATTTGAAAAGAGTAAAAATCTATTTCAAAAAGAAGATTTTTCCTACAAAAAGATAAAGAAGGGGGAGAAATTTTTGTGGCGCATATTTGCCAAATTCGAAAAGAGTGAAAAATTATTTAAAAAAGAAGATTTTTCTGCAAAAAAATAAAAAATGGGAAACAATTATTCAATATGCGCCACAGAATTTTGGGCGGGATTCGAATTTTGAATCCCGCCGGTGCCCCTTCTCCCTCTCTTTTCTCCTTCTCTCCTCCACTTCTTCTCTCCTTCTCCTCCCCTTCCACCCCTTCTCCTCCCTCCCTCTTCTCCACTCTCCGGCGAACTCCTCCTCCACCTCCGGCCATGGCCTCCACCATCCCGGTGACCTCCTCCTCCTCCACCACCTCCTACTCCTCCTCCTACTCCTACTCCGGCGACCCCTCCATCGACGGCGTCCTACTCCTACTCCTACTCCGGCGGCCTCCTCCTCCTATTCCGACGATCTCCTCTTCCAGCGACCCACTCCTCCACTGGCGGCCTCCTTCTACTCCTCCTACTCCGGTGACCCTCCTTCTCCACCCACCTCCAGCAACCCCCACCTCTAGCCTAGATCTGGACCGCTTTTTTTGAAATTCGAAAAAAAATATGTGGCATATATTGCAGTATGCACCACTAAATTTTGAGATTTGAAATTTTGGGCGGGATCTGGCCCGCCTTTTTTAAAAAATTCGAAAAAAAATTGTGGCGCATATTCACAGAAATCTAAGAATTATGTATGCGCCACAGAATTACAATTTAGTGGCGAGGTAAGAGTGGCGCATCCCATATGCGCCACAGAATGCCAACACCCATGCAGTACAGATAAGGCTTTTCCTAATAGTGCATGCATGGTGTCGGCGTGTGGCAGAGGACATAAAGGGCAAGTTTTCATCTTTTGACACATTCCAGTACCACATTCCTTGAGCTGTGAGGCTTTGTCCAATCATCTTGAATCCCTAGAAACTCATGACTAAGTGAGCAGGTGAGGAAGAGAGGAGTGGTCATCGGGCTCATTGCATATACTAAGGGTAAGTATGTAACGGAACTTGCAGAGCGTAAGGGCACAGTCATTCGCGGAGCCAGATTTAAGACAATAGATGTACATGGCTAAAAAATGAGTGAAACCAACTTTCTAGATATTACATGTGCATGACTATTATTCCGCTAAAAACAAGGCGGCGTACATCTTTGCACTTATGTATTACTTAGCTCGGTTCATGTGCATGTTGTACATGGCAATAAACTTTAAAGTAAAAGCTTGATAAAATTTTTAAAGTAAAAGCTTAATAAATTCCATAAATTTTAAAGTAAAAGCTTAATAAATTGAACCATAATTTTAATTTTTCAGCAAATGACCTTTAGTTTGTTTAATATGGCCTCTAATTTTTCCACCAAAGAATTAGAGTTTCGTATTTTTTTCTTCAAAAAGGATAATCATACATATGACCTTCAATCTCCTATCTTTCATGCACGTTGTCGGCGTGCGGCGGAGGATGTAAAGGGCAACTTTCCCTCTTTTAACACATTTCATTACCACATTCGTTGAGCTTTGACGCTTTGTACAATCATCTTGAATCCCTAGAAACTCACGATTAAGTGTGGGTGAGGGAGAGATGAGTGGCCATCGGGCGCATTGCATACACTAGGGATAAGGATGTAACAGAACTCACAAAGTGTTAGGGCACGGTCATTCGCGGAGCCAGATTTAAGACAATAGGTGTACATGGCTAAAAATGAGTGAAAACAACTTTCCAAATATTAGAGGTGCATGCCTATTATTCCGCTAAAAATTAAGCTGATGTACATCTTTGCGCTTGTTACTTGGCTCTGTTCATGTGCATATTGTACATGGCAATAAATTTGCTTTAATCCTGACGAACACATGATATATTACAATTAAAATATTAAATAAAACACATAAAAGTATAAATGCATAACACATACATCTATTATTGGCAAAAAATTAAAGTATTTTTATTTTGGAAATCTATCCACACTACAAGAAAAGTTAGCCTTTACAGCAGAAGATTTTCATGGTTGACGGTCTGTTTTTGTGGCTAAAAAGTTTTCCACGATAGATGACCTTCGTGGTAAAAGCCCTGTCACAGATGAATCAACCACGGTTTTTTCCGACCGTGGCGGATCGCACTCTTCAGCTACGAAAACTTGTTACGTCGTAGATTTGTTCGCCAGCCGCACTGACTGTTAACGTCATGCAACCTGCCACGTGCCAGCCGCCGTTAACGTTCGGTTACTGCCGTTAATGGTCACAGAAACCGTGGTAGAAGCCAGGCCTAGCTAATGCCTGCTAATAATTAAATGGGTCGGCCCATGTGGAGAGCCCAATAGAAACATGGCCCTTTATTGTTTCGTCCTGCACTATCTTAAATCTGCCTAGTACTGCAGCTAGCAGCGGCCCGTACACTTTCAGACCCGACACTATTTTGGCCTATGTAAGGCCTAGGTTAGCCCAACACTGTGTTGTCACTTGGGGCCTGCACCAAGACGACCCAACACCGTTCAAACCTGTTGTCAATCTAGCATTTTACTATTCGGTCCTGTTACTATTCTGGCCTTTTAGGAATTTTGCCTCTTTACTGTTTAGACCCTTTAGTGTTTGGGTTTTTGCCCATTCAGGTCGGCACTATTCGGCATGTTACTGTACTGGCATGCCACCATACTGGTCTTTTACTGTTCTGGACATTTACTGTTCTGGACATTTACTGTTCTGGATATTTACTATTCCGGCCATTTACTATTGAGACCATTCATGGTTCTGACCTTTCACTGTTCCGGCATTTTCTCTGCTCTGGCCTTCTACTATTCTAGCCTTTTACTATTCTAGCTTTTTACTGTTCTAGCCTTTACCGTTCTATTCTTTTACCGTCCTGGCCTTCTACCGTTCTAGTCTTACTGTTCTGGTCTTTTACTATTCTGACATTTTACTGTTCTAGCCTTTTACCATCCTGGCATTCTACCATTCTGGCTTTTTACTGTTCTAGTCATTTTGGGTCATCCATGCATACATTGTTTCAACATTCGGCATGCTACTGCTCCGACCTGTTACTGTTTCGGCCTTTTTTGTTGGCGCCTACTTTTGGTAGAACAGATGAATATCAAGAGATCAATTAATAAACACGCACAAACAATGTGTTAGTATCATCAATAAAAGATCGGTACATGGCGATTCAATTCAATGTATCATCTGTCCTCTTCTTTAACATTTCAGCTACAGATCTAAGAGCAGCTACACCCTTTCGTTCTGCATGCAATACAGTTTTTATATATTTATCACCTGCATGAGTTGTTCTAGATGGACTGTTAAGTAAGTTGTTTGCTTCGGAAATGCAATGGTAGGATGAATGAGAAGAGGGATCACAACTTTCAGTCCTGCCTTCCAAGGACTCCTGCTAGGTTTTAACTACAATCTGCTAAAATATGGTGAAAGAGGTTACAAAGAACAAAGGAAACAGGTAGTATTATATAAAATAGAGATATTTTAAGTAAGTATGAACTTATAGTAGCATGCTCAGGCTAACAGTAGCTCCTTCTCGAACGGGTGCGACTCCTGGTCAATCTTCCAGAAGCATCTAAGCCGAGCAGTTGGAACTCTGGTCCTTGTACTCCATTGTCATTTCTCGACATGACATTTGAAATCAAGTTAGCTGGTTTGAAAGGATGAAAACTCTTGAAAAACACCAAAACCATAGCATTAAAAATTACCAGAAGTATGATTGAAACTAGATAGCTGGTTTGGAAGGATGAAAGCAGGTGAGAACACCAAAATATAGCATTAAAAATGACCATATATATCATTCAAACTAGATGGACATTTTCTTAATTAAGCATTCACAGATAGAAACACAATAGAACATGAATGCAAATGTCATGGCAAGGTCTTAGGTAGAATGGCTTATGAACTTATTAGGCATACAGGTTATACAACTTATTATCATGATAATAAACTAGCCTAAGCAACACAAAGAAACCTCATAATTCAGCCTTGCTGGACATCAGATTGTCAGTGTTGGATCCTCTATAAGCTGTTTGCATGACCCGTGCGAGCGCTCGGAAAGAATAGCATCTATGAGTTGGTGTTGGAGGATTAAACCAATAGCCTGAGAATGTAAGAAAGGGAATAAAAGCGAGAAGCTAATGATGTGGATATGACCTACCAGATGAAGGGTGCAAATGAAATGGCAATAGCATCTAGGATATTGAGCAACATCCTAACGATTTCGTAACTTACGAGTACCAAAAATATAGCAAACGGGCAAGAGAAATTACCGCTGCGGAGCGGGGATGGGAAAGAGGGCGGCGGGGGCGGCGACTCGGCATTTCGGGGTCAGCAACGAGTGATTCAGTGAAGCGGCCCCGGTAGGGTAGATGATGGCGTTGGTGAAATAGATACACGTAATATTTGAATAGATGTGTGCATGATGTTTCGGCGCCTTGCGGAAATTTTGAGGTTGAAGCTTTTGACGTACGCTACTCCGACGCGGCTGCTCTCACGTGTTAGCCCCGTCTAGACCCACACGCCAGCGGCAGTATGCTTACCAACATATAAATGAGTTTCCACAAATTTGCCGAAATTGATGAACAATATATTTTGAAGGCTTACATACAAGATGACCAAGGTCACGGCCATATCTCTGTTATAGTTTATGATAGCGTGTCCATATCTTGTAGATCGCTGCATCTTGGCATTTAAAAAGAAGATTCTAGATTTGATGGACAATGCCCAACTTTCATGAATTTTCAAACTTTCTAGCTAAATCTATGCAATAAAATGACTTTTTGACAATCTGAAGTAAGTATGTCGAATTTTAAACTAGAAAGTGTGTGTGATATACCTTGGTCTTGACTTTTTAAAATAATTCAAAGTCACCAAGTAGTCAGATATTGGAGAACCACCGAGAGTTTCGCAAAATTCAACCTTTTGTTATGAATGATAATGACACCTAATTTCGTCCATTTTTTAAAAAAAAAACAAAAAAAAACCGAAATACATCCATTCTTTTCTCTATTCGTGTCTAACTATGTGCACTACCTAGTTTGCATGGAAAAAATATAATCTTAAAATTTGATAACTTTTGAGGAAAAATTGTATACAATATATGAAGTACTATGTAAGAATATGCATGGCTTTCAAACTAGATAACCAAGGTCATGGCCATATATTTTATATAGTTTATAAAACCTATCTCTATTTGCTAGTTGGTGCGTATTGGTGATACGTTGCTAACGTATCCATAATTTTTGATGTTCCATGCTTGATTTTATCTACTTTCTTATGTTTTGTTCCAACTTTAGAGTACTTTCTATATACTTTATTGGACTAACCTATTAACAAGAGCCACAGTACCAGCTGCCTGTTTTCTGCTGTTTTTGGTTCTAGGAAAGTCAGAAAATAAATATTCTCGGAATTGGACGGGACAAAAGCCAAAGTTAGTTTTTCACCGAAGGACACAAGGAGCCAGAATACGAGACGGTGAGGGGCCAGGGGCGCCACACCACCTGGCCGCGCGGCCCAGCCTGGCCCGCGCCAGAGGGTGGTCTGGCCGCCTCCGGCACCCCCTCGGCCTCCCCTTTCGCCTATAAGATGCCTCCGATACAGAAACCCTAAATACCCGATCAAAATTCCACGAAAGAGTCTGTAGCCGCCGTCATCTCCATCCCTAGATCGGGAGGGATCTAAAGCTCTTCCCGGCACCCTACCGGAGAGGGTAATTCACCCTGGAGGCCTTCTTCATCACCATGCAAGGCTCCATGTGACGCATGAGTAGTTCATCATTGGACTACGGGTCCATGTAGTAGCTAGATGACTGGTTATTCTCCTTTGTGCTATCATGTTTAGATCTTGTGAGCTCCGTTCATGATCAAGATTATATATTTGTAGTTCCTACATGTTGTGTTTGCGGGGATCCGATGGATATTGAGATGTTATTTCAGATTGATTATTGATTCTATCATGTCTTTGTTATTTGTGATCTTGCATGCTTTCCGTTGTTAATAGTTATCTTGGTTAAGTAGATGCTAGCAACTCCAAGAGTTAGTATTTATGCTCGATAGTGGGTTCATGCCTCTAGTAATCTAGGGAAGTGGCAGAAATCTCTAAGGTACTAGATGTGCTGTTGCTACTAGGGAGAAAACAACAATCCTTTGTTCATAGAACAATCGTATTGTTTACTTTACACGCAATGTGTAATGCAATTATCTGTTGCTTGCAACTTAATACTGGAGGGGGTTCGGATGATAACCTGAAGATGGATTATTAGATGCAGTTGGATTATGGTCTATGTATAATGTTGTAATGCTCAATCAAGTCTCAAAGGAGTCAAGATGAGTAGTATATGCATGATTGCTTTCTCGATGTTTGTCAATTGCCCCGCTGTAATTTGTTCACCCAACATGTTATCTATCTTAAGGAGAGCCACCACTAGTGAACTATGGACCCCGGTCCTTTCTTTTATCATCAATCTTCAATCAGCTGTTTACTGCTTTCTGTTTACTTTCTGCAAACTATTACTTTATTCCACACAATATGTTTAATCTTTTGTTTTCAGCAAAACCGGTGAGATTGACAACCTCACTGTAAGTTGGGGGCAAGGTTCTATGGTTGTGTTGTGCAGGTTTCCACGTTGCTGCTGGCACTGGTAGTGCGCCCTGCCAAAGTTCAGCTAGCAACACCTTGGAGGTGTTTCCTTTCTCCTACTGGATTGATAACCTTGGTTTCATAACTGAGGGAAAACTTGCTGCTGTGCTCATCATACCTTCCTCTTGGGGTTCCCCAACGAGCTCGATATATTTTGGGCCATCAAGCACTTTTTCTGGCGCCATTGCCAGGGAGTCAAGGACATCTTCACAAGGGGAGTCCCTCATAACCAATCTCTTTACTTTGTTATTTTTGTTTTGCTTAGTTTACTTTTGCTTTGTTTGCTGGTTTCTTTATCAAAAACACAAAAAATTAGTTTTACTACATTGATCTCTTTATTAAAAACACAAAAATGACTACTCTTGAAAATACTAAGTTGTGCAACTTCACTAGCACCAACAACAATGATTTCATGAGCACACCTATTTCTCCACCTGTTCCTGAAGCTACTTTCTTTAAAATTAAACCTGCTTTACTCAATCTTGTTATGAGAGAACAATTTTTTGGTATTGGTAATGAAGATTCTGCTGCTCATCTAAATAACTTTGTTAAACTTTGTGAGATGCAAAAGCATAGGGATATAGATGGAGATATCATTAAGCGTAAATTGTTTCCTTTCTCTTTGAGAGGAAAAGCTAAAGAATAGTTGAATTCCCTAACTAGGAATAGTATTGATTCTTGGACTAAATGCAAAGATGCTTTCATTGGAAAATACTATCCTCCTGCTAAGATTATATCTATGAGAAGTGAAATAATGAAGTTTAAACAATCTGATAATGAACATGTTGCTCAAGCTTGGGAAAGAATGAAATCTTTGGTAAAGAATTGTCCCACTCATGGACTGACTGCTTGCATGATTATCCAAACTTTTTATGCAGGATTGAACTATTCTTCAAGAAATCTATTGGATTCTGCTGCTGGAGGTACGTTTATGACCATTACTTTGGGTGCTGCAACAAAGCTCCTAGATAATATGATGGTTAACTATTCTGAATGGCACACTGAGAGAGCTCCACAAGGTAAGAAGGTAAATTCTGTTGAAGAAACCTCTTCCTTTAGTGATAAAATTGATGTTATTATGTCTATGATTATTAATGGGAAGCTCATATTGATCCAAATCATGTCATTTAGCCTCTTTGGTTGCTCAAAAAGAGCAAGTTGATGTGAACATTATAAGAAATAACAATTTTAGCAACAATGTCTACAAGAATAATTTTGGTAACAACAATTGTAGGCCATATCCTCCCAATAATGGTAATGCTTATGGAAATTCCTACAATAATAATAAGAGTGCACCCTCCGAACTTGAAGTTATGCTTAAAGATTTTATTAGTAAACAAATTGCTTTTAATAAAACTATTGAGGAAAAACTCTCTAATGCTGAAAGAAAATATCATCATTGGCTGAAGCTCAATCTTCTTTGAATAAAATGGCTGCTAAATCTGAAACTAATGATAATCCCTTGCTGCTACTAATGCCATACAAGTTAGAATTGATGAAAATGTTAGACTATTAGCTGAATTGCATGCTAAGTGGGAAAGAGAAGATGAAATTGCTAGAAACATTAGTGTTTCTACTATCACTACCACTAGTGTTGAGGCTAGTAATAGCTCTACTACTTTAGATGATAATCATGATTTTGATCTTGATGGTTGCAATATCTTTGATGTTATTAAGTTCCTACAAAAGCTTGCTAAAAGTCCTAATGCTAGTGCTATGAATATGGCCTTTACAAAACACATTATTGATGCTCTCATAAAAATTAAAGAAGAAAAGATGAAACATAAAGCTTTTATTCCTATAAAACAAGAAGATGGTTGGGAACCCATCATTAATATGAAATTTATGATTTTGATTTCAAAGCTTTATGTGATCTTGATAGTAGTATTTCTATTATGCCTAGAAGGATTTATGATATGCTTGATTTGCCACCATTGGAAGATTGTTATTTGAATATCCCACTTGATGATAATGCTAAAAAGAAACTCATGGGGAGTATTAATGATGTTTTTATTATGGTTAACAATGCCTATGTCCCCATTTATTTCTATCTTTTGGATGTTGAATGCAATGCTTCTTGTCCTATTACTTTGGGAAGACCTTTTCTTAGAACTGTTGGTGCCATTATTGATATGAAAGAAGGCACCATTAAATATCAACTCCCACTCAAGAAAGGTATAAAACACTTCCCTAAGAAGAGAGAGAAGATTTATTTTGCCTCTCCTATGAAAACAAAATTTACTCTTAATGCTTCTTCATTTGAGAACACTTGATTCTTTTTCTTGCTTCTTATGCCTAACTTAAAGGCGTTAAAGAAAAGTATTTATTGGGAGATAACCCAAAAGTTTTAGATGAGTCTTGGAAGTTATTACTTCAGTAATAACCGCTCATTATCCTTTTTATTTGCTTTTTGTGCCAAGAGTAACCTCTAATAAGAGAGAAGTAATGATTGGGAAAGTTGCTGTCCCGAAATAGATTTCTGTACTTCACCGTAAAAATTCATGTAAAATCTCTGTACGTCGTTTTGAGGCGTAAATGTTTGTGCTTCTGCCCCAGGTTGTTATCTAACTTTCGTTAGTTCAACATTTTTCGATTTGAGCAACAAAGGTCTTCGAAAAAATTTGTCTTTACCTGCTAGTCTGTTTTGACATATTTCTACCATTATTTGCATTTGCTTCTTGTTGGTTCCTTTTTGAGTTCTTTTAGGGAATTGAGCTTTTTGAGGGAAGTGCTACAGTATCTTGTGTTTTAATGGAAGTTTTATTGGTGTTGTAACTGAACCAAAATACTTATTACCTTGAGTGCACCAATGTTGCTAATAAAGATTGTGTGAGGTTTTGTATGAAAAAAAAATCAGGTGTATGGAAGGAATGAGTAATGAGATGAAGAATGGACTAAAGCTCAAGCTTGGGGATACCATGGGTGTCACCCTAAGAAACATCCAAGAAGTACAAGCGTTAAAGCTTGGGGATGCCCAAGGCATCCCCTTCTTCATCAATAAAAATTCCAGGTTTCTTCCAAACACTTCATTTTTATTGTTTCATGCACAGTTGTATTGTTCATGGAGCGTCATTGATTTTTGTTTTTGGTTTCCATTTGCTTGGTTTTCTTAGTTTGCTGAATAAATTGGTTGGACCCCCTCTTTCATACATTGGTTTTCAAATAGTTTGGTTTGGATTGGAAAAGAGTAGGAAAGTTCATGCTTAAGTGGTAAAGATAGCTGGTTTTTGACTGTGGCTTATGCTTTGTCATGCCATGCTTGATATTGTTTTGGCTTTATGCTTAGTATTCTTTGTTGTAGCATGACATGTTATAAACAATTGAGATTGCTTAATGTGCCTGGGAAGAATCATGCATTGTTTTAACATATTAAAGCATAGTATTGTGGTATTCTCCTTTGATGCTTTATTTGGGTTGACTTGGCGCATGCTCACACCATGTTATGACTATCCCAAGTCACCATAAGCCTTTATGATCCTTTCATTTTCAACTTGTAATATCACTTTATGCTTTGATTAATGATGTTTTGTTGCTCTACATGATTATGGCCATTATTTCTCTCTTAGTCGGTCACTCCCAGTCTTTTGCTAGCCTCCATAACCAAGTATGAGTTCCACTCATGCATCCAATTGCTAAAACCAAGTTATTCCAAAGAGTCCACCATACCTACCTATTAGCATATGCTATTCCAAGTATATTCATGTTTTTATCTACCTTCCGAATTAAACTTGTTATGAGAAAACTAGTGATTAAAACTCTCACGAACTTGATGGCACAATTTACTTTTCTTGCATTTAATAAACTTGAACCATTGCGTCCATCTTTGTTGCGTATATGCTTGCGTTTTATAAGTTGAAGTTATCAGAACCATGTATCATGGGGAATGCTTTCAACATTGCACTTGTACTTTGTACCCCGTTGATATCATGTTCTTTTGCTTATAGATCCCGATAGTGTGAAATAAAAGGGGAAATTGTAAGATCATGGAGTTTGTATTTGTGTTAGAGAAATGCCTGGGCCACTAGCCTAAGCCATTCCTAATCATGATGGAAACTTGCAGCATAACCATAATGAGCACTCTATGAAGCATCCTCAATAAAAACCTATGCAAATAGCAAATAAAAAGATAGCTGAGATGCTCATTGTCTGCTTGCCTTATCATTTTGATTATGGGAAAGCTCCCGTATCATGTGCAAGGGGTACCCCGTTTGCGGTTCTTAATGATACACATGTACTTACAATGACAAGAGCTTACTCGTGACTGAAGTTGAGTAGCATGAGGATCGGTCTTGGTAAGTAAGGGGCATGAGATTTCGGTTTATAACTTGTCAAGCATATCCTCTTATTTGTGTCACTTTAACCTTAATCACCTTAAAGATGCTTATGATAGGGGCAATGAGAGTTGAAAGCTATAAGTACCATAATTTTTGGAAGCTCTTTATGAGACTTGAATCCCTACTTCCTTTTACAAAGGCCTTTCTTCCACCATTACATTGAGTCTCCACCTTCTATCTTTATGCACCTACTTTGAGAGCATAGTGGCCATTCTTAGATATATGTGCATTGTCCCAAGACTAGTTGATTGATGCATAACTTGTTATTGCTTGTTTTAAACTATTGTATATAGTCACTCTTATGAACTTTGAAGGTGTCTTACTACTTTGTGTTTACTTTCTGTAAACTTTTACTTCTTTCCATTCGATACGTTTAATCCTCTGTTTTCCGCAAAACACGGTGAGATTGACAACCTCATCGCAAGTTGGGGACAAAATTCTGTGGTTGTGTTGTGCAGGTCTCCACGTTGCTACTAGCACCGGTAGTGCGCCCTGCCAAGGCTCAGCTAGCAACACCTTTGGGGTGTTTCCTTGCTCCTACTGGTTCGATTAAACCTTGGTTTCATTACTGAGGGAAACTTGCTGCTGTGCTCATCATACCTTCCTCTTGGGATTCCCAACGAGCTCTACATCAACACCGCACCAGCACTTTTCTGGCGCCGTACACTAAGCCATCAAGCATTTTTCTGGCGCCGTTGCCGGGGAGTCAAGGACATCTTCACAAGGGGAGTCCCTCATAACCAATCTCTTTACTTTGTTATTTTTGTTTTGCTTAGTTTCTTTTTGCTTTGTTTGCTTGTTTCTTTATCAAAAACACAAGAAAATTAGTTTTACTAGTTTGCTTTCTTATTCAAAAACACACACAAAATTAGTTCCTATCCTAAGTTGCCATTATGTCTAGCCTTGCTCCAATCACTATGTCACCCGAGGAAATGATTTTCACTTTTAGACAAGGAATTGAGGAAAGTTTTAAAGAAGCTTGGTCTAGAATCTCTGATCTACATGAAAAAACTGAGCCTAAAATGACTCAAAGCTTGTTCCTTAGCAGTTTTTACCTTGGGATTACTCTTTGTTATAGATATGCTTTAGATCCTATTGGGGGAGGAGATTTCCTCCCATGTAATGAGGATGATGCTATTAATGCTATAAAGAAATTGATCCTCACTTACAACTTGCCTAGCCAAACTGATATTTCTTTCGCAAAACTATTTGCTAGATTGAACACTTGAGACTGGCACTGCTAGCTTAAAAGATTGCTATAATACGCTTAGGGAGCATCACAATTATGTTTCAATAAATTCTGAACCATCAAAGTGGCTCCCTACAGTAAAGATTGAGATAAACACTGAAACTTTTCAAGCCCGCTGTGATATCATGTCTGAATTTTGTCTTATGCCCAAAGATATTTATGAATCTTTGAACACTTGGGGGCTTACTGAAGGAGGAAAAGAAATATCTCTTGCTAGTAATACTACCATATTACCTCTTGGAATAGCTGAAGGAGTGTTTACAAAGATCCTTGGGAAAATGATTTCTACTGATTATCTTGTTATTGAATGTGCAGGAAAAGGACAAATTACACTTGGAAGGTCCATCGCTTGTCGTCACAAGGATCATGACGACTCAAGCACAAGAGCATGAAGACCAACGCTCCAATATCTTCCAAACATGAGCCGGCATCAACGGCAAATCTATCAAGGTGATCATTGACGGAGGGAGTTGTCACAACCTTGCTAGCACCAAGTTGTGTGAGAAGCTCAACCTCACCCTCCATCCACACAAGCACCCCTACCACGTGCAATGGCTAAGTGACCAAGGGTCCGTGAAGATCAAGCATACCGTATCGGTCTCCTTCGCCATTGGTCCTTACAAAGATACGGTGGAGTGTGATGTGGTTCCTATGACAGTTTGCCACATGCTTCTTGGTCAACCATGGCAATTTGACAAGGCTTCTCAACATGATGGTCGCACCAATATATACACCTTCAAATGGCTCAACAAAACATGTGTTTTGCAACCGATGACTCCTAGCCAAATAATTGCAGACAATGCAAAGGCTTTGCGAGGGCGCAAAGCACAACACCTACTTGTGAGAAGAGCGGTGAGAGAGAGAACCACCTCATAGTGAGTGAGAGCCACAAGCCAAATTCGAGTGGAAAAACTAAGAGTGTTCTCCTTGCCACCAAAAGTGAGATGAGAGATGTTCAGAACAACCCATCCATCTTGCACTATGTCCTCCTTTGCAAGGGACTAACGCAAGGAACTAATGAATTAACCAATGTTCCTCCATCTTTGATGAATGTTTTGCAGGAATTCAAGGATGTGTTCCCCGAAGAGCTTCCACATGGACTACCTCCTCTTCGCGGCATCGAACATCGGATTGACCTCATCCCCGGTGCACCACTTCCCAACCACGCCGCTTACCGCACGAACTCGGAGTAGACGAAGGAGATCGAACGTCAAATCAACCAACTCGTCTCCAAAGGTTTGATCCAAGTTAGCACTAGTCCAAGTGCCGTACCTGTGATTCTTGTTCCAAAGACGGATGATACGTTACGGTTATGCATGGACTGCCGTCCAATCAATGCTATCACCTTGCGTTATCGACATCCCATACCACGTCTCGATGACATTCTTGATGAGTTGTGTGGAGCCATTATTTTTTTCAAAAATTGATCTTCGTAGTGGTTACCATCAAATACGCATAGCTGAAGGTGATGAGTGGAAAACCGCCTTCAAGACAAACTTGGTCTCTATGAATGGTTGGTTATGCCCTTTGGTTTATCAAATGCCCCATCCACCTTCATGCGCCTTATGAATCACATCTTGTGTTCTCTCATTGGAAAAAGTGTTGTTGTCTCTTTCGATGATATTCTTGTTTATAGCAAATCACTTGAGGACCATGTAACACATGTCAAGGAAGTTTTGCAAATCCTTCGACATGAAAAGCTTTATGCTAATCTTCCCAAGTGCACTTTTGCTAAAGACAAGTTGATCTTGGATTTGTCGTTTCTTCAAAGGGAATTGAAGTTGATGTTTCCAAGGTAAAGGACATACGAGATTGGCCCATACCAACAAATGTGAGTGAACTCCGAAGTTTTCATGGGTTGGCCCGTTCCTATCGTCGCTTTGTGAAAGACTTTTCAACCATTGCTTGTCCCCTTAATGAATTGACCAAAAAGAATGTCACCTTCGTGTGGGGCAAAGCACAACAAAAAGCTTTTGATGAACTTAAAAAGAGGCTCACCGAAGCACCTCTTCTTGCTTTACTGGATTTCACAAAAACTTTTGAGATAGAGTGTGATGCTAGTGGTATTGGCATTGGAGGAGTCCTTATGCAAAACGGACGTCCTATAGCCTACCATAGCGAGAAACTTGATGGTGCTCGCCTTAACTATCCGATTTATGACAAAGAGCTTTTTGCCTTAGTTCATGTCCTTCAAGTTTGGCAACACTACCTTTGGCCCAAGGAATTTATCATACATTCCGACCACGAGTCGTTGAAATATCTCAAAGGCCAAGCTAACTTGAGCAAGAGACACGCTAAGTGAGTTGAGTTCATGGAGTCTTTTCCGTACATTGTCAAGTATAAGAAGGGCAAAGATAATGTAGTTGCGGACGCATTGTCTCGCAAACATACAAGACTTTTTACGAGACTTGAAATCAACGTGTTGGGTCTTGAGGAAATAAAATCTTTGTATGCTTCTGATCCGTTCTTTGAACTAATTTTCGCAAAGTGCTCCAATGATAAAGGAGTTGTTGATTTCTATTTGGATAAGGGCTTTCTATTTAAACAAAACAAGCTATGCATCCCGAAGTCGTCGCTTCAACTTTTGCTTCTCCAAGAATCTCATGGTGGAGGCCTTATGGGTCACTTTGGTCGTGACAAGACATTGGACATGCTCTCCAATCACTACTTTTGGCCCAAGATGAAGCGTGACGTGGAGCGCTACATTCAACGATGCACGACATGTGTTCAAGCTAAGTCGCAAGCTAATCCCTATGGTTTTTATATGCCGTTGCCTATTCCTCATACACCTTGGTCCGACATTAGCATGGATTTCGTGTTAGGATTGCCTAGATCTAAGCATGGTCATGATTCTATATTTGTTGTTGTGGATCGTTTTTCCAAAATGGCACACTTCATACCGTGCCATAAGACCGACGATGCTTCACATGTTGCAAATCTGTTTTTCAGGAAAATCGTCCGTCTTCACGGTGTGCCAAGGACAATCGTCTCCGACCGCGACGTCAAATTCATGAGCTACTTGTGGAAGACCCTCATGGCCAAGCTCGGCGTCAAGCTCCTCTTCTCATCCGCATCACATCCTCAAACTGATGGCCAAACCGAAGTTGTCAACCGAAGCCTCGGAACGCTCCTTCGTGTGTTGATCAAGAAAAACCCGAAGGATTGGGAGGAATGCATTCCACACGCCGAGTTCGCCTACAATCGAGCCAAGCACTCAACAACCAAGATGAGTCCATTCATGACCGTCTATGGTTTCGAGCCCCTCACCACGCTCGACATCCTACCACTACCTCTCCATGAGCGCACGAACATGGACGTCGAGAAGCGCGCACAAGCTATGAAGAAGCTCCATGAAGAAACAAGAGATACTATCGAACAACAAGTCCTTCGCCAAGCTTCAAGGTTAAACAAGGACAAGAAGGAGATGATATTTGAAGAAGGTGACCTTGTGTGGATACACCTAAGCAAGGACCGCTTCCCCAAGGAACGTGACTCCAAGCTCAAGCCAAGAGGAGATGGTCCCTTCAAGGTCCTCAAATGAATCAACAACAACGCCTACATCATCGACATACCGACCTCCAAGTACCTTGCAAGCAATACATTCAATGTCAAGGATCTCTCACCCTACCATGGAGATGTTCAAGATGATATCCATGAAGAGTCGAGGACGACTCTTTCCCAAGGGGGGGAGCTGATGCAGCCCGTCCTACGGACGCTTCTACATCTACACCAACAAGTCCCCCAAGTGGACCCATGACTCGTGCCCGAGCCAAACTCCTCCAAGCTAAGGTGAACTCGCTCCTCTCTTCGTGCCAATTTGATACCTTCTTGGATGGTGTGCTACTTCATACCACTACTTTGTGCATCATCAGGTACGAGCCCCTGCCGCGTCGACCCACGAGCCCTGAAGCTACACCTGTCCTGAAGCTGCCGGAGCCGGAGTGTCCGGCGCAGCCGGAGTGTCCGACACGACTCAACCGGAGTGTCCGGCCTGCCCCCGCCCCGTCTGGACCCGGACATTCTGTGTGCCAGTTCGGACACTGCCCGGACACTGCCCGGAGTGTCCGACCACCCCGGACAGTCCGGTCGATCCGACCTAGACTGTCCGGTCCAAGTGATGGGCCTGCGAGCCTAGCTAGGCCCTATGGCCCATGTACCCCTCTACTTCGCCCAGAACTCTACTTTAATGCATGAATTACCTATGAACTTGTGGTTGGCCTATATATAGACCCCCACCTCCATTGTAAACCCTAGGCTTGATATTGGAATTAGTGGAAACCCCTTTGTGGATCTATCTAATTCTTGCCTCATGCTCCTTGACTAAGGAGCACCAATATCCCCAAACCTCGTTGGAGTTTGCATTGGGCCTCCGCGTTGTACAAGGCCTAGGCATCGTGTCCCTTTGCCTAGACGTCAAGATCCCACCGAGTCTCCCATCTCGCCGTGCCGGTTCGAGAGAGAGTCCTCCGCCCGACGCCGATCCTAGGGATTGCGCCGGACCGGTCACCGCCGGCGTGAGCTATTGGTGTTTATCGTGGTTTTGCGTGTGTGTGTTCATCGCGTTCTTCGTGCGTGTGTTCGTCGTGTTCGTCCTTTCCTTCTTCCCCCGCACTCCATCCTCGATTTGAAAAGGAAATCGTGAAAGATCGGGCCACCCTAGAGGTTTGCCCTCAATAGTCCATGTGCAAGTTGTACATGACAATAACTTGGTTTAAGCCCCACGAACACATGATACATTAAAATTAAAATATTAAATAAAACACATAAAATTATAAATGCATAAGACGGACATCCATTATTGACAAATATTTAAATATTTTTACTTTGGAAATCTATAAATGATACCCGTTAATAATAAAGGAGTTGTCCTCTAAACCTTAAAAGCTAAGAAACTAACTGCCTCTACGAGAGTTAATACAAAGAATGCTACTACTCTAATTGCATTCCAATGACAAAGTTGTGCCACATTCAGAGACCAATTTAAGAACATGAAAGAAAATATGGAAAATGAAGCTTGGGGGTTAATTGTCTAGTTAAAGCAAGATCATTGGGAGAGAGCATAATTTTCATGACAGGACTTATAAATATGCACTCAAAAAAGTAAAGTGACATTGCTAGGTCTGAATGTTCTTATACTGTTTTGCACTACTGGTAACTGTTGATAACTCAAGTTTAATATATCGAGAATCCAAGAATTTGAACACGAGAAAAGTTATCAACCATTCGTTGATGTATATAAGCACCAAGTTTCTACGTAATGGGTATGATCCCAACAACAAATTCCATAAATTTGAATGTGAAAGCTTAATAAATTGAACATAATTTTAAAAGAATTAGCAAATGACCTTTGGTTTGTTAATTTAGGTTCTAATTTTCCACCAAAAATTAGGGTTTCGATTTTTTCTCCAAAAAGCGGGAAATGTACATATGACCTTCCATCTCCTATCTTTCATGCACAATGTTGGCGTGTGGCGGAGGACATAAAGGGAAAGTTTTCCTCTTTTGACACATCTGAGTACCACGCCCGTTAAGCTTTGACGCTTTGTCCAATCGTATTGAATCCCTATAAACTTACAATTAAGTGTGGGTGAGGAAGAGACGAGTGGTTACCAAGTGCATTGCGTAAACCACGCGAGGAAGTGTGGGCGAGGAAGAGATGAGTGGTTGCCAACTCACAGAGAATTAGAGCATGAAAAGAGGGTGGCGGAGGAGAAAATCTTCTTTTATAAATGAGAAGGACAAAAATTCGTGAGAAAAAGAGGTGCTCAGTGAAGAACTCATCTAGGGTTTCCGCACCCTTCGCCGCTGACGCCGTCAGTCCGTCTCGCCTCCGGCGGCCATTGGGGCCTTGGAGATGCGACAGACCACGGCCCATCATCGACGAGGGGGTTCCGTTATTCTTTTAGGAAGTTTCAGTGTCTTCTTTGGGATGGTGAGGCGACGATGATATCCCAAAGTCAGAATAAGATCCTTCCTGCTCTATCATCGCTCTGGTGGTACGTCTAGCGCCAGTGGAGGACCCGTGGGGTCGTGTGTATGGCGGATCTTGTGGGATCTAGTCAGTTTTTGTGTTCGTTGGTGTGCGTTTAGGTCAGTTTTTTCTGATATACAGATGTCATCATTGGTGATGTTTGCTACTCTGGTGCGCTGTTCCTTTGCGGTCTTAGCATGACGACTTTACGTCTTTCTACTAAAACAAACTCTACGACAAGATTTGTCCGGTTTCGGTGATGGATGGGTAAGGACAGCGGCACACCTTCGACTCGCGCTAGCGTTTATAGTCGCCGCTAGGTGGTCCACAGACCTATTTGTATTTTTATTACTTTTAGGTTTTTTACTGCTGTTGAGGATTATTAATAGATGACATTTTCAAGAAAAAAAACAAAAATTCGAGCAGAGAAAAATGAAGAAGAAATGCAAAGCCACATAGGGGGTCATTGAATTCGAGCAACACAAAACCAACGGCGACGCGACTACCGTCCATTTTTCACAGACGCTGCCATGCGGTCCCGCTGTCATCCACCGATTGTCCTCGTCCTCCACTTATAAAATGTTGGCACGCTCGCCTCTCCTCTCCCTTCTTCCTCCCCATCGTCTTCTTCCCCAGCCACCTACTACTGCTGCTCTTTCTCTCTCCACCCAAAAACTAAATCCCCAAAACAGCATCAGAATCACGCGGCGACGCGGATCTTCTCATTCGGGTCGCCCATAAACCCTAGCGCGAAATCTCCACCTTCACCCCGAACCATCTCCGTCGCTCGCCGACCAGATACTGAGACGAGGTAATCCGCTCGACCCCCCCAACGGAACCCTAGGAATTTGGTGTCGTTTCGTCGAGATTGGTCGAATTGGCGGGCTATTTAGGGTTTTGGGAGGGTGGTGCGCCGCCCTTGCCCTTCGGGAATAGCCTGCGCGTCTCGATCTCGGGGGAGCTAGGGTTTTGTGATCTGAGGCCTCGAGGTCATCGGCGTCGCCCTGGTTCTGATGAGAATTGGCAGTGTAATGCTCAGATTGGCTGTCGGCGACGACGAGAGGAGCAGCGTTTGCAGCGGCGGCGGAGGCGTCAGGTTCACCTCCCCCAAGGTCCGTACACGGGACAAGGGTGCCCCTATATCCCTCTAATTCGAGAGGGTTGCTGGTGTTGAGACGTGGAGCCTTCGCTGAGGAAACTGGGGGATGACGAGGATCTTCGTACAGCGTGGAGCCGGTGGCTCCTCGTCCAACTCTGGTCGCTCGGGCTCACAGGCACAGCAGCAGCAGCAGCAACAGAACCAGCCAGCATCAGCTGCCCGGGAGGAGGAGCTCCCGTTGCAGCAGCAGCCACCGGAGCTCTTGACTTCCAATGATATAACCGAGCATCTACTTGAGGGTGACGCGAGTAGCAGCAATAAGCCTTCGAGGCCGGTTGATCCCGTGTCTGAGAGCTCAAGCTGTGGGGAAGAGAGACCTGAGAGGGAGAAACCTCCCAAGGATGACCCTAATGTGTCCGATCCCGCTTTCTTGGTGGAATTATCAGGCCTCCAGTTTTCCGATCAGTCTGAGCAGGTTAATTCAGTGCAGTTAGGCACTGGCTCACCACAGATGGCCGGCGCAGCATCACACCCACCCCCTCCACCAGCTCCACCACCAAAACCATCGTCATCCAGTAATAATGGGTTGAGAAGAGTGGGGTCTGGAGGCTCAAACAGTGTGAGGATTGGATCTTCAAGAAGGCCAGTTGCTTGGCCACCGGTGGCAGCTCGGTCATCTGCTACGGGATCTCGGCCTTCTTCACCTAGGTCACTCGCTGACTATGAAGGGTACAATAGTGCAGATGAGCAGGGCCCCTGTTACACCTCTAGCTATGATGATTCGGTATGTTTTCTTGTCTTCTGTTATATATCTGGACTTCAATTCTGATGTAGTTATTTTATTTACAAAATCAGCATTGGCCATATGATATGAAGATCATACCGTGGATGCTTTGAGTCCTTTGCGAGTGAATTATACAATTTTGAGGGGCTGTTTCTGATTAGGAGCATGAATGCTAAGTTATTCCTTTAGTTGCTTATTCTAGTCCTGGTACTGGCAATGTCCACGTTTCTTGCTTATGTTATGAATTGCTGCTTTTCTACGTACATAGTAAGTATAATTTTGTACTTGCCTGTTGTATTTTATTTGCCTCAGGAAAGGGAGCATATTTTCGAACATGACCTAAGGCGAGTGAAAGGGTTTGAAATAAAAAAGATGGCTGCAGATGGAAATTGCCTGTTCAGAGCAGTTGCTGATCAAGTTTATGGCGATCCAGAAGCTTATGACATGGCTAGGCAGATGTGTGTTGACTATATGGTAGGTTGTGTTGCTTCATTTAAGTAGTAAATTTTATATGTTCAGGTATATGATTTACAGGATACAGATTTGTTGTCAACGAGTATATCCCTACACTTTCAATTCATAAAACTTGATTCACAAGATCTAGATATCCATTATGTTAAACATATTAAATATCGATCCTTGTTCCCTTGTTTATCTCACTTTGGTACGGTCATCTTAAGTTCTCATAAACTTGATTCACAAGCTCTGGATATTCATTATGTTAACATTATTAAATATTGATCCTTGTTCCCTTGTTTATCTCACTTTGATACGGTCATCTTAAGTTCTTAGCTTTGCTATGTCTAGGACTAGACATACACGATATCTGCTAGGTAGTATATACTAGTATAATTTCACGTGTGTGAAACAGTTTACATCCTAGTACACAGTTAGACAGGGTTACAAAAATGGTTCCTACCTGGTTCCAGCCTTCTAGTTGATGGCTGATATAGGCTGCTGCCTCGCTGGTTAGTCAATTATGAGCTCTCTATTAAGCGAGATTGGAAACCGCGATGGCATACTGGCATAGAGGATTGGGGAGGACGAATGAAACAGAAACTAGATTGATTAACTTCTCATTGCTTGATTAGATCTGTTACACACTAGTCCTTATATAGGTTGACTAACTTGATCCACAAGTTGGATCTCAATTTGAACTCAATACCAAAGAGTAACTCTACTTTCTTAGTTCGGTTAGACTCTTTCTAATTTAACTAGACTCTTTCTAATAGACCAACTGTATCTAATAAGGATACTTTTTTTTGACGGGATCTAACAAGGATACTTACTAATTGATGTATTCCTTTTCTTAACCTATCCCTTCCATTAACTTATTGAATGCCTTCATAGACATGCCTATCTCCTGCTGCCTTGTGCATCCGTGACCGTATATATAGTTTTAGAGATAGCACCCAGTAAGGGCAGGACCTTGTAAAAAAAGTTTATGGGCATCCCCATCAAAGAACTCGTTGCTACTTCCCTCGTTATATTTTTTGGTGAAAGGATACCATCGAATGTTGTTATTATGTGCCAGGACAATGCAAATCCCTGGCAAACTCATCATGAATTGGCCATGCAATTCAACATGGGAAGTTTTAACTCAATATATGGCTTATTGCTGAATCAACGATTTTCTGTTCTGCCAGAAAGAATATCTGATTTTTATATTAGGTTTCCCACATTGTTACTTCCATCATTTGCCCACTCTATCTCATTTGGCAGTATGCCATGTGGTCTACAACTGATTTTTTTAGTTGCACTACTGTCCATGTGGCCACCACATCCGTAGTTAGCTTTCCTAGTAACTTTTAGCTGTTTCTAGTCTATACACAGTATGGTATTTGGGAGTTCGGTGTAAGCAGTTAAAAGCGCACGGAAACTACGTGAACTCTATGTGCTTTGGACACAGTGGAATTATTTTGTTATTACTCCATCTGGTTCAGTGCACTTGTCGTTTTATTAAGCTTCATGCACGTAAAACAAGAGTTGATATTTGTAACTTTTGAGTGGTTGACATAAACCCTATGGATTATATATCCATTTCTGTAAAACCACTACCAGCAAGCGATTAATAAGGGCATTTGGTAAAAAAAATCTCCCAGAAACCCAAAACTACATCTATTTGCAAATGGATGTGAAGTTCCAAATGCGTAACCTATTTTTGATTGGTGTGGTCAATAATCTCAGCAGGAAACTGAAATGCTAATTCTGCTTTTCTTCTTCCATTCCAGGAAAGAGAGCGGGACCATTTCTCCCAGTTCATGACCGAAGGCTTTATGTCATACTGTAAGAGGAAGAGAAGAGATAAGGTAAGCTATTAGATGCCTTGTATCTTTGCTTTCATTGAGTATGCAAATCATTGCTCAGCTATTTGATAGTCTCTCATTTGCAAAAAATGACTTTCAAGATTAGAATACCATTACATTTTATTTACTTATCATATTTCATTATCCTCTTGACAAGCATTATGCACCTATTCAAATCTTGTATATAATTACGGAGATTAATTAAAGCCTGCCATTCTGTGTTTGTACTTCATATTTTATGTGCTTCCGTACAGAAGCTTGCACTTCTCCTGACCTCTAGACCCATTCTGCGGCACATATGATTTTTCTCAAGTACTCCTCAGTGTATGTATAGTCAGCAGCTGCCTTATAAATACAAAATTAGGGAAAGGGAATCTGTTGCAAGGAAAAAAGTGGCATCTTAACTTATTTAATTTCAAAGGATTTATTTTGATTTATTACTTTATTTTCAAGGTATATGGCAATAATATTGAGCTCCAGGCATTTGCTGAGATGTACAATCGTCCAATTCACATATATTCCTACAGTACAGGTAATTGTGCTCTATACCATTTTAACCGAACTTCTTCTCTGTTGTATCAGCTCTCACTCTCAATCTCAATCTCATATTGGTTTGCTCTTATTGCAGAACCCATTAACATTTTTCAGGGAAATTATAACACAGATGTTCCTCCGGTTAGGTTAAGTTACCATCACGGTAATCATTACAATTCAGTTGTTGATCCTCGCCGTCTGACGGTTGGGGCAGGCCTGGGATTTAGCTCCCTTAGAGGGGTAAGTCTTCTGAAACTTCCTTGTCGGACGTGGCGGGTGTTGGTTATCATTTCCCTGTGAGCCATTTTGTGCATGGAAGGTTTCACCTGTTGCCTATATTAAAGAAACTTCCCACTTCCTTTGTGTATAGACCAATAGTGTTGACAGGGACCAAGTTAAGGCTGCAATAAAAGCTCAGCAAGATCAGCAGATTGAGAATGTGAGTAAAGCTAATTATTCTGTGCTTTCACTTTATATATTAGCATGTTGGAAATTAAACAGGCCAAATAACCAAATTGTGCATGCTTATGCTGATAATTTTAGGCACTTCTGGCTGAAGGGCGGCTCTACTCTGATCTGGAGTTGACTGAGAAGGAAATAGAACGGATGGTGATGGAGGCCTCCCGGGCAGAGTTTCTTAACCAGCAGCAGGTTAACTTCAGAGAGCCATCAAGGTCAGCGGCAGAGCCATCTTCTTCTGCCGCAAGTAAGAACCTCTTCTTGCCGTTTCAGGAAATTTATAATGTTTCTTTGATCGGTTGTTTGCCTGAAACTGATTTTTTTTTTCCTATTCTGCAGTTAGTGGGTCGTCTGGTTCTGCCACTGCCACAGTGCCTGATAAAGGCAGTGAGAATTGTTTTGTACTCCCAGACACTGTGCTGACTAGCAGCATGCAGTTGCTCCTAGCAATGGGCTTTGGTTACATCCAAGTGATGGAAGCCTACAGCATATTCGGCGAGGACGTGGACTCGATGATCTGCTACCTGGTTGAGATGGGAGGCGCCGGAGCCTCTGCAGGTGGCAGCAATCGCCGGAAAGGAAAGGCTGCTGAGTGAGGGGACAGAGAACAATCATCATACAAATAATGATAGCCATTGTGAGTTGAGATACCAATGTAGTTGATACCCTCTCGGGATAATAAGGAATAAAAGGCACTCTCGAATGTCGCTACCTTCTATGCGATCTGGTGTCTGAATGGCTGTTATACTTTTTTTTTAGCGGAGGCTGTTGTACCTGTGATCTGCCGAGTCGTGATGTGTTCCCCTAATGATCATCGTGGTGTTCCATTGTGATCATCGTGGCCTTGCTCATTCTGCGATGCTTGGGTCTGCCTTGTTATGTTGTGCTCTGGGTAACAGGCCACTTGCCATGGTACATTGCAGTACGCCTCGCGTTGCATTATGCCTGAACGAGGCGTGCCTCTTTCTTCGAGAATCTGACGAGGCATGAGCAGCTTCAGATGAAGGGATTTTGCATGATGAGTCAATAGTTTTTTTCATTTTGGGCACGAGCAGCCTAATCGGAGAACACAAACCCATTGGAAAACACATGAGATTGTAGTTTTTTTTCTTGAGGGGAACACGTGCACTTTATTGATCCATAATCAAACTGTCATTACAAATAGCCTCCTGAATGGATCGTGGATCACTGACAGACAGATGATCTTGGTGAAGCCCTCTTCTTGGGCAAAGGAGATGGCACGACGAACTGCAAGGGGTTCTGCAACTTTTGTAATCACGCAAAGCATGTGCAAAAGTGAAATAAGGATCTCGGGCGGCGGTAAGGACTAACAGTTAACCACATGACACAGATACTTAGGAACAGGACACTGAAGCACCAAATTTGATCTGTATACTAGTCTCAGTACACAAAAATAAATGCGTACATGGTAGTTGGTTTATTATTTTTGAGAGAAAACGGCTCTTATAATGATAAATCATTACAAATCGTCTGCCGGATACACTCTGGGTTAAAGTTTCTAAAGATGACAGAAATAAACTGCTCCGCAGAGCGAGCTAAAGTGTGAGCCGCTACATTACTATGATGATAATTGGAGCCTAATTGGAGAATACAAATAGCCCCCATAATCAAACTGTCATATACTTAGGAACAGGACACTGAAGCAACAAATTTGGCTGCTTCATGTCGCTTCCTGCTCAGCTACGTCGAGTCCATCGTTGCGCTCAAGTACAACCCTCAGGCGGACCACATCAAGGGGAAGGAGCCTGCTGCAATCGTGGAGCAGAGGTGGTGGCCATCGCGGCGCTTAACTGATGCTGCACCTAGTCGTTGGTCTCCTCCTCCAACGGGCTGGGTTAAGTTAAATATTGATGGTTTGTATCATGCTGATTCAAAAACTGGTGGAGTGGGCATGGTGCTTCGCGATGATAAGGGTGGGATTATTTTCTCTTCTTGTCGACACTTTTTCTTATGTTCATCACCACTGGAGGCGGAGCTGGCTGCATGCATGGAGGGTTGCGCGCTCACAGCCCAATGGAGCACCCTGCCATGTATTATTGAATCTGACTGCTCTGAGTTGGTAGCCATGCTAAAGTGTGATGCTGATGATCGATCATCGTTAACCTTCTTGCCGAGGGAGACAAAGGAACGACTAAATGAGTTGGTAGGGTTTAAGGTAGAGTACACCAGGCGTGAGCAAAACCGTGTTAGTGATGCTCTCGCCAATATGGGACGTACGCAAGTCAGAACTGGTGTTTGGCTTCGTACGTGTCCGCCAGATATACCTGAAATCTGTTTAGAGGATTGTAATGATGTGCCTTGATTAATACAAATTTTCTTTTCGTAAAAAAAAAATTGATATAGTACTCCCTCCGACCCAAATTAGTTTTTTTTTTGCGAAAATTCCACCGATCTATTAGTAATCATCAACAATAGTATAAAGAAATTACTTGACTTGGATTTGTCTAGATTCAATTGTATCTAGACATGATTTAGTATTAGATACATCCGTATCTTGACAAATTTGAGTCAACTAATTTGAGTCGGAGGGAGTATATATATTAGTCTCATCTAGTACACAAAAATAAATACGTGAAGGATGTGTGGGTTTGGTTGTTACCGTGCTCTCGCTGAGATTTCTCAAAATATCAAAAGGAAAATTACTTTATCTTCATATATCCCACGCCCTGCTGAAGTAGTTTTTGTTCTCAAATTTCTGATTTTCGGAATAGGGCCAGTACCCTCTGATTTTTGCAGCCCGTCAGTTAATCTGCAGAAAAATTGAAGGCCCAAGGCCCAGTGCGTCACCCAAGTTCCGCAGAAAACCCTAGCTGCATCTCCAAGCCTCGGAGAGATCTGCCTCGACGCCGTTCTAAACCCCTCCTCTTTCTCCCCACCTCCACACCCCTGTCGCCCGCCTCACGCGCCAAGGGAAGACACCGCCGCCGCTAGCGAGATGGTAAGATTCGGAAGCCTCTCAGAATCTGAACGCCGTTCATGTCTCTTAGCTCCTTGTTCAGGTCAAGTTCGTAGTGTATTCACGTTCCCTTTTTTTTGGATTATCTCGCAGGTGTTCGTGAAGAACCAGAAGGCCAGGGCCTACTCCAAGCGGTTCCAAGTGAAGCCTAAGAGAAGGAGACGTATGTTCTATTCTGTCACTAGGCGACTCTGGTACTAGGCTTAGTTGGCAATGTTATTGATGGTTTGTTTGCGCTTGTTTGCAGAGGGGAAGACCGATTACAGGGCCAGGCTCAGGCTCACGAACCAGGACAAGAACAAGTACAACACGCCCAAGTACCGGTTTGTTGTGCGATTTGTATCCTTGAGTTTTTCGTTGCCATTTTGTGAACTGGTTGATCACCTCTATTGTGATTATTATTTATATATGCCCACAATGCTTACTAGTAGATGCATATTGTATCTCTTAACAATGGTACCTTAGACCAACAAAGATGTCACTGCCCAAATTGTGTATGCTACCATTGCTGGCGATATCGTGATGGCTGCTGCCTATTCCCACGAGCTTCCTCGTTATGGTGTTGACGTTGGCCTCACCAACTATGCTGCAGGTAGATTTGTCAACTGAATTAACACCCAAAAAATGCATGTTTTTATCTCGATTCATGCAGTCTTATTTAGTTCAGTTCAACTGATGAAATCTGTCATTTAGCCTACTGCACTGGCCTGCTTTTGGCTCGCCGCATTCTCAAGTACCGTGATTTGGATCAGGAATACGTGGGCAATGTGGAGGTATATATATATATATTTTTTTGTAATTTGGACTAATAGTCTCTGATGCTGCTTTTACGGAACACTTGTAATTCTGTTTCTGAGTCCAGGCCACTGGTGAGGACTTCTCTGTTGAGCCAGCTGATGAGAGGAGGCCTTTCCGCGCTCTCTTGGATGTTGGCCTTCTTAGGACCACTACTGGAAACCGTGTGTTTGGAGCCCTTAAGGTATGTGTTCTTTTATGGTATATTTGTATAACTGCAAGAAGATTATGAATGGTTACTTGCACTTGACTTGGGTATGCAAGTAAACTGGTCTTGACTTTAGCATCTTAGGCACCCTAATTTTCTTTAGCTATTTAGATTTAAGACTCGTGTAGCTATTCAGATTTAAGACTTATGTTAATCTATAGTTTTCACTCCAAAATTTTATTTAGTTATGCATTTTATTAGGTCAAAGTTTCTGTCTGAAGTGAACATCATACCTATATCCTGTAACATCTTCACAAAAGTTCGTTCTTATTGAGTGGAAGTTATCTATGCCTAGGTAATAGAGTCACCCACTCAATATCTGTAGGGATCACATGCTAGTGTTCTGTACACGATAACCACTTTGATAGTGACATTGATGTTGGGAATGAGCTGCTATTTTAGGGTCTCTAGAAACTAGAGACCACCTTTTCTGGAGCTGCAGTTTTAGTAGGCAATGCTGGCTTTCTATTAATATAACGGTTTTGCTATTTCTCAGTCGACTGAGATTTTCTTAAGTCTCAGTCACCTAAGAAAAGTGCAACCGTCTGTTCAAAAAAAAGTGCAACCGAAACCCAGTTGCACTTTTCTGGCAGAAAAATGCAATTGCACTTTTCTGTTGGAAAAGTGTAACTGGAACGAGTTGCACATTTCTTTTAACTAAGGTTGCACTTTTCTTAGGTGATTGAGACTTAAGAAAATCTCAGTCGATTGAGACGTAGACAAACCCTTAATATAACTCTAGATGACTCGCTGGAACTCTCTCATATGATCATCGCTGCAAGAAACAACTTTAGAAGACCTTTTTTCTTCGAGGCTTTTGCCACATCATGCTGGAATATTTGGAAGATCAGGAATGCTCTAGTTTTTGACAATGTATCTCCTTCCTTTAGCACTTGGTCCTACTCGTTTAAAAAGGACCTTTTCCTTCTTTCTTATAGAATGAAGGATGATCTGAATACCCCTCTAGTCTCTTGGCTAGACGCTCTGTAATTTTTCTGGGCTAAGCCCTCTTGTATATCCTTTCGTTCTCCTTGTACATATTTTCTTCTTAATAAAACTTTACTGTCGGGGCCTCCCCTACAGTTTTCAGCTCAAAGAAAAAAAAGCTGCTATTTTAGGACCAATCACCCAATTAGTAAGATATGTTAATGTGGGTAGCATATGGTGACACAAGTATCCGGTAATGTAAAAGAGTAGGTTAGAGTGCCTGGTTCTATATGTAGCAATAGGTTACTCTGGGTTTTCTTATTATCTATTTTCATCTTGGATTTGCCCACTATTTGTAGCACTTCAGAATTGTGCCTGACTTTGTTTGCTGCATAACACTCAATATAACGTTGTTTGCTTCTGCAGGGAGCTTTGGATGGTGGCCTTGATATTCCTCACAGTGACAAGAGATTTGCTGGTTTCAAGAAGGACGAGAAGCAGCTGGATGCAGAGGTTCACCGCAAGTACATCTATGGAGGGCACGTTGCTGACTACATGAGGGTGAGTCAAAACGGCTGCACTGGTGATATTTTGGCATTCATTTCTTGGGGTTCTTGCTGTTGCACATGCACAATTTCTTTCAAAAGATATCTGGGCCTGATCTCATCCGTATCTTGTACTCCCTACGATCCTAATAAGTGTTACTAAATCAGTGGCACTTATTTTGGATCGGAGGGAGTAGCTTAAAATTTGTACTTTGTTGTTATTTCTGGAGCAGCGTACTGATTCTTGTTTTAACCTTCTCCATCCATACTCATATTATAGTCACTAGCGGAAGAGGAACCTGAGAAGTACCAATCTCACTTCAGTGAGTACATTAAGAGGGGGATCGAGGCTGATGGCATGGAAGCGATGTACAAGAATGTTCATGCTGCCATTCGTGCTGATCCTACCATGGCCAAATCAACCAAGGAACCTCCAAAGACGCACAAGAGGTAGATATATACAGCTATCTATTTAAAAAAGTCACGCTACTGATTTCACCACCTGTTATAGGATTGCAAGTTAACTTGATTCTTCGTTGCAGGTACAATCTGAAGAAGCTGACCTACGAGCAGAGGAAGGCCAGTCTCGTAGAACGGCTCAATGCCCTCAACTCGTCTGCTGGTGCTGATGTCGATGAGGACGACGACGAGTGAGGAGCGTAATCGCCGCTAGGACCCTATAGTGATATATCTTTATGCTTCCAGATAAACTTGTTCTCTATGCCATTTAGTACCTCTAGTTCCGCGAGAGCCGCACTCCGCACATTATACGCGCCTCTAGGTTCTGAGTATGATTTGCTGTAGTTCTGGATTATTAATATCATTATACAAGTTGCTGTCATTTTGACATCGCTTCGAGTTTGTTGATCTCGACTTTGATTGATTGGTTGGTTGGTGGATTGATGTGATGTTCTGCCGCATGGGTTTTCTTGTGTTCATTTATTCGGTGGTTAGCTTATTTGTGTTGAAAGGCCCTACGCTCTAGATTCACTAATTAGTTGCTGACTAGCATGTAGCATCATGCGACGTGTGATGTTATGTTGAACAGGACGGTTCAGCTGGTTTAAGTCTAATGTAAAGCCTCACGCGACGTTGCTGATTTCCCTTTCCAGGAGCCCACGACAGAGCACTCTGTGGAAAACTGTAGGTGAAACAGAAATGGCAAAATTCTAGTTCTCTAAAATTTAGGTACTGTAGAAAACTTTTTGAATCAAAAAGATATTGTGAGTTCAGAATCCCCTTTTCTGCAACAAAAGGAAGTGCTGATTTCCAGTTCCACCATAAATTTCGCAACAAAAAAGAACTCGCCTCGGCTCTGTCTCGCTTACGAGCCGCCGCAACGAACTGCCGCCAGCTTCTCCCGGTCCACTTCGCCGACTCTCACCGCTCACCGCCTCCCCAAGGGGGTCACGGCCATGGCCATGGCAGCGCTGCGCGAGGCCTCCCGCCGTCTGGCGTCCTCCAGGAACGCCACTACGCGCCCCCTGCTCCTCACCCACTCCCGCGGCATCACACACAAGCTCTTCATCGGAGGTCAATTCTCCATTCACCCGCCTACTCTCGTTTCTTCACGCGCGCACTACCTCGTGGAACACCGCTACGTTACGTTCTATGAGTTCGATCCTTTGTTCCGTCTCGGCTCTCCCTCGTCTACTCATTTAGAGGGAAAAGCCCGAACGAAGCCTGCCGTCGTGGGCGCGTGCATAGCAAGTGTTCGATGAAATGCTAGTGTAGGCAGGGTGATTGCATGCCTCGTTTAGCTACTTTATACGGTAATTCCAGTACTGCTTTTTAACACTGGAGCTACTTGCGTTTACTTGTAGCATGTCTTTGGCAGATGGTTCAGATTCTTGCCATCTGTGCTTACTCAGTTTATGTTCCCTAGCTTAAGTGAGAAATATTTCAAGAAATAATTTACCCCATCTGTTAGGAGAGATTTTGTTTAACAACGCAATGTGGATAACTGGATTTTCTATATATTCCTTGCTTTTTTCCAACTATGTACCTTCAATAGGTCTAAATAATGAGTTGGACCCGTTATGTGTGGGGTTCATATTCTAATGATTTCATACCCAGGCTGCAAGAAATATAGTACGCTCCAACTTTTCCATCTTAAATGCCGTCTGATTGTCCGAGTAACCAGGTTGCTTAGTTAAATCTGATTAAAAGATCTCAAGTGAATTTAAACTAACTGCACTATTGTTAATAAGGTTAACTTCCTATTTTTGTTACTCCCTCCGACCCAAATTAATTGACTTGGATTTGTCTATATTCGGATGTATCTAGACATGTTTTAGTGCTAGATACATCCGAATGTAGGCAAATCCAAGTCAATTAATTTGGGTCGGAGGGAGTACTACATGTTCCAGCAAGGTATAAGATTTTGTGAACTGTTATAACTTCAATAAATTCCTATTACTGTTACATGTTCTAGCAAGGTAGGAATATAAGATTTTGTTAGCTGCTGCTGATGTACAATGAATAAAGATGGGTTATCACTTATCATAGTACTAGTTTCAGTTTATTTTTGTGTTGTTCTTGCAAGTACTCTCGGTTTTACTTTACTAATGGGCAGAAGAAATAAAGAAAATAACACATGCACATTTGAGAATCATTATTGGGACCAGTTGGATATGGCTGTGATATGCAATTTAGGAACTGCTTCTGTGAGATTGTGTGTTTGTCTTAGTTTCTACTATCCTCTTACAGGCCTGTCCCAATTTGCAACGGAGGACAGCCTAGCAGAAGCTTTCGCGCGTTATGGCCAAGTATTAGAAGGTGTATCCTCATCACTCGCCTCAACAAACTTCCATTAGTAGTTGTTTTGCCTGTTATTATGACCTAAGTTTGAACCCGTTCTTACCCGAGCTCAGCAACCATTGTCACGGATAAGATGACCAGCCGATCAAAAGGGTTCGGCTTTGTGAAATTCGCCTCCGAGGAAGAAGCCAACAAAGCACGGGAGGATATGAATGGCAAGGCAAGTTTCCTTTTCTTTTCTTCTTTGAAGAACTAGATGGAACTCTGCCTCTTTAATTAGGGTGAAGAGGCAGGGAATACTGCTAGTTTTCTTAGCGTAATTTTTCGACTCCATTTGAAAATAAGAGAGCTGAGACTGAGAATCTTGTTATAGGTACTGAATGGGCGAGTTATATATGTGGACATCGCGAAGACCAGACAGGACCGTGCTACAGGCGTAGTTCCAATAGCGAGAGGCCCTCCAGAGCCAACTGGCGGCAACTGATAAATGGTGCGATGTGTTTATACTCCTAGTTTATCTGGTACACTTCCCCTAGCATTAGACTGGTCCGTTTCAATAATACATAAAGTAGACCATGGTGCTCTTAGAGAAAAGATGACGTGTAATATACGCATTTTATGTTCTGCAAGAACATAGAAAGAGTAAATTTTAACAGCCTGGATATATTGATGTAGGAGTACATGTAATATTATGCTGGATTTTGCGTTCTGTAAGAATGTCACAGTCAATCAGATAACATACGGTGTTCTTTTACCTCGTCTGTCATCAACAGGGTGTTGATATTGCTTGAAATGTATAATGATGTTACTGTTATCAACTGCACATATATAGCAGCTACTTGTATCCTTGAAGCTGTGCTGGAACAATGTTTGCCCCAGGCTGCCCTGTATGTAGGGAACCCAATGCCTTTGCTATTCATATGCTAAACATTGCTTAATTGCTGGAGGTGGGCGAACAGTGTATTTTTATGGTACGGATTTATTGCTGTGAGTGCACTCGACGGCAGATGTTTTTTTCCCCATTACTGCGTCATTTTCACCTTTGATTCTTTAGGAGAACGATTTCATTTAGGTGGCACATTGCTTGAAAGTAAAGCATTTCTGATGCCGATGCACTTTAGGCAAAGAAAAAAGTCTCTCTACGTTCTTGTGTCATTTTCACCTTCTTTTATTGAGAGGAAAACTTTGGCATTCGACTGGCGGCTTTGATTCACACACACCAGCCATCATGATCGAAGATGTAAATAGTAGTACACGATAGTACCATTCCTACTTGATGCTGTCTCTTTTCGAACGCAGAAAATTCCACAAGTATTTCTCTGAAATTTCACGGTAGAAAACAGTAATTTTCCTTGATGATGTGCCGGGCAGTCGCGGATCACCGGAGCACGACGGTGGCAACGAAGGCCAGGACGGCGACAGCGCTGGCGGCGGAGCAGCAGAGGTCAACGAGCGCCTCGCGTCGCGCCTTGCTCTCCTTCCTCCCCTTCTTTCTCTGGACGAACGCCTCGTACCTCGCCTTGGCCTCCTCCCGCTCTCTCTCGCCTCCCCTCCTCCCGCCTTCCATCGCTGCGGAAAGAAGCCGTAGTGTTCCCTCGCCGCTCACCGCCGCGCCGTCGGCGTCCTCCACGGAGAGGTTGATCTCGCTGACGTGCCCGGCCTCCTCGGAGCAGCCCACGGTGGCCTCGAAGCTGCACCCGCCCAGCACCACCGCGAACCGCACCACCATCTCGCCGGTGTACCAGTGCCGGCCCACGGCCACCGCCCGCCTGCTCGACACGTTGACCGCGCGGCCGCGGGCGGGGTCCAGGACCAGCCAGCTCAGCTCCAGCTCCGCCGGAGAGAACGCCGCCGCCGCCACGGGCGCCGGCTTCTTGCAGTCCAACGCCTCGACGCGGAACGGTGAGCTGAGGAACCACGGCGTGGAGCACGCGGGCGTCTCGACCACGCGGGACAGCAGGGGCGCGCCCCTGCAGTACACGTCCACCGCGGAGATGAGGTTCCCGGGGAAGGGGAGCTCCCCGGCGGCAACGGCTGCGGCGTCCGGGCACGGGAAAGGGCACGCGTCGGCGAAGAGCCGACGCGGCGGGATGGCAGAGAGGAGGTCGTGCTGGTCCGCCTCGAGCGCGAGGGACGGCCACTCGGCGAGGCAGAGCGCGCGCCACGTGTCCGGATCCGCGGCGAGCGCGCGGAGCCCCGCCGTCGCGCAGCTCGCCGCGGCCAGCGACCGCCCGTCCAGGCGCCGCAGCGCGCAGGCCAGCACGTCCGCGTGCACGTCCTCTATCGTGGTCACCATGTCGATGGCTTCGGTCGGTCCTTGGGTCTCGGGAACGACGGCAGTACAAACTTTCGGTGCGTTCGCTTCGCTGGGCGGCGCGGTTATATATGGTGTGGCGAGGAAGCGCGGCGGACTCTCGGCGACGCGCGCGCCGTGGTTCCCCCGAAATCGACGGCCCGAACGGGGTCCCGCGCAGTACAATTTCCCGATATCACCGGCACTCTGGTACAGTGGTAAGTACTACTAGTGCTGAATCGCGCGCGGTGGCAGGCACGCATTGGCGCGTGGCGCGTCGGACGCTGGCAGCCAGCGGCGTGGCGCGTCGGCGCTCTCGTCTGTCTCAGGGCCATGCGGGTTGCACGCGTGCCGTTCGCTGAGAGGGTACTCGCGCGCGGGTCGTGGCGCTTTGGTCGACGGGGGTTCCGTACCGTGCCCACTGCTCAAGGCGCAGACCGCCATTCCTCCTCGTGCCCCGGTGTGGTCCATGTCACGGTAAGGATCAGATGATTTAGTTATTCGTGGACGTTTGAGAACATAAGATGTCTGATAGACATTTTTTACGTGTAGGTTCACTCTAAATCTACACATCATTTTTTTTCCAGGTACACACTAAAAGATTTTAGATACATTCGTTTCACAAAAGTAAAAGCTTTAATATTATAAAACACAGGAGTAGTATACAAGAGTTTCTGCTAGAGTGTATTATTGTATATCCTTAGATATCTGCTATCCTGACTTAAGGAAGTAGGAATAAAACGAGGTGGAAAGTTTTCCTTTTTTTATGGAATAACGGAAATGACGAAAACTGAACAACATTTTTCGGCAGAACAGATGGAAAAAAAATGCAATTTGCGTGAGCTAATTTGACATTTCCGTTCTAGTATTGATGTTGGTCAAATCCAATGGGAACCTTTGTCAATCCAAACTTTCAAAGCGACCGACGACCATGTAGTCCCTTCGTGCATTTGAAGAGGTTTCCACATTTTGATTTTTCCTTATAAATCGAGCACCATGCTAGTATTAGGGAATTGGTTTGCTTGAATGTTTGATTTTTTTTTGCATGATTCACGGATTCTCTTGGTTCCGGGTAACATCTATATAACTTCGTGTTCATGCACTATCGGTTGTATCTGTTTTCAACAATATCTTCTTCCGTTAGATTTCTGTATTTGCTTTCACTTCTGCAAAAAATTATAAAAACAAATGTGGCGTCACTTAGTTTCGTCAATTTTCGCTCTTTTTAATTCTTAAGGAAAGCAAAGACCGCCAAAGCTACATGTTAGGAACATTGAACGTATTTGGCTGCTTAGATGGAGGCCCCGAGAGACTTGAGTAACATCGCACTCCTCGATCTGCGCGACCGCGCCTAATGGGCATGTCTTTGAGTCATACCAACAAGTTTCAAACCAATGCATTATCCACACTATGTAAACGTATGGAAATAAAGGATTCACAAAGTCTACAAGGGAAGGTTTAGGGCATGTTTGGCTGAAAGGGATTTTTAGAAATGAAGGTGATGCTCAAGCTGGATATAGCCAAGGCATTCGATTATGTCTCTTGGGGAATCCTGCTTTAGGTTCTCCAAAAGCTCGAATTTGGGCCAAGTTTCTGTGAGATCATGGCAATCCTACTATCCACAGTCAGCACCAGGGTAAAGCTCAATGGCGAGCCAGTCCCCCTCATCTCACAGAGATGTGCGAGACAAGGGGACCCCTTATCGCCAATGTTGTTCGTATTAATTATGAACATGCTTACTAGGGTGTTAGCGAAAGCCATGGAGCTGGGTGTGCTACGTGGTTGTCCCGCCAAGATCTGACAACTTCGGTCTCGCTATATGAGGGTGACGTGGTGATCTTATCACCCGAATGACACGGAGCTTGCAGTGACCTAGTACACTATTGCCTGTTGTAGTGTACAAGTCGTTGATATAATACTCACAGAATTCCTTATCCGTACATATCACATTCCTCAGAGTGGTACAACAAAAATATTGTGGGTCCAAAACTTTATTTATACGAAGAGCCAAAAGTGTACAAAGGTTTCGATATCTTCCTCGGTCCAATGAGGATTCACTGCGTGATGAATACTCAATTGCAACTGGAATAACTTTCTAATCAATGATATCCTCCTTGGCAACAAGAGCATTCAAAGCTCCAAGTATGAAGAAATAGACTATGAAGTCGATGCCTTTGTTGGAAAGGAAGATGAGACTCCCGAAGAGCTCTATCAAAGATTCACGACTCTTTTGATTAGGATGCTCGACCCTGGGAGTAAGTATGTGTATGACAAGTGGATCAAGCGCAAGTTCATGGAAAACATCTTGCCCTTCAAGAGAGATAGGCCCAACAATATTTGCTCAAGGGAATTTTTTATGCCGTGACATAAAATGAAGTGTTGAGTGAGTTTGTTGCCCTTGGAATTATCAACAAGACCACTGATGATGCTCTAGCTCATGCACGGAGAATGGATTCTCCAAATCTTGCATTGAAGGCCGAGGCAAATGTCGTTGAAGAAGAAACAGAAGAGTTGGAAGTGATAGGAGGCAACACCGAAGACAAAACGTATGCCTTGCATGGGCATTTATCTCTAGCCTCAAGGACCTTTTGGAAGAATCAAGGTAAGAGTAATCCTTCAAGATATGTGTCAAGAAACATCTCAAGTAGTTCAAGACCCAAGTTGAGATATTGTCACAATTGTAAAGAAACAAATCACTTTGTTGTTGAATGCCCGTATGATAAGAGAGAATAACATGGAGGATGGCTCATATTTAAGTACAAGTACAAGTACAAGCCTACGACAAACAAGAACGTCATCAAGAAAGTCTACAACAAGAATGTCGACAACAAGAACTTCCTCAACAAGAAGGAGCCACAAAAATATATTTTGGTGGCTCATGAAGAGTACGACAAGGATGATGAAGGGTTATAAGCATAGAAAACAAAAAATCCCATGGTATGAACAAGAAAAGGGCCAAGATCTAATCTATAAGATGCATGCAACGGGTAGATCATCATCTAGAAAAACTTGCCCTTGAAGAATGAAAGTTTTAACAAGATCAAATCTCATGGATGATGTGGACGAACACTTGTTGATCTCGAGATCATGAAGATGACGCTACAATCCGGTAGTGCTTCCACACTCATTAACATGTATGGATCGACGATGATCACCGTTCCCTCGATCCAGCAGGGCATTAGAAGTAGTAGATCCACTAGAATCTCCAATAACACGATGGTGTGGTGGTGGTGATGGAGAAAACTGTTGGGCAGGGCTTCGCCAAGCTGGAGCCCGAGAGGTGGAGCAACGGGAGGAGGGAGAGAGATGGGATCGTGTATTGTGTGAGGAGAGGGAGCTCCCACCCCCTATATATAGGGGGGTTACGATCCCTATGGGGTCCCCCACCTCTTCCCACTTCAATTGAGTGGAGATCCCACTCACCCCACTCACCCTTTCTTTCAATGAGTGGACTCTCCACTCAAAAAACCAAAGGGCTCGCTCTTTAAATGAATAACAAACATTTTTAGTTCTTCATTTTAATATTTTTAATTTCCATTAATTAAAAAACATTAACATATACCTCCCTAAACTATTATGATATCCCCCAAAACAATTCCAGGGCTTCCCAAACTTTTCTCCGATATTTCATATCTACTAAAAAATGTCGACGGACCTTAACTATGTCACTGTACGATTCGTGAATAATGTAGACATGATCGAGATGCCTCTCCGATCAATAGTAAATAATGGGATCTAGAGATCCATAATGACTCACACACATTCAGCGATGAATCTTGTGATCGTGTGAACCATAAACATCGTAACCAATTTCTTTTGTCTCACAATATTTTACTTCTCTGAGATCCAATTGTTGGTATCAACTATACCTAGTTCGATCTTTTTACTGATAAGTGTTCTTTACTCATTCCGTGATATGATATCCTTGTGACCTAGTGATACGTTGCAAATGTATCTATAATTTTTGATGTTCCATGCTTGTTTTATATCTACTTTCTTATGTTTTGTCCACACTTTGGAGTATTTTTACACATTTTCTGGAACTAACCTATTAACAAGATGCCACAGTGCCAGTTGCCTGTTTTTTACTGTTTTTGGTTTCAGAAAAGCTAGTAAGGAAATATTCTCGGAATTGGACCGGACAAAAGCCCAAGTCAATATTTCACCAGAAGGAATACGGAGTCCGGAGGGGAGACGAAGAGGGAAGCCAGGGCGGCCACACCCTAGGGTGGCGCGGCCAGCCCTAGCCGCGCCGCCACCTGGTGTGGGCCCCCTGTCACTCCACCGACCTTGCCCCTTCGCCTATATATTGCCTCCGGGACGAAAACCCTAAGTACCCGATCAAAATTCCACGAAAGAGTCTGTAGCCGGCGCCATCTCCATCCCTAGATCGGGAGGGATCTGAAGCTCTTCCCGACACCTGGCCGGAGGGGAGAGATCACCCTAGAGGCCTTCTTCATCACCATGACTGCCTTTGGTGTGATGCGTGAGTAGTTCATCCCTGGACTACGAGTCCATATAGTAGCTAGATGGTTGGTTCTTCTCCTTTGTGCTATCATGTTTAGATCTTGTGAGCTCCGTTCATGATCAAGATCATCTATTTGTAATCTTACATGTTGTGTTTGCGGGGATCCAATGGATATTGAGATGCTATTTCAGATTTATTATTGGTTCTATCATGTATATGTTATTTGTGATCTTGCATGCTTTCTGTTGTTAGTAGCTATCTTGGCCGAGTAGATGCTAGCAACTCTAAGAGGGAGTATTTATGCTCGATAGTGGGTTCATGCCTCTAGTAATCTGGGGAAGTGGCAGAAATCTCTAAGGTACTAGATGTGTTGTTGCTACTAGGGAGAAAACAACAATCCTTTGTTCATAGAACAATCATATTGTTTAATTTACACACTTTTCTTAATGCAATTATCTGTTGCTTGTAACTTAATACTGGAGGCGGTTCAGATGATAACCTAAAGGTGGATTATTAGTCATAGATGCTGTTGGATTATGGTCTATGTATAATGTTGTAATTTCCAATCAAATATCGTAGGAGTCAAGATGATTAGTATATGCATGTATGCTTTCTTGATGTCTGTCAATTGCCCCGCTGTAATTTGTTCACCCAACATGTCATCTATCTTAAGGAGAATCACCTCTAGTGAACTATGGACCCCAGTCCATTGTTTTACCATCAGTCTACAATCTATTTACCGTTTACTTTCTGCAAGCAATTACTATCTTCCACACAATACGTTCAATCCTTTATTTACAGCAAAACCAGTGAGATTGACAACCTCACTGTAAGTTGGGGGCAAAGTTCTGTGGTTATGTTGTGCAGGATTCCAAGTTGGAAACAACACCTTGGAGGTGTTTCCTTGCTCGTACTGGTTCAATAACCTTGGTTTCATAACTGAGGGAAAACTTGCTACTGTGCTCATCATACCTTCCTCTTGGGGTTCCCAACGAGCTCGATATATTTTGAGCCATCAAGCAACTTTTTCTGGCACCGTTGCCGGGGAGTCAAGGACATATTCACAAGGGGAGTCCCTCATAACCAATCTCTTTACTTTGTTTTACTTAGTTTATTTCTGCTTTGTTTGTTTCTTTCTTTTACCAAAAACACAAAAAATTAGTTATACTAGTTTGCTTTCTTTATCAAAAACACAATTTTTTTAGTTCTTTCTATAGTTGTTACCTCATTCTTAGCTCACCATGTTGACCCCTAAGTTCACCCTGAAAGACCTTTCAATAGGTAGTGGCTCTATAATTGAGAAAGATAATATTGAAGAATTATTTAATCATGTTAGCAAGCATGAGGATATTGAGGGTAGATCCCGAGCAGAACTTCCTGCAAATTATGAAATTGCTGAAGCTTCTTTAGTTCACATGTTGGAAGCTAGGTTTGTTAACCTTAACCCCATAATGCAAGTAATGTTCCTTAAACTTAAAGATATTGAGGACACTGAAAAGAGAGATTTTATTCTAGAAACTTTGTCTAAAGAATTCTATGATGTTGTTAAGGAAGCTAGAAAAGTCTTTGATCGTTTTAATATGGTAGGATCATGTGTAGATGTTATTGGTACACGAGAAAAGATGGACGAAACCAAACCTAAAAACGGGGAGAAAATTAAAATACCAATACCTTTTAAACTTGTAGGAATGCATGAAGCCTTAGAAAAGAATTTTGATTGGATTGTTCCTGAAAACCCGTTTGTGATAAAAATAGTGAACCAAAGAGTATTGAGAAAGGATCCTCTAGAACTTATTTGTATGAGATACCTTGCCTTGTTGAAGATATTTCTGGTATTGATCTGAATGCTTCTTCATTTGAGAATACTTGATTCTTTTCTTGCTTCTTGTGCCTAGCTCAAAGGCGTTAAAGAAAAGCAATTATTGGGAGATAACCCAAATTTCGTTAGGAATCTTTTGTTGAGTCTTGGAAGTTATTTCTTCAGTAATAACCTCTGTTTATCATTTTTGTGTGGTTTTTGTGCCAAGAGTAACCTCTAATGAGAGAGAAGTAAGACTTGGGAAAGTTGCTATCTCGAAACAGATTTTTGTGCTTCGCTGTAAAAATTCGTGAAAAATCTTTGTACGTCGGCTTGAGCTGTAATTTTTTGCGCTTCTGCCCCAGGTTGTTATCCAACTTTCGTTAGTTCAACAATTTTCGATTTTAGCAACATAAGTTCTTCGAAAAATTAGGTTTTTACCCGCTGGTCTGTTTTGACAGATTTCTGCCATTATTTGCATTTGCCTCTTAATATCTTTCTCTTTGAGTTCTCTCTGATCATTTGAACTTTTTAAAGGAAGTGCTATAGTAGCTTGTGTTTTAATGAAAGTTTTATTTGTGTTGAAACTGAACCAAAAGACTTATTATCTTGAGTGCACTAATGTTGCTAATAAAGATTGTGTGAAGTTTTGTATGAAGGAAATTTTGATGTGTAGGGAAGAGTAATATGATAAGACGAAGTATGGACAAATGATCAAGCTTGGGTATGCCACCCGTTTTACCCCAAGAAATATTCAAGAAGTACAAGCATCAAAGCTTGGGGATGCCCAAGACATCCCCTTCTTCATCAATAAAAATTTCAGGTTTCTTCCAAACACTTCATTTTTATTGTTTCATGCACAATTATGTTGTTCTTGGAGCGTCTTCGTTTTTTGTTTTTAGTTTTTGTTTGCTTAGTTTGCTTAGTTTGATTGAATAGGTTGGTTGGACCCCCGCATTCATACATAGTTTCAAATAGGTTGATTTGGATTGGAAAAGAGTAGGAAAGTTCATGCTTAAGTGGTATAAAAGGAGCTTGTTTTTGACTGTGACTTAGACTTTATCATGTCATGCTTGATATTGTTTTGGCTTTATGCTTAGTGATTATTGCTGTAGCATGACTTGTTACAAACAATTGAGATTGCTGATACGTCCATTTTGCATCACTATTCTATGTCATAATTCACTGTTATTCATTGATATATTTCATATTGAGAGGTAATACTTATGTTATTTCATCTGTTTTTGCACGGTTGATGACTTTTGGACCATGGACCGCTGCAGTCAGGATTCTGATGGAAAAGGTGTTGTTTGGAGGCAAAATTCGTGAAGATCACAAAATCCGGGAAAATACATGGAAACTCCTATTTTTCCAAAAGACGAAGGAAGCCAGAAGGAGGGCTAGAGATGGGCCATAGGGGGCCCACACCACCCCCTAGCGCGGGCCAGCCCAGGCCACGCCACTAGGTGGTGTGGCCGCCTTGGTCCACCCCTGGCACTCCCCTCTAGCATATATTATCCTCCCGAAACCCTAAGACTCGGGGAGCGACCACAGGAAGATTCCGCCGCCTCTGCGGGGCGGAAAACACCAAGAGAGAAAGTTCTCTCCGGCAGACAGATTTCTATGAGGGGAATTCCTTCCTGGAGAGGGAAGATCATCGCCATCAACACCGCCATCAAGCTGGACTTCATCGGGATCATCATCATCATCATCATCACCACCATCATCACCATCAGCACCCTCATCACCATCTCCATATTGTTGTAACAATTGGGTTGAATCTTGCATAGTTCATAGGGGAAACTTTCCCGGTGTTGATTACTCTTTATAGTTGATGCTATTGAGTGAACCATTGAATTATTGTTGATGTTCAGATTGTTATGCATCATTATTCCATCTCTGGTCATGATCCGTATGATGTCTTGTGAGTAGTTCGTTTTGTTCTTGAGGACATAGGAGAAGTCATGTTGTTAGTAGTGGAGTTGTGTGTAGAAAGATTCAATAGTTTGATATTTAAGTTGTGGTGTACTTCTTCTAGTGGTGTCATGTGAACGTCGACTACATGACACTTCACCTATATGGGCCTAGGGGAATGCATTGTGTATTTGTCTACTGATCGTAGGGATTGCCGGAGTGACAGAAACCTAAACCCCCGTTAGGAAACCTGAACCCCCGTTAAGAAACCTGAAGCGAAAGCACTTGACAGTCTTCCCATGTGTCCTCGAGAACGTTTGGTCATCTTAAGTAATACAACCGGCTTGTCCTTTGCTGAATAAAGGATTGGGCCACTTGCTGCATTTATTCCTACTGTCTTTTATTTACTCGTATTTTGTTTACTTGTTTTATCAAAAACCCCTAAAAATCCGTTTGCTAAGTATTTACAGAGAATTCCTGATCCATACCACTAGCCAGCACCTTCTGCTCCTTGTTGGGTTCGACACTCTTACTTATCGAAAATACTGCGATACACCCCCTATACTTGTGGGTCATCAAGACTATTTTCTAGCGCCGTTGCCAGGGAGTGAAGCGCTATTGGAGAGTGGAACTGGTAAAGGAAACTTCTACTGTGAGTATTTTTTATTTCTGTTAGTTGCTTTATTTTGTTATGGATAATTTGCTGAGTTTCTTATTTGGTAATGCTACTACCACTGCTAAGGTAGTAGATAAGCCACCACCTGCTAAGAATGATGCTTTCAAAATACTACAAGAATTATTGATCGTGTTATGGATAACTACTATGTTGGGGATGGAATTGTCTATCCCGGTGATCATTTACTCTTTATACACGAATTATGCGGGTTGTTCAAGTGTGCAAGTATTACTACAGAACAAGTTAAGAAGAACTTATTCTCATTATCACTGAAAGGAAGAGCTGAGGAACGGTATAAGCTGCTGAAGAATGGTCAACCTCTAGAATGGGAGAAAATAGTGCCTCTCTTTTATTCAAAGTTTTATCCTCCTAGTGAGATTCATAAAGATCGGAATCAAATATACAACTTTTGGCCTCTTGATGGAGAGAGTACAACTCAAGCTTGGGGGAGATAGAAGTTACTAATGCTCAAATCTCCCATTCATGAGCTCCCCAACAATATTATTATCAATAACTTTTATGCAAGGCTCCCTCTACATGACAAGGATTTATTGGATGCTTCTTGTGCTGGATCATTCACTCGCATGGAAGAAGAAGCTAAATGGGATCTTCTGGACCGTATTCGAGATAATGCTGAAGCATGGGAGAATGACAAAGGTAGAAAGTCAGGTATAAATTATGATTATGAATGCATTGAATCTTTTATGGGAACTGATGACTTTCAAAATATTAGTAATGCTTATGGTCTTGATTTGCAAGTTATTACGAACTGCTTTAGAGCTTTTGCTTCTTATATTGAAATTCCAAAAAGGGGATGGAATAAATACCATGCACCTTACAAAGATATTGTTGACTGTGTTCCTATTGGGAGTGCTGAGTATTGCATTATTGATCCCATCTTACCTGAACCTTATATCGAGAAGATTCCCTTCCCAAAAAAGGTAAAGGATCATCCTATGATAACTAATGTAATCACCAAAAGTGAAAAGAGAACTGTAAAACCTGATGAACAAATAAACGTCGAACATGTGGTAGCAATTGTGAAAGACCTTGTCACTAAAAGCATAGAAGATGGACACATAGTCTTTTGTGAGGATGCCTCTAATATTGTTTCACATCCTAATAGAACTAAAAAAGCTAGTGTTCCTGTGCTTTCTGTTAGAATTGGTGATCATTGCTATTATGGTTTATGTGATATTGGTGCAAGTTCCAGTGCTAGTCCTTATGAGCTTTATAGAGAAATTATGCATGAAATCAGTCCCTGTGAATTGGAAGAGATTGATGTGGTTATTCACCTTGCTAATAGAGAGATCATCTCTCCAATTGGTATTGTACGAGACGTGGAAGTTCTTTGTGGTAAGATTAAGTACCCTGCTGATTTTCTAGTACTCGGTTCAGCTGCTAGTAAAACTTATCCTATTATTTTTGGTAGACCTTTCTTGAGTACTTGTGGAGCTATTATAGATTGCAAAAGGGAGAAAATCTTGACTAAGTTTGCTGGGGAATCTTATGAGTTTAATTTCTCGAAATTTGCTAAAGAACCTTGTGAAGAGGAAACCCATAATGGGGATTTTAGAGTTGAACAACTTGCTTCTATTTCTCTTGCTCCTAATAATGCTTTGCAGCAATTTATGGAAGATCATGAAAGTGAAATCTTCATGGAAGAAAGGAATGAGATTGCCAAGATTCTCCGTGATCAGCCCAAGATGCTTAAGCATAACTTGCCTGTAGAAGACTTGGGTACCACGTTGCCACCTAAAAAGGATTCGGTTTTCGATCTAAAACCTCTTCCTGATGATCTTAAATATGCTTATATTGATGATAAAAAGATATATCCTGTTATTATTAGCGCTAAACTTTCAGGAAAGGAAGAAGAAAGGCTATTGGAGGTTTTGAGGAAACACCGAGGAGCTATGGGCTATACTCTGGATGATTTAAAAGGGATTTCACCTACTATATGTCAGCATTCTATCAACATAGAACCAGATGCAAAGCCAGTAGTAGAGCACCAACGACGTTTAAATCCTAGGATGAAGGAAGTGGTAAGGAATGAGGTATTGAAACTCCTTGATGCTGGTATTATTTACCCTATTGCTGATAGTGAATGGGTTAGTCATGTTCATTGTGTTCCAAAAAGGAGGTATTACCGTTGTTCCTAATGATAATGATGAGCTTATTCCTCAAAGAATAGTAGTAGGCTATAGGATGTGCATCGATTTTAGAAAAGTCAATAAAGTTACTAAGAAAGATCATTACCCGCTTCCTTTTATTGATCAAATGTTGGAAAGGTTGTCTAAAAAGACTCATTTTGGTTTTCTTGATGGTTATTCTGGTTTCTCTCAAATTGCTGTTAAACAACAAGATCAAGAAAAAACTACTTTTACTTGCCCTTACGGAACTTATGCTTATAGACGTATGCATTTTGGTTTATGTAATGCTCCTACTACTTTTCAAAGGTGCATGTATGCTATTTTTCATGGTTTTTGTGAGGAAATTGTAGAAGTGTTCATGGATGACTTTTTTGTCTATGGAACTTCTTTTGATAATTGTCTGCACAACCTTGATAAAGTTTTGCAGAGATGTGAAGAAACTAACCTTGTTCTTAATTGGGAGAAATGACACTTCATGGTTAATGAAGGGATTGTCCTTGGGCATAAAGTTCCCGAAAGAGGTATAGAAGTTGATAGAGCTAAGGTTGAGGCAATTGAGAAGATGCCATGCCCAAGAGACATCAAATGTATTCGTAGTATCCTTGGTCATGCTGGTTTCTATAGAAGGTTTATTAAAGACTTTTCTAGGATATCAAAACCTCTCACTAATCTTCTTCAAAAAGATATACCCTTCATTTTTGATGATGATTGTAAGGGACCTTTTGAAACTCTTAAGAAGGCTTTAACTACAACCCCTATTGTTCAACCACCTGATTGGAGTTTACCCTTCGAAATAATGTGTGATGCTAGTGATTTTGCTGTAGGTGCTGTCCTTGGGCAACAAATTGATAAAAAGTTAAACGTTATTCATTATTCTAGTAAGACTTTAGACGCTGCTCAAAGGAATTATGCTACTACTGAAAAAGAATTTCTAGCTGTCATTTTTGCTTGTGATAAGTTTAGACCCTATATTGTAGACTCAAAATTCACCATTCATACTGATCATGCTGCTATTAAATACCTTATGACGAAGAAGGACGCTAAGCCTAGGCTTATTAGATGGGTGCTGCTTTTACAAGAGTTTGATCTACATATAGTGGATAGGAAAGGTGCTGAAAACCCTGTAGCTAATAATTTATCTCGATTGGAAAACATCTCTTTTGACCCTATGCCTGTTAATGATAGTTTCCCAAATGAGCAGTTAGCCACAGTAGGGGTAAGCTCGCAAGGGATCCCTTGGTACGCTGATTATGCTAACTTTATTGTCTCCAAGTATTTTCCTCCAACTTTTACAGCTCAGCAAAGGAGGAAGTTCTTCTATGATTTGAGGCATTATTTTTGGGATGATCCACACTTATACAAAGAAGGAGTGGATGGTATTATGCGAAGATGTGTTCCAGAATATGAACAAAAGGAGATATTGCGTAAATGTCATGGTAGTGCTTATGGAGGACATCATGCAGGAGATAGAACTGCACAAAAGGTGCTACGATTAGGTTTCTACTGGCCTACCCTTTTTAAAGATGCAAGAAAGTTTGTTTTATCTTGTGATGAATGTCAACGTGTTGGTAATATTTCTAAATGCAATGAAATGCCTATGAACTACTCTCTAGTTATTGAACCCTTTGATTGCTGGGGATTTGACTTTATGGGTCCTTTCCCTCCCTCAAAAGGTTATACTCATATTCTTGTTGCCATTGATTATGTTACTAAGTGGGTAGAAGCCATTCCTACGAAGAGTGCTAACGGGGAAACTTCTCTAAAAATGCTTAAGGATGTTATATTCCCTAGGTTTGGAGTGCCCAGGTATCTCATGACTGATGGGGGTTCTCATTTCATTCTTGGTGGTTTTAGAAAGACCCTTGCTAAATATGATGTTAAACATAGAATTGTTTCAGCTTATCACCCCTAAACTAGCGGGCAAGTAGAGTTATCCAATAGAGAAATGAAATCCATCTTGCAAAAGACTGTTAATAGATCTAGAAAAAACTGGGCTAAAAGTTGAATGATGCTTTATGGGCTTATAGAACTGCCTACAAAAATCCTATGGGGATGTCTCCTTATAAAATGGTTTATGGGAAAGCTTGTCACCTACCTTTAGAATTAGAACATAAAGCTTACTGGGCAGTTAAAGAACTAAAAAGAGATTGTAAGCTCGCTGGTGAGAAAAGATTATTGGACTTAAGTTCTTTAGATGAATGGAGGAGTGAAGCCTATGAAAATGCTAGGCTCTTTAAGGAAAAAGTTAAAAGATGGCATGACAAGCGAATGCTTAAGAGAGAATTTCATGTTGTTGAGAATGCTCTATTGTATAGGTCTCATCTCAGATTTTTTGCAGGAAAGCTACTGTCAAAATGGGAAGGACCTTTCATTATTGAAGAAGTATACCGTTCAGGAGCAATAAAAAATTCTTCTTTAAAAGATAATACTACACAAGTAGTGAATGGGCAGCGACTTAAGCACTATATTGCTGGACATTCTTACAATGAAGATGTTGATGCCTTTCAAGTTATAACTCCGGAGAAATTCATCAAGGACCAAATTCAGAGACCTGCAGAGTCTGTTTTCAAATAGGTCACAGTTCTGGTAAGAAAAGTTCCGCGAAAATACAACCCAACTATATTTTTGCACTTTTTAGTCAATAAGGAAAGCTACGAAGCGAAAGAGGGACGGAAGCGGAGCCAGCCACCCTGTGGCGCGGGCCCACCCCTGGCCGCGCCACCAGGTGGTGTGGCCACTCCGAACTCCGCCTCCGACTTATTTTCACCCAGTACCTTCCTTTTGTTATGAAACTTCATAATATATAATCCCTGGGAGCCCCCGAGGTTCGTATATCATGTTTTCGTTGTGTTTTTGTTTCGATCTGTTTCTACCAGGAACTATTCTTGAATCTTAGAAGCGCAATGGTGTCTGCCAAGGATAAAGGGAAGGAGCCTATGGAGGAAGATCTCCAAGACCCCGGGTAGGAGAAGGAGATCAAGAGTGAAGGTGAAGAGGAGGCAAAGCACACCGGCACTACCATTGCAAGCATTGGAGTGGTGGCAAACCCTATCAGGACTATGTCAATTGTAGGGAAGCCTCCTCATCACCATTCAGATCCCTGTTCACTTCCTCCACGCGCCAAGAATTCTTTCCATACCCTTATCTATGAGTATCAATACCAGAATATGCCCAAGGAGAAATTACCCTCCAATTGGGATTTGCCTCATTCTAGCCATGCAGGAAAAGAAGACTTCAAGGAGGAAGAGTGGGGAAAGAATCATAAGAGCTAGAATTCGCAACCCGACATGATCATGAGCCGCATTGAGCAAAACTCGCAGCTTATTTGCAATCTCACCTTTGAGATTGAGGACTTGGGGAAACTTATCAGGGAGCTCATCGAGAGGATACCACCACCACCGAAGGAGTAATTTGTCATCAGGTTTGGCATCCCCTTGGTTTGTTCCAAGCTTGGGGGAGTGCCGCGGTATCACATCACTATCTTCTATCTTTTTACCTTATTAGTAGAGTCATATCATGAATAGAGAATTTATCATGTAGGATGGTTTGCATTATGGAAGTGTCCCCTATCTCGTTAGATATGTATCCCTTGGTGTGAGTTGCTGTTATGGATTATTAATGAGAAGTTCTTTCATTCACTCTTTTGCATAGCTTATATTAGCTTTCAATTCGTGGTTATATGATTGATCTTATTGATAGTATTGGTGTCACTTTGGGATCATTGAGTTAATTTAGTTGGTTTTGGCAAACCTGGCTCGGTCAGTAGCAACACTATTTTTTAGAGTTGAAAGAAAAGATAAGAGTACTCTAAAGAAAAATAATTTCATCATCTTTCTTTCTTGATTTTCTCATAAGTCTAGTATTCTCTAGTTAAGACCTTTTGTGCTTCCAAGAAAGATTGCATGTTTGTCTTTATCATTGTATGTTTGTTTGTTTCCTTCAACTCTTGTACTTGCTACCCAGCCTTGCTAGCCAAAAACCTGTACCGAGAGGGAATTCTTCTCGTGCATCCACTCCTTTAAACCAAAACCCACACCATTTGTGTCCACCATACCTACCTATTAGTATTATTGCTATTCCAAGTAAATTCCCGTTTTATCTACCTCCCAAATAAAACTTGTTATGTGAAAATTAGTGATTAAAGCTCTCACGAACTTGATGGCACACTTTATTTTTCTTGCATTTAATAACCTGAACCATTGGGTCCTTCTTTGTTGCGTATATGCTTGCGCTTTATAAGTTGAAATTAGCAGAACCATGTTTCATGGGGAACGCTTTCAACATTGCACTTGTACTTTGTACCCCATTGATATTATGTTCTTTTGCTTACGGATCCCGGCGGTGTGAAATAAAAGTGGAACTTGTAAGATCATGGACTTTATATGTGTGTTCGAGAAACGCCTGGGCCGCTAGCCTAAGCCATGCCTAATCATGGTGGAAACTTGCAGCATAACTATAGTGAGCATTCTATGAAGCATCCTCAGTAAAAACCTATGCAAATAGCAAAAAAAAAAGATCGCTGAGATGCTCACTGTCTGCTTGCCTTGTCATTTTGATTATGGGATAGCTCCTGTGTCATGTGCAAGGGGTACCCCGTTGGCGGTTCTCAATGATTTGTATTTACAATGATAAGAGCTTACTCGTGACTGAAGTTGAGTAGCATGAGGTTCGGTACTCATAAGTAAGGGGCATGGGACTTCAATTTATAACTTGTCAAGCATATCCTCTTAGTTGTGTCACTTTAACCTTAATCACCAAAAGATGCCTATGATAGGGGCAATGAGAGCTGAAAGCTAGTAAGTATCATAATTTTTGGGAGCTCTTTATGAGACTTGCAATCCCTGCTTCCCTCTGCGAAGGGCCTTTCATTTACTTTTTAGTTGAGTCATTAAACCTATTCATCTCTATCTCAGCAAGTATTTTGAGTTGTTGTGTTTCATTCATTCATATGATGATTTATTCATTCATGTTGCTTATGTTCCTTGTTTTGCACATTGCTTTTATCTTGATGTTTACTACTTTGAAAGCTATCATTGAAAACCAGTTATTTGTGAACTCCAGCAAATTATCAACTATTCTTCGACCAAGAGCTAAGTTTTCCATTACCAATTATTATTCACTTTATGTACCTTTATTGTGTTTCCTTTACTCACCGCAAGTTGAGTTATATAATAGTGAGTTGTCTTATATTATGATCTATGTATTTGATGAATGTGATGCTTCTTGTCCGTATTCTTTTATCGACTCTTCACTCCATAAACCCGAGGTCATGTTTATTGAGCTCAGTTTCGCTTGGGGACAAGCGAAGTCTAAGCTTGGGGGGAGTTGATACGTCCATTTTGCATCACTATTCTATGTCATAATTCACTGTTATTCATTGATATATTTCGTATTGAGAGGTGATACTTATGTTATTTCATCTGTTTTTGCATGGTTGATGACTTTTGGAGCATGGGTCGCTGCAGTCAGGATTCTGATGGAAAAGGTGCTGTTTGGAGGCAAAAATTCGCGAAGATCAGAAAATCCGGGAAAATACATGGAAAATCCTATTTTTCCAAAAGACGAAGGAAGCCAGAAGGGGGGCTGGAGATGGGCCACAAGGGGCCCACACCACCCCCTGGCGCGGGCCAGCCCAGGCCGCGCCACCAGGTGGTGTGGCCACCCTGGTCCACCCCTGTCACTCCCCTCTGGCGTATATTATCCTACCGAAACCCTAAGACTCGGGGAGCGACCACAGAAAGATTTTGCCGCCTCTGCGGGGTGGAAAACACCGAGAGAGAAATATCTCTCCGGCAGACAGATTTCTAAGAGGGGAATTCCTTCCCGGAGAGGGAGGATCGTCGCCATCAACACCACCATCAAGCTGGACTTCATCGAGATCATCATCATCATCATCACCACCATCATCACCATCAGCACCCTCATCACCATCTCCATATTGCTATAACAATTGGGTTGAATCTTGCATAGTTCATAGGGGAAACTTTCCCGGTGTTGATTACTCTTTGTAGTTGATGCTATTGAGTGAACCATTGAATTATTGTTTATGTTCAGATTGTTATGCATCATTATTCCATCTCTGGTCATGATCCGTATGATGTCTTGTGAGTAGTTCGTTTTGTTCTTGAGGACATAGGAGAAGTCATGTTGTTAGTAGTGGAGTTGTGTGTAGAAAGATTCAATAGTTTGATATTTAAGTTGTGGTGTACTTCTTCTAGTGGTGTCATGTGAACGTCGACTACATGACACTTCACCTATATGGGCCTAGGGGAATGCATTGTGTATTTGTCTACTGATCGTAGGGGTTGCCGGAGTGACAGAAACCTGAACCCCCGTTAGGAAACCATTGCACAAGGGACGTAGGGGTCTTAGAGTTTAAAGCTGTGGTTATGTTTCTACCTTAATTACTTTCTTGTACTTACGGATGTTTGCAAGGGGTATAATCACAAGTATGTATTAGTCCTAGGAAGGTCGGTACATTAGCACAGGTTCACCCACACAACACTTAGCAAGCTAAAGAAGATTAATCAATTATATGAAGCGAAAGCACTTGACAGTCTTCCCATGTGTCCTCGAGAATGTTTGGTCATCTTAAGTAATACAACCGGCTTGTCCTTTGCTGAATAAAGGATTGGGCCACTTGCTGCATTTATTCCTACTGTCTTTTATTTACTCGTATTTTGTTTACTTGTTTTATCAAAAACCCCTAAAAATCCGTTTGCTAAGTATTTACAGAGAATTCCTGATCCATACCACTAGCCAGCACCTTCTGCTCCTTGTTGGGTTCGACACTCTTACTTATCGAAAATACTGCGATACACCCCCTATACTTGTGGGTCATCAAGACTATTTTCTGGCGCCGTTGCCAGGGAGTGAAGCGCTATTGGAGAGTGGAACTGGTAAAGGAAACTTCTACTGTGAGTATTTTTTATTTCTGTTAGTTGCTTTATTTTGTTATGGATAATTTGCTGAGTTTCTTATTTGGTAATGCTACTACCACTGCTAAGGTAGTAGATAAGCCACCACCTGCTAAGAATGATGCTTTCAAAATACCTACAAGAATTATTGATCGTGTTATGGATAACTACTATGTTGGGGATGGAATTGTCCATCCCGGTGATCATTTACTCTTTATACACGAATTATGCGGGTTGTTCAAGTGTGCAAGTATTACTACAGAACAAGTTAAGAAGAACTTATTCTCATTATCACTGAAAGGAAGAGCTGAGGAACGGTATAAGCTGCTGAAGAATGGTCAACCTCTAGAATGGGAGAAAATAGTGCCTCTCTTTTATTCAAAGTTTTATCCTCCTAGTGAGATTCATAAAGATCGGAATCAAATATACAACTTTTGGCCTCTTGATGGAGAGAGTACAACTCAAGCTTGGGGGAGATAGAAGTTACTAATGCTCAAATCTCCCATTCATGAGCTCCCCAACAATATTATTATCAATAACTTTTATGCAAGGCTCCCTCTACATGACAAGGATTTATTGGATGCTTCTTGTGCTGGATCATTCACTCGCATGGAAGAAGAAGCTAAATGGGATCTTCTGGACCGTATTCGAGATAATGCTGAAGCATGGGAGAGTGACAAAGGTAGAAAGTCAGGTATAAATTATGATTATGAATGCATTGAATCTTTTATGGGAACTGATGACTTTCAAAATATTAGTAATGCTTATGGTCTTGATTTGCAAGTTATTACGAACTGCTTTAGAGCTTTTGCTTCTTATATTGAAATTCCAAAAAAGGGGATGGAATAAATACCATGCACCTTACAAAGATATTGTTGACTGTGTTCCTATTGGGAGTGCTGAGTATTGCATTATTGATCCCATCTTACCTGAACCTTATATCGAGAAGATTCCCTTCCCAAAAAAGGTAAAGGATCATCCTATGATAACTAATGTAATCACCAAAAGTGAAAAGAGAACTGTAAAACCTGATGAACAAATAAACGTCGAACATGTGGTAGCAATTGTGAAAGACCTTGTCACTAAAAGCATAGAAGATGGACACATAGTCTTTTGTGAGGATGCCTCTAATATTGTTTCACATCCTAATAGAACTAAAAAAGCTAGTGTTCCTGTGCTTTCTGTTAGAATTGGTGATCATTGCTATTATGGTTTATGTGATATTGGTGCAAGTTCCAGTGCTAGTCCTTATGAGCTTTATAGAGAAATTATGCATGAAATCAGTCCCTGTGAATTGGAAGAGATTGATGTGGTTATTCACCTTGCTAATAGAGAGATCATCTCTCCAATTGGTATTGTACGAGACGTGGAAGTTCTTTGTGGTAAGATTAAGTACCCTGCTGATTTTCTAGTACTCGGTTCAGCTGCTAGTAAAACTTATCCTATTATTTTTGGTAGACCTTTCTTGAGTACTTGTGGAGCTATTATAGATTGCAAAAGGGAGAAAATCTTGACTAAGTTTGCTGGGGAATCTTATGAGTTTAATTTCTCGAAATTTGCTAAAGAACCTTGTGAAGAGGAAACCCATAATGAGGATTTTAGAGTTGAACAACTTGCTTCTATTTCTCTTGCTCCTAATAATGCTTTGCAGCAATTTATGGAAGATCATGAAAGTGAAATCTTCATGGAAGAAAGGAATGAGATTGCCAAGATTCTCCGTGATGGGGACTCGACACGGTTGGCAAACTCCCAAGGTCCTCACGAGGAGGCTACGTCTACCTCTTGGTCGTAGTCGACAAATTCACCAAGTGGATTGAGGCCATGCCAGTGACAAACCAATCAGGAGCCAGCGTTGTCAAGTTCTTCGAGTCCATCGTCTACCTCTTCGGAATGCCACACAACATCATCACAGAAAACGCGACGAACTTCACATCTAAGGAGTTCCAAGAATTTTATGAGAATCTGGGAATCAACATCAGCTATGCCCCCGTAGCACATCTGCAGACCAACGGTCAGGTCGAAAAAGCTAACGGGCTCGTCTACGGCGGCATCAAGAAGCGACTCCTTAAGCCACTCGAACAGGCCGCGGGCTGCTGGCCAGACAAGCTGTAATCGGTACTATGGATCCTACGTACAACTCTTAACAGCGCTACGGGATACACCCCGTTCTTCATGGTGCACGGGGCTGAAGCGGTGCTACCCGCCAAAGTAGGATACAAAGCACCACGTGTGGTCGCTTACAGCGAGCAAGCGTCAACTCTTGCACTCGAAGATTCCGTCAACCTCCTTAACGAGGCAAGGGAAATCACCGCAGAAAGATCAACGATCTGCCGGCAGAACCTGCGCAACTACCACAGCAGGAGACTACACCCCAGGTCCTTCGTTGAAGGCGACCTGGTCCTGCGACTGAAACAGCAAGGGTATCTCAAGCTCGAGTCCCCTGGGAGGGACCATACGTGATTATAGAAGTAATCCCAGGTGGCGCCTATCGCCTTAAAGATTTAGAGACAGGAGTCGCATACTCTAACCCTTGGAACGTCGCGCAGCTGCGATGCTTCTACCCTTAGTCATTTCTGTTTTTACATTGCAAATAAGGCTACTCAGCCAAGGCTACTTAGCCACATATTGTACCTCGTACTATCCCACGAATAAATAAAGCTAAGTGCCCTGAAACTCTGTGTTTTCTTTTACTTTTTGCAAAGTATCCACTCGGGGGCTGCGCCACCCTATATACATCCTTTCTACGAACTGATCGCGATATCCTGAGTAGCTGGCGCATCAATCAAAACCCTTGACAAATACCAACCCAATTGCAACGCAGCTGACAGGCTGGCAAGGGGCTGAGATAATCGCAAGTCAGACTAACGAAAAGGAATCGCATAGTGCAACACACTCACAAAGCATACATGCTAACAAGCTCTTTTACACGACAGTGTTCATCAATTATACACAACCTATATATGAACTTTACAACACTGGTACAACTATGTGCAGAGTATGAACCAAACTACTGTTGCAGCAAAGGGACGTTTGTCTGCTCCTCGAAGAAGTCGACGATTTCCTCCGCTGGGCGATCCACCGCCTGATAGTGCGAAACCATGTTCCAAGTCAAACCCGCTGGCGGCGCTGACGGTTCGGCCGTAATTGCTGCGACGTCCACATTAGGCCTGTGCAGTCGCACCAACGACAAAGCACCCTTGGCACCCGCCACCAACTGTTGCCGTACACAATCGCGGACTGCACTCAAGTCCTAGAATTTGGCAAGGAGGCCCAGCAGGCTTGACGGGACGACGTCCAGCGGAAACATCGTCCGATAAATATTCTTCAGGCATGACTGCGACTTCTTCAGGAAGTGAAGCACCCGCGACGCCCGGTCCTGCAGGGTCGCCAGTGCGATTGCGCGATCATGATCCACCCAGAAGTATCCACTCACCTGAAGTTGCTCCTGGGTTAGATCATTTATGCAAATGGCAATCCTATCTTTCTCATCCTGAGGATGGCGCGCACTGACAACTGTACCAAGCAAAGGAAAAAGCATGAAGACCAGGAACTACTGCAAGTAACTACAAGGAAAAGATAAGGAGGAAGAAAACTAACAGTTGAATTGGTCACCCAGCTGCGTCACTTCCCCTAACAGATATTGTTCTCGGGCGGCGGCCTTCTCCACCTTCAACTTCCATACATCCGCATTACCGTGGAGTATGGGCAATTCACGCTCCAACTGCTTCACGCAGTCACGGAGTCGCGAGAGCAGAGACAAATCATCCACCCTTGAGCGTGACGGCGCCAAGGTGTCATCAAGAGGTGGTGAATCCTGAGGTTCCCTCAACAGATCACTCGATGTGCCCTATCACAAGTCAAGCAAGGGACAATAAGAAGACTAAGGCGAGGCATAGACAAAAGACTCGAGCGCATTCAAGATTAACAAAAGTATCAGCAGATACACTCGCCAACAGGCATGTTCTTGACAAAAGACACAAACTATTTAACTATTACACGATGCGACTACTGAGGAGCGATTGGCTTCTTCGACTTCGGTTTTGGGGGCCTCATCGAGTCTGTGGCAGTGTCAGATGCCACAGACTACCCACCGGCCCCTAACGTCGCAGCCTTCGCCGCTTTCTTGGCTCGCTGAAGCTCCTCAGAGTATTTCGCAATTGTGTTGATCAGCTGCATGCCGTACTTGCCACAAGCAGTCGCAAAGGGAGCAAAGACTACCTACTGGCCATCAGCGCTGATAGACATCGCCTTGGAGACCGCTTCAGGATCAACTTCGGCTCCATGGGCTTGAACCATTGCGAGTGACATCGAAGCGCCAGTCGCACAGAGCGAGTTCTTGAAGCTTGCAGGGACGCCCCCGACAAGGGACTCCACCAGCTCGTCTATATTCTCGATCAGCTCAGCCTTGGGCGCCAGCTCTTCCCGGAGGCGACTGAGCACGCCCTTGGCCTTGGAGAGCATCCCCTGAACGGCAGCGCTACGATCCTCGACTGCCGAAACGGCACCCGCCAAGGCATCGTCACGGCGGAGTGCCTGAGGGTTGAAGCTCAAACCGCTGGCATCTACATAAAACCCAAGCATGGGCACGAAAGTCAACACAAATGACAAATTCGAAAGAAGAAAAACAATGAAAATCCATACAAGGGAATACCTGAGAGACACTTGGCAATCGAGAAAAGTTGTTCCTCGAACAATTTCTCTCTAGCCACAATGGAGGCGCACAGATCCTCTTCGCATTTCCACGACTCATCACATGCTGCGATTGCCTCATCGCGACTCTTTACCGCTGCGGCAAGCGCCTTCTCAAGGGAAGCAGCGTCGCGAAGGAGTGCGTTATGCTTAGCTATGAAATAAACCAAGATAGGCTATCAGCCAGAGATATCACAAGGAGGACGAAGAAAAAGCAAGACACTTACTTTCAACTACGCGGTGGCGATTATCTAGCATTGCATGCTGGCAACCCATCGCAAGAACTTGCTCCGCTAAGCGAGTGGCTTCCTTCACAATAAGTTGCGATAGGAGAAAAACAGCAAAAGATAAGCAGACGATAGAAGATGATAAATTCGATTGCAAAAATGGAGGAAACAAATGCTACACATACATGATCCCCCAATGACTCCGAAGTCGATGGACGTGCAGTCGTCCGGATAACCATCTCGTGCTCCACATTGTGCGGAGAACTCGATGAATTATGGCCAGAGTGGGCCACCAATGGAGGAGAAGGAGTGCGCTCCACCATTTTCTTGGCCTTGGAGGTTGCGACTCCAGATTCCTTCACAAATTCGAGATCGCTAGAAGACGACGACACCAGCTGACTGCAGGGCGAAAACCAACATCAAGAGAACGCAACTCTAGAGAAGAACCAAAAAAGAAGATTCGTATACTTACCAATCAAACTTGTCAAAATCAAAGATTTGATCCCTCGACTCCGACGATGACTCCTTCGGTAGCCGCATCTTCTTGCAGGAAGATGGCGCCACAACACTCACATGAACGACAAGTATCGGTGACTTAGCACCCATAGCCGTACCTCCCGAAGTCGAAGGAGAAGATGCATCCGAACCCTCGCTACGCAAACGCTTGCGAGTGTCCGGACCACTCGACTCGGGGGCTTCCTCCTCCACATCAGATGGGACGGTCGACTCCGACTCGTCCTCTTCCAAAGCTTCACGAGGGGTAACCCCTAAGGGAGAGGGGGCATACAAGGCGATATCGCCCAATCCTGCATACCGTAAACAATTTATCACAAAGTCAAGAAACAGCAAAACAACAGTCGACAAATAAAGCTACTATGTAGCACAACTGTACCTCAGGAGGAGGGTTAGCAGCATCGAATGGAGGAACGTCTGGATCATTAGAAAGCACATCCTTGGCGGTCTACTTGGTGACCAGTCGAACCCTTTTATCTACCTCACTCGTGGAAATGCCATCGGCAGATATGTGAGTGATTCGCCCGCGCCAGCCCACTGGAACATAGGGTGGACTCTAGCCTGCAGGGGCTGGACGCGGCGGCGCAGCCATGTGCGAATGAGGGTGCAGCCTCCCTTATCTTTGCCCATGCGACTCTCGAGGTCACAGATGCGCTCGTATAGCACATATGTCTCCGTGGACTCGCCGAGCATCACTACGTTCTTCCAGGAGCGCCTCATCTTGCACGGCGTCGCGGGATCGAAGGGCGCGAGTCTGAAGTGGTCTCTGTTGGCCTTCAGGTCACGGATGTAAAACCACTTGTCCTCCACCCTTGGACGGATGCAGTGAGTTTGATATCAAAGTATGTGGCAGAGGAATCGACGTGGATACCGCAGCCGCCTACATCATAGACTACAGAGCCAGATGCCGATTGGCGCTTTAGCTTGAAGAGGCGCTTGAAGTGACCGAAGTGCGGCTCGATTCTGAGCCAGCACTCACAAAGAGTAATGTAGCAAGCTACATGGAGGATGGAGTTTGGGGACAGCTGATGGAGCTGGAGCCCATAAAAACAGAGAAGGCCCCTAAAGAAAGGATGCAGGGGAAATGAGAGACTGCGGATGATGAATGCTAGGAACATCACCCGAAAGCCGGCAGGAGGAGAGGGGATTACCTCGCTGCTAGGGACGCGCGCGTCCGCGACTGCGGAAGACAAAACTCCGTCCGGGCGTAGAAGACGAAGCTCTGAAGACTTTATCATGGATGCGCGCCATGCACCATTGGTGACGCGAGTGCCCATGCCCTTCTTTTTCCCGGCGGCGGCAGTGCTGGTGCCCGTAGCGATGGAGCCACCCTTCTTCTTCGAAGCAACCGCGGCATCGGTGGAATTGGCCGCGGCACCTCCTTTCTTCTTCCCCATTCCACAGCGGCGGTGTGACCGGAGGAAGTAGCTGGGAAATACGCGGAGCTGGTCCAACACCGCGAAGGAGAGGAGAGCAAAGAAGCAGAGGAGCAGCAGCAATGGCGACGGAGGCAAAGGCAGAAAAGAAGCAGATGTGAAAATTACCGTCACTGCATCGCTACTTAACCCCCTGGAAGATGCAATCTAACGGCTAGGAAAAACCGTACCAGATGCGTGGCATTCATCGCGCTCGACACGTGGAGAACCTGAAACGCGAACCGTCCCCCACTATGCACGGAAATCGAGGAGGCACAGTTAAAACAGAGATTACGCACGCCTGGTCAAATCAGCGTCAGGAAATGGGACCCACCACTCGTCACGTCCCGTCAAACTCGCTCACGCGGGCAACTGAGGTCATCATATCGTCAGCACTGACATCATCCAAAACTACGCAGCAAAAGACTTCGACTACTTTAGTCCTTGCTCGACTCTTCGACTCCACCAAGCACTCGGGGGCTACTCCCATAGGGAGCGCTGGTCGCGCACCCTATGATTTTTCTTTTCTTTTTACAGGAACAGGCTAAATCAAAGCAAACCCAACCACTCGAATCCGTGATTCAATTATGGACATGGGTTACTCCCATAGGGAGCGCTGGAAACGAATTCGACTGAAACAAGCAACAAAGACGACAACAGTCGCAAAAGTTCTTTAGTCCCTGCTCGAGTCTTTGACTCAACCAGGCACTCGGGGGCTACTCCCATAGGGAGCGCTGGTCATGCACCCTATGGTTATTTGTACAATGTACTGTGTGTTGATAACATCCACACTCGAAGCTTATGGCGACACCGTCTCATATTTTCCCTACAAAGAGACTGCGTCTCCTGGATCACCCGAATCGTCTCCGCGATGACAAAAATTCGGATGTCGTGCTTACAGCGTGAAGATAAGACCTGAATAAGGCCTAGCAACGCATTTGCTGCGCACTACCAAAAATATATCCGTGCCTACAGGTATGATGAACATGCCTTGACGGACACGTCGAGTGCTCACACCCATATACTGGAATTCGACTCCTGTAAGACCTCCGCGGCTTGAGTCGAATTACACCAGCAATTTTTCGGATTCGACTCTGGGGACTCGAGTTCGAGTAGATTGCGTTGTTTTACCCTAAGGTAGTTAACTGATACCGATACATCGGTTAAATCAGGCACGCACATCAACAATCCCTATGACACAACCAAAGTAGTCAAAAACATACTCATTCATGCACTCGAAAGGCTTCATAAAGTCTCCAGTCGAATCTGCGATTCCATTGGACACTTGGGGGCTACTGACATGGGTATACCCTACAAGTACTCGAGCTTGGTATATACGGTCTGAATACAGTAGAGGCCAACAGTGTCGCCAAGGCCCAAATGGAGAGCTCGAGTAACCTACGGACTCTCGATTGCTTGAAGAACAAGAAGAGGCTAAAGATAGAAAGTTTAAAGGGGAAAACCCTAACCTGTAACCAACTCGACCTGCTACCCGAGACCTAGCCTATCATATAAAGGCTAGGAGGGGGTGGCGAGGAGAACACACACAACCCTAGTTTCCACAACCCTCGCCAGATTGCATCTGCGCACCATTGTAAACCTCGATTCCTTTAATAATTCCATGAGCAGACAAGCAGGAGTAGGGACCTCTGCGAGGCCTGAACCTGGGTAAATCTTCGAGTCCCCTGTGTGCTTGTTTGCTAGCCGATAGATGTCTCTAGCGCTCCCTCCTTCTCCAAAACCCAAGTCCATAACAATGGGCATTGATGAGTTAAAACCTTGTCAGTATGTGTGCAAGATTCCAAGCCGCGCCAAAGGAAAGCCACATGGTGGCGGTCAAGAGAATCTTTCGATATTTGGTTCGTACCCCTAACTTTGGGTTGTGGTACCCCAAGGGGGCCAACTTTAACCTCATTGGATACTCGGATTCAGATTGGGCAGGAGACAAAGTGGAAAGGAAGTCAACCTCCGGTGATTGTCAATTTCTTGGAAGATCTTTGGTGTGTTGGTCCTCGAAGAAGCAAAATTGCGTGTATTTGTCCACCGCCGAAGCTGAGTACATCTCCGCCGCAAGTTGTTGTGCTCAATTCTTATGGATGAAGCAAACATTGAAGGATCTTGGACTCTCTTTCGTCAATGTGCCACTTCTTTGTGACAATGAGAGTGCTATTTATATTGCTCACAACCCGGTTCAACACAACATGACCAAGCACATTGAGATTCGTCATCATTTCATTCGGGATCATGTTGCTAGAGGAGACATTTCTTTGAGTATGTTCCTACCAAGGCCAATCTTGCGGATCTTTTCATGAAGACACTTGATGAAGCAAGGTTCCGAGAGTTGAGGCATGAACTAAATATCATTGATTCAAGCAATGTGGCTTGAGTATCTTGCGCACCTACCCGGGTCTCAAAGAATATCTTGTTTGGATGTACGCATGGTTTTAGGGGGAGTGTGGTTCCTCATATGAACCAACACTCCTCCTATTATGCACAAATTAATGTATTCATTCTGAGGAACCACACTCCTCCTATTATGCACAAATTAATGTATTCATTCTCTATGGTCTCTCAAGGAGACAAAATGAGATTAAATGATAAGTTTTGGTAATGAACCCAAGATACATCTTCGCGGTTTCAAGCCAAATATACTCATATATGGTGGCCTAGGCCACCGACATTGTTTTGTTTGGCTCGTATTCTTCTTGAGTGTTGTTTTTCTTTGTTGGATCTTATTTTGTCATTTATTCACAGTTTATGCCTCTTATCCCAAGCCTTTTCTTCACCCTCGACCCTCTTTTTCCTGCACAAGGTCACCTCCTTACCAGTCAAATTCTGGAGAGCACTTCCTGGGTATCACCGGTATTTCCGGCCGCAGCCGGTACTACCGATCAGGGCTTAATTTTCTGAATTTGAGCTTTGACCGATAAAACCGCTATGTCCTAAAATTCATGTGTCGTCGGTAGTTCCGGCCTCTAGCCGGTACTACCGGTTGAGAGAGGTCCCGTTAAGTGACGGGCCAGGGGGGCCTTGGGGTCATCTTCCCCAATTGCCCCTAACCCACACTTAGCATTTCTCATCTCCCCAAGAAGCTCTTCGTGGTGGCGCCGCCGGCCACACTGTTTCCTGCCGTCCCTCTTCAGATCGGCTCCGTGGGATTCTTCCCCACCTTGATCTCCCGCCATGGACCCTGGTATTTGCTGCTCTCACACTCCATTCATGGAGATCTGGCCACTTCTTGTGCTTGAGTAGGACATGCCATGTCTAGGTCCCTTCTTTGGATAGAACTGCTTTGGGAGATCTTGGTAGGGCTAGGATTCGACTTTAGACCAGATTGCCCCAGTACATTGTATAGATTTCAACATTGGTGCATCGAGTTTCGTAGATCTGTGATTTCTAGTCAAACTGCCCTGCTTGTGCCCTGATCGGTACTACCGGTGAGGCTCGGTCGGTACTACCGGCGGTGTCCTCTCACCGGAACTACCGATGAGTGCATGACCGGTACTTCCGGTGCGCCCCGCGCCACCGGTAGTTCTAGCCGCCAGGCGGAACTTCTGATACATATTGTGTCTGACTATGTACTATGTCAATCTAGTCTAGTTATTTTCTTTTTGACCTTGTGCACTTATCTTCTATTCCCTCCCTTCTATTTGCTTTCTTCTCAGGGCAAGGTCATTCCCGTGGCAAATCCAAGCGGTCTCGTGCTCCTTCTCGTGGGCCGTCTAAGATTGATGAGGATGATCTTGAGGTCCTGCGCCCTCCTAGTCAGACTGCTCGTTAGAGGGCTGCTGCTGAGCACCGTGTTGCTGCTGCTGAAGGAAAAAGATCTGTTCTGGCCTTTCAAAAGAGGACCGCCTCTGGACCTAATTTGAGCAAGAAGAAGATCTCCTCCTGGCCCCAGCTTGCGTATGAGGAGTTTCGCAAGATTTATCCATACATTATTCCTCGTGACCGCCTGGCTCAGGATCCTTTCTTCCACACTGTGCGTCAAGCTGAGATCTATTCTGAGGTTTATGCTACCAAGAAGAAGAATGTTGTTGCCCCCAGAAGCACGTCAATATTGCGAAGATGGAGAGCAACCCCGAGTACTTTGGTGAAGCTCTCAATATGTGCAGGCGTTTTGGACTCATCAAGCTTATGCAACACCGTGAGAACTATGATGAGAGGGCCATTGCTCAGTTCTACTCCACCCTCTACTTTGAGACTGACCCTATTGATCGAACCATGAAATGGATGACTCACAACAAGTATCTGTCTGCTAAGTGGTCTGAGTTTTCTACCCTTCTTGGCTATCCTATTCAGGAAGGTCGCTGTGCCAATGGGTGGTGGGTGCATAGGGGGAAGGCCTCCGAGCCGGAAGTTCTTGAGCCCTTATACTATGAGGGTTGGGGCGTCAATGGAAATTTTGCCCATCTTCTTCCCACCCATAACATCATGCGCAAGGTCTATCAGAACACCATTGCTCCCAAGGCAGGTAACTTCGATCAGCTTCATGCTTTCCAGATTGATCTCATGTATCAGACTTACCGCTACCGAGACTCTCATGAGCGCCTTGATGTTATGGATTATATGTTTGAAGAAATCTGGTCCGCTATGATTGAGAAGAGGTCTTGTCCATATGACCCATACATCCAGACTCTCATAAATGCCAAGTGGAGGGAGGCAACAGGTTCACTCTTCCCTCAGAAAGCTCTCTCCATTCATGAGGAAAAGACTCTCCGTGTGATGAAACACAAGTTACCTCGCTCTCAAGCTGAAAAGGAAGCTGATGCTCCTCCACCCCAACTTGTGAGACAGCCATCTTGGGCCAAGAAGCTGCTGAAAAAGGTTAAGAAGACTTTCTGCTTCATTCAGGATCGCGAGTATCAGTCATATGTCGCTCAAAGGCACAGTGTTCGACGAGAGAAGGCCATCATGAGGAATCTTGATATTGACGTGTCTCCTGAGTCCAGCTCCGTCACCGCGCCCAAGGATCAGCGGGTCAACACGCATTGCAGGTGGACTGATAGTGATGACGAGCCCGAGATCTCTAGTCAGCTTCCGCCCGCTTCGAACAATGCCTCTTGGGACCCCGAGCCTCCTCCTCTGTTCATTGGTGGGTGGGGCGCGTAGTCTATCTACTTTGTCCCTTTTTGGCGTCTTGATGTCAAAGGGGGAGAAAGTGCTCCGTTAGGACTACGAGATTTGCATGGGTTGTGTTACGAGCTTGCTCTTGCTTTGATCCTTTTATGATCGTACACTTTTTCTTTCAGTTATGTATGCTTGTGGACCTCCGTTATTGTCTTTGGATCTCATGTATGGTTGCTACTTTGTTGGTGAGACTATGTGTTAAGGTATCCTTGTGATATTTGTTTAAGTGATTGTGGTGGACTATTTTCATTTATCCAATATTTGTCTCACCACAATGGTATTGGTGCAAGGTATGAGTCCTCTTCCTTTCTCATTTACTTCCATGCACCCTTGTTGGTCTATCTTGTAAGGGGGAGCTCTCTCCCGTGTATGCTCCAGGGGGAGTCTCTCCCCTCTCTTTCTCTCTTCAGTTATTTCTGCTTGTTATCCTCTATGCAAATCTTGTGGGGTTGTCATCAAGCACCAAAAAGGGGGAGACTGAAAGGATATTACTTTCTCCTTATGTTTTTGGTGCTGATGACAACTTCTCTTGTGGTTTAACTATCTGTCCAAGTTGCAGGGCTTATCTATGGACGTGCTTGTTGATGGATTTTTCTCTAGGAAGAGCTTGAAGACGGTGGCACTTATTTACACTTTCTCTTGTTTTATGTTTTAGGCTACCGTACTATCAAGAGGGAGTCCACCTTGGAAGGTTGTGGTAAACCACCATTTCATGCACAGACCCTATATGCACTTCCACAACCATCCCAGTTTTCTTGTGAGAGAGTGTTCCCTGCAACTTTGGTGGGTTTTCTGCCCTGGCCGGTAGTACCGGCCAGGCGGCGGTAGTACCGCCCAAGGAATTTCCCAGGGCTGTTCGGGCGGAACTTACGGCTGAAGTTCTGGTCCTAATTCCGACGAGCCATATTTTGGCTCAGTAAGACTTCTATCTAGTTTTGCGTATTTGTCGGAATTAGAACCGGATTTTGGCTCGGTTGTACTGGCCTGACCAACGCCTGGCTCCTTGAGCGGTAGTACCGCCACGCCTGACCGGTAGTACCGGCCACCCTCTGTCACCGGTAGTTCCGGGTCCAGTTCCGGACCTAGTTCCGACGCTGGGCAGTGTGGGTCAGATAACCTTCTGCCTCGCGCTGCCTATTTGTCGGTAGTAGGGCCAAAATGGGGTCGGTACTTCCAACCAGCTCTACGGGCCTGCTAACTGGTCAATCTGACCGTTGCGTGGCCTCCGCTGGGCCGCCGGTGGCTCGCTCACCGGTACTACTGGTCCGTCACCGGTAGTACCGATGGTGTCGGGACTGGGCAGAATCTGCTCGTTTGGAGGTGGCCTATTTAAGGCCCCTTCTTCCTCCTCTCTTCTCATCTCTTTGTTTTCTCTCTCCTCCATTAATACAAGAGCTTGACTTGGCTAGATCTCTCTCCCTACCCACTCAAATCTCTTGATCTTTTGAGGATTGGGAGAGGTGACCTAGATCTACACTTCCACCAAAGGAATCGTGATTTCCCCCACTCATCCTTCGTGGATTTTGTTACTCTTGGGTTCTTGGAACCCTAGATGGTGTAGGGCATCCTTGAAGCTGGGGCATTTGTTGTGAAGCTCCGTGGTGTCGTTGAGGGTCTCCAATTGAGTTGTGGAGCCTCCCCTCAACCTCGTTGTAAAGGTTTCAGTTGGCGCCTTTAAGGTCACCGGTTACTGGATTGTGAGGCCACATTTGTGGTGGTGCTCACCGGAGAAGAAGGTGAGGCCTTTGTGGCACTCGGGTGACCTTGTGTGGCCCCGGCACCTCTCCAACGTAGACGTAGCTTCCTTGGAAGTGAACTACAGGAATTACATCTCCGTGTCCCCTCTCCGGTTCTTTCATTCCACTCCTTTACTTCTTGCTTTTATCGTCGTGTTTACTTGTTGAGTTGCTTGCCATTTAGGATATTCATCTAGCTGCATCTCTAGTGAATTTGACTTTGTGCTAAGCCATAAAATTGCAAGAAAAGATTAAAATTGGTAGTCTCCTATTCACCCCCCCTCTAGTCGACCAAAGTTGTGCCTTTCACTTATCTATTTTACAAATTTGCTTTCTATATCATAACATCCTTTAGGCAAATATGTGTTGTCATCAAACACCAAAAAGAGGGAGATTGATAGGAAATTTCTCTCCTTAAGTGGTTTTGATGTTTGATGATGAAACATGTGTCGGACTAATTGTTTGCTAAGTGCTTAATAGGATTTTCATGGCACAAGTCGATTCATTACCCTACGGTGTTTTTTCAGGATTTTCTTGTATTGAGTTGTAGGAAAACTATACTATCAACAGCGGGTCCACTTTGGAAATATTGGGTGGAATCATCTTTTCAAAAACTTATATTCACCCAGCATTTCGTGAATGGTCGAGAGGGGTTCGCGGTCTCCTGTTGTTTCCTACTGCTAGAACAGTCTAGAACAACCGGTAGTACCGGACATTTTGTCTGGTAGTACCGCTTATGCCAGGCGGTAGTATCAACCAGCGGTACCGGTCCCATCTTGTCCCAGTAGCGAGCCGGGTTTCCTCTCTAGAGCCTCCCCAGTACTACCGGTGTTCTGCGGTAGTACCGCTCTAGGTCCCAGTACTATCGGTGGTCGACTAGGCAGGCATAACTACCTCGTTTTCCCTATGCTGGCCCGCTCGGTAGGCCTCTACAGTACCAGGTCGGTAGTAGCGGTAGTACCGGTCTGTGCAACAACATAACGGGCAGATTCACTGCCCCGGTATAAAAGGGCCCTTCTGCCCGGTATAAAAGGTTGCCTCTTTTATCTCTCTCCTCCATTGTTCTTGAGCTAAATTTTGCCTAAATCTCCTACCATAGTGCTCCAATCTCCTTGACACTTTGGGATTTGGCGGAGGAGGTCTAGATCTAGGGTTTCACCAAAGCAAAGGTAATTCCCCCTTGATTTCCCTTGAGGATCTTGTTACTCTTGGGTTATTTGGAACCCTACACGGAAGGGGTTGGTCTTGGAGCTCGGGCATTGGTTGTAAAGCTTTGGGATCATGTTGGGAGACTCCGAGTGTTTTGGAGGTCTTCTCAACAAGTTTATAAAGGTTTCAGTCCCTGCCTTCAAGGCCATTGCATAGTGTATCGTGTGCTTGCCTTGTGGCGGGTGTGCAGGAGAATAGGGTAAGGCCTTTTGTGGCGCTGGTGATCTTAGTACCATCCAACCCTCCAACGGAGACGTACTTCCCCATAAAAGGAAGGAACTTTGGAAATACATCTTTGTGTCTACTCTCGGTTACTTCTATCATTCTCACATTATTATTGTTGCATGCTTGCTTGCTTTTAATATAGGTATTCTCACCTAGTTGCACATCTAGAGAACTTACTTTGTGTCAAGTCTTAATTTAAGAAAAAAACTAAAAATTGAGTAGCGCCTATTCAACCCACTCTAGCCGCTTATACCAATTTTTCAGGTGAGACTTTTATGGGATCCCACTATCTTAACGTAAGATAAATTTGCTATGAAATTGCATGCAAAGTCAACTCTACGAAAAATTTCTTGGTTTCATATCTTACAAAACCAAATAAATCCATACAACACACCAAATGAATAGAATCTTAATTTTTTCTATAAAGTTCCTTTGAGACAAAAAAACAAAGTCCTAACATATTTAAGGATTTTGCATTTAGCGAGTACTGAATCGGTCTCAAAATAAGGGCGTGTACAACATGAGCCATGACTAGACACGGCTAATAAATTACTAGAGTCGCGTTTAAAAAATTTACTACTCATGTCTAAGGAAATTAATTTTGCTCCACCATTTAGACCAGCTAAGAGCCTTACTCACGAGGATAGAAAGAAATAGTAAAAGAAGTTTAACGGGCGCTGACAAGTGGGTCCATTTTTCATCTGATTCCCTTAGAAATGGGTCTTGTACTGGACTCATGGTTAAGAAAAACTTAGCAATAGTCATTGTAAAGAGATTGTGAAACACCGAAACGTCACGCTGTCCTCTCGCCTCCCTCCAAGGCGGCGGGAGAGCAAACCCTAGCCACCGGGCCGCCGCCCCCCCCATCTCTTGCCCCGCACCTCGTCGCCTCCCGAGGCCCCGCCAGTGAAGCTAGGCGGCGCCGATGACAGGGGCGGCGGGGATCTAGGACCTCTCGCGTCCCTAAGCGACGTGCAGGAGGGAGGCCTCGCGGTAGGTTCCCGGAGGATGGCTGCGTAGAGGGGAGCTGCGGCATGGTCTGGTGGTTCGATGGCGCAGTGGAGCAGTGCTGGTGGTGGCGTGGTCGGCCGCGGCGGTGGGGCAACCTTGGCTGGCGGTGGCGGGTCGGGCCCGTTCTGCCCTCGCTGCGGGCTGCGGTCGTCCCCGACTTCTACATGGGCTGCGGTCGTCGGTGTGGTGGGTCTGCTTGCCGGTGCTTGTGTTGCTCGGGGAGGAGCTGGTGCTCCGCTAGCGGTCGTGGTTGGTGCGGCGGACGACGCAAGTGGGGCGTGCTCGGCGACGGGCGACGCGGGCTGAGTGCGGCTATGGCGTGGTGGTGGGCGTGCGTCGCCGGAGCGCGGTGGTGCTGGCAGCGCGGCTGCCCTCGGCAGAAGGCCGGGTCCGTTCTAGGCTTGGTTTGGGCCTGGAGGGCAGTGGTGGCACGTGAAGGCCTAGCTCCAGGTCGTCAAAGTTGCTGCAGTGGAGGTGGTGCTGCAGATGGTTCCCACGGTGGTGATCGGGTGAAGTTTTGCTCTAGTGTTGCATCCTCCCGTCCTCTGCGAGAGATGAATGGCGTCGTGTGTTGCATCCTTCCTGGCGTTGGAGTTATGGCAAGGCGGAGGATGGCGATGTGCGGAGGATGGCGGTGGCTGTGGTCTTCGATCCCGCTCACGGTGGCGGCTGCCCGGGTTCTCTTCTTTCTCCCGGGCAGCGGTGATGATCCGGACGGTGGCTTTGGTCGCGGCGACGGGGAGCCTAGGCGTGGCGGCGTGTGGGGTGTTGGGTCTGGCTGCCCCTTCCGGAGGCTTCGGCGGCGGACGCCATGATGTGGTTCGGTGTGGTGGTTCGGCCGATCCTTGTGTGGCGGGCGCGTGGGTGGTGACTCATTGCTAGGCGAAAGCCTTGTCCTGGTGGTTGGCTGGGACCGACATCGGAGATGGCCTTGGGCGCCGTGTACTTCTTGAAGTCTTCGTCGAAGTAGTGTGCTCGCTTCTCCATCCGGGTTCTCCGGGGGAAACCCTTGATCCCTTGCGGGTTCGGGCGAGTGCGGCGCTCTTGCGTTGTTTTACCTCTTGAGGCCTCGCTTTGGATGTTTCGCCGACCGGAGGGACCTGTGGAGGGTGTTAGTGGTTGGCGTTTTCGTCTTCGGCTAGAAGGAGCGCAACCCTAGGGTTGGCGTGGATGTTGGAGCGGCGGCTCCAGTCTTTGCCTCCGCCTCGTTGCGTTGAGGTGTTTGTGTTTAGGTGTTGACCTTGTTCGCTTGGGCATCTTGGTCATCGACCTGTGTGGAGCGTGGCCTCGGAGCAGCGTGTTGTGTCAAGTTGTATCGGTTTTTGGCTAGTTTTCCTCATAAACTGTCCATTTCTTTTCTACTATATCAATGAAAAGGCAACTCTTTTGCCTCGTTTCAAAAAAAACTTAGCTAGACTCACCGTGTTCAGACCTAGGTCCACCAATAAAAATATGTCCTTAGCCACCCCTATTTTGCAATGTTGCACACTCTCTAAGAGCATCAGCAGATCCCGTAAAACGGCCCCGCAAAATAACTGCCACTTTGCGGTTTCACAGAGAAAAAGTGCTCTGCGCAGATATGTAAAATCCATCGACCCGCAATTTTTTGCATGGTGCCGCATACCCCCGCGGAACTACGGGCTAAATTTTCTGTTCCTTGCATAGATGCACAACTCTTGGCAGGTCGGACATTTTAACTTCCCAAGTTTCTATTCGCGCGTCGCCGCCACTGCTGATTTCCTCACCCTCTTGTCGGCCGCCGTTCCCTCGCCCTGCCCTCACACCGATGGACACCCAGGCATCTCCCCTGGTCGTTCTTGTGGTCGTGAAGACTCAATCAGTCCCTCCTGTGACCGGCTCCACCGCCATCGAGAACGTCACGACACCTACTATTGCGCCGGTCAGGGCGGCAAAACAGAAGCGACAGGTGATTTCTACCAAGCATAGGAGATCTATTGATATAGAAAACATTGCCAAAACCATGAGGAGCTGAAGGTATTGGTTAGCAAGGTTAACAAGTAAAATAATAATAGATACAAGAGTTTTATCTTTTGGAATGTATGGTTTGTAGAAAAGTAAATTGTTGTAAACTAAATTGCAAGAGTGTAAATGCACTTTTCACAAAAATCCCAATCCTATTCGCAGCAAGAGGACAAGCTCAAGTGTGTGTACTTATATGTGAAAACGTTGCTAAGGGCGACATGGATTTATGGAGCATAAAGATTTCTAAAACAACATGGTAAGCAGCTTGTCAAGTTTTATTCTCATTGGATAGAGTCCAAAATAGGTGCAACCATATACATGTGCAAGTGCTTCCCTAATGATTGGTCCTAAGACCATTTTCATGTGAAAACAAACGATTTATTAAGACATAAAAGTCTAATCATTTCTTAAAGTTCTAAGGTCCCTGATCAAGAACCCCCTAATGCAACTCAAAGTCTCAGGACACAGTTTCTTCCATCTCTCCCTACTCTAATTATTACACTAAGGTACATCCCTATGATCCCATAAAGGTGAAGTAATATAAATTTGAAGTTCGCATATTACCATCATAAAAACACATAAAAGATTAAAACTTGACCAAACACTCATTGCATACTATATGGAAATCATTGCCAATTCACCATATGCCCTTAAGAACTTGGGGAACTACTCACAATGGTGAGACATAACAAAAAATAGTGGCATATGAGTTACAACACAATCTTTCACCACAAAATAATGACAAGTTGCCAAGCACAAGCATGCACACAAGACTTAAACAATATTCTAGGGTTCAATCTAACAAAAACTTTGAGGGGGATCATGTGGATCTCGGTATGGAGATGGTACTAATGTTGGGGGTGATGGAGAGACTCCCCCTACACCAAGGTGGAGCTGGTGGTCATAATGCTCCGATCTACCCCTCTCCGGTGGTCTCGAAGCAGCAGAATCTTCCCTCTCCCGGAGTAAGAGTGGAATTCCGCCTCCGCCGCCGCCTCTGTAAGTTATAGGAATAATATGGCGTAGGGTTTTCTACCAAGATGGAGGCATGTGTAAAGGAGGAGCCGAGACGAAGCCCGATGGCCGAATGAGCCTAAGTGGTGTAGTCTAGGGTGTGGGCCACGCCACCTGGCCTCTTTTGGGTCTCGTGGCTCCTCTCATGTGGTTCTAGTGCTCAATGTCTTTGTTCTAGTGAAAAACTTCCGTGGTATTTTTTCTGAATTATTTGAGGTCCAGATAGTCCCTAAAACATGAAAATACGAAAAAGAGGTTTTCTGGCTCCTAGAAATTAAATACCAAAATAAGGGAATTTGTAGTAAAGTCCCATAAATCAACTAAAAACGCATAAATAGTGATATATCAATACAAATAACAATACAAACTAGTCCTATATGCGGCTATTATGATTATACAAATTGCACATATCAGCAGAGTAGCTGCGTTGTGAACCCAGGAGACTTCGGCCTCACCACGGTCCCCTCCTGCATCTCTAGCATTCAAGGATCCAGGCTTCCCCCTCCGCCACCTACTCGACCAAAAGACGTTGCGAAGAGGAAGTTGGCGGGTCGCAGCAAGAAACCAATGACAAAGCCTACTCCAGCAACAACACCATGCGCCGATACCTCCAACCAATGGTACAAAGTCGCCGCCCTCCTCAGTTTTTCCGATTTTGCCCTAGAAGGGGACTCATTAGAGTTTTCCCTTTAATCGAATTGTAGCTTCGATTTGCACTATGTGCCTACTTCGTACCGTGATATGCTGGAGGAAAAATCGGTGGACATATGGACCGATCCACTGCCTGGTTTTGAACAAGAAGCCAAGGACAAGTTGGAGGAGGTGGACGAGAAAACATTTGAAGCTGGAGCGGCTGCCAAAGGGAAACCAGTGAGGTCTGCCAACTACACTAAAGATGAAGACATTGCACTTGTGAAGGCATGTGAGATGGTGTCAACAGATATAGTGACCGGGAATGATAAGAGGTTGAGGTGGCAACAAATTAGAGAAGATGAGAAGAGGAAGGTGAAGTTTGAGGAAGATAGGATCCGTCTTGAGGAGGCGGAGACAAGGGCAACCATCTTGGCTGAGGAGATTCGGAGTGTTGGTGATGGATCCAAGCACAGTGGATCATCTCAAGCTAGATTGGTGGGAGATGAGTTGCCTAAAAACATGTCTACAGACGACGGTTTTTGAATATTATATTCACGTTATAACACTCTCACCCGAAAAAATACGCATGCTCGGAAGCACCGCGCCAAACCACGAGGGTCGCGTGCCAAAAAACATTTTTCTCCTCACGTGCCACCGGCTGGTGCAGGGCGGCCGGTTGCGACCAGGATGCTAGTGACGGTGGAGCCACCGTCCGTCCTTCCGAGTAACGCAAGCGAGTGCTTAGGATCGAGTAGGTCCGAGTTTCTTTGAACCGGCCGGAGTAGTCCGTGTATGCAGGGGAGGCTTTTAATTCCGCTGACAATGTGCCGGGGAACTTAACTGCGTCAAAGCACATCCATCGTTTTCCTTGATCGTACTACCTTGCAGTACACTATCCATATCTTGCTCGGGCGGTCGATCGGCATCTGTACCGCTGGCGAACGGGCAGTTCGATCGGGGAGATTTATTTATGTCCTCGTATGAGGCCGTAATGGCTGCTAGGTAGGAGGTGGAATCACCATGTGTTTTTTCCTTTCCAGACCACTGGAAAACATGTGCACTGGGTTGTAAGCTTGCAGATTCAGGTCAGCTCGGAGATTTCCTGTCAAAATCGGTGTGTTAATACGGGAATTATATTTATGCTTTCATTTCTAAGCCACGTGATAAGAAAACTTGCTGGTGTACTACTATTGTTAAGGACTTGGGGGGGTGCCAGTTCAGGATCTTGGCTCTCCCTTTAAGTACTTTGAAGTTTCAACACCACTAGTATATGGCGCCGCCCAGTCCTTGTCAGGATCGACTGAGCAGATCAGACCGGAGATAAATACTAAGATCCATTTCTTTTCTCTAACCAAAGGCAGGTCCTTCTCCCCGGAGCTAGCCTTCATTAGGTTGACTGAGCAATTAAGACCCGAGTGGCAGATATTATGGGGTCCCTGGGACAGCCTCATCTAGGTGTTGTTGCATTCCTGATAATCTCTTGATAGTTTCTAAAGCATGGCTGGGCATCATGGCATGGGCTCCCTAAACCTTGATGCATTATTAACTTCGGGGCCCATGTTCCTGTAGGATCATTTCACTAAACAACGTGTCGCTCAGACTTTGCAAGTTTTCAATAATAGCTACACGAAGCATCAATATCTCCACCCATGTTCGCTCAGACTTTGCAAGCTTTCAATAATAGCTACACGAAGCATCAATATCTCCACCCACGTTCTCCAAATATTTGCCTTTGTACGCAGCTTCCTGCATGTAACTCCTCCTCCCGTCAGCTTGATGTGTCGCAAGGCTTTCAGCTCTGAGACGATCAGAATTTCAGAATCAGCGGAGCCATGACTTGCCCACAATACTACCTTTCCATCGGGAAATAAGTAACTTGGATTTGTCTATGTTCGCATCTATCTACACGCTAAAAGTGTCTAATACATGTGAATCTACACAAATCGAAGTCACTTATTTTCGGTAGAATGAAATACTCCCTTTGTATAGAAATGAGTGATTTATATATATCAACACGGATTTACTACACACAGGCATAGCTGTGCATAGGCTTAGGACCGTTGGATATAGATATCACATGCATATGCTCTTTTAGATGCTAGTGGCTGGCTATTTCATTGCATAAACGGCGTCTAACGGTGTCTATTTGATTGTGCATGCATGCAATGCTAGGGTTTTGGACAAACCCTAAAACTTTTAGAGAGTTGTTTGTCCTAGAAAATTTTAGAAGTTAAAAAGGGAATGTATTGAGAACAAGGCTTATAATAGGTTTGCATGTAAATGCTTCATGGCAAAGTGGTTGTGCTAGTATGGAAACCCTAACTATCCGGCTATAGAATGTACTGCCTTATTTGGCAAACCCTAAAATTTTAGAGTGTTGTTTGGCTGAGAAAAATTTAGCACCTAATGTGGGATGTATTGAGAACAAGGCTTATAAGAGATAGACGGGAGAGTGCAGTGTCTTTTTTTTGGCGGGAGAGATCTAATTCTCGCGCGGGATTGTTTGTTTTTGTGTTTTGGCGCGCACTGCATGCTAATCTCCCACTCTATAAAAGAATGAATAAGGCTTATTTGGCTTAGGGGTTTGTGCATGTAGCTTTTTGTAGCTGGCTAATTTGATGAAACATTGAATAAGGCTTAGTTCGGTTTGTGCTAGTGCGCATGTTGCTTGAGTGTAGCTGGCTAATTTGATGAAAGAATGAATAAGGCTTATTTGGGTTAGGGTTTGTGCATGGAACAACATAGGGTTTGCATGGTAGTAACAGCGTTAGAAATGTCATATGGGGATGAAGCATTTTGGGTATGGTAACATGTGCTCCCTATATCAAAAGTGGAGAGAATTAACGGTTGATACCCTATGCGCAGCTACGCCCGTGTTTAGCTGGCTATTTCCCATATATATATATACACTAAAGTATATCTATATGTGCAAATCTAGATAAATCCAAATCATTTATTTTTGGATACTGTATTTCATAGAGAAGCAATGCATTGCAGATTAGTTCCGCTGGAGATCTAATCAGCTTTCTGCTCAAACATGCTTCGGTGGCCATATATAGAGTGTGGGAAATCGTCCATATAGCAACTAGTTCTACTTCGATCGCGAGGAAGCTTTGCTTTCCACCGATGCGCAAACGACCTATCAGGGCCATAACTGGACTAGCTCAACAATACTTTCCATTATATGATATTGTCTAACAAAAAAAGTTACCCTTGCAAATGTTTTGTCCACAACCCTCTTAAGCATTAGTTTTAGGAGGTTAATTACACTTGTGCCAAAATTTGATAGGGCTATCTTTAAATAATGAAACTTATGTTTTCATTTGGAAATTTACAGCCGCTGGTTAGTTTACATTCAAAAGTTACCCGCAAAAAAGAGTTTACAGTCAAAAGTATGTATGCCAATCTCAATAGTGACCACACTAGGTTCCCACGCAAATATTTATGAAAGTTGAAAATCCCACTAAAGTCATAAAAAAATCACGTGGTTCCTGAATACAAAGGTTTTATTAACTTGAGATAACCTGATCAAGAGAAACTAGATTAGGAGTAAGAAATGTTGTTTCTGTGACGAGGAGGAAATGAACGTCTATTTCTCTTTTGTTCTTTTGCCAGGTTAATCTGAAGAATTGTGTATTCTGCATATAACATATCACCACCTATCAATATAACAAATATATTTAGAAATTTGTTGAATGAGATTGACAAAGGATACTTAAGCAAGGATTCACATTGGGATTTCTGCTGGTTTGATCATTATGGAATTGTAAACATGACATTGTTTTTAACAGGAAAGATTTTATCAATTTTTTGCAGGTTATTCATATGGTTGTTTATTGGATACAGCTACGTCGTTTTTTACTCCCGAAGAATCAGCGGGAATGCATGGTTTTTTTCCGAAATGGGAGCATAGTCCCGGCCTCCGATTATTTTAAGCGGAAATGCATGGTTATTGGATGCAACCGGCTGCTGATGGTTGGCTCGGGCTATCTTCTACCAGGCTACGTGGCGGCCTATTAATAGAATCCAAAATGTTTAGGTTGCTAAGCATTTTGCTTATTTTTCGTTGGTTGATCTTTGTATCGACTCTCTGATTCATGAGCTTTAAACTTTGATACTTCTGAACCAACTAATAAAGGCATTGTGTGCATCTATAGATGCAGTGGCCGAGGCTATTCCCATTTTGAAAGAAAGTTCCGGCTATTCCCATTTTGAAAGAAAGTTCCATAACCGGAAACACGCATGTACATTGACTTTACATTATTAAGATATCAAATTTGGTCGACTCGTGGGTCCTTTGGCTAGCAAAAGAGGTAGTGTGCTAGACAGTTCGAATTCGAATCTCACCTTCTCCTATACTCTTTCGTCAAATTTGATCGTATCGGTCGAGTGTATCACCAAGATCCACAACATCACGACATCTACATCTCTACAAGGTGCATGCGTGCATGCATGCATGCATTGTTGGCCTGCATCGATCACTGATTTGCGGGTGTCACAATCGGTCTTTACTTCTTTAGCCGCCCGCGCGCCAACCTCCCCAAGCTTGTGATCTTGACACCATGACCTAAACTAAGCAAATCTTTCCGGCCCCTCTGTCCATATACCCATTTTCGACCTCGTTCTCTCCCGAAAGCCTCGTTCGGCTAATCTTGCTCGTCAATCCTCACAATCTTTTCGTGCCTCAAGAACCGCATGTACTTGGATGCCATGTGCTCGAGCGTTTTTAGTTGGCCAGTGAGCAACCTGCCTCCATTCTTAATTTCCGGATGGCCTGCCGCTTCTCGATCGGGATCAGCAGCACATTTTCGATGTGCAGCTCTGAATCGATCAATCTGGACATGCATGCACGTCCGGCCCGACGATATTGCTCTTCGCATCGCCATCTCATACCGGTCTGTAGGCCTTAACCAGCGGTTTAGCTGTGCGCACGCCATCTGATCAGATACGGTCATACACTAAAACATAGGAATAGGAAAATTATAGGATTGGAGCAGCATGACCTATTGTATCCTACATGAATAGAAAATTACAGAAATTTGGATCAATTATGTGTTTGAATCACATGAAGAAAAAAAAGGAATTCTGACATGAGATTGGAGTGGATAGATTTTTTCCTACAAAATAGAGAGCAAAGCAATCATTTGAAAAAATTCTAAGGATCGTAATCCTTTGAATCAAACGATCAACATAGAAATATTTTCTAAGGGATAAAATCCTTTGAATCAAACGATCCCTATTCTTAACTCTTATTAAGGCGTGTGTTGTGTTTACGGGTGGGCGCGAGACAAATGCAACTCTAGCATGCACGGTAGGTCCCGTGTATGCAAGAGCCATCTATTTTTTACTTTTTCTTTGAGATTTGGATTATATAAAATCTTTTACAATCAAGTGGTACAATGGCTGGCCCACTCATAGTCCTCTCTCTCTTCTATTCATTTAGTTTTGAATCCTAGATTTAAAAGAGTCATATAAGTTAGTATAATTATCAAAATAATAATCTGTTTGAACCTTTATGTTTATTTTGATTAAATTTTAAAACAAGCCAAAATTTAAAAATATCTAATACCTGAATTTCGAAACACAATGAAATGTGATGGTTGACACCGAAGCCCAATGGAACTTGTTTATTTTATTTTTCATCAATATATTTTATGGTTTGAACTTTAAGTGAATTGCCAATTATTTTTTTCAACTCTCATGAACCAAGTTTGAAACAAGGTGAAACAAATTGTTCAAAAAAAATATTTGCTAAGTTTCATGATGATTTTCAAAGTTTCACTATGTTTCAAAAGTAAATTTTTAAATACTGCTAAGATATATTCAATGTCGGTATTGTTTTGAAGCTCTTTTCGGTAGGAACCTAAATATTCAAACGGTTCTCCAATTAGGCTTATAGTTTAAAATCTACGAAATTTTAAATTGAAACTTAAATTCACTAAAGTGAGAAAAGGGGAGAGAGAAGAGCTGACAAAAGTGGTATGAGATAGAAGGTGGGGCATGCATGCTATATCCCGTGCATACTAGAATCGCCTCTCTCGTTGGCGCGATCTCCGGTGAGTAGTGCCCTACTTGGCGCAACGGAATCTCAAGCTTCGGATGCTTCCTTGGCTGCTTCAATACGTGGTAGGTCTAGTTTTGTGCAAGCTGCGCGCTAGGCCCTAGGGGCATCGCCTCATGAAAATGATGTATTGACCGTGTTCTACAGCTCATTTGGTTGCATGGAGATCTATTTTTCTGCACCTTTAGAAAAATGTGTGTTGTTGTTTGGTTACATGCATTGCATGTTTAACTCAAAGTTGATGCATCTACGGATGTGTTTGGTTGGTTGTAGCACTGCAGGTATAGTAACCTCTTGTTAAGAGAGGCGAGGTTACCAACCATATCAAACAACATCACAGATGAATAGCAGCCAAGAAAATTACCAACAAGCATGCAATCACACTGACTACACGAGTACCATAGACAGTTCAACTTGAGGACACACATCACAAACATAGTTCACGACGATCATGAGTACCATACTAAGACCGCCACTAGTAATGAACAGCGGAACAACATCAACTCACACCTCCTTGACAATCCTCTTCCACTACACTACAACACTGGACCCCCGATAGTCAAACTGGTCGGGGAAACTACTTTCAACGACCATAAGTTGGTCGGGAAAGGGTTTTGCCGACCGATCTTGTCTATCACCATAAGTTCGATCGGCAAAGGCATTTCCCGACCAAAATATCATTCTTGGCCGACTTGACATGTCCGGTGAGTACTCAAGGCTCGACATGGTGAACCACTCGTAAGGTCGTGCCCGACCTCATCGTTGTGTCATCGTGCTCAGGGCACTTCTTCACACCTCAGCACAACTGTAGTCAAATATAACCATTTTGTAGTACCAACTATAGTTGACAATTCCATTTTTTTCCAACTATAGTCGAAGACCATTCCATTTTTGCTACATGCATCAGATTTTTTTTGCTACATAGGTGTATATGGAATTTTGTGCTACAATCACAATTCCATTTTTGCTTCATGCCTGGGAGATTTTTGGTACATGCATTAGAGATTTTTTCCTAAATGTGTTAGAGATTTTTGCTACAAAGATGTACACGGGTTTATGTGCTACAATCATAATTTCATTTTGCTACATGCATTAGATATTTTGCTACATAGATGTATACGAGATTTTGTGCTACAATCACAATTCCATTTTGCTACATGAATTATTGTTTTTTGATACATGCATTAAAATTTTGCTACATGTCTTAGAAATTTTTGCTACACAAGTATACGGGATTTTATACATTAGACAATATTTTTGCAACATTGATGGGTTCAATACATGCACGCGCTCCACGCATGTGAGAGGACAACACTATCATGCAACCCCATTCTTGAACATAGCGAAAATAATTTGTGATGGGCTAGTGGGTTCACTAACTTGGCCAAACACATGCAACCATCTCTCTCTGCGTGTTTCTTTGGTGCGCATTGGACATCTCTCTGTTGTTGGAAAGCGACATATTAGCTATAGGTAAAGCGAAGAAACGTCTCGTGCAAAGATCCAATGACTGTCAAACCGGCGGAGCCGCGCGCGGGATCAGCCGGTTGACGCCTAGTGTCCACATAGTTAGAGCATCCCCACTAACAGACCACATAGCATTCTCCAGAGGCCAATTGAGCGCCGTTCCAAATTTTGGTTCAAATTGGTGTGTCCTGATACATCGCAAATGTATCTATAATTTTTGATGTTCCATGTTTGGTTTTATCCACTTTCTTGTGTTTTGTCCATACTTTGAAGTACTTTTCATATGATTTCTTGGACTAACCTATTAACAAGAGCCACAGTGCCAGTTGCCAGTTTTCTGCTATTTTTGGTTCCAGGAAAGTCAGAAAATGAATATTCTCGGAATTGGACGGGACAAAAGCCAAAGTGCCTATTTTCCGGAAGTCATCAGATGCCAGAATACGAGACGGAGAAGGGCTGGGGGCCGGCCACACCACCTGGCCACGCGGCCAGGCCTGGCCCGCGCCAGGGGGTGGTCTGGCCGACCCCAGCACCCCCTCGGCCTCTCCTTCCACCTATAAGATGCCCTCGGGACGAAAACCCTAAGTACCCGATCAAAAATCCAGGAAAGAGTTTGTAGCCGCCGTCATCTCCATCCCTAGATCGGGAGGGATCTGAAGCTCTTCCCGGCACCCTGCTGGAGAGGGGATTTCACCCTAGAGGCCTTCTTCATCACCATGCAAGCCTCCGGTGTGATGTGTGAGTAGTTCATCCTTGGACTACGGATCCATGTAGTAGCTAGATGGCTGGTTCTCCTCCTTTGTGCTTTCATGTTTAGATCTTGTGAGCTCCATTCATGATCAAGATCATCTATTTGTAATTCTGCATGTTGTGTTTGCGGGGATCCGATGGATATTGAGATGCTATTTCAGATTGATTATTGATTCTATCATGTCTTTGTTATTTGTGATCTTGCATGCTTTCCGTTGTTAGTAGCTATCTTAGCCAAGTAAATGCTAGCAACTCCAAGAGTTAGTATTTATGCTCAATAGTGGGTTCATGCCTCTGCTAATCTGGGGAAGTGACAGAAATCTCTAAGGTACTAGATGTGCTGTTGCTACTAGGGAGAAAACAACAATCTTTTGTTCATAGAACAATCGTATTGTTTACATTACACGCAATTCGTAAAGCAATAATCTGTTGCTTGCAACTTAATACTGGAGGGGGTTCGGATGATAACCTGAAGGTGAATTATTAGTCATAGATGAAGTTGGATGGCGATCTATGTATAATGCTGTAATGCCTAATTGAATCTCAAAAGAGTCAAGATGATTAGTATATCCATGCATTGCTTTCTCGATGTTTGTCAATTGCCCCGCTGTAATTTGTTCACCCAGCATGTTATCTATCTTAAGGAGAGCCACCTCTAGTGAACTATGGTTTCCGGTCCTTGTCTTTTACATACAATCTATAAACTGTTTACTACTTTGTGTTTACTTTCTGTAAACTATTACTTCCTTCCATTCGATATGTTTAATCCTTTGTTTTCAGCAAAACCGGTGAGATTGACAACCTCATCGCAAGTTGGGGACAGAGTTCTGTGGTTGTGTTGTGCAGGTCTCCACGTTGCTGCTGGCACCGGTAGTGCGCGCTGCCATCGTTCAGCTAGCTACACCGTTGGGGTGTTTCCTTGCTCCTACTGGATTGGTAACCTTGGTTTCGTACTGAGGGAAAACTTGCTGTTGTGCTCATCATACCTTCCTCTTAGGGTTCACCAACGAGCTTGATATATTTTGGGCCATCAAGCATATTTTCTGGCGCCATTGCCGGGGAGTCAAGGACATCTTCACAAGGGGAGTCCCTCATAACCAATCTCTTTACTTTGTTATTTTTGTTTTGCTTAGTTTCTTTTTGCTTTGTTTGCTTGTTTCTTTATCAAAAACACAAAAAAATTAGTTTTACTAGTTTGCTTTCTTTATCAAAAACACACACAAAAAAATTAAGTCTCCTTTAGTTGTTGCCTCTTCCTTATCTCAGCATGTTGATCCCTAAATTCACCCTGAAAGACCTTTCAATTGGTAGTGGTTCTGTAATTGGGAAAGATAATATTGAAGAATTCTTTAATCATGTTAGTAAACATGAGAATACTGAGAGTAGATCCCTTGCAGAACTTGCTCCAAACTATGAGATTGCTGCAGCTTCTTTAATTCACATGTTAGAAGCTAGGTTTGTTAACATCAACCCCTTAATGCAAGTAATGTTTCTTAAGCTTAAAGAAATTGAGGACCCTGAAAAGAGGGATTTTATTCTAGAAACTTTGTTTAAGGAGTTCTATGATGTTGCCAAGGAAGCTAGAAAAGTCTTTGAATGTTTCAATATGCTAGGCTCATGTGTAGATGTTGTTGGTACACGAGAAAAGATGAACAAAACCGAACCTAATGGGGAGGAACCTAAGATACCAATACCCTTTAAACTAGTAGCAATGCATGAAGCCATAGAAAAGAATCTTGATTGGATCGTTCCTGAAAACCCTTTTGATAAAAGTAGTGAACCTAAGAGCATTGAGAGAGGATCCTCTAGAACTTATTTGGATGATATACCTTGCCTTGTTGAAGATATTTCTGGTATTAATCTTAATGCTTCTTCATTTGAGAACACTTGATTCTTCTTTTTGCTTCTTATGCCTAACTTAAAGGCGTTAAAGAAAAGTACTTATTGGGAGATAACCCAAAAGTTTTAGATGAGTCTTGGAAGTTATTACTTCAGTAATAACCGCTCCTTATCCTTTTTATTTGCTTTTTGTGCCAAGAGTAACCTCTAATGAGAGATAAGTAATGATTAGAAGAGTTGTTGTCCCAAAACAGATTTCTGTGCTTCACCGTAAACATTCGTGTAAAATCTCTGAACGTCTTTTTGAGGCGTGAATGTTTGTGCTTCTTCCCCAGGTTGTTATCTAACTTTAGTTAGTTCTACACTTTTTGATTTGAGCAACAGAAGGTCTTCAAAAAATTCGTCTTTACCTGCTGGTCTGTTTTGACAGATTTCTGCCATTTTCTGCATTTGCTTCTTGTTGGTTCCTTTTTGAGTTCTTTTGGGGAATTGAGCTTTTTTAGGGAAGTGCTACAGTAGCTAGTGTTCTAATGGAAGTTTATTTGGTGTTGGAACTGAACCTTAAGACCTATTATCTTGAGTGCACTAATGTTGCTAATAAAGATTGTGTGAAGTTTTGTATGAAGAAAAATTTTAGTTGTATGGAAGGAATGAGTAATGAGATGAAGGATGGACTAAAGCTCAAGCTTGGGGATGCCACGCGTGTCACCCCAAGAAATATCCAAGAAGTACAAGCATCAAATCTTGGAAATGCCCAAGGCATCCCCTTCTTCATTGATAAAAATCACAGGTTTCTTCCAAACGCTTCATTTTTATTGTTTCATGCATGGTTGTGTTGTTCTTGGAGCGTCTTATTTTTAGTTTTCGTTTTGGTTTTTTGTTTGCTTGGTTTTCTAAATAAATTGGTTGGACCCCCTCTTTCATACATTGGTTTTCAAATAGTTTGGTTTGGATTGGAAAAGTGTAGGAAAGTTCATGCTTATGTGGTAAAAAGAGCTTGTTTTTGACTGTGGCCCATGCTCTGTCATGCCATGCTTGATATTGTTTTGGCTTTATCCTTAGTATTCTTGGTTGTAGCATGACTTGTTATAAACAATTGAGATTGCTTAATGTGCCTTGGATGAATCATGCGTTGTTTTAGCATATTAAAGCATAGTATAGTGGTATTCTCCTTTGATGCTTTATTTGGGTTGACTTGGCACATGCTCACACCATGTTATGACTATCTCAAGTCACCATAGCCTTTATGATCCTTTAGTTTTCAACTTGTAGTATCACTTTATGCTTTGATCAATGATGTTTTGTCGCTCTGCATGATTATGGCCATTATTGCTCTCTTAGTTTGTCGCTCCCGGTCTTTTGCTAGCCTCCACAACCAAGTATGAGTTCCACTCATGCATCCAACTCCTTAAACCAAGTTATTCTAAAGAGTCCACCATACCTACCTACTAGCTTATGCTATTCCAAGTATATTCATGTTTTTTTACCTTCCAAATTAAACTTGTTATGAGAAAACTAGTGATTAAAGCTCTCACGAACTTGATGGCACACTTTACTTTCTTGCCCTTAATAAAATTGAACCATTGTGTCATCTATGTTGTATATGCTTGCACTTATTTGTTGGAAATTAGCAGAACCATGCTGTCATGGGGAACAGTTTTAACATTGCACTTGGTACTTGTACCTAGTTGATATCATGCTCTTTTGTATATGGGTGTCATCGGTGTGAAATGAAATGAGAGCTTGTAAGTCCACTGAGTTATGTATATGTGTTAGAGAAACGCCTGGGCCGCTGGTCTAATCCATGCTGACATGGTGGAAACCTGCAGCGTAACCATAGTGAGCTGTTTATGAAGCATTCTTCTTATGAAAAAAAAGAGTCCTATATTGAGAAAAAAGAGAAAAGGAAAAAAAAGATTATGAAAAGAGGAAAGAGAGAAAAAAGCACCATATTCCCATGGTAAATAAGAAGATTGCTGAGATGCTCGTTGTCTGCTTGCCTTGTCATTTTGATATGGGGATTCTTCCGTATCATCAGGCAAGGGGTACCCCGTTGGCGGTTCTCTATGATACACATGTACTTACGATGACAAGAACTTACCGGTGACTAAACTTGAGTAGCATGAGGAGCGGCCCACGTATACAAGGGACATGAGATTTCTAACTTATACTTCGTCAAGCATGTACACCGTAGTTTGTTCACTTTAACCTTAATCACTTCAAGATGCTTATGATAGGGGCAATGAGAGCTGAAAGCTATAAGTACCATAATTTTTGGAAGCTCTTTATGGGACTTGAATCCCTACTTCATTTTATGAAGGCCTTTCTTCCACCATTATATTGAGTCTCCACCTTATACCTTTATGCACCTACTTTGAGAGCATAGTGGCCATTCTTAGTTCTGTGTCCATTGTCCCAAGACTAGTTGATTTATGCATACCTTGATATTACTTATTTTAAACTATTTGTGACGAGGGTTTAACTCATCAATGCCCATTGTTATGGACTTGGGTTTTGGAGAAGGAGGGAGCGCTGGAGACATCTATCGGCTAGCAAACAAGCACACAGGGCACTCGAAGATTTACCCAGGTTCAGGCCTCGTAGAGGTCCCTACTCCTGCTTGTCTTCTCGTGGAATTATCAAAGGAATCGAAGATTACAATGGTGCGCAGATGCAATCTGGCGAGGGTTGTGGAAACTAGGGTTGCGTGTGTCCTCCTTGCCGCCCCCTCCTAGCCTTTATATAGATAGGCTAGGTCTCAGGTGACAGATCGAGTCGGTTACAGGTTAGGGCTTTCCCCTTTGAACTTTCTATCTTTAGATTCCTCTTGTTCTTCAAGCAATCGAGAGTCCGTAGGCTACTCGAGTTCTCTCTTTGGGCCTTGGCGACACCGTAGGCTTCGCCGTATCTAGACCATATATGCCAAACTCGAGTACCTGTAGGGTATATAGTAGCCCCCGAGTGTCCAATGGAATCGTAGATTCGACTGGAGACTTTATGAAGCCTTTCGAGTGCATAAATGAGTATATTTTTCGGCTGCTTTGCCTATGTCATAGGGATTGTTGATATGCGTGCCTGATTTATCCGATGTATCGGTACCAGTTAACTACCTTAGGGTAAAACAATGCAATCTACTCGAACTCGAGTCCCGGGACTCGAATCCGGAAAAGTGCTGGTGTAATTCGACTCAAGCCACGGAGGTCTTACAGGAGTTGAATTCTAGTGCATGGGTGTGAGCACTCGACGCGTCCGTCAAGGCATGTTCATCGTGCCTGTAGGCACGGTTATATTTCTAGTAGTGCGCAGCAAAATGCGTTGCCAGGCCTTATTCAGGTCTTATCTTCACGCTGTAAGCGCGACATCCGAATTTTTGTCATCGCGGAGACGATTCGGGTGACCCAGGAGACGCAGTCTCTTTGTAGGGAAAAATCATGAGGCGGTGTCACCATAAGCTTCGAGTGTGGATATTATCGACACACAGTATGTTGTACAAATAATCATAGGGTGCGCGACCAGCGCTTCCTATGGGAGTAGCGCCCGAGTGCCTGGTTGAGTCGAAGACTCAGGCAGGGACTAAAGGACTTTTGCGACTGTTGTCGTCTTTTGTTTGCTTGTTTCAGTCGAATTTTGCTTCTGGCGCTCCCTATGGGAGTAACCCATGTCCATAGTCGAACCGTGTTTCGTGTGGTTGGGTTTGCTTTGATTGTCCATGTTCCTGAAAAAAGAAAAAAGAAAAATTGTAGGGTGCGCGACGAGCGCTCCCTATGGGAGTAGCCCCCGAGTGCTTGGTGGAGTCGAAGACTCGAGCAAGGACTAAAGTAGTTGAAGTCTTCTGCTGCGTAGTTTTGATGACGTCAGTGCTGACGATCTGTGACCTCAGTTGCCCGCGTGAGCGAGTATGACGGGACGTGACGAGCGGTGGGTCCTATTCACTGACTCTGATTTGACCGGGCATGCGTAATCTTTATTTTAACTGCGCCTCCTCGATTTCCACGCGTAATGGGAGTAGTGGGGGACGGTTCACGCTTCACGTCCTCCATGTGTCGAGCGCGATGAACGCCACGCGTCTGGTAGGGTTTTTCTGAGCCGTTGGATTGCATCTTCCAGGTGGTTAAGTGGCGATGCGGCGACGGTAAAATTCACATCCACTTCTTTTCATCCTTTGCCTTCATCGCCATTGTTGCTGCTTCTCTGCTTCTTTGCGCTCTTTTCCTTTGCGGTGCTGGACCAGCTCCGCGTATTTCCCAGCTACTTTCTCCGTTCACATTGCCGCCGCGTAATGGGAAAGAAAAAGGGGGGTGCCACGGTCGATTCTGCTGCTGCCACTGCTGCGATGAAGAAAAAAGGCGGCTCCGCCGCTGCGGGCACTAGCACCGCCGCCGGCAGAAAGAAGAAAGGCGCAGGCACTCGCGTCACGAATGGCGCGTGGCGTCCTTCTGTGATCAAATCCTCAGAGCTTCGTCTTCTTCGCCAAGACGGAGTTTTGTCCTCCGCAGTCGTCGACACGCGCGTCCCCGGCAGCGAGGTAATCCCTTCTCCTCCTGCCAGTTTTCGGGTGATGTTCCTAGAGTTTGTCATTCGCGGCCTCTCTTTGCCCCTGGATCCTTTCTTTAGGGGCCTTCTTTGTTTTTATAGGCTCCAGCTCCATCAGCTGTCCCCCAATTCCATCCTCCATGTAGCTTGCTACATTACCCTCTGCGAGTGCTGGCTCGGAATCGAGCCGCATTTCGGCCTCTTCAAGCGCCTCTTCAAATTGAAGCGCCAATCGGCGTCTGGCTCTGTAGTCTAGCTACGACAGAAGATAGAGAGAAAATGAATAATATTCCGTATGCCTCGGCCATAGGTTCTATCATGTATGCCATGCTATGTACAAGACCGGATATAACACATGCTGTTAGTTTGACTAGAAGATATCAAAGTGATCCTGGAATGGAGCACTGGACAACGGTCAAGAATATCCTGAAGTACCTGAATAGGACTAAGGATATGGTTCTTTCTTATGGAGGTGATGAACAGCTTGTTGTAAACGGTTACACCGATGCTAGTTGGAACACCGATCCGGATGACTCGAAGTCACAGTCGGGATACGTATTTATTTTGAATGGTGCTGCAGTGAGCTGGAGGAGTGCAAAGCAAAGCGTTGTGGCGAAATCTTCAACTGAATCGGAATACATAGCTGCTTCGGAGGCTGCACAAGAAGCCATATGGATGAAGGAATTCATTACTGAACTTGGCGTGGTTCCTAGTGCGTTGGACCCGATGGCCATCTACTGTGACAAGACAGGTGCCATAGCTAATGCACAGGAGCCAAGGTCACATAGCAAGCTGAAGCACATCAAGCTACATTTCCACGCTATTCGCGAGTATGTCCGAGATGGTGACATAAAGATTTGCAAAGTACACACTGATCTGAATGTGGCAGACCCGTTGACTAAACCTCTCCCTAGGGCAAAGCATGACCAACACCAGAACGCCATGGGTGTTAGGTATATTACCATGTAATCTAGATTATTGAGTCTAGTGCAAGTGGGAGACTGTTGGAGATATGCCCAAGAGGCAATAATAAAAGTGGTTATTATTATATCTTTGTGTTTATGATGAATGTTTACATCCCATGCTATAATTGTATTATTAGGAAACACTAATACATGTGTGTTTTGTAAACATAAAAGGGTCCCTAGTAAGACTCTTGTTAAACTAGCTTGTTGATTAATTGATGATCATGGTTTCCTGATCATGGACATTGGATGTGATTAATAACAAGGTTATATCATTAGGAGAATGGTGTGATGGACACACAGCCATAGTAAGCGTAGCATAAGATCAAGTCATTAAATTTGTATTTCTATAAGCTTTTAAATGCATAGTAACCTAATCCTTCGACCATGAGGTTGTGTTAATCATCATCACCGGATGGGTACTTTGATGACATCAAACGCCGCTTCGTAACTGGGTGGTTATAGAGGTGTATGATGTCTCTTACGTCGTAATCGAACTCTCTTAGATATGGTTCGGTCTATGATGTCTCTTACAGATTTACCGCTATCATTTTGGGGCTATGCATTAGAGACAGCCGCATTCACTTTAAATAGGGCACCATCTAAATCCGTTGAAACGACACCGTACGAATTGTGGTTTGGTAAGAAACCTAAGTTGTCGTTCCTTAAAGTTTGGGGTTGCGAAGCATATGTAAAGAAGTTACAACCTGATAAGCTTGAACCCAAAGCAGAGAAATGCGTCTTCATAGGATACCCTAAAGAAACAATTGGGTATACCTTCTATCATAGATCCGAAGGCAAAGTTTTCGTTGCCAAGAATGGATCCTTTCTTGAGAAGGAGTTTCTCTCGAAGGAAGTGACTGGAAGGAAAGTAGAACTCGATGAGGTTATTGAACCTTCTCTCGGATTTGAGAGTAGCGCAGCACCGGAAGATGTTTTAGTGCCGCCTGCACCAATTGGAGAGGAAGCTAATGATAATGACCATGAAACATCAAACGAAGTTACTGTTGAACCTCGCAGATCAACGAGGGTTCGTACCACTCCTGATTGGTGTGACTCTGCCTTGAACGTCATGTTGGTAGACAACGCTGATGACCCTGCGACGTATGAAGAAGCTATGGTGAGCCCAGATTCCGACAAATGGCTAGAAGCCATGAAATCCGAAATGGGATCCATGTACGAAAACCAAGTGTGGACTTTGGTGGACTTACCGGATGGCCGTAAGGCTGTTGAGAACAAATGGATTTTCAAGAGAAAAACAGATGCTGATGGTAATGTTACCGTCTATAAAGCTCGACTTGTCGCGAAAGGGTTCCGACAAATTCAAGGAGTTGACTATGATGAGACATTCTCACCAGTAGCAAAGCTAAAGTTTGTGAGGATTTTGTTAGCAATTGCTGCACATTTCGATTATGAGATTTGGCAGATGGATGTCAAAACGGCGTTCCTTAATGGTGACATTGAGGAAGAGTTGTATATGGTACAACCCAAGGGTTTTGTCGATCCTGAAGATGCTGACAAGGTATGCAAACTTCAGCGCTCCATTTATGGACTGAAGCAAGCATCCCGGAGTTGGAATCAATGTTTTGATAAAGTAATCAAAAACTTTGGATTTATACAAACTTATGGAGAAGCTTGTATTTACAAGAAAGTGAGTGGGAGCTCTGTAGCATTCCTAGTACTATATGTAGATGACATATTGTTGATTGGGAATGATATAGAACTTCTTAAGAGTGTCAAAGTCTATTTGAATAATAGTTTTTCAATGAAGCATCTTGGCGAAGCGGCATATATTCTAGGCATCAAGATTTATAGAGATAGATCAAGACGCATAATAGCGCTTTCACAAAGTACATACTTAGACAAAGTTCTAATGAAGTTTAGAATGGAAAATAGCAAGAAAGGGTTCGTGCCCATGTTGTCAGGTAAGACCTTGAGTATGACTCAAAGTCCAGCTACGGCAGAAGATAGAGAGCAAATGAATAATATTCCCTATGCCTCGGCCATAGGTTCTATCATGTATGTCATGCTGTGTACAAGACCGGATATAGCACATGCTGTTAGTTTGACTAGAAGATATCAAAGTGATCCTGGAATGGAGCACTGGACAACGGTCAAGAATATCCTGAAGTACCTGAATAGGACTAAGGATATGGTTCTTTCTTATGGAGGTGATGAACAGCTTGTTGTAAACGGTTACACCGATGCTAGTTGGAACACCGATCCGGATGACTCGAAGTCACAGTCGGGATACGTATTTATTTTGAATGGTGCTGCAGTGAGCTGGAGGAGTGCAAAGCAAAGCGTTGTGGTGAAATCTTCAACTGAATCGGAATACATAGCTGCTTCGGAGGCTGCACAAGAAGCCATATGGATGAAGGAATTCATTACTGAACTTGGCGTGGTTCCCAGTGTGTTGGACCCGATGGCCATCTACTGTGACAAGACAGGTGCCATAGCTAATGCACAGGAGCCAAGGTCACATAGCAAGCTGAAGCACATCAAGCTACGTTTCCACGCTATTCGTGAGTATGTCCGAGATGGTGACATAAAGATTTGCAAAGTACACACTGATCTGAATGTGGCAGATCCGTTGACTAAACCTCTCCCTAGGGCAAAGCATGACCAACACCAGAACGCCATGGGTGTTAGGTATATTACCATGTAATCTAGATTATTGAGTCTAGTGCAAGTGGGAGACTGTTGGAGATATGCCCAAGAGGCAATAATAAAAGTGGTTATTATTATATCTTTGTGTTTATGATGAATGTTTACATCCCATGCTATAATTGTATTATTAGGAAACACTAATACATGTGTGTTTTGTAAACATAAAAGGGTCCCTAGTAAGACTCTTGTTAAACTAGCTTGTTGATTAATTGATGATCATGGTTTCCTGATCATGGACATTGGATGTGATTAATAATAAGGTTATATCATTAGGAGAATGGTGTGATGGACACACACCCATAGTAAGCGTAGCATAAGATCAAGTCATTAAGTTCGTATTGCTATAAGCTTTTAAATGCATAGTAACCTAATCCTTCGACCATGAGGTTGTGTTAATCACCATCACCGGATGGGTACTTTGATGACATCAAACGCCGCTTCGTAACTGGGTGGTTATAAAGGTGTCATTGGGTATTCTGAAAGTATGTGTTGAAGCGCATGGACCAAGATTGGGATTTGTCTATCCATATGACGGATAGATATGCTCTGGGCCCTCTCGGTGGAATGTCATCTAGTTAGCTTGCAAGCATGTGACTGGGTCACAAGGGATGACATATCACGAAACGAGTAAAGAGTACTTGTCAGTAACGAGGTAGAACTAGGTATGGAGATACCGACGATCAAACCTCGGATAAGTATAGTATCGCGTGACAAAGGGAATTGGTTTCGTATGTTAATGGTTCTATCAATCGCGAAGTCATCGTTGAGTATGTGGGAGCCATTATGGATCTCCAGGTCCCGCTGATGGTTATTGATAGGAGATGTGTCTCTGTCATGTCTGCATATTCACGAACCGTAGGGTGACACACTTAAGGTTCGAAGTTGTTTTAAGTAGATATGGAATGTGCGTTGGAGACCGAATGTTGTTTGGAGTCTCAGATTGGATCCGGGACATCATGAGGAGATCCGGAATTGTCCGGAGAATAAGATTCATATATTGGGGATCATTTTCTGAGTTAGGAAATGTTCCGGAGTATTTGTATGAGGTTTCTAGAAGGTTTCGGAATGTTCCGGAAGGTTCTGGAAGATTTCTTGGAGTTTGCTTGAAAACCAAGAAAGGATCAAGGAGTCCTTGTGGGGTAAGACAAGGAGTCGTGGGGGGGGAGGACTCCTCCCCCCACCTCCCAATCCGCCGGCCAAGGAGGGTCCCATGGCGCCTCCCCCCTTTAAATAGAGGGGTGGGGGCGCCACCTCCTAGCCCCTCCACTACTCCAAATCTCCGCCGCCTCTCTCCTCCTCCTTTCTTCTGCTCAGGCTTAGGCGAAGCCCTGCAGAATTCTCTACTCCACCACCACCACCACGCCGTCGTGCTGCTGGGATTCCGTGGAGAAGATCTACTACCTCCGTTGCTCGCTGGAACGAGGAGAGGAAGGTCTGCTTCGACTCGGCACGTGTGACCGACTACGGAAGCGCTGCCGGAACGCGGCGCCGGAAGGATCATCCACACGATCTTGAGATCGGCAAGTGATCGACTACATCAACCACGAGATCCAATCTCGTAACGCTTTCGGATCTACAAGGGTTAGTACAGATCTATCTCGTTGCACATGTCTAATAGATTAGATCTTGGCTTTTATCTAGATTAGATCTGGGTTTTGTTCGTTCTTGCGGTAGAAATTTTTTGTTTTCCATGCTACGAACCCATCAGTGGTATCAGAGCCGTGTCTATGCGTAGATCTGTTGCACGAGTAGAACACAATGGTGTTGTGGGCGTTGGTGCTTGTGCCGTCTTTTGCTTTGTGTACTTTGCATCTTGCGGCATGGTGGGATGAAGCGGCTCGGGCTAACCTTACATGTCATCGCACATTAGACTTGCTCCACGCTTGACGTGTAACTTGCTTTGCACAAGCGGCTTTGCGGGTGTCTGTCTCTCCCACCATAGTATAGATCTAATTTACACTTTGCACTTGATAGCACTTGTATCAACGTTGTGGTTCAGTTTCGTAGTAAGATACGTTCTTGTTCGAAAGCCCCAAACCACGTAAAACATGCAAAGAAAATTAGAGGCGTCTAACTTGTTTTTGCAGGGGTCTTGTGATGTGATATGGCCATCGTGTGATTGTGATTATATTTGATGTATGCAATGGTCATTGTTGTAATATGGCAATCGGCAGGAGCCTAATGGTTGTCTTTAATTCTGTTAAGACCTGCGTGTCTATTCATCTTGTAATAGCTTTATTCCAAGTAGTTGTAATAGTTACTAGTGATGATGGACAACCATGAAGCAGCGCCACTGACCTTCACGCAATGCTGGTGATGATGGAGATCATGTCCGTGCTTTGGAGATGGAGATCAAATGCGCAAGAAGAAAGGGCCATATCATATCACACTAATTATGAATTGCCTGTGATGTTAATCCTTTATGCATCTTGTATTGCTTAGACGCGACGGTAGCATTATAAGATGAACCCTCTCACTAAATATCAAGTAATAAAGTGTTCACCCTTAGTTGGCACCGTTGCTAAGACTCGTCGTTTCGAAGCATCTCGTGATGATCGGGTGTGATAGATTCTACGTGTGCATACAACGGGTGCAAGCCAGATTTGCACATGCGGAAACTAAGGTTATCTTGACGAGCCTAGCATGTACAGACATAGTCTCGGAACACGGAATACCGAAAGGTAGAGCATGAGTCATATAAATGATATGATGAACATGAAGATTGTTCGCCGATGAAACTACATCTTCTCTCGTGAAGATCGGACTTGGTGTAGTGGACTTGGTTCGTGTAATCACTAAGACAATGTGAGGGATGTTGTTTTGAGTGGGAGTTCACCTAGTTAATCTAAGAATTAAAATTGAAGTCAATTTATCATAAACTTAGTCTAAACTACTTGCAAATTTGTTGTAGATTATGGCGACACCCTCCATCAATTTCAATGCGTTCCTAGAGAAAGAAAAGCTTAAGAACAATGGAAGCAATTTCACGGACTGGTTCGGTGGACTGAAGATCGTCCTCAGGGCTGGTCAGTTGACCTATGTGCTCGATGCACCGCTAGGTGACCCACCTGCAGAAGATGCCACCGATGACGTAAAGAATGTTTACGCCACTCGGAAAAATCATTACTCCACAGTTCAGTGTGCCATCCTGTACGGTTTAGAATCGGAGCTTCAGAAACGCTTTGAGCACCATGACCTGTTCGAGATCATTAAGGAGCTCAGGCTGATTTTTGAGACTCGCGTGGCCATGGAGAGCTATGAGGCCTCCGAAAAGTTCTTTAACTGTAAGATGGAAGAGGGAAGCTCCGTTAGCGAGCACGTGCTCACCATGTCTGGGTACGCAAACAAGCTCCAAGAGTTGGGGATTTCGATTCCTAATGAGTTGGGGATTCACCGTCTCATCCAATCACTGCCACCAAGTTACAAGAACTTTGTGATGAACTACAATATGCACTGCATGAACAAGACGTTGCCTGAACTATCGTCCATGCTGAAAACTGCTGAAGTGGACATCAAGAAGGAGCACCAAGTGTTGATGGTCAATAAGACCACCAATTTCAAGATACAGGGCAAGCCTAAGAAGAAGGGTAACTTTAAGAAGGACGGCAAGAAAGCTGCCGCACCTGCTAAGAAGCCCAAGGCTGGTCCTAAACCTGAAACTAAGTGCTTCTACTGCAAGGGTGCTGGTCACTGGAAGCGTAAATGCCCCAAGTACCCGGCAGATCTGAAGAATGGTAACATCAAGAAGAAAGGTATATTTGATATATATGTCATTGATGTGTATCTTACTAGTAATCATAGTAGTGCCTGGGTATTTGATACTGGTTCGGTTGCTCATATTCGTAACTCGAAACAGGAGCTGCGGAATAAGCGAAGACTGGCAAGAGACGAGGTGACGATGCACGTTGGAAATGTCTCCAAGGTTGATGTGATCGCCGTCGGCACGCTCCCTCTACATCAACCTTCGGGATTAGTTTTAAATTTGAATAATTGTTATTTGGTGCATGCGTTAAGCATGAACATTATATCTGGATCTTGTTTATTGCGAGACGGTTACTCTTTTAAGTCTGAGAATAAAGGTTGTTCGATTTATATGAGTAATATCTTTTATGGTAATGCACCTGAGATGAATGGTTTATTCTTATTGAATCTCGATAGTAGTGATACACATGTGCACAACATAGATGCTAAACGAATAAAATTGAATGATAATTCTACATACATGTGGCACTGTTGTCTTGGTCACATTGGAGTGAAGCGTATGAAGAAACTCCATTCTGATGGACTTCTTGAATCACTTGAAAGATGCGAAGCATGTCTAATGGGAAAAATGACTAAGACTCCATTCTCTGGTACAATGGAGCGAGCTACAGACTTATTGGAAATAATACATACCGATGTGTGCGGTCCAATGAGTGTAGCATCGCGTGGTGGATATCGTTATGTTCTCACTTTCACGGATGACTTAAGTAGATATGGGTATGTCTACTTTATGAAACATAAGTCCGAAACTTTCGAGAAGTTTAAGGAATTTCAAAGTGAAGTGGAAAATCATCGTAACAAGAAGATTAAGTTTCTGCGTTTTGACCGCGGAGGTGAATATCTGAGTTATGAGTTTGGCATGCATTTAAAGAAATGTGGAATACTTTCACAGTTGACACCGTCGGGAACACCACAGCGTAATGGTGTGTCCGAACGTCGTAATCGAACTCTCTTAGATATGGTTCGGTCTATGATGTCTCTTACAGATTTACCGCTATCGTTTTGGGGCTATGCATTAGAGACAGCCGCATTCACTTTAAATAGGGCACCATCTAAATCCGTTGAAATGACACCGTACGAATTGTGGTTTGGTAAGAAACCTAAGTTGTCATTCCTTAAAGTTTGGGGTTGCGAAGCATATGTAAAGAAGTTACAACCTGATAAGCTTGAACCCAAAGCGGAGAAATGCGTCTTCATAGGATACCCTAAAGAAACAATTGGGTATACCTTCTATCGTAGATCCGAAGGCAAAGTTTTCGTTGCCAAGAATGGATCCTTTCTTGAGAAGGAGTTTCTCTCGAAGGAAGTGACTGGAAGGAAAGTAGAACTCGATGAGTTTATTGAACCTTCTCTCGGATTTGGGAGTAGCGCAGCACCGAAAGATGTTTTAGTGCCGCCTGCACCAATTGGAGAGGAAGCTAATGATAATGATCATGAAACTTCAAACGAAGTTACTGCTGAACCTCGCAGATCAACGAGGGTTCGTACCACTCTTGATTGGTGTGACTCTGCCTTGAACGTCATGTTGGTAGACAACGCTGATGACCCTGCGACGTATGAAGAAGCTATGGTGAGCCCAGATTCCGACAAATGGCTAGAAGCCATGAAATCCGAAATGGGATCCATGTACGAAAACCAAGTGTGGACTTTGGTGGACTTACCGGATGGCCATAAGGCTGTCGAGAACAAATGGATTTTCAAGAGAAAAACAGATGCTGATGGTAATGTTACCGTCTATAAAGCTCGACTTGTCGCGAAAGGGTTCCGACAAATTCAAGGAGTTGACTATGATGATACATTCTCACCAGTAGCGAAGCTAAAGTCTGTGAGGATTTTGTTAGCAATTGCTGCACATTTCGAATATGAGATTTGGCAGATGGATGTCAAAACGGCGTTCCTTAATGGTGACATTGAGGAAGAGTTGTATATGGTACAACCCAAGGGATTTGTCGATCCTGAAGATGCTGACAAGGTATGCAAACTTCAGCGCTCCATTTATGGACTGAAGCAAGCATCCCAGAGTTGGAATCAACGTTTTGATAAAGTAATCAAAAACTTTGGATTTATACAAACTTATGGAGAAGCTTGTATTTACAAGAAAGTGAGTGGGAGCTCTGTAGCATTCCTAGTACTATATGTAGATGACATATTGTTGATTGGGAATGATATAGAACTTCTTAAGAGTGTCAAAGTCTATTTGAATAATAGTTTTTCAATGAAGCATCTTGGCGAAGCGGCATATATTCTAGGCATCAAGATTTATAGAGATAGATCAAGACGCATAATAGCGCTTTCACAAAGTACATACTTAGACAAAGTTCTAATGAAGTTTAGAATGGAAAATAGCAAGAAAGGGTTCGTGCCCATGTTGTCAGGTAAGACCTTGAGTATGACTCAAAGTCCAGCTACGGCAGAAGATAGAGAGCAAATGAATAATATTCCCTATGCCTCGGCCATAGGTTCTATCATGTATGTCATGCTGTGTACAAGACCGGATATAGCACATGCTGTTAGTTTGACTAGCAGATATCAAAGTGATCCTGGAATGGAGCACTGGACAGCGGTCAAGAATATCCTGAAGTACCTGAATAGGACTAAGGATATGGTTCTTTCTTATGGAGGTGATGAACAGCTTGTTGTAAACGGTTACACCGATGCTAGTTGGAACACCGATCTGGATGACTCGAAGTCACAGTCGGGATACGTATTTATTTTGAATGGTGTTGCAGTGAGCTAGAGGAGTGCAAAGCAAAGCGTTGTGGCGAAATCTTCAACTGAATCGGAATACATAGCTGCTTCGGAGGCTGCACAAGAAGCCATATGGATGAAGGAATTCATTACTGAACTTGGCGTGGTTCCCAGTGCGTTGGACCCGATAGATATGCTCTGAGCCGTCTCGGTGGAATGTCATCTAGTTAGCTTGCAAGCATGTGATTGGGTCACAAGGGATGACATATCACGGAACGAGTAAAGAGTACTTGTTAGTAACGAGGTAGAAATAGGTATGGAGATACTGACGATCAAACCTCGAATAAGTATAGTATCGCGTGACAAAGGGAATTGGTTTCGTATGTTAATGGTTCTATCGATCGCGAAGTCATCGTTGAGTATGTGGGAGCCGTTATGGATCTCCAGGTCCCGCTGATGGTTATTGATAGGAGATGTGTCTCTGTCATGTCTGCATATTCACGAACCGTAGGGTGACACACTTAAGGTTCGAAGTTGTTTTAAGTAGATATGGAATGTGCGTTGGAGACCGAATGTTGTTCGGAGTCTCAGATTGGATCCGGGACATCACGAGGAGATCCGGAATTGTCCGGAGAATAAGATTCATATATTGGGGATCATTTTCTGAGTTAGGAAATGTTCCGAAGTATTTGTATGAGGTTTATAGAAGGTTTCGGAATGTTCCGGAAGGTTCTGGAAGATTTCTTGGAGTTTGCTTGAAAACCAAGAAAGGATCAAGGAGTCCTTGTGGGGTAAGACAAGGAGTCGTGGGGGGGGGGGAGGACTCCTCCCCCCACCTCCCAATCCGCCGGCGAAGGAGGGAGGGGAGTCCTACAAGGACTCCCCCTCCCATGGCGCCTCCCCCCTTTAAATAGAGGGGTGGGGGCGCCACCTCCTAGCCCCCTCCACTACTCCAAATCTCCGCCGCCTCTCTCCTCCTCCTCCTTTCTTCTGCTCAGGCTTAGGCGAAGCCCTGCAGAATTCTCTACTCCACCACCACCACCACGCCGTCGTGTTGCTGGGATTCCGTGGAGAAGATCTACTACCTCCGCTGCTCGCTGGAACGAGGAGAGGAAGGTCTGCTTCGACTCCGCACGTGTGACCGACTGCGGAAGCGCTGCCGGAACGCGGCGCCGGAAGGATCGTTCACACGATCTTGAGATCGGCAAGTGATCGACTACATCAACCACGAGATCCAATCTCGTAACGCTTTCGGATCTACAAGGGTTAGTACAGATCTATCTCGTTGCACATGTCTAATAGATTAGATCTTGGCTTTTATCTAGATTAGATCTGGGTTTTGTTCGTTCTTGCGGTAGAATTTTTTTGTTTTCCATGCTATGAACCCATCACAGGATTGGGGGTGTCACCCTGTATGCCCCCTCTTCCTGAGGGGGTTATTCCACGTGAAGCGTTGGAAGAGGACGAGTCGGAGTCAACCGTCCCATCTGATGTGGAGGAGGAAGCCCCCGAGTCAGATAGTCCGGATACTCGCAAGCGTTCGCGCAGTGAGGATTCTGATGCGTCGTCTCCTTCGACTCCGGAAGGCCCGGGCATTTGGTGCGGAGTCGCCAATCCCTGCTGTTCCTGTGAGTGCCATGGCACCATCCTCTCGCAGGAAGATGTGGCTGCCGAAGGAATCGTCGTCAGAGTCAGGGGATCAAACCTTCGACTTTGATAAGTTTGATTGGTAAGTATTCGAGTCTTCCTTTTTGGTTCTTCGTTGGAGTTGCCTTTTCTTGATGTTGGTTTGGTCTTGCAGTCAGCAGGCGTCGTCATCTTCTGGCGACGTCCAATTTCTGAAAGAATCTAGAGTCGCGACCTCAAGGGCCAAGAAAGAGGTTGAGCACGCTCCTTCCCCTCCATTGGCGGCCCACTCCGGGCATAACTCATCTAGTTCTCCACACGATGGGGAGCATCGGATGGTTGCCCGGATGACTGCACACCAATCGACTTCGGAGTCATTGGAGGATCATGTAAGTGTAGTATCTCTTCTTCTGATGTTGCAATCGATTTCTATGGCCTCTGCTGAACCTTTGTTGTTTTCCTTTTGCGATAGCTCCTTGTGAAGGAAGCCGCGCACCTTGCGGAGCAGGTGCTTGCGATGGGTCCCTAGCATGCAATGCTGGATACGCGCTATCGCGTGGTAGAAAGTAAGTGCTCTTTTACTTATTCTTCTTCTGCATCATTGTTATGTAGTCAACTGATAGTCTATCCCTTTTGTTTTGTTTGCAGCTGAACATAATGCCCTTCTTCGTGACGCTGCCACCATGGAAAAGACGCTCGCTGCGGCTGTGAAGAGTCGCGATGAGGCAATCGTTGCGCGTGATGAGGCGCAAAAGCGTGAAGAGGATCTGCATGCCTCCATCGCAGCTAGGGAGAAGTTGTTCGAATAACAACTTTTTTCGATTGCCAAGACCCTCTCAGGTATTTGCTGATCCTTTATTTTTTTTCTTTTTGCCAACTGCCTCTTCTATCGATTTGCTAACATTGTGCCAATGCTTTGATTCTTTGTGTAGATGTCGGCGATCTGAGCTTTGACCCTCAGGCCCTCCGTCGTGACGATGCCTTGGCGGGTGCTCTTTCAGCAGTCGAGGACCGCAGCGCCGCCATTCAAGATATGCTCTCCAAGGCCAAGGGCATGCTCAGTCGCCTCCGGGAAGAGCTGGTGCCGAAGGCTGAGCTGATCGAGAACATGGACGAGCTGGTGGAGTCTCTTGCCGGGGGCGTCCCTGCAAGCTTCAAGAACTCGCTCCGTGCGGCTGGTGCATCAATGTCACTCGCTATGGTGCAGGCCCACGGAGTCGAAGTTGATCCTGCAACAGTGTCAAGGGCGATGCCCGTTAGCACGGACGGCCAGCAGGTAGTCTTTGTTCCTTTCGCGACTGCCTGTGGCAAGTATGGGCCGCAGCTGATCAACACCGTTGCAAAGTACTCTGAGGAGCTGCGGCGAGCTAAGAAGGCGGCAAAGGCTGCGGCGTCAGGGGCCGGCGGAAAGTCAGTGGCATCTGATACTACCACGGACTCGATGAGGCCCCCAAAGCCAAAGTCCAAGTCGAAGAAACCAGTTGCTCCTCAGTAGCTTTCTAATAGTTAGATAGCTTATGCCTTTTGTCGAAAACCTGCCTTTTGGCGAGTGTATCTGCTGATACTTTTGCTAATCTTGAATGCACTCGAATCTTTTGTCTGTGCATCGATTTGGTCTTCTTATTGCTTCTTGCTTGGCTTGTGATAGGGCACATCAAGTGATCCTTTGAGGGAACCTCTGGATTCGCCACTCCTTGATGACACGTTGGCACCGCCGTGCTCAAGGGTGGATGAGTTGTCTCTGCTCTCGCGACTTCGTGATCGCGTGAAGCAGTTGGAGCGTGAATTGCCCGTACTCTGCGGTAATGCAGATGTATGGAAATCGAAGGCAGAGAAGGCCACCGCCCGAGAACAATATCTGTTGGGGGAGGTGACGCAGCTGGGCGACCAATTTAAATGTTAGCTTGCTTACTCTTATCTTTTCCTTGTAGTCACTCACAATGGTGTGCTGTCCTCACACTTCCGCTTTTGCTTTGTATAGTTGTCAGCGTGCGCCATCCGCAGGATGAGAAGGATATGATTGCCATTCGCATGCATGACTTGACCCAAGAGCAGCTTCAGGAGAGTGGATACTTCTGGGTGGATCATGATCGTGCAATCGCACTGGCGACTCTACAGGATCGTGCGTCGCGAGTGCTGCACTTCCTGAAGAAGTCGCAGTCATGCTTGAAGAACATTTATTGGACGATGTTTCCGCTAGATGTTGCTCCATCGAGCCTGCTGGCCCTCATTGCCAAGTTCCAAGACCTGGCTACGGTTCGCGAGTGTGTAAGACAGTAGTTGATGGCTGGTGCCAAGGCCGCTCTGTCATTGGTGCGACTGCATAGGCCTGATGTAGATGTTGCGGTAATAGCGTCTGGTCCACCTGCGCCACCAGCGGGCTCTGCTTGGAATATGGTGCCGCACTATCAGGCGGTGGATCGCCCGGCAGAGGAGATCGTCGACTTCTTCGAAGAGCAAACCAACGTTCTTTTGTTGCAATAGTAGTTTAGTTTGTGTCCTGCACATAAGTGTACCAATGTCGTAAAGTTCATATATATGATGTGTATAATTGATTGTCGATGATGTATAAAGAGCTTGTTAGCGTGTATGTTTTGTGAGTGCGTTGCACTATGCGACTCCTTTTCGTTAGCCTGGCCATACGCTTATCTCAGTCGCTTGTCAACCTGTCAGGTGCGTTGCAACTGGGTTGATGTGTGTCAAGGGTTTCTATAGGTGTACCAGCTACTCAGGATATCACGTTTTAGTTCGTAGAACAGATGTCTATAGGGTGGCGCAGCCCCCGAGTGGATAAGTTGCGGAAAGTAATGGAAAACACAGAGTTTTGGGGCACTTAGCTTTATTTATTGGCGGGACAGTATGAAGTACAATGTGTGGCTAAGTAGCCTTGGCTGAGTAGCCTTATTTGCAATGTAAAAGAAAAAAACGACTAAGGGTAGAAGCGTCGCAACTGCGCGACGTTCCAGGGGTTGGAGTATGCGACTCCTGTCTCTAAATCTTGAAGGCGATAGGCGCCACCTAGAATTACTTATGTAATCACGTATGGTGCCTTCTAGGGGGACTCGAGCTGGAGATGCCCTTGCTGCTTCAGCCGCAGGACCAGGTCGCCTTTGACGAAGGATCTGGGGCGTAGCCTCCTACTGTGGTAGTTGTGCAGGTTCTGCTGGTAGATCCTTGATCTTTCCGCGGCGATTTCCCTTGCTTCGTCAGGGAGGTCGACGGAGTCTTTGAGTGCCAGATTTGACTTTTGCTCGCTGTAAGCGACCATGCGCGGTGCTTTGTATCGTACCTCGGCGGGTAGTACTGCTTCAGCCCCGTGCACCATAAAGAACGGGGTGTATCCTGTAGCGTTGTTTGGAGTTGTGCATAGGCTCCAGAGTACTGATTGTAGTTCGTCTGGCCAGCAACCCGCGGCTTGTTCGAGTGGCTGGAGGAGTCACTTCTTGATGCCGCCGCAGATGAGCCCGTTTGCTTTTTCGACCTGACCGTTGGTCTATGGATGTGCCACCGAGGCATAGCTGATGTTGATTCCCAGATTCTCGCAGAATTCTTGGAATTCCTTGGACGTGAAGTTCGTCCCATTGTCGGTGATGATGTTGTGCGGCAGTCCGAAGCGGTAGACGATGGATTCGAAGAACTTGACTGCGCTGTGCCCTGATTGATTGGTCACTAGCATGGCCTCTATCCACTTGGTGAATTTGTCGACTGCGACCAAGAGGTAGACGTAGCCTCCTCATGAGGACCTTGGGAGTTTGCCAACCATTTCGAGTCCTCATTGCGCGAAGGGCCAGGCCAATGGAATTGGCCGAAGCTCTGCGCCAGGTGCGTGCGGCTTGTCCGCGAATCGCTGGTAAGCGTTGCATTTCTGGACGATGTCCTTGGCGTCACGCATGGCCGTAGGCCAGTAGAATCCAGCTCGTAGAGCTTTGGCAACGAGGGCGCGACTGCCGGCGTGGTGCCCGTAGGTCCCCTCATGGATGTCGAGGAGAACAACTCTTCCATCGGTTCTGGAGACGCATCGTTGGAGTATTCCTGTGATGCTACGTTTATATAGTTCGCCGTTGATAACAGCGAATGCCTTGGATCGCCGCGCGATGTGCCGTGCGTCATTCGGATCGTCCGGTAACCTCTTACTGAGGAGGTACGTGATGTACGGTTGAGTCCAGGATTGCTCAATCATCATGACGCTCATTGGACCTTCGAGTCCTGTGTCTAGTTCTAGGTCGTCGAGTGTCATTGGCTCATTGGGCGGCGTAGCCCCCGAGTCCATTGTTGCGCTTGTTTTCTTCTCTATGGCCTTTGGCTTGATGGAGCGTTCGCAGATGCGCTTGAGAAATACCCCACGTGGTATGGGGGCGCAGGTAGAGCCTATGTTGGCGAGTGCGTCCGCCTCTTCATTGCTTTCGCGACCTATGTGTCGCAGCTTGCAGCCGTCGAAATCCCATTCGAGTGTGTCGTAGAGGCGCGGTAGGCGATCATGTTCTCGTTCAGTGCGTTGCACTCGTGCATTGTCTGGTTAACCACTAGCTTGGAGTCGCCATATATTATGAGCCTTTTGGCGCCGTAGGCTTTTGACATCCTCATCCTGTGGAGGAGGGCCTTATATTCGGCTTCGTTGTTGGAGGTGGTGAACTGCATTCGTAGGATATACTTCAGCTTGTCTCCTTGGGGTGATGTCAGTATGACACCTGCACCAGCTCCGTCCTTCCGCTTGGATCCATCGAAGTGCATTGTCCAGAGGTAGGACATATCTGGTTTTTCAAGGAGCTGGTTCTCCATCCAGTGCACCAGGAAGTCAAGGAGAACTTGCGACTTGATTGCATCACGTTTTTCATACGTGATGTCTCGTGGAGACAGTTCAATTCCCCAAAGTGCGACTCACCCGGTGGCATCGGGATTGTTGAGGATGTGTCCAAGTGGGGCGTCGTTGACTACCACGATTGGGTGTTGTTGGAAGTAGTGGCGTAGTCGCCGGGCCGTCATGAAGACGCCGTATGCTAGTTTCTGGTAGTGCGGGTACCACTGTTTTGTTGGCGTAAGTACCTCGCTGAGGTAGTAGACTGGGCGCTGTACCCCATGGACCTTGTTTTCCTCGGCTTGTTCGACTACGAGCACTATGCTGACCACCTGATTGGTGGCGGAGATGTATAATAACAACGGCTCCCTTTCTCACGGGGTCACCAGTACTGGCGAGGTGGATAGTAGGCGTTTGAGGTCTTCAAATGCTTCCTGCGCCTCCATGGTCCACTCGAACTTGTCAGCTTTGCGGAGGAGTTGGTAGAAGGGCAGTGCCTTTTCACCCATCCGACTGATGAATCGACTGAGAGCCGTGATTCGCCCAGCCAGCTGCTGGACGCCCCTTATGTTCTTCGGCTTCTCCATGGCCAGTATGGATTTTATTTTCTTCGGGTTTGCTTCGATCCCTCTCGCAGAGATAAGATACCCGAGTAGTTGCCCAGATGGTACACCAAAGGCGCACTTGTCAGGATTGAGCTTGATCCGGTAGCGATCGAGGATGGCGAATGTTTCGCGCAAATCGTCAATTAATGAGGATTCCTCTTTGGTTTTGATTACTATGTCGTCGACATAGACTTGAATGTTGCGACCGAGTTTGTTCTTGAGGCAAGCCTGCATGCACCGCTGGTAGGTGGCTCCTGCGTTCTTTAGCCCGAAGGGCATTGTGTTGTAGCAGAACACCCCGAAAGGCATTGTAAACGCTGTTTTTTCTTGGTCTTCCTCCTTCATTCGAATCTGGTTATAGCCTGAGTAGGCGTCGAGGAAGCAGAGGCGTTCACATCCTGCGGTAGAGTCGATGATCTGGTCGATTCGCGGTAGCAGGAAGTGATCCTTCGGACAGTGCTTATTCAAAGAGGTGAAGTCCACGCACATCCGCAGGATGTCCGTGTCCTTTTTTGGTACTAGCACCGTGTTGGTGAGCCAAGTGCTTTCCTTGATCTCGCGTATAAATTTGGCGTCGAGGAGTCTGTTGATCTCCATTCCAACTGCATTTGCCCTTGTGAAATGGATCGTATGGGCACCTAGAGGGGGGTGAATAGGTGCTACACCAATTTTTAATTCTTTTTCAATTTTAGGCTTAGCACAAAGGGTAAATTCACTAGATAAACTATTGGGTGGAATTTCCCTATATGAAAACCTATCTGCTAGCGAGTAAAGAGCGAGTGGAAGAGGAACGAGTAAACCGAAGTGAAGCACGCGGAGACATAGGATTTGTTTGACCACAGTTCCTTCCTTGTTAAGGGAAGTACGTCTGCGTTGGAGGGGTGGGCAGTACTAAGACCACCACGCCACAAAAGGCCTCACCCTGTTCTCCGATGGATCTCGCCACAACAGGCCTGATCCACCTTCCACTATAGGTACCCTTCGAGGCGGGCACCGACGCCTTTACACAACTAGCGGGCCAACAACTCCACAACAACTTGGAGGCTCCCGAAATGACAACAAGCTGCCACAAAAACAAACTTATCAAATACAATAAACAAGATCTAGGTATTGACAAGAATACTAGATCAGGGATTTCTCCAAGTGAATGGAGAGGAGTTGAAGCGCTTGATTCTTGATGATGATGAACTTCTCCTCCTTCAATTTCACCACAGATCAAGACCTTCGGGTGGTTGAAGTGGGAGATCGAGATTTAGAGCTCTTGCACAAGGTCTGGTCAAATTCAAATGAATCAAGAGTTCTGAACGTTGGGGAAGAAGTGGTATTTATAACCCCCTTCAGAAACCAGCCGTTGCAGCCTTTGGGGGCCGGATTATCAGGCCCAAGTGAGGGCCGTATTATCCAGTCTGGGGAAACTCCGCCCCAGACTCGGAATATCCGCTAGATAATCCGCCCCCTCTCCGAGCGTCGCACCGAGCTTGCCCTTGATCAACTTCTGGGGGCCGGATTATCCGGCCCAGTGCGAAGGCCGGATTATCCGGCCTGGGGAAGAAAAACCGCCCAAGTTCGGATTTTCCGGGAGAAAATCCGACAGGATACCGAGCGACGTGCCTTGGCTCCTTTTGCTCGAAAACTGGGGGCCGGATTATCTGGCCCATGCGACACCCGGATTATCCGGCCTGGGGAGGACAAAACGCCCCAGTTCGGATTTTCCGGGAGAAAATCTGACTGGACCCCGAACGACGCGCCTTGGCTTCCTTGAGAGATGAGGTAGGCCGGATTATCCGGCCCTTGGTGGGGCGGATTATCCGGCCCACCTAAAAACTTCCTACACACTTAGCACACATGAAAAGTCTCCATAGTATTGTTATCTAACACGCAAAACATAGGAAAACATGAAATGTTCTTTCAATCTCCCCCTTTTTGGTGTTAGATGACAATACCAGGATTTGCAGGAGAAAGACACAAGACGGACAGAGATAACTTATGAAAGAGACTCCCCCTCAATGTGTGCATAATAGAGTTTTGCATTGGAATACAAATGCACAAAAATAGGAGAATCTATTCCATAGACATGTGAGCAAAAACACATACCACCGAAGTAGAGAATAGGCATCCTTGGCATAAATCACAATTATTACCGGATAACCAATATGAGCGCGCCTTCCGTGATATACCTACAGCAAAAGGATATGAATAGGTAGATCCATAAGCACAATCCATGATATGAAGTCCATAGGCATAGTATAATCCAGACCATCACAAAGAGTCTCAAACAACCAAATCACGAATTTAAAGTTCAACCCTAAATGGGCATAAGCAAGAAATAACGAATAGAAAAGTGCAAGTGCTTATGCCCGACCCATGCAAATCCACGAACAACCTAATAGAACTACTTCTCCCCCTTTGGCATCGAGACACCAAAAAGGGAGAAGAGCGATGCTAGCGCCCCATGGGATCACTCATCGTAATCCTCGTCCTCGTCCTCTTCTTCATGCTCTTCCTCATCCTCATCTTCAAGTTCCTCAGTGTCACCTTCCTCATCTTCATCAGTAGCGGGCACAGAGGGGAACAAGTGACGCTCCAGCTCACCATAGTTCAGCCTGGAGGAAGAGTTCCACCGAGCGTACGGAGTGGGAGGTGTAGGAGCCAGAGGAGCACCCGAAGCACCAGACACGTGGTGGAGAATGAGCTGCTGGGAGTGAGCCAACTCATGGCGCTACCTGTAAGCCTCGTACTGACCCTTGCGCGTGTCCACGCCCATGCAGAGAATGTGACGCTGGAACCAGTTCAGCTGCTTGATCTCACGGGCCACGGGAGGCACAGGGGGCCTGCGAGCATCCCTCATGAGACCCTCAGGAGCAGAGGAGGGGTGAGAGGTCTTCCGAACCTTGTTGTATATCTTCTTGGCCTTGTGCACCGAGTCAATATGGAACTCCTCGGCAGGAAGCAGGTGGCGGATGAGCATCATAATGTAGGGCGCATAGGGAATGGACAGACGGTTGAACATAGCATCACACAGCTCATGGTAAATGAAGTCCATGACATCCAGCCTGTACTGCACTGAATCGTCCTCGCAGGAGGCAACCTCATGAGAAAGTTGAAGTAGCTGAACAAGGTGACCACGGATGTTGTCATTGTTGCCCCCACTCGGTGTAATAGAGTCACGGAAGAGACCCACCAAAGCAGCATAGATGGGAGCAAGACCAACCACAGTACCGACAATGCCATTCTCCACAGTGCATGGAGAGAGAGCAGCATCCTTGTTGGGCTTCAACTGAGTGATGATGCGGTGGCCACTGGCTCTATCCCTGCCGCGGAAGGAGTACCCCAGAACCTCAGCAAACATGTGAAAATCAGCAGTCATTGGCCTATCATGAGTCATCCACTTCATAGTGCGACGCTCATCCCCACAAATCACCAAAGTGGAAAAGAACTGCTTCACCACCTCAGAGTCAAAGGAGCACTGGAGAGACATGAGATGGTGCAGCCCCATCCTCTCAGCAACATACATCGCATCCACAAGATGCGCCTTCTCCAAAGCATCAGCAAGTACATAGGATGCATAGGCCTAATGTTCAGCCTGGCATATATGTCTTCATAAATCCCCTTCTGTTCTGCACACCAAAAACGGGTATCCCCTAGCTCAACATCACGAGGCAGCTCAGCAAACAAGTCACGGTGACAGATGGTGGAAAAGGAGACTGCATCCAAAGCCCTGTAGTTGATCTTGGGCTCCTTGCCCTTCCTCTTGGACACCCCCTTCCTAGTCCTCTTGGATTGTTCAGCCATTCGCCTCTCTTCGTTCTTCCTTCTCCTCAATTCAACTTCGTCCACTAGGTTACCTTGACCGTCGTCCCGAAAGTACTTGGCGCGAGGACGGCGCTTGTAGGTCTTGGAAACATCGGAACCACCTGTGAGGAGAATAAGGGCGTTAGCAAGGGGATAAGCATACACACAAGTCCAGGAGAGAGCATGGAAAAAGTAGTCAAAAAGTTCATAGGGCAAAAACTACTCAATGCATACACATAGTGAAACTGAAGCAGAATTGAATCTGTCAGGTCGGATTATCCGGCCTGGCTAGGGGCGGATAATCCGGCCCTGGCAGAAATTTTCGATTCCACCAAGATTGCATGCAAAAAAGTAGATCGGACCTAGAAACTGCAAGACTACGATTTCTATGCGAAAACACATCCTTCTAGACAATGTTCCACCCAACAAGATACACATCTAGCCAACGATGGGGAGAGAGGGAGTTACCCTCACTCATTGGAGGAAGAACGCGGAGGAGAAGGTACCCGGAGGCGCGGAGAAGAAGATCCGGGGAGGCGCGGAAAATCCGGTGGCCGGAGAGGCTCCGGGGAGGGTGAGGGGCGGCAGGCGGTGGCTGTGGAGGAGAGGGCTGGGGGAGAAGTGCTGCTCGATATGAGCCCTTCCCCCCGAGCCCTGCCCTTTAAGATCAAATCCGCCAGGGCCGGATTATCCGGCCTAAATTCTGGGATTCTGTTATACACAGAACTAGGCCCGCGCGTCCCCAAACAACACCCCCACAGGGTGTACAAGGGACCTGTGTGCAAGAATAGATGGTTTAGGGGTAGGGAAGGCTTAGGATTAAGAGAGCCAAACTGAGATGGTACTAGACACTCAAAATTGCAAAACCCAAATCAAATAAAAGCGAAGATTGAGTGTAATTCCCATAAGAACACGAGAAAGCAAATAACATCCAAAAAGATCCAATTCTCCACAAGGGAGAGGGCGGTGGCCGAAGCCACCTTGTTGGAGTGTATGGTGTGACAACGCGAAGATATATCTTGGGTTCACGACCAATACTCATCAATAAGCTCACATATCACAAAATGATATTAAGAGAAATGATTTATCTTGCTTTTGGCATTATGGGGGGAGGGTTAGCCCAATGAGTTAGGACCACACTCCCCCTATATCCATGCCCACACCTAGACCAAACAAGGATTGAGGTGTACGAGTGAGTGCATGGGTAATCAAGACAAGCTCCCGGAATCAATGATATTTAGCTCATTCCTCAAATAGCAGAATATTGCTTCATCAAGTGGCTTTGTAAAGATATCCGCCAGTTGGTTCTTCGTGCTCACAAATGATAGATCAATATCGCCTCGAGCAACATGGTCACGAATAAAATGATTCCGAATCTCAATATGCTTTGTCCTTGTGTGCTGAACTGGATTGTACGCAATTTTGATAGCACTTTCATTATCACATAAAAGAGGCACTTTGTCACAATTGACACGTATTCCTTTAAAGTTTGGCTCATCCACAATAATTGAGTACAAGCGCTGATAGCACCAACATATTCAGCTTCGGTGGTGGATAGAGATATACAATTCTGCTTTTTGGATGACCAACGTACAAGAGATCTTCCCAAGAATTGACAAGCTCCAGAAGTGGATTTTCGATCATCCTTATCACCAGCCCAATCTGAGTCAGTATAACCACATAAAGAGAAATTGGAGCCCTTGGGATACCAGAGACCAAAGTTGGGAGAATGAACCAAATATCGAAAGATCCTCTTGACCGCCACTAAGTGGCTTTATTTAGGAGCTGCTTGATACCTTGCACACACTCCCACACTCAACACAATATCGGTTCTAGATGCGCAGAGGTAAATAAGAGAGCCGATCATGGACCGGTATACCTTTTGGTCCACATCTTTACCATGAGGGTTAAGTTCAAGATGACACTTTGTTTGCATCGGAGTGGCGACACCATTCAGATCCGTCATCTTGAATCTCTTGAGCATGTCTTGGATGTACTTCGCTTGATTAATAAAGGTTCCTTCTCTAAGTTGTTTGATCTCGAATCCAAGAAAGAACCGTAATTCCCCCATCATAGACATCTCAAACCTGTCAGTCATAAGCTTTGAAAATTCATCGTTAAAAGCTTTGTTAGTAGAACCAAAGATGATATCGTCTACATATAGTTGACATACGAAGAGCTCCCCTTAACCTTCTTAGTAAAAAGAGTGGGATTGATTTGCCCAACTTCGAAGCCACGATCTAACAAAAGCTCTTTAAGGTGCTCATACCACGCACGTGGGGCTTGTTTAAGGCCATAGAGTGCCTTATCGAGTTTGTAGACATGGTTCGGAAAGTTAGGATCCTCAAACCCCGGGGGTTGCTTTACGTATACCAACTCATGTAGAGGACCGTTAAGGAAGGCACTCTTGACGTCCATTTGCTGCAACTTAAAATTGTTATGAGTAGCATAAGCAAGTAGGATACGAATGGACTCAAGGAGAGCCACAGGAGCATAGGTCTCGCCGAAGTCGATGCCCTCAACTTGGGAGTACCCTTGTGCCACAAGTCTTGCCTTGTTCCTCACAACAATGCCATTCTCATCTTGCTTGTTCTTGAAAATCCACTTGGTGCCGATAACATTGCGGCACTCTTTGGGTTTCTCCACTAGTTTCCAGACTTTGTTGCGCTCGAAATTATTCAATTCTTCATGCATAGCAACAACCCAGTCTGGGTCTTCAAGAGCTTCAAAGACCTTCTTAGGTTCCACCATGGAGATATGAGCTTGATGCTCACCAAAACTGGCCAATTCTCTTCTTGTAGAAACCCTTCGTCGAATATCACCAACAACCTTGTCGAGAGTGTGACCCCTCAACTCAAGGTTACGATCAGCCCGAGCCTTGCGACGAAGTTCAATAAGTTTGTTGTCTCTTGGAGGAGGAGATTCATCACTTGAGTCTTCATTGGAAGCATATTCTCCGCCTTGATCAGTAACCGGAACATCAGTAGCAGGTGGTGGAGATGCATGCCCTTGAGGTGAATCCGTAGCCGTAGCAGGAGGCTGCAGAACTTGAGAGTCAGGGCCGGATAATCCGGCCGATGGAGAGGCCGGAAAATCCGGCCTGGGAGTACTTGCAGCAGCTTCATCAGGAAGCCTGGGACTTGCTTGAACTAGCGAGGAGCTGGATAATCCGAGGCTAGCCGGAAAATCCGGCCTGGAGCTTGTGTTGATATCTTCACCACCAGGAGCAGCATGGTCGGCTGGAGCGGGGTGGCCGAATAATCCGGTGTCAACCGGAAAATCCGGCCTGGAGCTTTCTGGAGCATCTTGACCTTCAGCAGTTGATGGAGATGGTGTAGAAGTTGCCCCCGTGGTTAGAGCATGTTGAGTATGTGTCGATGAGGGCTCTATATGAGTAGAGCATTGTCCTTCCCGGTCCGCCACAAGGGGTTCCTCAATGGGACAGAAAAATCCCACGCCCATTCTTCTTATGGCATCTTGGGGTATTTCAACATCTGCATCACAAACACCAACTTGCTCCGCAGGAACCGTCATTTTCCTCGAACACCACACTACAAGATTCTACAATAGTTCCGGAGAGCTTATTGTAGACTCTATAAGTGTGGGATTCGACACCATAACCAACAAAAATACCTTCTAAAGCCTTAGATTCAAACTTAGATAAACGAACTCCTTTAATAAGAAAGAAACACTTACACCCGAATACTCGAAAGTATGAGATGTTTGGCTTGTTACCGGTAAGTATTTCATACAGAGTCTTGTCCAAGATCTTGTAGAGGTATAAACGGTTGGATGAATGACAAGCCATAGAGATTGCTTCAGCCCAGAAGTTATATGGAGATTTAAATTCGGCTAACATTGATCTTGCCATGTCCATTAGAGTTCGATTCTTCCTCTCGGCTACACCATTTTGTTGAGGGGTGTACGCAGCGGAATATTGATGTCTTATCCCCTCTTCACTTAGGAACTCATTTAAGGTGTAGTTCTTGAAATCTGAGCCGTTATCACTCCTTATAGCCAGAATGGGGACGTTGTGTTGACGTTGAACCTTGTTGGCGAAGTCGATGACAGTTTGTTGAGTTTCACTCTTCAACTTGAAGAAATAAACCCAAGTGTATCTTGAGTAATCATCAACAATCACTAGACAATACTTCTTCCCACCGAGGCTTGCATGAGATGGAGGTCCGAACAGGTCCACATGAAGGAGCTCCAAAATCCTTTTTGAAGAGATAATGGTTTTCCTTCGATGAGGTGAATCATGCATTTTCCCTTCAACACATGCCCTGCAAACACGATCTTTGGCAAAAGAGACATTTTCTTTTAGTCCAAGAATGTGGCCACCCTTGTGGAGACTTTGCAAAGTTCTCATATTGACGTGGGCTAGTCGGCGATGCCATAGCCAACCCGCGTCAGCCTTTCCGAAAAGACACATCGGTCCTATAGTGGTTTTCCCCGAAAAGTCCACCACGTACAGGTCGTTTTCGACATATCCCACGAAAGCGACTTTTAGAGACTTGCTCCACAAGAGTACCACTAAATCAGCATCAATGTAAACTGCAAAGCCCATCTTACCAAGGGCACGAACTGAAAGTAAGTTATACCCGAGGGTCTCAACAAGCATGACGTCCACGAGAGAGATATCGTGAGCCACCACAACCTTGCCAAGACCCAATACCTCAGATTTTGACTTGTCACCATAGGAGACGGTAATGTGATCAAGGTTTGGCTGCATCTCCGTGATGATCTCCTTGCTTCCGGTCATATGACTCGTACAACCGCTATCGAGTACCCATTTAGAACCATCGGAAGCATAGCCCTGCAAGAAAATTACTTCTTGGTTTTAGGTACCCATTTTTCAATGGGTCCTCTCATGTTAGTAACAAGGGTCTTGGGAACCCAAATAGACCAAGGAATGTAAGAATCATAAGGCCCTACATAACTAGCATAAACATCACCATAACAATCACAATATAGTTCAAAGTTAGGATTGTTGATCCCTGCAAAACCATCATGATTAGTCTTGTTATTGGTATTGTTGCTACTCTTCGATTGAGCAGTCTTGTTCTTCTTCTTCTTCTTCTTCTTGTTTTTCTTGCTCTTTATCTTGGGTATGTAACCAAGACCTTCTTTACTATTGTTTGTCCTTTTCCTGCTCAGTATCTCATCGATAACCCCTTTACCTTTGTGTTGAGAACTTCTTACAAAATCTTCTTTTCCAAAGGATGAAGAGGAGGTACTTGGCACATCATACTATTTCAATTGAGTTTGGAGCTGGTCATGAGACTCATTTAGAGTAGAATGATCACTCTTCAATGCCTTGTGAGCACTTTCAAGATTATCAAACTTCTCCAAAAGTCTAGCATGAACAGCCCCAAAATCAATCTTCTCTTTCTTTAGTTTCTTTACCTTGGCAAGAGCATGGTCATGTTCTTTAATGAGCTGAGCTACAGCTTCTTCTTGTGACCCCTCAAGGGATTCGAGTCTTTCTTCCAAAGAAACTCGAGCTTCCTCTTCCTCTTCTAAGGCATTCTTCAAAGAAGTTATCTCCAAGGCATCTTCTCTTTCAATTCTGCCCTTTTCTTCAAGGAGATCTTAGGCTTGAGCAAGTTGACTCATAAGAGCATCAAAATGGAGTTTGTGCTCACCTTGTAGGTTAGTGAAAAAGGTATCCAAGGCAATAACTTTTTCTTTCATTACAAGACTGTCATGATCATCCATATCCAAAATTATGTTAGTCTTAGGAAATGAAGAGCTAGAAGTTGATACCTCGGATCCTCTTGCCATTAGGCAAGTGGCGTTGTTGTTGATGGCGTTCTCGTTCGGCGAGTCGAAGAGAGAGGAGGGAGTCGATGTGGTGGCTATAGCAACCACTTCGCGGGAACTATCCTCATCCTCTTCATCTTCACTTGCGAAGGAGTATTCCTCTTGAGCTACAAGGACAATCTTGGGTTGCTTCTTGAAAGGGCCATTCTTCTTAATAAACGGCTTCTTCTTAGGAGCTTTAGATTTCTCTTTAAGAATGAGCCTGCCACCATTGTCTTCTCTACTTTGATAAGGACACTCGGCAACAAAGTGCATTCTATCTCCACAGTGGAAGCAAGTTCTCAGTCTTGGGCCACTTTCTCTTCTTCCATATGACCCGTTCTTGCGCTCAAGGTCAGACTTGGCTTTGGTAGGGTCCTTCCAAAAGTTCCTTGCATAGAATGCCATGTACTCACGATGAGCATGTTTGACCTCATCAAGGCAGTCCATGGATACCCCTTCAAAAGCTTCTTCATCTTCCTCTTGCTCAACAACATTGGCTTTGAGAGCTACATTGTCACCCTTTTGCATTCCAATGGCCCGAGCACGGGCATCTTCAACATTCTTTGCCGCCACCTTGAATGACGCCATTTCTTGCATGACTTCATTGGATGTCATTTGATGATAGTTGTGTCTACCTTGCATGCTCTTCAAATCCGTTGGCTCGAAAGGCATTAAGGCACTCACATACTTTCTTTTTATCCATGCATCATCAATGTTGGTGGCCCCATGCTTCCGAAATGTTGTTGCGATGCCCTTGAGTCTTCTATACATGTCCTCATGGTTTTCACCATCCAACATGTAGAATCCCTCAGCTTCATTACTAAGAGCATCATACCTGTTTCTTCTCATGCTTTCATTTCCAACGAAAAGGTCCGTAAGAGCATCCCACGCCTCTTTAGCTATGTTGAGATGTTCAATGTGTGGCATGTCCTTGGGACCCACACCCAGTTGTCATGTGGAGGGCAGTGGCATTCAACTGGCTATCCACAACTTCCCTTCTCGTTAGATTGGTTTGATCTCCAATATGAAGACCTTCTTCAATAATCCTCCACAATTCAATAGAGGAGTTGCACACATGAGATTTCATTAGAAATTGCCATTGATTAAAAGAGGATGCAGTGAGCTTGGGTGGATCACCCCTATTGTTTATATGAGGATGAGGCATAGGTGGGTCGGGGGAATATACGTGGAGAACCTCATTATATTCCTCCTTACCACTTCCCTTTTTGGAGGTGGAGCCATTTAGTTTTTCACCTTCCACATCATCATCCTTGGATCCGGTGTTACCCTTTTCCTTAGATGATGGTGGGGGAGCCTCAAAGGAGGATGGAGATGGGGCTATGGATGATGTGAGGCGAGCAATCATTTGATTCATCTCCTCCATCTTGGCCTCAAAGGATTTCAACAAGGTTGTTTCCAACGACTTGAGATCATCCATTGTGACCTTATCCACAACCTCATTTCCATCATCCTTGGTACCCATACTACTCTTAGGAGGTTAAGCCCGAATTAAGAGCCGGGGCTCTGATACCAATTGAAATGGATCGTATGGGCACCTAGAGGGGGGGGTGAATAGGTGCTACACCAATTTTTAATTCTTTTTCAATTTTAGGCTTAGCACAAAGGGTAAATTCACTAGATAAACTATTGGGTGGAATTTCCCTATATGCAAACCTATCTCCTAGCGAGTAAAGAGCGAGTGGAAGAGGAACGAGTAACCCGAAGTGAAGCACGCGGAGACACAAGATTTGTTTGACCGCAGTTCCTTCCTTGTTAAGGGAAGTACGTCTACGTTGGAGGGGTGGGCGGTACTAAGACCACCACGCCACAAAAGGCCTCACCCTGTTCTCCGATGGATCTCGCCACAACAGGCCTGATCCACCTTCCACTATAGGTACCCTTCGAGGCGGGCACCGGCGCCTTTACACAACTAGCGGCGCAACAACTCCACAACAACTTGGAGGCTCCCGAAATGACAACAAGCTGCCACAAAAACAAACTTATCAAATACAATAAACAAGATCTAGGTATTGACAAGAATACTAGATCAGGGATTTCTCCAAGTGAATGGAGAGGAGTTGAAGCGCTTGATTCTTGATGATGATGAACTTCTCCTCCTTCAATTTCACCACAGATCAAGACCTTCGGGTGGTTGAAGTGGGAGATCGAGATTTAGAGCTCTTGCACAAGATCTGGTCAAATTCGAATGAATCAAGATTTCTAAACGTTGGGGAAGAAGGGGTATTTATAAACCCCTTCAGAAACTAGCCATTGCAGCCTTTGGGGGCCGGATTATCCGGCCCAAGTGAGGGCCGGATTATCCGGTCTGGGGAAACTCCGCCCTAGACTCGGAATATCCGCTAGATAATCTGCCCCCCTCTCCGAGCGTCGTGCCGAGCTTGCCCTTGATCAACTACTGGGGGCGGATTATCCGGCCCAGTGCGAAGGACGGATTATCCGGCCTGGGGAAGAAAAACCGCCCCAGTTCGGATTTTCCGGGAGAAAATCCAACCGGATACCGAGCGACGCGCCTTGGCTCCTTTTGCTCGAAAATTGGGGGCCGGATTATCCGGCCCATGCGACACCCGGATTATCCGGCCTGGGGAGGAAAAACCACCCCAGTTCGGATTTTCCGGGAGAAAATCCGACTGGACCCTGAACGACGCGCCTTGGCTTCCTTGAGAGATGAGGTAGGCCGGATTATCCGGCCCTTGGTGGGGCGGATTATCCGGCCCCCCTCAAAACTTCCTGCACACTTAGCACACATGAAAAGTCTCCATAATATTGTTATCTAACACGCAAAACATAGGAAAACATGAAATGTTCTTTCACCTTGGTTCAGACAATCGCCGAATTGTTTGTTTTACCGGCCTTGCGTCTGGATTGACATTGAGTGCGTGCTCGGCGAATTCCCTGGGAACTCCTAGCATGTCCGCTGGACACCAGGCGAAAATTTCCTAGTGCTCACGGAGGAATTCGACGAGCGCGAGTTCCTATGCGGGACTCAAGTTGTTGGCGATGAGGGTCATCTTGGTGGGATCCGATGGGTGGACCTGGACTTTCTTCGTGTGCACCGATGAGTCGAAGGACAAGTCAGGTGAGCTTGGCCTGCTTAGGGGAGGCAGACTATTGTTTGACGACTCCTTTAGTCTCGCAAGTTCTTCCTGCATGCCGAAGGACTGGGAGATTCTATTGAATTCCCTGTCGCAACTGTCAGATCTCTCGAAGCTCCCGTTAACTGTGATGACACCGTTAGGACCTGGCATCTTCATCTGCAGATAGGCGTAGTGTGGTACCGCCATGAACCTAGCGAACGCGACACGTCCGAGGATGCAGTGGTACTGTGAGGGCTAGTCGACGACTTCGAAGTCGATGCGCTTGCGCCGAAAGTTTTTTGGCGTGCCGAAGATGACGTCGAGGTTGATTTTGCCAAGGGGATACACACCCTTTCCTGGGACGATGTTGTGGAACGTTGTGTCTGAGGCTTCTAAGCAAGTCATAGGGATCCTCATTGCTAACAAGGTACTCGCGAATATAAGGTTGATGCCGCTTCCGCCGTCCATGAATACGTGGCTCATGTCGAAGCCTCCGGTTTGTGCCTCGAGTACGAGGTGACAATGGCCTGGGCGAGGTACTTGGGCGGATGGTCGCGCTTGTCGAAGGTGATGCAGGACTCGCTTCCGCTGAGGTACTCTGTGGTAGATGGTGGCGAGTTTGTGGCCAAGTTGACTTGGAGAGTGATGGCCTTCTACACCTGATTCGAGGGGCGCCCCTTTTGGATCATCATGGTCCCCATGGCCCGTGGGTATGGTTCGCCTCCGTGGTGCTGGTCCGGCGCAGTTGCATTCGGGGGTGGCCCGGGTGGTGGTGGCGGAGCTCCATGTGCCACGGCGCCTAGGGCGGCTCCGTAACCCCTTTCGACTGCGCTACAGTTCATCCGAGCCAATCCCTCGTGTAATTTGAGGAACTCGCGCAGTCCTTGAGGAGGTGACTTGACTTCTTTTTTCCGTCATGCTTGTCGATGTAGAAGTGCACAGTGCATGGCTCGGACAGCTTGTCCTCAATGGATGTTGCGGGTGCCTCATCGCGATTGCGGCGCTGCCACACTTGCATGGTCTTTCCGGATTCGCGGTATCCGCCGCTGCGGTAGCCGCTGTTGCGGTTGTCGTCGCGTCTGTCGGTGTACCCGGCCGCGACCATGTTGACGTCATCGCGGTCATCGTAGATGCGCATGCGTCGTTTGCCTCGGCGATCGCGTCTGCGCTCGAGTTCTGCCTCATCATCGGAGTGAACGCGATTTTTCACCGAATCTTCTCCATCTACCTAGCGATTCGCAATTTCCATCAGGTGATCGGTGGTTTTGGGCATTGAGCGGCCTAGCTCCTCCCTGAGCTCTATGCGACGTACGCCGCTATTGAATGTGTCAATCGTGCGGTCCTTAGAGATGTTCTTTGCGGAGTTCTTGATGATGGACCACCTCTAGATGTAGGAGCGTAGCGATTCGCCCGATCTTTGCTGGCAGCATCTCAGCTCATCGATTGATGCGGGGCGTTTGTATGTGCCCTTAAAGTTGCGCACGAAGCTGTAAACCAGCTCTTCCCAACTGCGAATGGATCCACGTGGGAGGTTGTTGAGCCATGTGCTGGGTTCGTAGCATGGAAAACAAAAAATTCTACCGCAAGAACGAACGAAACCCAGATCTAATCTAGATAAAAGCCAAGATCTAATCTATTAGACATGTGAAACGAGATAGATAGGAACTAACCCTCGTATATCCGAAAGCGTTAACGAGATTAGATCTCGTGGTTGATGTAGTCGATCACTTGCCGATCTCAAGATCGTGTGGACGATCCTTCCGGCGTCGCGTTCCAGCAGTGCTCCGCAGTTCGTCAAGTGGAAGATCCTTCCGGCGCCGCGATTCGGCAGCGCTTCCGCAGTCGGTCACACGTGCGGAGTCGAAGCAGACCTTCCTCTCCCTGTTCCAGCGAGCAGCGGAGGTAGTAGATCTTCTCCACGGAATCCCAGCAGCACGACGGCGTGGTGGTGGTGGTGGAGTAGAGAATTCTGCAGGGCTTCGCCTATGCCTGTGCAGAAGAAAGGTGGAGGAGAGAGGCGGCAGAGATTGGAGTTATGAGAGCAAGGGAGGAGGGGGCGCCCCTGCCCTTCTATTTAAGGGGGGAGGGCGCCTTGGGGAGGGGGAATCCTACAAGGACTCCCCTCCTCTAGGCCAGCAGATTGGGGAGTGGGGGAAGGAGTCCTCCTCCCCCACGACTCCTAGTCTTGACCCACCAGGGCTCCTTGATCCCTATCTTGATTTTCAAGCAAACTCCAAGATATCTTCTAGAACCTTCCGGAACATTCCGAAACCTTCTAGAATCCTCATACAAACACTCCGGAACATTTCCTAACTCAGAAAATGATTCCCTATATATGAATCTTATTCTCCGGACCATTCCGGATCTCCTCGTGATGTCCCGAATCCAATCCGAGACTCCGAACAACATTCGGTCTCCAACGCACATTCCATATCTACTTAAAACAACTTCGAACCTTAAGTGTGTCACCCTACGGTTCGTGAATATGTAGACATGATAGAGACACATCTCCTATCAATAACCATCAGCGGGACCTGGAGATCCATAATGGCTCCCACATACTCAACGATGACTTCGTGATCGATTGAACCATTTACATACGAAACTAATTCCCTTTGTCACGCGATACTATACTTATCCGAGGTTTGATTGTCGGCATCTCCATACCTAGTTCTTCCTTGTTACTGATAAGTACTCTTTACTCGTTCCGTGATATGTCATCCCTTGTGACCCAGTCACATGCTTGCAAGCTAACTAGATGACATTCCACCGAGAGGGCCTAGAGCATATCTATCCGTCATATGGATGGACAAATCCCAATCTTGGTTCATGCGCTTCAACACATACTTTCAGAATACCCAGTGACACCTTTATGACCACCCAGTTACGAAGCGGTGTTTGATGTCATCAAAGTACCCATCCGGTGATGGTGATTAACACAACCTCATGGTCGAAGGATTAGGTTACTATGCAATTAAAAGCTTACAGCAATACGAACTTAATGACTTGATCTTATGCTACGCTTACTATGGGTGTGTGTCCATTACATCATTCTCCTAATGATATAACCTTGTTATTAATCACATCCTAATGTCCATGATCAGGAAACCATGATCATCAATTAATCAACAAGCTAGTTCAACAAGAGGCTTACTAGGGACTCTCTTATGTTTACAAAACACACAAGTATTAGTGTTTCCTAATAATACAATTATAGCATGGGATGTAAACATTCATCATAAACACAAAGATATAATAATAATCACTTTTATTATTGCCTCTTGGGCATATCTCCAACACCATGCTCGGGCAGCGCCCTGCAGCTGTAGCTGCAGGCATTGCATAGTTGTGCTTCAACTTCCGCCGTGAAGCCTGACGGAGGAGCTGTGGTCCTCCAGCCAGATCTTTGGGTCCTGTAGGCCATAAAACTTTGGGTTCTCCGATGGGATCTTGAACCCCTTAGGCATTCGCTTTTGCCTGATGGCCCTGCTGAAGCATCTAGCGCCATAGAGCTCCACATCTTCGTCTTCTGAGTCAGTCGACCGAGTGATGGCTCTGTAATGGCGCCAGGAAAATGCTGGAGCGATGATGATGTAGAGCTCGTTGGGAACCCCAAGAGGAAGGTATGATGAGCACAGCAGCAAGTTTCCCTCAGTTATAAAACCAAGGTTTAATCGAACCAGTAGGAGCAAGGAAACACCCCAAAGGTGTTACTAGCTGAGCCTTGGCAAGGCGCACTACCAGTGCTAGTAGCCACGTGGAGACCTGCACAACACAACCATAGAACTTTGTCCCCAACTTGCGATGAGGTTTTCAATCTCACCGTGTTTTGTGGAAAACAAAGGATTAAACGTATCGAATGGAAAGAAGTAAAAGTTTGCAGAAAGTAAACACAAAGCAGTAACAGTTTGTAGATTGTATGTAAAAGACAAGGACCGGGATCCATAGTTCACTAGAGGTGGCTCTCCTTAAGATAGATAACATGCTGGGTGAAAAAATTACAGCGGGGCAATTGACAAACATCGAGAAAGCAATACAGGCATATACTAATCATCTTGACTCCTTTGAGGTTCGATTGGGCATTACAACATTATACATAGACCGCCATCCAACTGCATCTATGACTAATAATCCACCTTCAGGTTATCATCCGAACCCCCTCCAGTATTAAGTTGCAAGCAACAAATTATTGCTTTACGAACTACGTGTAAAGTAAACAATACGATTGTTCTATGAACAAAGGATTGCTGTTTTCTCCCTAGTAGCAACATCACATGTAGTACCTTAGAGATTTATGTCACTTCCCCAGATTACAAGAGGCATGAACCCACTATCAAGCATAAATACTAACTCTTGGAGTTGCTAGCATCTACTTGGCCAAGATAGCTACCAACAATGGAAAGCATGCAAGATCACAAATAACAAAGACATGTTAGAATCAATAATCAATCTGAAATAGCATCTCAATATCCATCGGATCCCCACAAACACAACATGCAGAATTACAAATAGATGATCTTGATCATGAACGGAGCTCACAAGATCTAAACATGAAAGCACAAAGGAGTAGAACCAGCCATCTAGCTACTACATGGATCCGTAGTCCAAGGATGAACTACTCACGCATCACACCGGAGGCTTGCATGGTGATGAAGAAGGCCTCCAGGGTGAATTCCCCTCTCCGGCAGGGTGACGGGAAGAGCTTCAGATCCCTCCCGATCTAGGGATGGAGATGATGGCGGCTACAGACTCTTTTGTGGATTTTTGATTGGGTACTTAGGGTTTTCGTCCCGAGGGCATCTTATAGGCGGAAGGGGAGACCGAGGGGGTGCCAAGGGCCACCACACCACCCCCTGGAGTGGGCCCAGCCTGGCCGCACGGCCAAGTGGTGTGGTCGGCCCCTAGCCCTTCTCCGTCTCGTACTCTGGCATCTGATGACTTTTGGAAAATAGGCACTTTGGCTTTTGTCCCGTCCAATTCCGAGAATATTCAATTTCTGACTTTCCTGGAACCAAAAACAACAGAAAACAGGCAGCTGGCATTGTGGCTCTTGTTAATAGGTTAGTCCAAGAAATCATATGAAAAGTACTCCAAAGTTGGAACAAAACACAAGAAAGTGGATAAAACCAAGCATGGAACATCAAAAATTATAGATACATTTGCAATGTATCAACATCCCCAAGCTTAACTCCTGCTCGTCCTCGAGTAGTAAGTGATAAAAAGATAGAATAATTTTTGAGGTGACATGCACCACCAAAGACTTGATCAAAGTATTTGTAAAACATTCAAAGCTGGGATCATAGTACTTCAATCATAACATGAAAGACAAAGTTCTAGCAATAAGCAAAGAAACTATGATGCAACATGAAAAGGCACAAACAAAAGATTCATGAATAACAATGCTTTGCAAGACGTTTGTTTGTTTCACATAAAGAAAACATAGCATAATAGCATTCAGCTTGTCCCTCATAGAGTAGCAAATATAAATGCATAAGACACCTTCAAAGTTCATAAGAGTGACTATATACAATAGTTTAAAACAAGCAATAACAAGTTATGCATCAATCAACTAGTCTTGGGACAATGCACATATATCTAAGAATGGCCACTATGCTCTCAAAGTAGGTGCATAAAGATAGAAGGTGGAGACTCAATGTAATGGTGGAAGAAAGGCCTTTGTAAAAGGAAGTAGGGATTCAAGTCTCATAAAGAGCTTCCAAAAATTATGGTACTTATAGCTTTCAACTCTCATTGCCCCTATCATAAGCATCTTTAAGGTGATTAAGGTTAAAGTGACACAAATAAGAGGATATGCTTGACAAGTTATAAACCGAAATCTCATGCCCCTTACTTACCAAGACCGATCCTCATGCTACTCAACTTCAGTCACGAGTAAGCTCTTGTCATTGTAAGTACATGTGTATCATTAAGAACCGCAAACGGGGTACCCCTTGCACATGATACGGGAGCTTTCCCATAATCAAAATGATAAGGCAAGCAGACAATGAGCATCTCAGCTATCTTTTTATTTGCTATTTTCATAGGTTTTTATTGAGGATGCTTCATAGAGTGCTCATTATGGTTATGCTGCAAGTTTCCACCATGATTAGGCATGGCTTAGGCTAGCGGCCCAAACGTTTATCTAACACACATAAAACTCCATGATCTTACAAGTTCCACTTTTATTTCACACCGCCGGGATCCGTAACCAAAAGAACATGATATCAACGGGGTACAAAGTACAAGTGCAATGTTGAAAGCGTTCCCCATGAAACATGGTTCTGCTAATTTCAACTTATAAAGCGCAAGCATATATGCAACAAAGAAGGACCCAATGGTTCAAGTTTATTAGATGCAAAAAGTAAAGTGTGCCATCAAGTTTGTGAGAGCTTTAATCACTAGTTTTCTCATAACAAGTTTAATTTGAAAGGTAAACAAAAGCATGAATATACTTGGAATAGCATAAGCTAGTAGGTAGGTATGGTGGACTCTTTGGAATAACTTGGTTTAGGGAGTTGGATGCATGAGTGGAACTCATACTTGGTTGTGGAGGCTAGCAAAAGACTGGGAGCGACAAACTAAGAGAGCAATAATGGCCATAATCATGCAGAGCGATAAAACATCATTGATCAAAGCATAAAGTGATACTACAAGTTGAAAACTAAAGGATCATAAATGCTATGGTGACTTGAGATAGTCATAACATGGTGTGAGCATGCGCCAAGTCAACCCAAATAAAGCATTAAGGGAGAATACCACTATACTATGCTTTAATATGCTAAAACAACGCATGATTTATCCAAGGCACATTAAGCAATCTCAATTGTTTATAAAAAGTCATGCTACAACAAAGAATACTAAGCATAAAGACAAAACAATATCAAGCATGGCATGAAAAAGCATAGGCCACAGTAAAAAACAAGCTCTTTTTACCACATAAGTATGAACTTTCCTACTCTTTTCCAAACCAAACCAAACTATTTGCAAACCAACGTACGAAAGAGGGGGTCCAACCAATTTATTCAGAAAACTAAGCAAACCAAGCAAACTAAAAACCAAAACGAAAACGAAAAAGAAGACGCTCCAAGAACAACACAACTGTGCATGAAACAATAAAAATGAAGCGTTTGGAAGAAACTTGGGATTTTTATTGATGAAAGAGGGATGCCTTGGGCATCCCCAAGCTTTGACGCTTGTACTTTTTGGATATTTCTTGGGGTGACACGCGCGGAATCCCCAAGCTTGAGCTTTAGTCCATCCTTCATATCATTACTCATTCCTTCCATACACCTAAAATTTTTCCTTTATACAAAACTTCACACAATCTTTATTAGCAACATTAGTGCACTCAAGATAAAAGGTCTTAAGGTTCAGTTCTAACACCAAATAAACTTCCATTAAAACACTAGCTACTGTAGCACTTCCCTCAAAAAGCTCAATTCCCCAAAAGAACTCAAAAAGGAACCAACAAGAAGCAAATGCGGAAAATGGCAGAAATCTGTCAAAACAGACCAGCAGCTAAAGACGAATTATTTCGAAGACCTTTTATTGCTCAAATCAAAAAGTGTTGAACTAACGAAAATTAGATAACAACCTGGGGCAGAAGCACGAAAATTCACGCCTCAAAAGGACGTACAGAGATTTTACACGAATTTTTATGGTGAAGCATAGGAATCTGTTTCGGGACAGCAACTTTCCCAATCATTACTTCTCTCTCATTAGAGGTTACTATTGGCACAAAAAGCAAATAAAAAGGATAAGGAGTGGTTATTACAGAGGTACTAACTTCCAAGACTCATCTAAAACTTTTGGGTTATCTTCCAATAAGTACTTTTCTTTAACGCCTTTAAGTTAGGCATGATAGTTTGAGAAAATGCTCACAAAGAAAATATGAATTGAAGTAAAAGAGAGCATCAAGAAGAAAATTCAAAACACATTTGAGTCTAACCCACTTCCTATGCATAGGAATCTTGTATGGAAATAAATTCACAAAGAACAAAGTGACAGGCATAGGAACATAAAACAAAAGTAACTTCAAAACTTTCAGCACATAGAGAGGTGTTTTAGTATCATGAAAACTTCTACAACCATATTTTACTCTCTCATAATAATTTTCAGTAGCCTCATGAATAAACTCAACAATATAACTATCACATAAAACATGTTTTTCATCAAAAGAATCCACAGGAACATAGCATTCATCCTCCTTTGGTAAGCATGGGGGACAATCAAATAATATAAGGGGTAAAGAGTTACTCTCATTAGAAGGTAAGCATGGGAAGATCCATTCTTCCTTCTTTTGTTCATCACTCTCCTCCTCTTTTTCATCTAATGAGCTTTCAAGTTCAGCAATTTCTTCTTCCATAGGCTCCTGCAAGGCATTAGTCTCTTTCATTTCTAGAGAGCATCTATTAAGATTTTCAAGAATATAGCCATTTTCTTCCTTGTAGTTATCAAAGCAAAATTTAAGTATATCATAAAACTCATATTTATAAGGTGCATCATCCATATTTTCAAGCAAATAAGGAAGTTCGAATGCACCCTTCCAAGCAATAAATTCTTCAATTTGTTCCACATCATAAAAGTCATAATTTCCTTTAACATAAGAAGATATGGTAACATTATCATTATAATCATATTGAAAAGGGAGGTGTTTATACCTCCTATAGCAACAAGATTTATCAAAGCAATAAGTAACATTATAAGTAGAGCACACGTTTCTAGCAATAATATTCAGTTTATCAATTTGTTCCCATAAGTGTTTCCCTTTTTGTGACAAGCGGTGTTCCTTATAATAATATTTTTGTTCTTCCATGAACCTACCTTGCCAATAAGATTCAGTTTCAAAAAACCAACCATTGATAGAAAGCAAGACAATAACGGACCAATGAAAATAACAACTATAGTAGGAACTAATTTTTTGTGTGTTTTTGATAAAGAAACAAGCAAACAAAGCAAAAAGAAACTAAGCAAAACAAAAACAACAAAGTAAAGAGATTGGTTATGAGGGACTCCCCTTGTGAAGATGTCCTTGACTCCCCGGCAACGGCGCCAGAAAAAATGCTTGATGGCTCTATAATGGCGCCAGGAAAATGCTGGAGCGATGATGATGTAGAGCTCGTTGGGAACCCCAAGAGGAAGGTATGATGAGCACAACAGCAAGTTTCCCTCAGTTATGAAACCAGGTTTTAATCGAACCAGTAGGAGCAAGGAAACACCCCAAAGGTGTTACTAGCTGAGCCTTGACAGGGCGCACTACCGGTGCTAGTAGCAACGTGGAGACCTGCACAACACAGCCACGGAACTTTGTCCCCAACTTGCGATGAGGTTGTCAATCTCACCGTGTTTTGCAGAAAACAAAGGATTAAACGTATCGAATGGAAAGAAGTAAAAGTTCGCAGAAAGTAAACACAAAGCAGTAACAATTTGTAGATTGTATGTAAAAGACAAGGACCGGGATCCATAGTTCACTAGAGGTGACTCTCCTTAAGATAGATAACATGCTGGGTGAACAAATTACAGCGGAGCAATTGACAAACATCGAGAAAGCAATACATGCATATACTAATCATCTTGACTCCTTTGAGATTCGATTGGGCATTACAACATTATGACTAATAATCTACCTTCAGATTATCATCCGAACCCCCTCCAGTATTAAGTTGCAAGCAACAAATTATTGCTTTATGAATTGCGTGTAATGTAAACAATACGATTGTCTATGAACAAAGGATTGTTGTTTTCTCCCTAGTAGCAACAGCACATCTAGTACCTTAGAATCTCAATCGAATCTCAAAGGAGTTGTAATGCCCAATCCAATATCAAAGGAGTCAAGATGATTAGTATATGCATGTATTGCTTTCTCGATGTTTGTCAATTGCCCCGCTGTAATTTGTTCACCCAGCATGTTATCTATCTTAAGGAGAGGCACCTCTACTGAACTATGGATCCCGGTCCTTTCTTTTACATACAATCTATAAACAGTTTACTGCTTTGTGTTTACTTTCTGCAAACTATTACTTCCTTCCATTCGATATGTTTATTCCTTTGTTTTCAGCAAAACTGGTGAGATTGACAACCTCATCGCAAGTTGGGGACAGATTTCTATGGTTGTGTTGTGCAGGTCTCCACGTTGCTGCTGGCACCGGTAGTGCGCCCTACCATCGTTCAGCTAGCTACACCTTTGGGGTGTTTCCTTGCTCCTACTGGATTGATAACCTTGGTTTCTTACTGAGGGAAAACTTGCTGCTGTGCTCATCATACCTTCCTCTTGGGGTTCCCCAACGAGCTCGATATATTTTGGGCCATCACGCCCCTAATACCCGCTGGAAATTCTTGGAGCCCAATAGAATAGCCGGCACACCCATGCCAACCCCTACGCGCAAGGGCCACATTGGAAGCGTCGGCACTCCACGCCACGCCGGATTTCGATCGCGTGCCCCCTAGCGGAAGCACAGGAGAAAACCCTGTCTCTTACCTCCATTTCCAATTGTACTTCCCCTCATTTTCACTCCATATTGTCACTCCTTCCCCGCCACCACCACTCCAGTTTCTTGGTCGGTGCTCTAGTTCCCACCTGTTTCCCAAAGCTCGCCGATCCTCCCCATCCCTCGCCGAGAGTCCTTCTCCTCCAACAATAAAGAGAGGGATGAATGGAGCGATGCAATATGGAAGGCTATGTTGGGAAAAAAATATGCCAAGTTAGAGCTTGAGAGAGAAGGTTGAAGCCACCAAGATGGAAGCCTAAGACGGCATGCTCAAGGACATGAATGAGGCATCGCAATTTGTATTGGCCAAGATGAAGGAGGAGGCGAAGATCTTGATGGCGAACATATCGCCAATGGGTCTGTTGGGGAGAGCATGTCACGAGATGTACCGTGATCGCATCCGCAAGGAGATGATGGCTGCAATGATAGCTTCAGCGACGGCGACACCTGCACCAACACAACCCACGACAACGGTGACACCTGCACAAACACTAGCATCGGAGACACCTGCGCCAACACCCGAGCCAGTGCGCTCGGTGAGTGATGAGGACCCGAAGGTAATGGAGGTGGCGCCGCTCTTCATTTGATTGATGTCGACCTATGTTATTTGGCAGCCGAACTTTGATGGCGATTTGGTGGCCCATGATGGTGGACGAAACTTGTTAATTTTGCTTTTAGATATGTGAATCTTTCATTTTCTAATCACAAAACATTTCAAATTACTATTCTTGTGCATTTGCATTTTTTTTGCCAAATCTGTATTAGGGCAGCCATAGGGTGAGTGGATAGATAGGTGGGTAGACTCTCAGTCTCAGCGCAGGACGTGTGCCAGCGCTCCCCGTAGTCCTGTGCTGACAGTGCTACTGGCTATGCTTTGGAGAGCACCGTTGGACATGCTCTTATATTCGGTTTATAATTTGTTTTCCAGGAACTGTGTGTAGCCGAGAAGACGAGCGCTCACGTCGTATGGACGAACACTGAGTTATGTTGACCCTGCAGCCCGGCCCACTTCCGATGCCCGGCCCACTTCCGATCGGTCGGAGCAAAAGAGAGACTCCAAACGCGCAGGCAGGGGATCCGATCGGAGTGCACCTGCTATTCCCCCACGGAGCCGAGGATTCAACTCCCCATGACCCGGCGCACCGGCGGCTCAGAGTCTCGAAGTGCGCTACGCTTGCCGGCGGACGGATGCCGGAGGGGCTAGGAAGCAGGGGGGGCATTGACGCGCGCCGCCGAGGTACATCCTGCAGAAAAAAAATCTTTCTGAGAAAAATTGGGGCGTGTAATTCTTACTCCCTCTGAAACGGAGGGAGTACTACTTTTTAATTTATTTTTTTGTGAAATGGAGGGAATACTACTTAGCGTCACTGTTAGTCGAAAAATCTGGGATGCACTGCTTGGACGATAGAGCTCCAATTGGTACTTAAGCAGCCACCGTCTCTCGTTTTACCCTGAGATGATTTTTGTGATGTATTTTTGGACGTGCTGTTGATGGTACAGATTATGGCTTGTGGTGCTTACATGTTACATCATACATTTCATCTTAATTATTCATATACCTGAAAAGTTGTCATGCTCAACTACTCAACTTCCTACTGTTATACTGTTATTGCTCAGCAAGCAAATGAAATGATGATGTATATGTGCTGGTGCACAAGGTTTGTAGACTCAATGAAGTTGATCACAAGTTAGCAGAGCGTAATAGATGATGCTATGGAAGTTCTGTTATGTACTTCCTCCGTTCACTATTACAAGACCTTATACATATTTAAATGACTAGATATGGACCAAAATGCATGTATGTAGACGTGTTTTTATGTGTAGGTCCACTCATTTTGGCCCGTATCTAGTCTGCATTAAAATATCTACAAGTCTTATAATAGTGAATAGAGGGAATATTTGTTTTCCTGGAGAAATCTATTGTTATTGTATTATTAAGGGGGATAGAACAAAATCATGGAGATTAGCAACTTCTGTGAACAAAATATTTTCGAGTATAATTACACATGACGATTCCAATTGAAGTTCATTTTGTACTCGAACTGATACATGTGTCAAAGGTTGGTGATTGCAACAAGAAACTCAATGGTGCAAACAAAAGTCATAAGAAAGGCTAAAAACACCATCTTCATATAAGAGAAGAAACAAGACGAACTTAGAAAAAGCTTAAGTATACCATCTTCATATTCAAATATTTTGGCATTCAGTAGCTTGGCGCACCGATGCTCCAGCGTTCATTCGCTGGAGACCAAGGGGGAAGGGGATTGACGCAGGCCTGACAGGCACATCCCATTACCCACGGTACTCTCGCGTGGTAAACACCGCCAATTAAGGTTCTGTAGAAATCACGGAGCAGCTGCTTAATTCGTGTGATGCTGTAGCACCATCTAGCATCTCTGTTTGATAGAGTTCGTGTATATTTCTCATTTCTCTGCTAGAGAACTGTGACACTGGATTGGAGTTAGATGTCAACTGGATCAAGCTTTAGGGTTCCGTCTTGTTTTGCCCATGATTTTAATATATGAATGCTCCAGTCTCGGTTTAATTAGTTAAATCCATTAACTTTGTTGGTGGAAAATCTGAATTTCATGTGAGTGTGCTAGACTGCAGATTGCTCATGTGCCCCTGGCGATTTTGCATCCGAGATAGACAGTCATCACCCTTTGCATGTCTATCAAAGTAAATACTAAGAAAATATTAATTAGCTACATATTCCATAAAAACAATATGCTTACACATTGTTGATGTTGCTCACTCGCTAATCATTTTCCTGTTACACAGGGTACAGAGTGAATGCCATTGACTCAAGATACCAGGTTTACCAGGGATGCTGATCTTGCTGGGGCTGGAGCCACTGACATGGTCTTGCTGAACTGGAAAACACTTAAGATGACATCATGGTTAGGGATGGTGGTAAAAATTACAAGAGTTTAGCCAAAATATCTGGCCAGGACTATCTGATCATATAGGACTCCTACTACAAAGAAAGCACCAAAGGCAATCACAAAGATGACCTTAGTGCCAATCTCTTTTGTGGAGACAATAGAGACTGGACCTGCTTCTATTGAACTGCAGGGGTTTACAATCATAGGACCACACAATTTTGGGTTTCCATCAAAGCTAGAATCTGGAAACGTGCTAAGCTGGCCCACTATTGGAATAGGGCCTTCGAGGTCATTATTAGAAATGCTGAATTTGGAAAGAAAGTGCAGATTGTTTAGTGTGGCCGGAATTGTACCAGTGAGATGATTGCTGGACAAGTCGAGCACCTGCAGGTTCGTGAGGGTACAGATCGTCTGTGGAATCTCTCCTGATAATTTATTGGAGCTCAAATTGAGTGAAAGGAGTGCTTTTAACTGACCGACCTCCTTCGGAATCACACCAATGAAATTATTCATGGCTAGATTAAGCACTTTTGGATAAGCACCAGGTTTGGAGTACTGGATAAATGGATCGAAAGCATAAACAGGTAGCTCAAAGAAAACCTTTTGTGCAGTCTTGCCTGATTTCAGCATTGGCATCTCCATTAAGGAAGTTGGAATTTCCCCTGTCAAGCTATTGTTTGATATGTCTAGATTGAAGAGCAAGTTTAGGCTGCTTATCCAGTTAGGTATAGGTCCTGTCAGCTGATTGCTTCGCAAAAATAACATCTCCAAATTTGTGAGCTTTGATAACCAATCAGGTATTCTTCCGGACAATGAACAATCACTTATAGAAAGAACCTGTAGATTCTCAAAACCATCAATGCCATCCTCTGGCATGGTCTCGTGCAGGAAGTTGGACCCAATGAAAAGTGTAGTGAGGCTCCTGGAATCACTAAGTATCTGAAGTGTTCTTGTGATATTTGTAAGAGAGTTATTAACAAGTGATAGGAATGAGAGGGACTTCAGATTGCCTATTTTTTCTGACAGTTGATCATGGAAATGATTGTGAGATAACCGTAGTGCAGTTAGCTTGCTGCAGGAGTATATGCTTTCTGGAATTGTGCCGGTGAAGTCGTTGGAAAGAAGATCTAACTTCTTTAGATTGGGTAGGTTCACAAAGTTGACCTTGGCAAGTTCTCCGCTAAATTTGTTTGCATGGAGGTCAACTGCTACAAGATTTGTGCAGTTGCTCAGAGCTGATGGCAGCTCCCCATACATGTTGTTGTGGTCCAAATGGAGTTCCTGCAATCTCTTCAGCTCACCTATAGAATCTGGAATTTCGCTGCTGAGCTCATTCTTCCCAAGATCAAGGGTGACCAGATTTGTGAGCTTGACGATGCCATGGAGAGCTCCTTCTAACCAGTTGCTTGGTAACAAGATGTGCTCTAATGAGGTAATCTTGAAGAGTTCATCTGGAAGTGTCCCACTGAGGTTGTTGTAGCCAGCGCTGAGTAATTTCAGCACAAAGCAATTACTGAGTCCTGGAGGGATGTTTCCACTCAGTTGGTTAAAACTGAGCTCAAGCACAGCAAAAGATGGCGCACTAACACATGGCGTAGTTGGCATCTGCCCAGTAAAACTGTTGTTGCTAGCATTAAGCACAACCAGGTTCTTCATCACCTCCCATGTTGTGGATGGAAACCTTCCTGTAAACAAGTTGCTTGAGATGTTCAGTACCTGCAGAGGCCGTGCAGGGGTTGAAGATGGCAGCTCACTTAGGCCTCCTGTCAGGCGGTTGAAACTAACATCAAGGACAATGATGCTGCTGGCTGAAAACAATTCTAGCGGCAAACCACCGGACAACAAGTTGTGTGACAGGTTGAGGCGCAACAGGCCGGTGAGGTTACCAAGGAATGGTGAGATGGATCCCTCAAGGCCTCAAGAAGCCAGCAAAATATCAGTGACCGTCCTATTCGGGCTGCAGGTAATCCCTTCCCAAGTGCAGCAGTCCGTATCACTGCGCCACGATTCCGTGAGGCTGCTGTCCCTCAAGAGCCCAGCAAGGAACCAGAGAAGGGAGCTCTTCTCCTGCTCCGTGCAGGAGTTGGCTGGAGAGACCAAGGAGATCAGCAGCACGAGAACCAAAACATAGAAATGTATGGGAATTCGGTTCCTGAGTGAGAGCGGCTGCATGGTTTTCTCGAAACAAACTTGGAAACTAGAAGCTTAAGCTTTTGTCTGCCAGTATGGAGTGCCAAATTGTCTGATGCAGAAAGACCAACAGAGGAGAGGAGCAACCTGCTTTTTGTTTGACCCGTTCTGGTTGTACTGATGAAAATAAAATTCAGGTCAATGCTTAGTTGCTACTACATATCCACAGTAATTTATTCATAAGTCTGACTTCCAAGCACCACTTTGGTATATAACTACTTCATATGATCGCTTTTCCTATCAGTTGTACTTTACCCTGAGCTACTGACATTTTGGTGGCAGAAGAGAAAATGCACCTCGCAATGAATCGTTTTTTGAGGAGCAGGAGGCGTGTTTCTTCCAAAGATCGAATCCCACAGGTTAGCAATTTTGATCGGTGATGTACGTGAGAAGTAGCATTGTTTGACTGCATATATAACTACATTTCATCATTGATGTTAGGGTTGATGCACACACATGATTTGGATAAGAGCACAAAGAGGTACATAAAGAAGTTTTATGGAACACGGTATGCATTTCCTCACAAATTATTATGTTGATTGAATAGGTGCAGTTATTACAGATAGAAATAGCTATGAGCGGTTAGTGGTCATTGCAATTGGTTGATGAAATAGTTTTTTGTAGCTATGATCGGTAAGTGGCCAGTGCAGTTGGTTGATGCAGTAATTTGTTGTAGCTATCGTCGTATTGCCTTGCCTAGCTTGTTAATGCTGCTCGAACCTCCTTGCTCTTCTCAGCATTTGGCATGCGTTCACTTGTATTCGTAGGGTACAGGCCATGCGAGCTAGCTTCATCACATGGTTTCCCCAGAAGTCTGGTCCTAGCTTCTTAATTTCTTGTAGTCAGTGTCATGTTGTTACTGTCTATTATCTATCAACATACGTGTATAGAGGAAAGACAATGCTGAAGCTATGCATACCTACCATGTACCAACAACAGCAACATCATATATATAGCTGGGATTTGACTTGAACTAGTCTGAACTTTTGAAAACTTACTTGAATGACAGTGACTTCAACAAAACAATATCACCTACTAGGAGCAACTGAATCAGTATGAGGTTGAAATTCTGTGGCAGCTGTGTTCATTGACCCTAAAAAAAGTTATGTTCACACGGTACACAAATTTTGGCTGCCAGTTGCAGTTTGATATGTACTTACAGGAGTTGTTCACAGGTGCAATATCAGAATGTCAAAGAAAAAACAAAGGTGCACATGACATGGATACCTTAATTATGGGTTACAACTATTAACACGAGAACCATTCTTACCAAGTCTTAGAAAGAAAAGGGTTAATTTATTGTGGATTAGAATGAAATGAGCCTGCACCCCTTAGATCTTTGGAAAAAAAAAACAGATAAGAGACAGCACTTGTTATTGTAAACAATTACCTAAGGGCCTCTGGGATTCTTGAGTTGATTCCTAGTAGGATTGAACACAGGGAGATTTTTTTTGTAGAAAACACAGCTAGATTTTTGACAAAAGGTTTTCGTTGACACCATGGAAAACCTACTCCCTCTGATCCAAATTAATGTTCTCACATTTATCTAGATTCGGATGTATCTAGTCATGTTTTAGCTAGATACATCTGAATCTAGCTAAATCTGAGAACATTAATTTGGATAGGAGGGAGTAATAAACTTTGATAAAGGTTGGAGTCATGAAATATTGCTAAGAAATGTAGCGGCAACAGCTTCTTTAGTTAACGGGTCACAATCCTACAAGTCAAATAATTTACATAGGGAAAAAATCATACTGAGTTAAATGCTTCAAATTTCTTTAAAAATTCCTTGAACCAGAGAGGCTGAACAACTTGTTTTTAGTAGTATATTATCTTTATGAGCTATTTTACGGTGATTGGGACGGTACTCCCGGTACCATCGGGTCGGGTACCATCCAGTACAGTTGCTTCTAATTTCATGGGGTCACAGTCATTTTTTTAACTATTGTCGGACCTGAATGCAATAGCTCCCTTTCGTCTCCGGTTTCTACTTTCTAGCCACCCTCCCTCCTACACAGCCTAACTGAATGTATCCCCGGGCTGCGGCCGACACCGCTACTACGTCGTCTTGCCACCCTGCCCTCATCTAACCTCCATTGTCGCTTATTTCAGAGATCCCTCTAATCCTGTCCAAATGTTTTATCTTCTCTAGTGTCGGTGCCTCCACTCCCTCAGAGTGAGCCCTAACCCAAAGGCCAACCCTTGCATCCACCGCTTCCACATTGGTTCGCTCCTCGTCATCGTCGTCTCAGGGTCAATTAGGACTAATCATGAACATGTCACATTGGTTGAGAGTAATCGAGAGACAAACGAGAGAATGAATCTGTGTATCTTTATTCATGATTGATCTAGGCTTGTATACAATCTAAACAGACACGATTATATCGGTTCCCTAGAGTCAGTTCCCAGGAGGTGACGGTTCCCTCATCGTGGGAACTGTTTGTGCCGAAATTAAGGAGCGAGGATTATTCCCCTAATAACCGCCCATGGTATTATTTTTAACACTCTCTCTGATCACTGCTTCATTGTATGAAAGTTCATCATCTTGATTAAGTCTCTAAAAACCATGTGGAAAAATATGAGGAGTATGGTACGATATCCTGTTAAAACTCCTTCAAACCCAGTGGAAAAATAAGAAGAAAATGACACATCATATAATGATTATTGCCTCTATTAACTCGATATGAAGTAAATCCATAGAATATGCAGGTTGATATATATAAGACCCGATGAGGAAAACGGATAGTATGACATATGATGTTATGTTGATATTACCTCATTAAAAATCTTAGTGAGAAACTGAAAAGTAAACTCACTTGAGGAAAAAGACTGTAATATGATGCTTTGAACATGAATAGCTCAGGAAGATACTTTCCCTGATTCTTGCAAATCTCGAAGTCGTCGCATACCAGTTCTATGAATGTATTTCCGTAATGTTTAAGTTGGCAGAGACTTCGTGAATAAGTCAGCGAGATTATCGCATGATTTGATAGGAGAAATATGCTCAGTGATACTTCTCTTAATGTATCATGTTTGCATCTGTGCAACACAAGTCGCATTATCCTCGTAGATAATGGTAGGTGATTCGATAGAACCAATTCGACATAAGTGTTGTATGTGGTTTATCATCCTACAAAGCCACACGCATTCGTGTGATGCCTTCGTATAATGCAATTATTTCAGAATGATCGGTAGATATAGCAGTTCCACCATGTAGGAACACAAAGACGGTTTGCGATCTGGCATTATGGGGATTAGATAAGTAGCCAACATTAGTGTATCCAATCATACCGGAGTCTAGATTTCTCGGAAACTGAAAGTATATGCCAATATGCTTTATGCCTTGAAGATATTGAAAGATATTCTTAACCCCCGACCAAGGACGTTTGGTGGGAGCTGTGTTGTGTCTAGGAAGTAGATTCACTGCAAATACGAGATCAGGTCTCAGTGCAATTTGCAAGGTACATAAGCACTCCAATGACACTGCAATATTGAACCTCGGGTTCCAAAATCTCTTCTCCATCATTCCTTGGCATGGGCGGATCTTTCTCTACATCCGAAAAACAAACCACCATGGGAGTTTTGATATGATTTTTCCATATTGAGTTTCTCTAATATTTAGCTTGGTGTACCATTATTCCTGTGGGAAGGTGCTCGAGTTGGAGATACAAGCAAAATTTGGTTCTACCCAAATCTTTCGTCTCAAATTTCATCTTTTGATGATTGCGTGTTTCATCGATATCTCGCGTGTTGCCAATGATGTTGAGATCATCGTCGTACACAGAAATAATGCAAAATCCTGAAGATGACTTCTTGATGAAGACACATGGGCAGTCATCATCGTTGGAGTAACCCTTCTTAAGAAGGGAACCTTAATAATATGCGGTCATGGCATCCATCAACTACATAGATAGACGATTTTGCATAGCCAAAGATATTAAATATCAGAAAGTGATATCACTCATTACTGGAGAATATGTCTCATTAAAATCAACGTCGGGTCTCTACGTCAAACCATGTGCTAGGAGCCTTGCCTTGTATCTCACCACCTCATTATTCTCATTCTGTTTCCAAAGGAAAACCCATTTGAATCCCACAGGGAAAACTTTAGGAGGTGTTGGTATTACTTTAGTGAGTATCTTCCTTTTATTAAGCGAGGCAAGTTCTGCTTGTATTGCATCCTTAGATCATGATCATTTAGAAGGGTATTTGCAATTGTAGTAGGAAAATAAGTATTGACAGTCGTAGAATTATGGTTGAATGATTCTCTAGAATCGATATAGTTGGTGGACATCTCATGCACCCTTGACGACTTTTCGTGATTTTCCAATACACGTTAGTCTAGGTGTTTCGATGTCCCAACTAGTGTGTGCAAGCTGGAGCTGGGTTGTGGAGGTTGGAGCTGGATTGTGGAGGTTGCCCATCCACCTGGTGTATACTACCCATCAAGTGTTTGTCAATGTTGAGTTGGCTTGCATTTTCTGATTTTGAGAATTTTCTCCTCTCTTCCCTTTGCTTCTTGCAAGAAGCAAGTTTCGGCTCTCAGGACGTACTACTCCCTCTCTTTTTAGGAACGAGGAGTTGAGTGGGTTTAGCTGATACCTCCACCCTTTCAGGCACATTTTTGGTCGGAACAAGGATTTTGTAACATTTTTTAGGTGAGTAAATGAAACTGGCAGGTTATTAGCAAGATGTTGCAAATTAATGTTTTTCTGAACTTGGAGTTTGGTCTCTTGGATACATGGATCAGAGGTTGAAACGACGATAGCATTCCAATCAATTTCAAGGCATTCTTTTTGGTACTTGAAATCTCCCTTAATGTTGAAAAATGTTACTCATCAAATATGTAATCAGCGTGACGGGATGTGAATAGATCCCTAGTGAGGGGTTCCAAGTACTTAATAATTGACGGTGATTTGTACTCCACATAGATCCCTTGTTTTCTGTGTGGGCCTATGGATGTCCACTATGGTGGTGAGATCGGGACGTATGCATCACATACGAACTTGCGTATATGGAAAATATTGGGAGGATTTCCATAAACCAATTGCAGAGGGAAAGGACTGCGATATGCAGTAGGCTGCAATTGGATTAAGAGCATCTCTAGCAGATACCGTATATCTAGTCAAACCCGTAAAATTTGCAGTATTGGTCTAAAAATGGCCCGAACAAATCCTGTAAAAGTGGTCAAAACCGTAGTTTTTTAGCTCCCCCATATTAGTCCTCATGTATAGCATATATTCAGTTTTGGAGGCTGTTTTTATAGTAAACCGCAAAGCGGTTGACGCTTCCCTCCACCGAAAATACACCACCAACTACTCCGTCCACCTCCGACGGCGCCATCGCCGTCGCCCTCCAAGCTGGATTCCGGCGAGGTGGCTCGATTCCCCGCGCCAATCTACAATTACGGACGAGGAGATTTGATTCCCTACATCTATTGTTAATTTTTGAGCTGTAAATTATTGATTCTTTTGGCTACCATTGTTGGAGTCCGAGCATCAGCTTCCCAGGTAGTGTTAGGTGTCGGCCGACCGGTTGGGTGCATGCACGCGTCAAGGCTGGCATGCATAAATCAACCGTGCATGCACCCATCAAGTAATCAACCGGTCACATGCATGCACACATCCACTAATCAGAACCGTTACGCCGCATCATGCAACAGCTCGCCGACCGGCCGCATGCACGCGGGGGCTAGGCAGTGATGGGGGCTAGGAAGGGGCGGGGCCAGGCAGGGGGCGTGCGCCAGGGATCTGCACGCCTGCGAGGAAGACGACTCTGCGAAGAAGATGATAGAATATTCCCGGAATATTCTGTTTTGCGGTCTAAATATACGGGATCTGTTCTGTTGAGACACAAATTTTACTGCAAAACAGGCTTTCGGTTTGAGATTCATCCAAACCATTTTGAGTATGGACATATGGAACATAGTGCTGAACTTCAATCCACAAGGCCATGCAATGGTCATTGAAGACAAGTGAAGAGAATTATGCATTATTATTCATGCAAATTGATTTAATTCGATTTTCTGGATAATGGGTCTGTAACTTAATTACTTCTCTCATTATCTTGGTAAATGCATGGTTTCATGTGGAAAAAGGGCACACATGTGACCATCCTGTACATGTGTCAATTAAAACCATGAAATACCTAAATGGTCCAGATAATGGTTGGATGAGACCACAAAAATATCACCTTGAATTATTTCAAGGAAATGAATTGGTTTAGCTTGTATTTTGAGTTGCGAAGGCCTCAAAATTAGCTTCTCTTTAGCACATGATGTACATAAAATCTGATCAGTGGGAAATTTTGACTCATGCAAATTATGACCAATAGAATTGCTAGTAATCTTCCTCATCATCCTGATGTCGGGATGACCTATGTAACCTAGAATGCGTCAACATTCTGGAAAATTACGTTCTAAGAAACATGTTCTACGAGCTTGATATAAGTATAGTAATGTTCGGACGATACATAAGGAATTTTTTCAAGTACTTACTTACCATATCCATAATCTTTTGTGAAGAATAGATACTATTTTTTATCTTCATGGGTTTTAATATAAAAACAATTCTTACGGATATCTTGATAACCGATTAAGGTAAGTGAAGAATAGGGATGCATCATCAATTGTGTACCATTTGGGAGGGTAAATATGGCATGTATAATGTCAACAATTGCGTCCAATGATAGTTATCTCCATTCATCTTTTTTAGAGTCTGACAATATTTCAACTCCCTTGGTATGGAGTTTGTGGTAGCACTATCCACAAGGCATCATTTTTCTTCCATCAATCAGAAAACCTTATTAATTACATAGAATACAATCTTTATTATATCAAAATGCTGATACAATATAAATGACAACAATACTTATGTTCTATTACAATATCATGAATAAACATGAATAACTAAATCGATCACTGAGGAGATAGTAGGACTAATCAAAGTCTCCAAACATGTCAGTTGAGGCTTACTCAACCATCATGACATCATGTTCTATGTTTTCATAGGATCCTCTTAACTCCTGGAGAGTCATGGCATTGTTAGTTTCAGGAGGAACTTCTTGCGAACAACCAGCTCCATTGGTGCAATCTGAATAAAGGTTGAAGTTTGGCTTCAAATCTTTTTCCTTGTGGTATGTTGTGTCCCTGAGCTTACTGGTAGAGAATTTCCAAATGTTTTGGGGTCTTGTACTTGTTAGTAGGATGCCGTGTAGCATCCCTATTTGTCTGAAAGCTTAGTTTGTCAAACTTTGGCTTTGTGGTGCCTTTCACATGGTCCGAGTTTCTAGGCTTATTGTTTCGTTTGTACTTTCGCTTGCCCTTAAAGTTCGACAATTTTCCATTGAAGGCACCATCGAATTTTTGTCTGGTCGCGACATCATACGAACTTCAAGTAGTGGTTGGGAACCAACCGGGTGCCAAGAGTCATTCTTAGCGAGTAGTTCATCATGCTATTCAACCTGAAGGTAGGATATTGATGATATCTGAGTAGACCCGGTAGTCACGAGCCACGAGCGTGGTACTTCGTTCGTTCGTGAGATTTATATGAACTCCAGGCAGTGGTTGGGGACCAACCGGGTGCTGAGAGGGCATTCTTAGCGAGTAGCTCGTGACGATTTTCATCCTGAAGTAGGATATGAATAATATCTGAGTAGACATGGTAGTCATGAGCACGATACTATTGCTAAAGTAGCCTCTCAGATGGAGCATAGTGGATAGAGTCTTTTATATCTTCTCTGCATATATAGGTTCCTTCTCTCAAAAGCGCAATTTAGAACTTATCTTATGAACCTCATGGTTGTACTCCTTGACGGACTTGAAGCACTGGAATCGAAGATGTGTCCAATCATGAAGTGAAGTGCTTCAGGCAGGACAACTGCCTTCTGTTGTTCATACCTTGTCTTGAGGCCTCTCAAAAAAAGGAAGTGGAGATTCCTCCTCCAGGTATGTAGATTTAATATCTGGGTGAATATGATGCCTTATAATGTATGAGACAGTATAGTTATGTTTATCTCTCAGCGGTGCGACTTTAGCCGGAAGGTTTTTTTTGGAGTCTGGATTGTGCACTATTCCAAGGGATGCAAAGACGATATTGATGTATATGGCCTAGGTAGGGTAGTTATTTCATCGAGGTTGAGTACATCGAACTCTCTTCCAGCCATCGTTAGTGTGAACATCAAATCGTTAAGTTTGACACATTGCAGATACTCCCTAAAACAAATTCTACGATCCATCTCTTAGCACTTAAATACTCAATAAGTCAAGTATCTTAAATCGAAACTTAATAACATGTATGGGAGAACACTTGCTAAGCAATCATAATGTCGATATGACAAAATATAGGCTTAAGCAGTAGTGGTGATAATCTCCAACATAGTAGATCAATGCACTACCTTGTGATCCCAAAAGATCAATTGGAAAAGATCACTTTGAATTTTGCATACCAATTCGTGCTCGTATCGACTCGAAAATCTCAATTAAAACAATGAATTGATTTATTTGCAAGAAATTGAAAATCTGGATCGCACATAGAAGACATAATCAATCTCAATATGTGGAAACCAAAAAAATACATCACACGTATCCTCTAGAATACATAGTACTCTAAAAATTTATAATACTGAAAATTAAATAAACATTGTCTAACTTAATTAGAAACTAGCAAGCAGTTCTACTATTAATAAACTAGTAAACTGATTCGCTAAAAGTTAAATAGCAAGCGTGACTTTAGTTGGCTCGATCGCATGCGCACGACCACGTCTTGGATCGTGACCAGATAACAGATAAGGAGACCATTCGCTATAGGATATGTACGATCCTAAGACATATTGATCCCCAAATCAAGACCATGACCACGAGAGGTGGCGAACTCCACATGAGACTCCTCCCGTGTCGCCGCAACGACGCTCACTAGTGGCGTACGCCGCACTTGTCCTCATCATATGATCTGCCAGGGAGCTGCGTCCTTGGTGTGGCGCCTTTCGTGAGTCCCATCGCAGCAGGGCTCCATGAGCTCCATGAGTCGGGGCGACACTTGCGGCTGCTCGATGGCAAGGTCATCGGTGAGCTGCCCGGCGGGAGGCCGAGAGACAGGAGGCGACAGAGAGCCCTGGTGCACGGTGGAGATAGAGGCGTGGTAGGAGGGCCGTGGGTGGGTGAGCCGTGCACGGGCACATGCAGCTACCCCGGTGACACGTCGTCCTCCTCGACAGCTGGCGTCGACGACGGGAGGTGCATGGGCATGACGGAGTCGACCACCACGACGCTTGTGAAGCTACTCAAGACGGAGCTGAAGGTGAGCTACTCAAGACGTGTTGAGAGTAATGGAGAGACAAATAAGAGAATGAATTTGTATGCTCTCTCCAGTCCATATTAATGGCCTCAAATTCATCTAGATTCGTATGTATCTAATTAAATATTTAGACTAGACATATTCTTATCTAGACAAATTTGAGGCCATTAATATGGACTAGACGAAGTATCTTTATTGATGATTGATCTAGACTTATATACAATCTGAATAGATTATGTCGGTTCCCTGAAGTGCGGGAATTAAGGAGTTCCCGGTTATGTCGGTTCCTTAGGAACCGACTCTTGGGAACCGACTTCAGGGAATCCAAATCGTGTCCGTTTAGATTGTATATGAGCCTAGATCAATTATCAATAAAAATACACAGATTTATTCTCTTATTTGTCTCTCGATTACTCTCGGCACGTTATCAGCACGCTCTCTAGCGAGACCCCTTCCATGAAGAAGGTTGATAGGAAAACGAATAGAGAAAAAGGTAAGAACGATGCCTGGTTTCATGCCTCTGTACCTTCGCCGCCTACTGCGGGATCACGACCATCACCGCCATTTCGTCCTCTTCCCGCTTCCGCGGCCATCGTGTCGGTGGTTGTCATCATTTCATCCACAGCATCCACGACCTTCGTCACTTCGATGGTCGCCACCACGATGCATGAGGTTTTTGTGGCCACCGCGAACCTCAGCACTACCACTGGAGTGGTGTGGGACCGGTCGATCCCATCTGTGCAGACTCCTGCGCTGGTGCTGTCCTTGCCGGTCCGGCAGCAACAATGGTCGGGGCTGATGAAAACATCGACCGAGCCACTAGCGGCACCAGTGACATCATTCTGGTGCTCAAGGCACATGTGGGTGGTTTTCCCCTGCACAAGTACGGCCCCACCGCCATGCTTGACCAGGTCGTGGCACCACCTCTGGATGACGAGGGTGCCCTACTACCGTCTCTGAGGCCTTCCGCCATCGACTAGGACATCATCGGGCGGTCGCTCTCCTCTGTCTTAGAGTTTAGCGACACCTCTAGTGGAGCAGTTGATGCCATCGCGTCAGGCCTGCCGTCTCTAACCCCTGCGGTTGTCGAGGTGGAGGGAGATGCCCTCGCCTACGTGTTAGCGCCGACCGGGCCTCCATCTTCACCTTCGGCCCCGGCATGAGGAGCTGGTCAAGCAAACCTTGTCAAGTACGGCCCCACCGTCATGATTGACCAGGTTGTGGTAACCGACTTCGTCGCGGCCCTGCGCCTCTTGTCACCAACGCCAGTGTCGAGGAGGACGACGTGTCGCCTGGATATCTGCCCATGCCCGTGCACGGCTCAACCGCCCACGAACCTCCTGCCACGCCTTTGTCTGCTAGCGCACCAGCACTCACTAACGCCTCCTGGCTCTCGATATCCCACTGGACAACTCGCCATTGAGCAGCTGCAGCCGCCGCGCCGACTCATGGAGCCCGACCACACTAGGACTCACGAAAGGCGTCGTGCCGAGGACACAGATCCTTGGCTTGTCATCTGACGTGGATGAGCGCGACGGGCGCCACCGGTGAGTGTCACTACGACGGCACAGGAGGAGTCTCACGTGGAGTTTGCTGCCTCTGATGGTTGTGGTTTTGATTTGGGGATCGATTTGGCTTAGGATCGCACTTATCCTGTAGGTGTGCGAATGGTCTCCTTGTCTGTTCACTTATCTGTTCAAGGTCTAGGACGTGCGCATGCGGTCTACCCAACTAAAGCCATGCTCGTACTATTTAACTTTTAGCGAATCAACCCATTAGTCTATTAACAGTAGAACTATCTACTACTTTCTAATTAAGTTTTAGACAATGTTTAAATTGTAGTATTTAATTTTCACTATTGTAAATCTGTACAGTATTATGTATTCCAAAGCATATGTGTGATGTAATACATTTTCATGCTTTCCACGTGTTGAGATTTATTGTGTCTTCCATTTGCAATCGACATTTTCAATTTCTTAAATTAATTTATCGTCTTAATTGAACCTTTTGACTTGATACGAGCACGAACTGGTATGCACAATTCAAAGTGATTTATTTCGATTGATGTTTTGGGACATAATGTGTTGATCTAGTGTGTTATAGATTATAATCACTACCGCTTAAGCCTATATTTTGTCATATCGACAATATGGTTACTTAACAAGTGTTCTCCATATATTTTATTATGTTTTCACATAAGACAATTGACTTATTGAGTATCTAGTGCTGAGAGATGGACCCCCTGAATTTCTTTCGGGGAGTATCAACGATGTGTCAAACTTAACAATTTGAAGTTCACTAATGATTTCGAGCTCACTTATTGCAATCATCATTGATTTTGCAACGTTCATTACAAATTAACCATAACGGTTTTGATTCACCGAAGCGTAAATTAATATAATTCCTGTTATATCCATGTATATAACTGATGGCTGAAAGAGAGTTCGATGTACTCTACCTCAATGGTCACAACTATCCTACTCCTTGCATCGCGTGGGATAGTGCGTGCAATCTAGACTCCTAAAAAACTTCTGGCTAGAGTCGCACCGCTGAGAAATTAACAGAAATATACTGTCTTGTACATTATAAGGCATCATTTTCATCCTAGTCTTAAGTTTAAGTACTTGGAGGAGGAATCTCCACTTCATTTGTTTGAGGCCCTCAACATTAGGTATGAACATCAAAAGGTAGTTGTCCTGCATGAAGCACTTCATGATTGGATCCATCTTCGGTTCCGGGACTTCAAGTCCGTCGGGAGTACAATCATGAGGTTCATAAGATAAGTTCTAAATTGCGCTTTTGCGAGAAGGAATCTACATATGTAGAGAAGATAGGAAAGACTATATACATTATGCTCCCATCCGGGAGGCTCCTTCGTCAATAGTACCGCGCTCATGACTACCAGGTCTACTCAGATTTTTTTCATATCCTACTTTAGGCTAAAAAACATGATGAGATACTCGCTAGAAATGCCTGTTAGCGTTCGGTTGGTTCCCAACGATTGCTTGAAGTTCATATTAATGTCACAAACAGACGAAGTAGTGCACTCATGACTACTAGGTCTACTCAGATCTTATTCATATCCTACTTCAGGCTGAAAAACATAAAGTTTATTGCCCCTAAGTTGTTTTATCGCCATGAGCTCTAGAAGAGCGAGGAAATAAACATCTTGCAAGTCAAATCATCCGATAATCTTGAAGACTTGTTCACGAAGTCTTTACCAACTTCAACTACATTCATGAAATTGGTATGCGACGACTTCAAGATTTGCAAGAATCGTGGAAGTATCTTATTGAACTATTATTGTTTAAAGCGGCATATCATCAATGCATCGTTTTTGGTGCCTGTGGCTTCAACCACCTCAAGTGAGTTTACTTTTTAGGCCCCATTAAAGTTTTTAATGAGGTAATATTAACATAAGATCATATATCGTACTATCTGTTTCCACACCGGGTTTTTTTAGGAAGGTAAACACGACATATTTATTAACCTCTATATTCTATGATTTACTTTATATCGAGTTAAGAGAGTGAATAATGATTAAAAGTTGTGTCATTTTCTCATTATTTTCTACTGAGTTTGAAGTAGTTTCTAACAGTATATCCTACCATACTTCTAATATTTTTTTCACATGGTTTTTGGAGGAGACTTAATCAAGATGATGAACTTTCATACAATGAAACGGTGATTAGTACACTGAAGCCGTGATTAGAGGGAGTGTTAAAAATGATAACCCCTTAATTCCCACACGGGCAGTTCCCACGATGAGGGGAGCCGTAGCCTCACCTCACCTCGTGAGAACCAACTCGAGGGACTGACATAATGTGTCTGTTCAGATTGCATATAATCCTAGATCAATCAACGATAAAGATACACAGATTCATTCTCTAAGTTTGTCTCTCGATTACTCTCAATAATTACTTGCACGAATGGGCTGGTTCTACGGAGAGGCAGATGTTCCAAAATCGTAAATGAGAGAATGCACGACAAACGTCATGATCAGTATACCACGCCTTATCCACACATATCCAAGTGGAGCGTCCCCATAGGCCGCTCCTCCTGCCATGAATCTATTTCATCCACTGCAAGTGATCCACATCACGAACGACCCCACGGCAATCTCCCCCTCTCGTTTCCGCGCCACCACGCGTCCCCATCTGCCCAATAGCACCCACCGGGAAATAAGAGCCAGCCGGCCGGTGCTCCACGGAGAGACGTACAATCATTTGTTGGAGACGCAGCACAACAGCATAGCCATGGCCGCCGCCACCTCTACCGTCTCCGGCCTCGCCGGCGCCACCCTCGCCCGCCGGCCAGCCTTCTCTACCAGTACGTGCCACTAGCTCTCTCCGTCTGTGTTATGTGTACCTGAGATTAATGTCGTGTGTTGAGATGTTGGATCGGTCTGTGTGTGTAGGCTTCACGAGTGGCGGCCGGGTGTCAGCGAGGAACCCGCTGATGACGAGGAACCTGGAGAGGAACGGCAGGATCACCTGCATGACGTGAGTAGCTAGACCGGCTGGCCGGAATAAACGACTTTGTTTCAATTGTAAGTCGCTGACAGATGGTTTGTGCCTTGTCTGTGATCAGGTTCCCGCGGGACTGGCTGCGGAGGGACCTGAACGTGATCGGGTTCGGGCTCATCGGGTGGCTGGCGCCGTCGAGCATCCCGTTGATCAACGGCAACAGCCTGACGGGTCTCTTCTTCTCCAGCATCGGCGAGGAGCTCGCCCACTTCCCCTCACCCCCGGCGCTCCAATCGCAGTTCTGGTCAGAATAATTAGTCACCCAACAACCACTCATCACAGATGCATGTTACTATACTAGCTTTTGCTAACTTGGGTTGTCGTTTTGGGTATGTTGTACTGTAGGCTGTGGTTGGTGACGTGGCATCTGGGTCTGTTCATCGCGCTCACCTTCGGTCAGATCGGCTTCAAGGGCAGGACCGAGGACTACTTCCAGAAGTAGTGGATTTGATTAGCTTTGGTTCACGCATGTGCCTCGTCCTTCCTTTGTGCGCATGCGTGTTCAATGTAAATCTGTCCCATGTAAGATGTGTCTTCCGGTTTCATGCTTGCGACCGTGTGATTACTTGCAACCTCTTCCATCCTAAGCACAACATCGAAGGATGTCCCGATGAACTCAAATTCAGTCGACAAATAGGAAAAACTTGCCAAAACATGCATGACAGCCAATTAGCAAAACAACTCTAAGAGAATTAATTTCAAACAAAGCATATATGAGGCAGATTTATAATTGTAAACAAACTAGCATAAAAGTTTTTCTTTTGACATTACATAGCATGATAGCGGCGTGTTAGCTTTTTCCGCTCTAGGGAAACATATTTGCCGCACTCTCCCACCGAGAATATTGCAACATGATGATATCTGTTACATGTTAGGATGACATCCTTAAGCCCCTGCTCGTATAGACGGCTCAACATCAACATTTTTCTAGTGCCTCTACATGGGCCTCAACACTTAGAATGCAACAGAAGCATCTCCTATGTGATGAAAATTGAGCGTCAAACGAATGCCAATCATGAAACCTTCTTCACGACTAATAACATACCTAACACATGCTTCCGTTGCTCCCACCATACCTAAAACCCTCTTCACAGTCTGCTCGCCCGATATGCGGAGGTGCATGGTCCCGTGAGCTCAGATACTACAAGCTTCGTGTGGCAGAGCTAGATACAACTCTCATACATGGAGATGGAAGCGAACGATCATTTTATCTTCACCGCCACCTTCACCACCATAGAAAATTGACGATGTTATAATGGGACAAATAACATAACATATCAATTTAGATCCAAACTCCTACGTGTTGAAAATAGATTTACATTCTTCTCCACCTCCTAGGGTTGAGATGGCTGCTGAAAATGCTAAGAGACGAAAACAATCTTTGGGCATAACATTTCCTTTGGTGATGCACGAAATCCCATGTGAACATTAACATTCCTCAAAATCTTAATTAATAAGTTCAATTTGAATCTAATGTTTGCAGACCAATCATCTAATTTATTAATTATACAAAGATGTTACAGAAGACAAAAAAAAGCTAAGAAAAGGCGACAACAAAAGAATTGGCAAACTCCAAATTCACATCAAAGCACTACCAAGTCACCCTATCTAACTACGCCAATCGCACCTTTATGTTCTCCAATCTCCATGCACGTGGTGAATAATCCCGAGAAGAGCACCATACGAGCACAAGATCGACTAACCTCAAATGTTTTGAATTGCCGTATGAGCCACCCACCACAATAGGTCGAATATTGTACTCCCTCCGTCCCAAAATAAATGTCTCAGTTTTGTCAAAATTCTGATGAATGTAGACTGTTTAGTATATAGATTCATCCAATTTTTGACAAATCTTCAAAATCTATTTTGGGACGGAGGAAATACAATACCTTTGAATGCATGGTGGCCATGGACACCGTCACGAAAAAATCTCACAAGACAACATCATAACTGGACCCGCGACCAAGAAGAAGAGAGAGAAACTAAAAAACCACCGGCTCCCTAACGTTGGGAGCGAAGGAAATGCACATATGGGGGTAAAGACGGAAGACCATTATTCCACATTCCAATTTCTACTTGAAACCGATTTGTGCCCTGCTTTATAAATAAAGCCACATGAATGAATCTATATAAAATGATGAGAAAACCCTCGTACAAAGAAGATCAAAGATAAAACAAAGAAACATGAGTAGCCACACCCCAAAGAAGCACATACAACTACTAACTAGAGATGACCCTACACCTCTTTGTGAAGCCATTAGACATCGTCGCACCGCCCCCACCAAGTCGTCACCGGGGTTGCCTGCCCTCCAACTCAGGGCCGTGGAGCGTCGATCCTGCTAGCAGACAACGAGGATGGACTGGTGATAACCAAGTCAGATGTATATGATAGGAGGCCGCCGAGAATGGCCCATGCTAGCGCTGGAAATGCCTCGATCCAGGACCCGAACATTCCAACCGATTACAACGAACCGAGACCGAGAGGTACCGGGGCTCCACGAAGACGCCCCAAAGAGGGTGACACTGAGCATGCTGCCGCTGTCGAGACCAAACGGTCAAGGCCGGTATTGCTGCCGGCGGCGCGGAAGCGCTAAGCAGGGTTGCTTTAGGCTAGTTTTTTTATAGCAAATTTTTAGATTTATTTGAATCTCATTGCAATTGGATGGCGAAAGAGCGATACTGGACAGGCCCACTTAGGGGCAGCCGAGGCTGCGAACCAAACCTGAAGTGATGGGAGTTCAAAAGTAGAAAATGGCAAAGGCCGAAGTCAACACTTCCAGGCCCCAAATGCCAGCAGCACCCCACCCGCCTGCCGACTCGCCGCAGCAGCCGCATGAGACTCGCCGGCAGCCGCCCATCCCCTCCGGTCGCGACCCTCCTCGGCCGCTGCCGCACCGCGCGCTGCCTCGCCCAGCTCCACGCCCGCATCGTTCGCCTTGGCCTCCACAACTACCAGGCCCTCCTCGCGCGCTTCGCCGCCGCCTGCGACGCCCTCGCCTCCCCCTCCGTCGCCGAATCCCTCCTCTCCGCTCTCCCTCCCCACGCCGTCCCGCTCAGCCTCCGCAACACCGTTCTCGCCTCACTCTCCCGCCATTCCCCGCTCCAGGCCGCGCTCGCGCAGTTCAATCTCATCCGCCACAACGCTTGCCCCGACGCCTTCTCTTTCCCTTCCCTCCTCCGCGCGTGCGCCCGCGTACCCTGCATCACCACCGGCTCGGCATTGCACGCCGCAGCCATACGCCTCGGCCTCGACACCGATCTCTTCGTCCGCACGGCGCTCATTCAGTTCTACGGAAGGTGCAGCGCTGCTGGCGCAGCCAGGGCGCTTTTCGACTCAATGATCATTCCCAGCGAGGTCTCCTGGACTGCCATTATCACGGCCTACGTCGACTGTGGTGACGTTTTGTCCGCCCGGAAGTTGTTTGACCGAATACCACGCAGGAACGTGGTGCATTGGAACGCCATGGTTCATGGGTATGTGAAGTGCGGGGACTTGGAGAGTGCAAGGAGGCTGTTTGAAGAAATGCCTGAGAGAACTGCTGCAGCGCACACATCGTTGATTGGTGGGTATGCAAAGGCAGGAAATATGCAAGGTGCCAGACTGTTGTTCGATAAGTTACAGGACCGGGATGTGTTCGTATGGTCAGCGATGATATCAGGCTATGCGCAGAACGGTTACCCTCGAGAGGCTTTAAGGATTTTTAAGGAGTTCCGTGAGAAAGACATATGCCCAGATGAGCTTGTTATCGTTGCTCTCATGACAGCATGCTCCCAACTGGGTAACATCATGTTGGCCAAATGGATTGAAGGTTACATCATGAGGTATTCTATAGATATGAACAATGCCCATGTGTTGTCAGGTCTTGTAAACATGAACGCAAAGTGTGGGAACATGGAGAGGGCTACTGTTTTATTTGAGTCTATGCCAGTTCGAGATGTGTTCTCCTACTGTTCGATGATGCAAGGTCATTGCCTTCATGGTTCAGCTAACAAGGCTGTTGAGCTTTTCTCTAGGATGCTCTTGGAGGGCCTCTCTCCAGATAACGCGGTGTTTACAGTTGTTCTAACAGCCTGCAATCACGCTGGCCTAGTAGAAGAAGGGAAGAAGTACTTTGGTATGATGAAGAATGAGTACTTGATTGTGCCATGTGGTGATCACTATGCTTGCCTTGTAAGTCTTCTTGGACGTTTTGGGATGCTGAGAGATGCATATGAGCTTATCAAGTCAATGCCTGGAAAACCTCATCCGGGGTCGTGGGGTGCATTGTTGGGTGGATGCATACTCCATGGTGATATTGAACTTGGAAAAATTGCAGCACAGAAGCTCTTCGAAATTGAACCAGATAATGCTGGGAATTATGTCTCCCTGTCAAATATTTATGCTAACACTGACAGATGGGTGGATGTTTCTGAAGTTAGAGCTGAAATGACTGGAAAAGGGATCACAAAAATAGCAGGTCGAACCCTTGTTCTGCAGTGAAGCATTAGGTGAGAAGATTGATGTATTTATCTTGCCTTAGTTTGCTGGACCTTATTGGAAAGTTAACTGGAGTAATAGACTTATGTTGTGAATGTGGAAAAAGACAGCACATATGTCTTTCATTGTGGACTCATGATGGCTGAGATCATCAGAAAAAATGGTTTACACTCAAATTGAAGATGTTTACAATAGACTCCTTTCTGACGTAGACAACATGGTAGTTTACGACCTGTCTCAGGTTAATAAGAGGCATGAAGCCATCTGAGGTCGAATGTTCACTTCTGCATAGTGGTCCTACTTATTGCTGACATTGCCTTGTGTTTAGAACAAGAGGATTATGTGATTGCTGGTCAGATATCATCCACTGCTGCATTTGTTGATGAGATGATGTCCTGTAAGTGTTCTTTCCCATCGAGTCACTCCTTAATCTTCTTTACTACTTTTTCAGTTAATGTGCTGCTAATCTAGCGTCCTTATGATCACTACTGAATTCCTACTTCCAGCGTACAAGGTAGTGCGGCTATGGCTGTAGTTGCAATGTAGATGAAAGCTATAATTTTTTATGAAATGAAATCATTTGTTTCACGAAAAACAGCACATTTCAAGTACTATGATAAAACATGTCAGCGTAAAATGGATATATCTTTTACGTTTCTTGCTAATACTCATATTTTGCACAATATACCTGTATATGTTTTCCACAACTTTTACAACATGAAACATTCTTCCTGCACAATGCATGCACGCGTTGTCTATCTCTGAACTCTTATTATTACCTGGGTCTATTTTACTACACGCAACTCCAAAACGTCTAAACACACCCTTTAGCTATCAGAAACGGTGACTTTACCCCTTTGATTGATATCAGCTGTATGGCCCATCACCGCCACATTATCTTAAAGAACCACATAAAATTAAGATGAAACGGCTATCAGTGTGTCACTACCTTGCCAGAATCATCCTTTTTTTTTTCCTTTGTTCCTCTCTGTCTGCCATGCCTTAACCTTCCACTCGAACTCACTTGCCCTTGCTCCTATGCTCGTCGAGGAGGAGCTCCAAGTTATTTTCAAGCCGAGCACCGCCAGTCAAATCCCTTCAACAAGAACTGTGCCATACCATTTTGCACCTAAATCTCTATCTACCCATTGTGTTTCTTCACAGCCCTTCTGCTACTTGTTCTGTTATGTCTTTGCGAAGGATTTAATTTGGGAGCTTCACTATGTCCGCTGTTGTCCCAGATGAACCCTGACTCATGTCTCTCCGGCATCTCAAGCATGTACAGTGTGAAGGCATCCTGCTTGCATCAAACCAAGTAAGCCACTGGGAGACACCAAGGAGTAGGGTCTACCTCACAGCGAGGGTACTGATGTGAACGGCAGAGGTGGTCTCCTGGAACCAACGCACAATGACGAACTTGTCGACCTGCAGCTTCCTCGGCGTGGTGGTGAAGAAGTGTCGCCTACATGGCTCGGGATCAGCTCAGTGGAGGCGAGGGTGACGAAAGAAGAGGGGTCAATGCCGGTTGTGCAGGTGGCACCTCCTGGACCCCACACCAGCACACTTGCCATGGTGGACGTGAGGACAGGGATGCGGAGGAAGATAAAAAGGGAGAAAAGAGGGTTCTGAGGATGAGTACATGTTCATGTAAGCAGCATATCAGTGAAAACTTATTCAAGTAAGTATCACATCACTGGTTTAGGTGGTTTTAGAGCTATGCTGGTGATTTCTCCTGTGGCCTTTCAATGGGATTTCGTGTAGACTGGCGGTAACTTCTGTTGATACTTCGGTAAGAGAATTCTCTTAGACCTGCTTCTGCTTGAGTGTCCTAATGTCTTATGTGAACTGGATGCCAAGTTTACTGGGGAAGGGATCCTTTTTAATGGGACTTTGTATAAACTGGCGGTAACTGCCGTTGATACTTTGTTAGAATTCTGTTAGATCTGCTTCTGTTTGAGTGTCCTAAATGTCTTGTGCAAACTGGATGCCAAGTTTACTGGGGAAGGGGATCCTTTTTAGTTTCACCTGAGATGTCCATACTTTTCTTTGCAAGAACATAGACTTCCGTACTGATTTGTAACTTTGAGGTGCATCCTGTTAAATGCTACTCCCTCCTTCCCATAATATAAGACGTTTTGGCATGCTAAAACAGCTTGCTAAAACGTCTTATATTGTGGAACGGAGCGAGTACTACCTTCTTATCCTGCTCTGTTGGTCTTCAATGGATCTTTTTTGAAGAGATACGCTTGGTGTTATTTCATCAAGTAACAGAAAGCTCTTTTTTTTCCTCGCATAAAAGAAGAAAGGCTCATGTTTTTATTATGTTGCTCAGGGAAATCCGGAAGCTTTGTTACCGTACCTCATTTGGGGCTCAGTCTTCAGTGTCGCCATTTTTTAAAGGGCCGTCTCATCAGAAGTTTTGTGGAGTAAACATTTTGGCGTCATTACCTCAATTGCATGTCCTGAAGGTGCTAACTGCGGAGTTCAGTTACATTTGCCAGTTACATGTTGCAACTTGATAATTGCTTCCATGAATGTGCCTGAGCGTGTGTTATTTGCAGATACTGTGAACGACCCTTATACTATTTCACAACAGTGCCCTGTTCAAGATACAAAGTATTGGCATTTGATATGAAGGTGCTTTAAACTTCACCTTTCAGAGTTATGCAGAGGACAAGGTGCATGCCCAGTTGTTGATACTTTGCTACCATGGCGCATGCTCTGAACTTGTGAATGGGGACCTTCACACAGAAATATTTCTTCTCTTGATTAGTGTGCATGAATATGGAGATATGTATCTGTTGTTCTAATTATTCATAATGTCTGCATGACTGCCATGTTTTACTGTTGAATACAAGTCTTACCAGGTGCAGTTAGATATATTGCTAAATGCATAAATATCATTGCAATTGTTGCAGCTATGTGTAATTTGAACAAATTTTAAGAGGTTTTCATTCATATATTTAGGCTACCTTTGGCATTGAGGTTGATTATGATAATCGAGCTTATCCAACCAGCTTTTGTCTATTTCACCATTTGCCAACCAGCCTTTTCCTGCTTCCATGGCTATTTTTCCGCAACAGATTGTAAAGTAAGTTCAATACAACACAGTTCAGCAACTGTAAACTGAGCCTTAATTGACAAGACAAAATTTAGCAGCAATATACCGATTGATCAAATTTGAGCTCTGTTATCACACTTCTGAAATGTAATATAATACCACTTCTTATGCATGTCCATGTTAAGTCCATGACTCTATTAATTCTTGATATTAATCGCTAAAGTAAACAACTGAAATATTGTCATGTTCAGGTTTGAAACTTGAAGATCATGCAGTCACAGTGGGGAGCATTATTCAGTTTATGTTTATAGAAATTATTTCAGAGTATCAGCCACGTTCCAAAATTCTGCTACCTGTTAAGCCCATGACTCTGTTAATGTTTGATTGCAATTGCTAAAGTAAACAACTCAAACATTGCCATGTTCAGGTCTGTAAGAGCAAGGTCCTGTAATCACAGTGGGGACTGTTATTCAGTTTATTTTTCTAGAATTTACTTCAGAATATTACCCATGTTCCAAAATTCTGCTTCACCTACACTGCCTCCTCATAATGTTATGAGCTAGAAGTGATACGGATACCGATAGGCACACTGTTTTAGGTCTGGAGGAGGGTTTTTGAACTGTGGTTGTATTTCTGAGTTGAGACTTAGGATTTTAAGAGGACTCATTGCTGATTAACTTGATGCCAGGCTCACAGAACTGTAATGTATACACCTGGATAACTAATTGTGTCTTATCACTTGATGGAATCCAGAAGGCCATGCTTAAGTCACTATACTAAAATTTCAAGCAGTTTCTCACATCTTAACTGATGCAGAGTTGCTATTTAACTTTCAGCTAGATGAAAGGTGCTTTCGAATGCTTGAATATGAAAATTTCGTTATATCTGATTGTAGAAGCAGTACATCAGAAACATGTCAGGCACCTATTAAATCATGTGCTCCTCATCCAGTCTTAAAGAAAGTGATTAGGCCTTTTCCTGCATGGAACCAAGTGTGATCACCTTCGGTAGGCCCTCTGGACATTGCATCTGCATGTGAAGTTCCTACACATGGTTCAGTGGTCCAGCATCATATGGTTGAGAATTGTTGAGTTGATAGTAGTTTTTTAACATTGTAAGGCTATGTTAATTATGATACGTAGCATGCAGAACTATAGGATGATATTTCCTGAGATAGATACGCAAGTCAGTAAATCAGTGGATATTGTTGGGAGAGATAATTGCTTATAAAATGAGAGCTAAACCAGCTAGGAAATGGCTACCTTCTCTCAGGATCAATAAGCACGGTTGTTGACTATTGAGACCATGAATTTGCATTATGGTTTTGAGACTTGTTTGTTAGAAAATACAATGTCGGCTTGTAGCGAAGAGCACGAGTAGGCACTATGTTGCACTGTATCATTGATCATTCCTGTATCTCCAATTCTTCATATCATATGCATATCTCCAGATTTATATAAGATCTGGGTATGATGATGTAGTGGGATCATTGGCAAGTCGTGATCTTCAGTCTTTTCTGATTATATAAAGGATATAGTACATTCATAGATACATGATACCTCTCCTCAAATGTTAGTGCTTACATGTGCTCACCTAGGTATGTAGACCTCATCCAATCACCTACCTATCGGAGCACCTCTACCATAGGTGGCGCACGATCCTTATTTCTTTGGTGTATGGAACTATTAGGCTCCGTTGTGACAGACAAACTTATAACCCTGTCGACCCTAGGTGTATTAATAACTTGCTGCTGTACCAACAGCACTATCCCAGGTCAGTGAAGTTGCTCTTAATTAAACCACAATCTGATTCAAACATGTCGCTTAAGATATTTGTACTAGCTAGTAGCCTACAAGAGTAACGACAATTTGGGAAATATATAAATAATGCCATTAAATTCTCTGCCTATCTGGTTGGTCTCTATGTTAGATCCTTTGTGGGATGTGTGCATTGCAGCACTATGTCCTTGTGTGGGCGTGTGCACGAGGCCTGTGTCTACTGTGTGCATGTTGCAGCACATGGCTAACATTATCATGCACGAACTGAATCCTGGAATGATATCCTGTCGAAACTATCAGCACTTGGATAGTAGGTGAAACTAAATATTCGCTACTTGATTTTGTTAGGGAGAATAATGGGGTTATTTGACTTAGAGTATTTCCATGTATACTGAAATTAAATTCCTTAACCAAATAAGATTTATAAGTGGTGTTTATGTAAAGGTTGGATTTTGAGGAGCTTACCTACTGAGGAATGCTCATATAATTTTGTTGTGATATATGACCCACTACTGTGCTAGGCTCCTAGCATTAATAAAATTTCAGAGATCCGATTCTTTACTTCACTTAACATCCAATGTCCTCTTACTGCATTTCTATCAGTAACACAGTGCACTAACGCTTTTCAGTGTATCTGCCAGAAAGAAGCTTCAATTCAAACGCAGAAGAGATGCATTAAGGTAAATGTTTACTGAGCATATAAGATACATAAGGGGATTAGTACGGTCAGTGCATTAAAAATAAATAAAGATCTAGAGTAGTCCTAAGGGTTTGACATTAGGGCTAGACTTCTGAGTAATGATACTCATGTGGGTATTATGAGGTTCAAATCTTTAGGTTATCTTTATCGAGGTTAGGCTATGAAGTTCACAGTATCTTCAATTCCATTTGGCTAGTAGTAGTTGTGTTCCCTCTTGCAACGTGTCAGTTGCACTTGTTTACTTCCGAGTTCGTACTATAGCATTGAAAGGAGCCAACCTTTACGTAGGAAAGTTTAATGCGATGCCTGCACTCTAAGTCCACTATCCTTGAATTAGCCTTAAACAAACCCTATAGCTTAATGCATAGTTAGTTGCATACGCTCGTGCGTGTGAGCAGAGACTAGGTGTTTGACTCTCTCCTGCAGCATTAAGGCTATAAAGGTTCCTTTTAACTGTGATTAGGGTATGATATTTGGCCTTAACCAATATGAACCCGGGTACACAGAGAACCGTGGCACTTAAACCCCACGCTCACAACATGGTTAAAATATTAAGGAGATGTTCCCTTCGTGGGTGGGATGATCTGTTTTCTATTCTTCCAATGCAACAAGAGAAGACATGGCAAAATAATGGCCTATGGTCTATGGCTAATTGGGAAGATTGTTACTCCTGTAGTTACTTGCTCTTTCTTTTCACTCACAAAACTTGTCGGGGAATGGCCATTATATTTGTCTGCATGCGCACCCGCGTATTTTTTAGTGTGAGTGCTCAAATCTTCAGAAGGCGTAAAACTGTTTCAAATGTTTGAGATAAATTTATCATTAAGCTTGTGGTTTGTTGAAGTGATAAATTGCAGAGTACTTCATGAAGCAGTAACTCAGTCATGAGTTCACTACTTCATCTTTCTGCTTCTTTTTTCCTTAAGGATTTGAAGGTACCTCTGCATATCAGGCCACAGATCATAGATCATCTTTATCTAGCCAAGTGCCAAATTAGTGTGTGGACTTGATTAGGGATAAACTTCTGGGTAGTACAGTTGTGTGAGCTGGTGATACTTCAATTTTCTAGTAATGCTCAGTTTCACCAGAAATGTTTTTGCAAGAACTATTTCCCTAGTTTAACATCTGACTAAACTACCTAAAGGAGCAACGGTTAACGCTGTGGATTAGTCTTTCAACCAGTTTGTGTTTACTTCTCCAAAGGAACATCGGTTAACATAGGCTAAAAAATGACCCTGAAAGCAGCTTATCCAATTCTCCGGGCTTAATCGTATCTTAACATCCCATCTTGGGTTATCATTCTGGCTGATCATGATAACCTTGTTTGGCCAAATCGCTTTTACATGTTTTACGATTTGATTAGCTGTTTTTGGTATAATATGGAGCAACATGGTTTTCTAGTATAAAGAAGGGTATATCAGTATCTTTTTATATCTTTTCTGGAAAAAGTTGCTAAAATTTTAGTGCACTTCCGTGGCACACACCTTACTGTATGTACTACTCCCTCCGTTTAGAAATATAAGATGTTTTAGCTTTATAAAAGGAGTGTATCTAGACCCCTTTAGTATATAGGTTCACTCCGAATCTCTACGAACCTATACACTAAAAGACGTCTAAATACAGTCGATTCACAAAGCTAAAACATCTTATATTTCTAAACGGAGGGAGTACAACTCAAGTTTAAAATGTCCTGAATTTAGAAGGGAGTAGAATCTGTAAGGATCACACCCACATGGAGTTCAGATGTAGATACTACTCAATGAGCAACATTTATTTTTGTTTCTGAAAGCCCCAAATCAGCTGTATCTACACATTCCAGCGACTTTGGATCAAATATGGAACCTAAAACACATGACATAGATCAGCACAATGTGAGGTGTCATTTTACCATGACAAAAAAGTTGATCAGAATACACGTCTCAAAATAGGACACCGAAATGGAAAACACCTCAACTATTCAATTCCTTTGTTTTGTACGAGTCCAAGAAAGAAAGAAGAGGGTAGTGCCACAGATGGAAGCACTATAATGTCGAAGACGGAGAGATGATTCACCCAGGAGACTTTTCCTTTCTAACCTGTAATTAAGCTTCCCTCCATGGAAATTAAAGAAGAGCACATGGGTCTGGCCACAAACACCGACTAATCGAAATTCTGTTCGTGCAAGAAACATTTTAAACCATATCCTGTACTAAGTAACCTAGTGCCACAATTATGAGCTCCCATCCAGGTCAAACCTCCCTGTCTCCGGAGTTGAGCCGGAGTTGCCTTCAACTCCAGACCTGTTTGCCTGCAATGTTAAAACACCATCTATCATGGCGAATGATGGCGAGCGAGATATTATACAAAGCTTGGGTGAACTGAATTTGATCTTTGATCCCGAGGCCGATAGCATTGGCTCTGGATCCCAAAACCATCCATTACTGCTTCCGTTTGCCCGAAAAAGGGGCATTGATGGTATAATTAGTCCTACTAATGAAGGAAAAACAAGAAGAGTTCCAGATGGCTCTCTCTTAACCATGTAGAGAAGCAGCAGAGCATTGACCAAACCAATTGCATCACACAAACCAAAACGACTTTAAGTGAGTTGTATGCCATCGCACCATTAAATCAAGGTGGGTTATGTAAGCAATCTTGGGGGATTACATTAGTGAGTTATGACTTAAGCTAAGTTTCAAACTTTTCTTAAATGCAAGGGACGCACCATCTCTAGCAAGTCAACCCTCAGAGTTAATAGTATCGGCTGTGCCAGCAATTAAACATTGCGAGCGAGCTGGAGCTGGAAGAAACAAAATCCCCAACGGAGCCGAGGTTTTCAAAGCTGGCGATGACATTAGAAGGGCGGGAGGGAGAGGGGGCTGCCCTGCTCTTATGTGCATGAAACAAAGTGGCATTGATGTATTGCTTATCTTTTTCGTCATTGTTGTGTGAGGATGCGCACCAGAGGCAGCAACCGCGCGCATGGGTGCGCGCATAGGCCTTGCGTTTGCACCATTTAAAGGCCTAAAAACTGCAGAGTAGCAGCGTATCTTGAAGAACTCCATAAAAACCATGGATGGCTCAACATTCAAGTCCGTTCAGTACTATCCCTCCTTTTTTTTGGCTACGTGGTGCATTTGAGACGCTGTGCCCAATTGAATCCCATTCAAGTTGTGAAATCGATTGGGGGCTGGCCAGTCAAAAAACTTATAAGCTTTCGAAGCAATTAGAAGGACGTATATTGATGAGCTTCAACCGTCAACAACACTTCCTTTCAATCTTTCATGTACACTGTGCAGATATAAAAGCTGTTGGAGGCCAGTCATCTGCAAGCTTTTGGAACAATTAAATTACTCCACCTTGTTGTGTTTCATCTTTCAACCAAACATATAATTTAGAAGAAAAAAAATGCATCAGGGAGATTGTCACACTCATGTTATATGCGGGTCCTACTTTGGAAACATGCAGAAAAAGGTGTAGAGTGAGAGCTACTGCATTACTATCAATAGCAAGCTTAAAGCACTGGTTAATAGTTTCCGTCATTTCTTTTCTTCATTAGGGTACATGGAAAAGCAATGCAGAACATGTAAAAACTCTAGCTGTAACCACATACCCAGCCTCTGTCTTGTCCATTTAGATTGCCTACTAGTACTACCTTGTGTGCATGAGTAGCCATCTCACCTCGCACCTCTCTTCCACCCAAACACAGATTATTCATCCATGCCACTCTCCAACCATGATTTCCTGGGTAATAAAATGCCTCTCCGTGTACATGCGCGCAAGAGAGATTAGTAGTAGTAGTAGTACCTCTCCTCACCACTGTTGCATTAAACAAAACCAATTGACCTCTCCCCGTCCATCTCCCTCACCCCCACTATAAATATTGGCCATCTCTTTTCCAACCACACCAACGCTCCTATCATTCCAACGCCCAGACTTCTTCCCTTCCAGAGCATCCCCTCTCCCTGTCGCCGCACTCCTCCTGCCTCTCCAACAACAGTAAGTTCCCTTCTGAGCTCCTGCAACGATCGATCGATCGATCGATCGATGATACCTACCTTTCAGAGCCTATGCTAATCAACCCCCGTTTTGATCATGTGCAGACAAGGCGAGGATGAGCCGCAGCAACAAGAGGAGCTCCTCAAAGGGCCTGGACCTGAAGCTGAACCTCTCGCTGCCGACGAGAGGCGACTCCTCCAACAACAACAACAGGGCGATGGCCAACGACGAGGAGTCGTCCCCGAGCTCCTGCCTGTCTTCTGAGAGCGAGCACGGCCTGCAGTGGTCCAACAGCCCCGAGGCGACGTCCATGGTGCTCGCCGCCTGCCCCCGCTGCTTCATCTACGTCATGCTCCCGCAGGACGACCCCCGGTGCCCCCAGTGCAGGAGCCCCGTGCTCCTCGACTTCCTCCAGGACAACAGCACCAGCAGCAACGGCAAGAGCAGCGGCGGCAGCAGGAAGAGCAGGAGGGGATGAACCAAGAAGAGGGCGATCGATCGACAGGCTCCTCCCTCCCCTTTGGCGTCGGCACAACAACATCAAGAAAAGCGTTTATATGAATGATGAAGTCCTAGGTCCAGTAGTTCTCTTCCCTTCGGTTGTTTCTTCAGTGTAACCATGATATGTCAGTGCTCTAGAATCGTGAGACTAACATGTGTTGGTGTCACGATTCTGATATATCATGGGTACACTGGGGGCTATATCCCCCTCTTCTCTAGCGGTTCTAAATGAAGTAGATTCGTTTAGGCAATAGGACCAGACTTCTTCTGTTCTGTTTCTTATTTTCAAGACAACATGAAAAGTTTACCCCTTGACGATCTCAAGTCAGGATGAGAGGGAATATCATTCTAAGACACCCATAATCTCAGGCTTCTGCCACTGCAGACCATGAGCACTCGTGTACTCCTTCTGTGTTCGTCAGACAAGGTATGCAAGTCCAACATACAAAACCGAGTATAAAGCGTAAGAAGAACAGTCAACCCCAGATTTTCTCAACAACAACAGCCAAAAAACAAAAAAAGTCAATCCCAGAAATCAAGTGTTAGGAATTTGTCACGGCCGATTAGTTGAACTAACCAATTTGCGCTACTACTACTACTACCACCACGTTGCAAAAAATCATGAGGACTCTTACTACCTACTATCGTTGAAAAATACACCATGTCATTAAAAATATGACGGAAATTTCAAAATCGGGAGGAGATATTGTAGTAGTATTTGAAGGCGGTTGAACAGTCTACGGCGTGACGCCATGCAATGAATACACCGATTGATTATTTGAGCATCCATCACTCTTATCTCTTGCCATTACGCTTCCATCTGAATACGTGCGTTGTGACGCAGAAAGCCAGCAACCTAACTTAATGCCTGCTTCTGGTCAACTTTGCAAGCCTATACTATAGATTTATGTTTACTCGACGTCGACATCTCAGGGTAAGTCAGCATCGTCATAATCAGATACGTAGACCAGCCATGCTACTAGCTGGCCTGGATCACATCAGAAAGGGAGGAGGAAGAACAGACAGGAAATGAGAAAAAAAACACATGTGATTTGTAAAGTGTTTGTACCTTATTTTGTCTTTGATTGGAACGGTAAGCGTGTCACTTTCATCTCGTCTATCAGAGAAAAGATCATTGTTTCAGGATGTCTTCTTGTGTCGTTCAACTACACGGCAACGAAAGAGGAAATGACCCTGTTGCTACAAGAGGATAGTAGATGACATAGCATGGATGTGTGTGAGATTTTATGTTCTTTTCTTCTCCGGTAACTAAGCAACCGCGTCATCCAAACAAAGTCGACATTCATGCAACGCAAGCAAACACTTTTAGGAAATGAGATCAGCAGATTATTGAACCACTTACGTGCATATCATAACAATCTCTATGGGAAAACGGCCGTTTGGCATTCTGTTAGGGCACACGACAAAGTCTCTCTTTGGCGAGCAAAGAAGGTGGACATGTGTCCCCTCCTGTCGCGGGTGAAGGAAATTTAACAGTGTGTTAGCTTTGCCGAGAGCCTCCCGTTTGGCTCTAGGCAAAGAGGCCTTTGAAGAGTGTTTGCTCTTAGCAAAGACTAGAAAATCATTTTTCTTCCAATTTTGCATTCTTGTTGCATTGTTTATCATAACATGCATAAAATTAGCGCAAAGTTGTATCTTATCATGCCAAATAATATTGCCAAATAGAGTTTTCAACTTTTTATATGTTTTTTTTTCCATTTTCTAATTGTCAAAATGAGTTTTCTAAGCAAGTAAACTAAATATGGTGCCAAATAGAACCCCTCCAATTGTCACACAAAGTAGACAATACTTTATACCCATTACCCAAAAGTAATTCAAGTTTGAACTGCAAGTGTTTGATAAATTGGTCCTAATAATCCTCGAGAAATTTTTAGATACAAAGTAGTCATAGTATAGAAGAACAAGTGAGTGTTTTGAAAGATTTAACGCCTTGCTATAAACACCGTGCCATCCGTTTGACCATGTTTTGATAAAATTGAACAAAAAGCAATCCCTTGGCACGGAGTGTTTTTATATGTACTAATTTCGGAAAAATATGAAAAACTTGGAATATTTTAAAAATAAAATATCCTTCCAAATGAACAAAGATGATCATATCTAAGGAATGGTTTACTGTAATCTGCCTAAAATTGGCATAAAGGTATATCTTATCATGAAGAACAATCTTGCCAAATAAATTTTCCACTTTTTTATAAAAAGGTTATTGGGAATAATGGAACCTCTCCAGCCTGAACGGATCATTGGGAATAAGGGAACTTGGTAAACAAGAAACATATCTGAAAACAAAGCTCAATCACAGGTCTTCATTGTTGGGTTTAGGGATCTTCGCAACTCCAAGGAGCAATCAACATTCAAGATTTAGAAGTGATAAGCACAATATATGTGTATTCAAATGTACATGATGCCGAGGGTCAGACGACATACTGAAGTTGAACGAAGTTTTTCATCCTAATGCGATGTGTGTGGGTGTTTTGGACCGTGCTACCCGTCAGATGCCCTGAATAAAGACGATCCTGGCGGGCATTCCGGCAGCGACCGACTTTGTTTTACCGCTTCCTGCGACCCGATCCTGTGTCCCCAGCCCCCACCCCCGCCCAGGACGCGTGACCGAGTCCAAAAGGGGAAAGGTGGGCTTTCCCCCCAAATAGACCATCTTCCTCTCCAAGCCAAAAGCATACGAAACCCCCAATTCTAGGACTGCCCCTAATTCCGCACTTGTACATGTCGTCTTCAATCTCTCGCCAAAATCGCCATTGGAGCTCCACCTTCACAGCTTGATGCCCAGCGCCCCTTCTCCTGAAAAGTAAAAAAAGACAGAAAAAACAGCAGGTACTTCTGAATCACAATGAAATCCTAAATTCACCATGATTTTGGTAGCAAAACAAAGAGGAAAAAACACTATATGGGTTCTGTAGATCTACACCCGATGAATCTAAACAAAAACTAGGCATATACAACTACTTTGATCCTCAATCAACAAACTATGCTTCTGTATATGTTCAATCTTGTTCAAACTATAACATATACAACTTTCTAATCTTTAGTATCACTTTCTGTTGATCCATGCATGATAAATAACTAAATTAGGACAACTAACAACAATACAAACACTAGCAAAAACAAAGAACTTCTCCTGATAATGATTTTTTTAAAAACTGACATCCTATTATTGCTCTATAAATTCCTGACATGTTGCATATTTTGGTTGAACAGTGGGGACACCATGGTTATCGACCTTAATGCCGAACCAAACCAAGATATAGAAGAGAATGAACATGGTGATGTTTCACACACAAATGCTATTATGCAAGTTATGAATGAAGGTATGATGTTTATGCATGATGGCTCAATGCACGGCGTCCAGAAAAGTGCTGGTGCGTGGTTGATGTAGAGCTCGTTGGGAACCCCAAGAGGAAGGTATGATGAGCACGGCAACAAGTTTCCCTCAGTTATGAAACGAAGGTTTAATAGAACTAGTAGGAGCAAGGAAACACCCCAAAGGTGTTACTAGCTGAGCTTTGGCAGGGCGCACTACCGGTGCTAGTAGCAATGTGGAGACCTGCACAACACAACCACAGAACTTTGTCCCCAACTTGCGATGAGGTTGTCAATATCACCGTGTTTTGTGAAAAACAAAGGATTAAACGTATCGAATGGAAAGAAGTAAAAGTTTGCGGAAAGTAAACACAAAGTAGTAAACAGTTTGTAGATTGTATGTAAAGAACAAGGACCGGGATCAATAGTTCACTAGAGGTGGCTCTCCTTAAGATAGATAACATACTGGGTGAACAAATTACAACGAGGCAATTGACAAACATCGAGAAAGCAATACATGCATATACTAATCATCTTGACTCCTTTGAGACTTGATTGGGCATTACAACATTATACATAGACCGCCATCCAACTGCATCTATGACTAATAATCCACCTTCAGATTATCATCCGAACCCCCTCTGGTATTAAGTTGCAAGAAATAGATTATTGCTTTACGAACTACGTGTAAAGTAAACAATACGATTGTTCTATGAACAAAGGATTGCTGTTTTCTCCCTAGTAGCAACAACCCATCTAGTACCTTAGAGATTTCTGTCACTTCCCCAGATTACCAGAGGCATGAACCCACTATCGAGCATAAATACTAACTCTTAGAGTTGCTAGCATCTACTTGGCCAAGATAGCTACTAACAACGGAAAGCATGCAAGATCACAAATAACAAAGACATGATAGAATCAATAATCAATCTGAAATAGCATCTCAATATCCATCGGATCCCCGCAAACATAATATATAGAATTACAAATAGATCATCTTAATCATGAATGGAGCTCACAAGATCTAGACATGAAAGCACAAAGGAGGAGAACCAGCATCTAGCTACTACATGTATCCGTAGTCCAAGGATGAACTACTCACGCATCACACCGAAGGCTTGCATGGTGATGAAGAAGGCCTCCAGGGATTCAAGTCTCATAAAGAGCTTCCAAAAATTATGGTACTTATAGCTTTCAGCTCTGATTGCCCCTATCATAAGCATCTTGATGTGATTAAGGTTAAAGTGAACAAACTATGGTGTACATGCTTGGCGAAGTATAAGTCAGAAATCTCATGTCCCTTATATACGAGGGACGCTCCTCATGGTACTCAAATTTAGTCACCGGTAAGTTCTTGTCATCGTAAGTACATGTGTATCATTGAGAACCGCCAACGGGGTACCCCTTGCCCGATGATACGGAAGAATCCCCATATCAAAATGACAAGGCAAGCAGACAACGAGCATCTCAGCATTCTTCTTATTTACCATGGGAATATGGTGCTTTTTTCTCTCTTTCCTCTTTTCATAGTATCTTTTTTTCTTTTTCTCTTTTTTCTCAATATAGGACTCTTTTTTTATAAGAAGAATGCTTCATATACAGCTCATTATGGTTACGCTGCAGGTTTCCACCATGTCAGCATGGATTAGACCAGCGGCCTAGGTGTTTCTCTAACACATATACACAACTTCATGGACTTACAAGCTCCCCTTTCATTTCACACCGACAACAGCCATATACAAAAGAGCATGATATCAACTAGGTACAAGTACCAAGTGCAATGTTGAAAGAGTTCCCCATGAAAGCATGGTTCTGCTAATCCCCAACAAATAAGTGCAAGCATATACAACATAGAAGACGCAATAGTTCAAGTTTATTAAGGGCAAGAAAAGTAAAGTGTGCCATCAAGTTCGTGAGAGCTTTAATCACTAGTTTATCATAACAAGTTTAATTTGGAAGGTAAACAAAAGCATAAATATACTTGGAATAGCATAAGCTAGTAGGTAGGCATGGTGGACTCTTTGGAATAACTTGGTTTAGGGAGTTGGATGCATAAGTGGAAGTCATACTTTGTTGTGGAGGCTAGCAAGAGACTGGGAGCGACAAACTAAGAGAGCAATAATGGCCATAATCATACAGAGCGACAAAACATCATTGATCAAAGCATAAAGTGATACTACAAGTTGTAAACTAAAGGATCATAAAGGCTATGGTGACATGAGATAGTCATAACATGGTGTGAGCATGCGCCAAGTCAACCCAAATAAAGCATCAAAGGAGAATACCACTATACTATGCTTTAATATGCTAAAACAACGCATGATTCATCCAAGGCACATTAAGCAATCCCAATTGTTTATAACAAGTCATGCTACAACAAATAATACTAAGCATAAAGACAAAACAATATCAAGCATGGCATGACAAAGCATAGGCCACAGTCAAAAACGAGCTCTTTTTACCACATAAGTATGAACTTTCCTACTCTTTTCCAAACCAAACCAAACTATTTGCAAACCAATGTATGAAAGAGGGGGTCCAACCAATTTATTCAGAAAACTAAGCAAACCAAAGCAAACGAAAAACCAAAACGAAAACGAAAAAGAAGACGCTCTAAAAAAACACAACTGTGCATGAAACAATAAAAACGAAGCGTTTGGAAGAAACCTGGGATTTTTATTGATGAAGAAGGGGATGCCTTGGGCATCCCCAAGCTTTGACGCTTGTACTTCCTGGATATTTCTTGGGGTGACACGCGTGGCATCCCTAAGCTTGAGATTTAGTCCATCCGTCATCTCGTTACTCATTTCTTCCATACACCTGAAAATTTTTCTTCATACAAAACTTCACACAATCTTTATTAGCAACATTAGTGCACTTAAGATAGATAAGTCTTAAGGTTCAGTTCTAACACCAAATAAACTTCCATTAGAACACTAGATACTGTAGCACTTCCCTCAAAAAGCTCAATTCCCCGAAAGAACTCAAGAAGGAACCAACAAGAAGCAAATGCAGAAAATGGCAGAAATCTGTCAAAACAGACCAGCAGGTAAAGACGATTTTTTCGAAGACCTTCTGTTGCTCAAATCAAAAAGTGTTAAACTAACGAAAGTTAGATAACAACCTGGGGAAGAATTAGAAAAATTCATGCCTCAAAAAGACGTTCAGAGATTTTACACGAATTTTTACGGTGAAGCACAGAAATCTGTTTCGAGACAACAACTTTCCCAATCATTACTTCTATCTCATTAGATGTTACTCTTGGCACAAAAAGCAAATAAAAAGGATAAGGAGCGGTTATTACAGAGGTAATAACTTCCAAGACTCATCTAAAACTTTTGGGTTATCTCCCAATAAGTACTTATCTTTAACGCATTTAAGTTAGGCATAAGAAGCAAGAAAAAGAATCAAGTGTTCTCAAATGAAGAAGCATTAAGACCAAATTTCTTGCCCTTACCTCTCTTATTTTTCTTCTTAACCTTGGGGAAAATATGATTGTTTGGTGGAGAAGAAAGGTGCATGGTCCCCTTTCCCACATCTATTAGTGCTCCAAGGAGTTCTAATAGGGACCTTCCAAGTGTAATTTGTCCTTTTCCTACACATTCAATAACAAGATAATCAATAGAAATCGTTTTCACAAGGATCTTTGTAAACACTCCTTCAACTATTCCAAAAGGTAATATGGTAGTATTATTAGCAAGAGATATTTATTTTCCTCCTTAAGTGAGCCCCCAAGTATTCAGAGATTTATAAATATCTTTGGGAATGAGGCAAAATTCAGACATGATATCACAGCGAGCTTGAAAAGTTTCAGTGTTCATCTCAATCTTTACTGTAGGGAACCACTTTGATGGTTCAGACTTTATTGGAACATAATTGTGATGCTCCCTAAGCGTATTATAGCAATTTTCTAAGCTTGTAGTGCTAGTCTCTAGAGTGTTCAACCTAGCAAATATTTTTGCGAAAGAAATATCAGTTTGGCTAGGCATGTTGTAAGTGAGGATCAATTTCTTTATAGCATTAGTAGCATCATCCTAATTACATTGGAGGAAATCTCCTCCCACAACAGCATCTAGAGCATATCTATAGCAAAGAGCAATCCCAAGGTAAAAACTGCTAAGGAACAAGCTTTGAGTCATTTTAGGCTCAGTTTTTTCATGTAGATCAGAGATTCTAGACCAAGCTTCCTTAAAACTTTCCTCAATTCCTTGTTTAAAAGTGAAAATCATTTCCTCGGGTCACATAGTGATTGGAGCAAGGCTAGACATAGTGGCAACTTAAGATAGGAACTAATTTTTTTGTGTTTTTGGAATAAGAAAGCAAACAAGTAAATATTAAATTTTTTTTATGTTTTTGATAAAGAAACAAGCAAACAAAGCAAAAAGAAACTAAGCAAAACAAAAATAACAAAGTAAAGAGATTGGTTATGAGGGACTCCCCTTGTGAAGATGTTCTTGACTCCCCGGCAACGGCGCCAGAAAAATGCTTGATGGCTCAATGCACGGCGCCCAGAAAAGTGCTGGTGCGTGGTTGATGTAGAGCTCATTGGGAAACCCAAGAGGAAGGTATGATGAGCACAGCATCAAGTTTCCCTCAGTTATGAAACCAAGGTTTAATCGAACCAGTAGGAGCAAGGAAACACCCCAAAGGTGTTACTAGCTGAGCTTTGGCAGGGCGCACTACCGATGCTAGTAGCAATGTGGAGACCTGCACAACACAACCACAGAACTTTGTCCCCAACTTGCGATGAGGTTGTCAATCTCACCGTGTTTTGCGGAAAACAAAGGATTAAACGTATCGAATGGAAAGAAGTAAAAGTTTGCAGAAAGTAAACACAAAGCAGTAAACAGTTTGTAGATTGTATGTAAAGAACAAGGACCGGGATCCATAGTTCACTAGAGGTGGCTCTCCTTAAGATAGATAACATGCCGGGTGAACAAATTACAGCGGGGCAATTGACAAACATCGAGAAAGCAATACATGCATATACTAATCATCTTGACTCCTTTGAGACTTGATTGGGCATTACAACATTATACATAGACCGCCATCCAACTGCATCTATGACTAATAATCCACCTTCATGTTATCATCTGAACCCCCTCTAGTATTGATACATTGCAAATGTATCTATAATTTTTGATGTTCCATGCTTGGTTTATCTACTTTCTTATGTTTTGTCCACACTTTGGAGTACTTTTCTTATGATTTCTTGGACTAACCTATTAACAAGTGCCATAGTGCCAGTTGCCTGTTTTCTACTGTTTTTGATTCCAGGAAAGTCAGAAAATGAATATTCTCGGAATTGGACCGGACAAAATCCAAAGTTGATATTTTCCCGGAAGACTCACGGAGCCAGAAGGAGAGTCGGAGAGGGGCCACAGGGTGGCCACACCACCCCATGGCACGGGTCCTCCCAGGCCGCGCCAGGGCATGGTGTGGGCCCCCTAGCCACCCACCGACCTTGCCCTCTGGCCTATAAGAAGCCTCCCACGGCAAAAACCCTAGATACCTGATCAAAAATCCACGAAAAGTTCCGCAGCACCGCCACCACCGAAGGGGAGATTCAGGGGACAGAAAGTCTCTGTTCTAACACCCTACCAGGACGGGGAAGTGCCCCCGGAGCCATCTCCATCGACCTCCACCACCATCTCCATCACCGTTGCTGATTCCTATGATGAGGAGGGAGTAGTTCTCTCTCGAGGCTAAGGGTTCTACCGGTAGCTATGTGTTCATCTCTCTCTCTATGCATGATCATATTGTGATCATGAGCTTGTAATCTATAGATCTACCTTGCTACTCAAGTGCTTTAATAGATCTCTGCTCTCCCCATGTGTGTGAAAGTGACAGCGTGCTCACCATGGTGGCACTTAGGATAGAGATTACAAATACTTATTATGAGTTATATTTGGAGTTGGATATCTTTATGAAATTGTGGTGTTTGTTGGACTCATCTAGTACTCAAGGTGACAGTGTGGGGTTTTCTAGATGGGAAAGATGAACTTTGAGGTGTGTTGTTATAGCCCTACCGTTGATTAGAGTGTCCAACCAAAGAGTAGTTAAGAGTAGTATCATAAAGAGAATATATTTATATGAGAGTGTTCACTAGTGAAAGTATGATCCCTAGGCCTTGTTTCTAAGCATTGATACACCGTTTGCAATTAGATCCATTACATGTTTGCTTGCTTCCATATTTATTTCAGTTTGCCTTTAGTTTCTTGCATGCCATCAAGTTATTTTCTATCACCGTACCACTTATAATTATCCATACCACTTGTATTTCACTATCTCTTCGCCGGACTAGTGCACCTATACACCTGACAAGTGTATTGGGTGTGTTGGGGACACAAGAGACTTCTTGTATCTTGATTGCATGATTGCTTGAGAGGGAATACCTTTGACCACTTACTCCCTGAGTTCGATAAACCTTGGGTGATCCATTTAAGGGAAAACTTATTGCTGTTCTACAAACCTCTGCACTTGGAGGCCCAACAACTGTCTACAAGAATAGAAGTGCGTAGACATCAAGCTATTTTCTGGCGGCGTTGTCGGGGAGGAAAGGTAAAAGGTATTCACACCGGAGGATTAAAAAAGAAGAACCTTCCACGGCAAACGCCCATTTTCGGTGTGAGTGCTCGAAGTTATTTCCATTAGATTCTTCAATTTTGTCTTTTTGTTTATTGTTTTCACTAGTTAGGCTTAATGGAAAACAACAACAAAATTAGAGAGCTTTATAGTATTTATCTTGAGTTAGGACATGAAGTGTTTGAAGAGAAAATTAAAAAACCTATGGAACTTTATTTGCATGCTGATAGCAATGTTTTTAGTATGAATTCTTTGTACACCATTATTGCCAATGCTATGGAAAAGTCTAAGCTTGGGGAAGCTAGTTTTTATGAAAATGATCTTTTTAGTTCCCCAACGAAGATAGCTATTGTATTGCTTATGATGATACTAAACCTCCAATATATGATGATTGCAATGATGAATATGATATTTTCAGTCCACCTACTATTGAGGAGGAAAGTAATTATGATTACAATATGCCTCCTATATTTGATGATTATGGTGATGAGAATAATAATGATAGCTATTTTGTTGAATTTGCTCCCACTACAATCAATAAGAATGACTATGTTTATGTGGGGAGTATTAATTCTTTTATGCATGTGGCTCATGATAAGAATGTTTCTTGTGATAGTTATATTTTTACTTTTATTCATGATGCTACTGAAAGTTATTATGAGAGAGGGAACATGGTTTTATGTGTCTCAATAATATTAAGTTTCCCCTCTTTATGTTGAAAGTCTTGAAGTTGCACTTGTTTTTCTTTCCTATGCTTGTTGCTTTGTGCTTTCATGACTTGTTTCTTTACAAGATTCCTATGCATAGAAAGTGGGTTAGACTTAAATGTGTTTTTAATTTGCTTCTTGATGCTCTCTTTTACTTCACTTCATATTTCTTATGTGAGCATTTTCTCAAAACATCATGCCTAGCTTAAAGGCGTTAAAGAAAAGTACTTATTGGGAGATAACCCAAAAGTTTTAGTTGAGTCTTGGAAGTTATTACTTCAGTAATAACCGCTCCTTTTCCTTTTTATTTGCTTTTTTGTGCCAAGAGTAACCTCTAATGAGAGAGAAGTAATGATTGGGAAAGTTGCTGTCCCAAAACAGATTTCTGTGCTTCACCTTAAAAATTCGTGTAAAATCTATGAACGTCTATTTGAGGCGTGAATTTTTGTGATTCTTTCCCAGGTTGTTATATAACTTTTGTTAGTTCAACACTTTTTGATTTGAGAAACAGAAGGTCTTCAAAAAAAATCGTCTTTACCTGCTGGTCTGTTTTGACAGATTTCTGCCATTTTCTGCATTTGCTTCTTGTGGGTTCCTTTTTGAGTTCTTTTGGGGAATTGAGCTTTTTGAGGGAAGTACTACAGTAGATAGTGTTCTAATGGAAGTTTATTTGGTGTTAGAACTAAACCTTAAGACTTATTTATCTTGAGTGCACTAATGTTGCTAATAAAGATTGTGTGAAGTTTTGTATGAAGGAAAAATTTCAGGTGTATGGAAGGAATGAGTAATGAGATGAAGAATGGACTAAATCTCAAGCATGGGGATACCACCCGTGTCACCCCAAGAAATATCCAATAAGTACAAGCATCAAAGCTTGGGGATGCCCAAGGCATCCCCTTCTTCATCAATAAAAATCCCAGGTTTCTTCCAAACGCTTCATTTTTATTGTTTCATGCACAGTTGTGTTTTTTTAGAGCGTCTTCTTTTTCGTTTTCGTTTTGGTTTTTAGTTTGCTTGGTTTTCTTGGTTTGCTGAATAAATTGGTTGGACGCCCTCTTTCATACATTGGTTTGCAAATATTTTGGTTTGGTTGGAAAAGAGTAGGAAAGTTCATGCTTATGTGGTAAAAAGAGCTCATTTTTGACTGTGGCCTATGCTTTGTCAAGACATGCTTGATATTGTTTTGGCTTTATGCTTAGTATTACTTGTTGTAGTGTAACACCCTCGAATCGGCCCTATGCAAGTTTTAGCCCTTTCCACCAAACCCGCATAGAAACGATTCAAGGACACCCACAAGGCACTTTTGTGCGGGTGGAAAACGAAGTAATACCATTACACATTAGTCCATGATGGAACCCACAAAGGATATATACACAACAACTCCATGAGTCAAGAATACAGATATGAAATATACAAAGACCTAGATCACCTTGAAAACGATAGAGCGTCCGACTACGGACAAGATGCAAATGGGGCTAAGAGCCCTGAAGAATAACCAATGGTGTCCATAACCCTGCCCAGGCCACGCCGGAAGGATAACCCTGCTAACGACGTCGATCTCAAACCTGCTAAAACAAAAGGGGGTGCCGACAAAGGGCAAAAGAAAAAGAGGAGCGTCAGTACACGGTGAGGCTAGAATTCGGTGGCTCTCGCCTACATAGGTATGGTGGACTGAAGCGACAGCGCAGCAGCACTAAACAACCTATAGAGACTCGATAAAACTGGCAGCTATTAGAGAGGGAGAAGAAAGACCTATCCGGATCCAACCTGATACTAACACCAATCATACCCATCCTGGCATTTCCCCCTCGAGACCAAACGATGAAGTCAAACCGAGGAACTCACACAGTTGGCAGTTTGTGACAATGGCTGTAAACGACTGGGAACCCAAAAGTGTGACTTGGCTTGTCGATATCGCGAAAACATTCCACGTTCCAAAACAGTACAGGTGCTCCATGCACAATCCTAAAAAAAGCAGTAAGCATGGCATAAGTACAGGATAGTAATAAAGCCCCAAACTACTTGTGGCCCCAAGAAATAAGAAATGAATCAAGCTCTGGCTAAGGGGAATTCATAGAGTCTCCCGTATGTGGATAGTGCGAATAGTCAAGGAACAGGTATCAAGTACTCGGGGTCCTACGAGACACAAGTGAGCATGGAAGAACCAAATAACATCTATTGCCCACTGATGCCTCTGCATTAATTATATCTAGCAATTTAATAGTTGTAATTAAAGACATGATCATCTCCACCATAAACATCTACCAGCATTCCAACAACTGTGGCATTTGTCAACACGAGATCGCACCTGAGCAAGCAACTACGACTCGCAAGGCCAGCTATCTACCAAACACAGGTAATAGGAGGTGTCCAAGGGAATATAGAGGCTACACGGAATATAACGGGTGTATGGAAACTAAAGCATCGCGACACGGATAGCAATAGATCAACAGGAGGAAATAAAGACTATAAATGCAAAATAGGTAGAAGGGGGAGAGATGCTCGCCTGGGAAAACACTGCCGAATGATCATATCCGGAGAACTTGTGGATACTCGCATCAACTCATCGGCCTAATCCGCGAAGAAGCAAATACTAGAAGAAACACCGGATGCAATATTTAATACTACGGCAGAAGATCCGGCATGCTTATGATATGATGCATGGCATGGCACATATGCGGTGCAATTAGGCAATATTAAGCGGAACTGAGGTTCCGACAATTAATTAGATGGTTCGAGTTGTTTAACTACCCCGCAATTTAAATGTTGTATTGACAAGACAAAACATGGCATCAGTTTGCTATACCAATTTAAATGGAGTCCAGAATAAGACAAAAGTATCCCGCAGATGGACTCCATATTAATTATGAGGTGAATCGGCATAATGCCCCCAAACCACATGATGAGATGCGAGCATGAACAATTTAATATGCGACAGTTGATAGTGTCATATTATAAAAATAGGGGCTTAGGGTCACACATCTGGGTTCGGAAGATCTTGGGTGCCAGGGGTTCGGGGTCCGGTCTCAGGGTCTCAGGGTTCGACGTGGAACGGCGGGGATCGGTGAGGTTCGGACTCGCGACGGAGAACTTGGGTTCTAAGCGGTCGATCCTGTCGTCGATGGCGAACTTGAGTGGATCAGGTACCGGTGGTCTTCGGATCCGTGTAGACGGTCATGGCGTCCGAGATGAGGAACTTGGCGTTTCCGTGTAGGCGACCTTGGCGTTCAGCACCCTACGAAGTAGATCTTGGAGTTCCGCGATGATCTTGTCGATTCCCTTGTCGAAGGCCTTGGCGCTCCGGATCGGTCTTCGGGGTCAGAGAACTTGGCGCGCCAGGGTTCGGTCTTCGGATCCATGTCGGCACGCTCGGGCTCTCGGTCTTCGAAAGATCTTGGCGGAAGCCAGGATCTCGACGTTGTGGGGGTCGATGATGGACTTAGGTTCGGTTGTCGGGATCTTTGAGCGGAACCACACAAACTTCACACGACTTCATATTATCTGCACCACCACATCTATGCCTCATCACTCCTTCCTCCATATCGCAAAACACGGAAACCCACACGTTGACCCAACTTGAATCAGGCACTTGCACAAACACCATGTGGACGTGCTCGGGGAGGCAACGGTGCTCGCAGCGTCTGCGGGGTACTGCGGAGGAGAGGCGGACAACAGCACGCGGTGGTGCTGCAGGGGTCTGGGCATGCACGGGGACGACCATGGCGTGACGGAGACGCGGGGCAAGGCCGCAAGGGGCCTTGGGCGCAGGGTCGGCGAGGCGGTCGGGACAGGGGCGAGGTCACGCTTGCGGTTACAGGCGCCGCGCAGGTCACATAGTCGCGGCTCCCAGCGAGCAGGGAGGCGGCAGAGACGGCGTGCGGGGCGCCGGCCAGGGCGGAGCTCACTGGCGAGGAAGACGACGCGGTTCCAGGGCGCAGCCGCACGCGGCAGACAGAGGGAGAGGCAGCGCTCGTAGAAGGGGAGGTGGGCGGCGACTTGTGGGAGAGGGAGGCAGAGAGGTAGCTCCGGGGCGGCGAGGTCCGCAGAGCTCGGTGGCGTGCAGAGGCTCCGAGGAGGCAAGGCCGAGCACGGGGAAGAAGGGACGGCGCAGGCAGCGCAGCTTGGGGAGGCGAGGGCGTGGGGCCCGCTGGCGGAGCGGCGAGGGAGAGGAGGAGATGGTGGCGGGGCCGGCTCCGGCGGAGGGCGGCGATGGGGATCTAGAGACGGGGAAGGCGCGGTAGGCGTGCGCGGACACGGCGGCGCTTGGGATCCGGCGAGGGGCCCAGATGGCCGGAGGAGAGGAGAGGGCCAGGCGGCGGTCGGGCTCGCGTGTGCGGCCGCGAGGTGGTGGGGAGGAGCGGGGTAGGTGGGGGACGCGAGGCAGGTGGCGGGGTAGACGCGGTTGCATGTCCGCACGTGTGAGTGCGTGCATGGTGGGGCCAGACAGGGAGCAGGGGCCCGGTGTGGGAAGTGTGCAGGGGGACAGGTGGGTCGGGGCGACCGGGTCAGGTGGGGGCCTGGGGCTGTGCGCCCAGGTGGTGGATGGCGTGCGAGAGGCGGGAAAGGAGGGGGTAGGTGGCGGTAGACAGGAGGGAAAAGGTGGGGAGTGGATCGGCTGGGTGAGAGGGAGAGAGAGAGAGAGAGAGAGAGAGAGAGTGGCGGCGGCGGGGTGGGAAGTTGGGGTAGCTAGGGTTTTGTTTGCTAGGGGTGGTAGGTGGCTGGCCGGCTGGGCCACTTGGGCCTGGTCGGTTGGCTGCCTCCCCCTATTTTGTTTGAGAAAACATTTTTATTATTTATTTCCAAAACAAAACATTTTGCAAGTAGTTTTGAGATCAGAAAAAAAATATCCGGAATGACAGGGGCTTAAATTTTAAGTAGAGAAGGGGAGTAATTAGAAAACAAACTTGGCTTTTAGAAAATATTTTTAGCCAAAAAGATGCATGATGACATGACGATGCTCAAATGCAATGTGGCATGATGACATGAGAATGCAGTCATGATGATGCAATGCACAAAAACACCGTGATTTTCTAGTAGTGGTTTTAGCGGGGCGCCACAATTCGACACCACTAACAAGGGATCTCGCCCTCGAGATCCGCGTCATGGTACCAGGGAGATGGCTGATGATCGGATTCTGCTCGCTTCGTGTAGATCCTCGCGACACCACTAACAAGGGTCGCTGCTCACATCCGTAGAGAGAACACTCCGGATAAACAAAGGAGGAAGGTAAAGGTATCAACAAATAAAGCCACCTCTAGCTTCCGTGGACGGAGTAAAATTGCTGGATCCACCGATTCAATATACAAAAACGAATGATAAGAGTAGTCGGATGGTGATCAGTCCATTGCGCACCCAAATCATTACTCTGCACACGAATAGGTGAATTATGCAACAAACTCTCGGAATTAGACTGAAGATCTCGACAAACGAGGTTCGGAAACAGGGAGGGATGCAGACTCTGCATCGGATCTGGCATAGATGATGTCGTCGCGTCGGAAAACACCAGAAGGCACAAGAAGGAACAGAGATAAGTCCAACAGATGAAGGATTCCTCAGATAGCACGAAGACTGGGTGTAGAAGCACCGTCACCAAAGAAGGAAGCGAAACCCTGAAGGTACGACGAAAACCCAACCACGAGAATTTCTAGACTCGAATAAAGGGAAGAGAGCGGATTTAAAACACACAGAGGTAAGAGGAGAATAGCAGAGGGTAAGGAGTAAAATCAAACCTAATCAGATCTATCCAACCGATTTTCGCAAAATAGTTTTGACACTCTACTTCGGCCATTAGCTAGGTTATCCTACAGGCTGGACTTGTGGGGTATCGCAACTGCTGAGCTCTGATACCACTCTGTAACACCCTTGAATCGGCCCTATGCAATTTTAGCCCTTTCCGCCAAACCCGCATAGAAACGATTCAAGGACGCCCACCAGGCACTTTCATGCGGGTGGAAAACGAAGTAATACCATTACACATTAGTCCACGATGGAACCCGCAAAGCATATATACACAACAACGACTCCATGAGTCAAGAATACAAATATAAAATATACAAAGACCCAGATGACCTTGAAAACGATAGAGCGTCCGACTACGAACAAGATACAAATGGGGCTAAGAGCCCTGAAGAATAACCAATGGCGTCCATAACCCTGCCCAGGCCACGCCGGAAGGATAACCCTGCTAATGACGTCGATCTCAAACCTGCTAAAACAAAAGGGGGTGCCGACAAAGGGCAAAAGAAAAAGAGGAGCGTCAGTACTGAGGCCAGTACACGGCGAGGCTAAAATTCAGCGGCTCTCGCCTACATAGGTATGGTGGACTGAAGCGGCAGCGCAGCAGCACTAAACAACCTATAGAGACTCGATAAAACTGGCGGCTATTAGAGAGGGAGAAGAAAGACCTATCCGGATCCAACCTGATACTAACACCAATCATACCCATCCTGGCATTTCCCCCTCGAGACCAAACGAGGAAGTCAAACCGAGGAACTCACACAGTTGGCAGTTTTATCCATTCCGTTATAGTTGGAGCACTTACTAGTCAGATATAGATAGCATGAGTCATCCTGAAGCATGAGTAGTGGGCAATTTTAGTTAACCTTCCGTTGTAGGTGGAACATTTACTAGTCAGATATAATTGTCCTGAGGAATCCCAAAATCCAACAGTTGCTGGCACTTTTATCACCTTCCATTGGAGTTGCAATACTTACTAGGCAGGTATATCAGAACACGATCACCACAGATCCACCAGCTGTTGGCATTTTTATTATTCATTCCATTGTAGTGAAGCTGAATTACTAGTCACATATTAAGTCAAATTTATAGCACTACTTTAGTTATGCTTGTCTATGATCGAGATACTGTGCTCCATGTCATCCATAACCGCGGACACGGCTTTCAGAAAGATTTACCCTGCAGGGGTACACAAATAGCAACACACACACGATCAACCTCGGAAAAACCAAATCAAACCCAACGAGGCTTTCACGACAAAGCAATCACAGGATTCATAAAATATTTCAGGGGGCCACCCCACTAAGCTACCCGCAACAAAGTTGGCCGGCTCCAGAATGGACCCAGGGTTTGTGACAATGGCTGTAAACGACTGGGAACCCGAAAGTGTGACTGGGGGCTTGTCGATACCACGAAAACATTCCACGTTCCAAAATAGTACAGGTGCTCCATGCACAATCGTAAATAAAGCAGTAAGCATGGCATAAGTACAGGATAGTAATAAAGCCCCAAACTACTTGTGGCCCCAAGAAATAAGAAATGAATCAAGCTCTGGCTAAGGGGGATTCATAGAGTCTCCCGTATGTGGATAGTGCGAATAGTCAAGGAACGGGTATCAAGTACTCGGGGTCCTACGGGACACAAGTGAGCGTGGAAGAACCAAATAACATCTATTTCCCACCGGCCTCTGCATTAATTATATCTAGCAATTTAATAGTTGTAATTAAAGAAATGATCATCTCCACCATAAACATCTGCCAACATTCCAACAACTGTGGCATTTGTCAACACGAGATCGCACCTGAGCAAGCAACTACGACTCGCAAGGCCAGCTATCTACCAAACACAGGTAATAGGAGGTGTCCAAGGCAATATAGAGGCTGCACGGGATATAAGTGGTGTATGGAAACTAAAGCATCGCGACACGGATAGCAATAGATCAACAGGAGGAAATAAAGACTATAAATGCAAAATAGGTAGAAGGGGAGAGATGTTCACCTGGGAAAACACTGCCGAAGGATCATATCCGGAGAACTTGTCGATACTCGCATCAACTCATCGGGCTAATCCGCGAAGAAGGAAACACTAGAAGAAACACCGGATGCAATATTTAATACTACGGCAGAAGATCCGGCATGCTTATGATATGATGGATGGCATGGCACAGATGCGGTGCAATTAGGCAATATTAAGCGGAACCGGGGTTCCAACAATTAATTAGATGGTTCGAGTTGTTTAACTGCCCCACAATTTAAATGTTGTATTGACAAGACAAAACATGGCATCGGTTCGCTACACCAATTTAAATGGAGTCCAAAATAAGACAAAAGTATCCCGCAGATGGACTCCATATTAATTATGAGGTGAATCGGCATAATGCCACCAAACCACATGATGAGATGCGAGCATGAACAATTTAATATGCAATAGTTGATAGTGTCATATTATAAAAATAGGGGCTTAGGGTCACACAACTGGGTTCGGAAGATCTTGGGTGCCGGGGGTTCGGGGTCCGGTCTCAGGGTCTCAGGGTTCGACGAGGAACGACGGGGATCGGCGAGGTTCGGACTCGCGACGGAGAACTTGGGTTCCAATCGGTCGATCCTGTCATCGATGGCGAACTTGAGTGGATCGGGTATCGATGGTCTTCGGATCCGTGTAGATGGTCATGGCGTCCGAGATGAGGCACTTGGCGTTTCCGTGTAGGCGACCTTGGCGTTTGGCACCCTACGAAGTAGATCTTGGAGTTCCGCGATGATCTTGTCGATTCCCTTGTGGAAGGCCTTGGCGCTCCGGATCGGTCTTCGGGGTCGGAGAACTTGGCGCGCCAGGGTTCGGTCTTCGGATCCATGTCGGCGCGCTCGGGTTCTCGGTCTTCGGAAGATCTTGGCGGAAGCCGGGATCTCGACGTTGTGGGGGTCAATGATGGACTTAGGTTCGGTTGTCGGGATCTTTGATCGGAACCACACAAACTTCACACGACTTCATCTTATCTGCACCACCACATCTATGCCTCATCACTCGTTCCTCCATATCGCAAAACACGGAAACCCACACGTTGACCCAACTTGAATCAGACACTTGCACAAACACCATGTGTACGTGCTCGGGGAGGCAACGGTGCTCGCAGCGTCTGCAGGGTACTGCGGAGGAGAGGCGGACAGCAGCACGCGGTGGTGCTGCAGGGGTCTTGGCGCGCACGGGGACGACCATGGCGCGACGGAGACGCGGGGCAAGGCCGCAAGGGGCCTTGGGCGCGGGGTCGGCGAGGCGGTCGGAACAGGGGCGAGGTCACGCTTGCGGTTACGGGCGCCACGCAGGTCACATAGTCGCGGCTCCCAGCGAGCAGGGAAGCGGCAGAGATGGCGTGTGGGGCGCCGGCCGGGGCGGAGCTCACTAGCGAGGAAGACGACGTGGTTCTAGGGCGCAGCCGCACGCACCAGGCAGAGGGAGAGGCGGCGCTCGTAGAAAGGGAGGTGGGCGGCAACTTGCGGGAGAGGGAGGCAGAGAGGTAGCTCCAGGGCGGCGAGGTCTGCAGAGCTCGGCGGCGCGCAGAGGCTCCGAGGAGGCGAGGCCGAGTGCGGGGAAGAAGGGACGACGCAGGCAACACTGCTCGGGGAGGCGAGGGCGTGGGGCCCGCTGGCGGAGCGGCGAGGGAGAGGAGGAGATGGTGGCAGGGCCGGCTCCGGCGGAGGGCGGCGATGGGGATCTGGAGATGGGGAAGGCGCGGTAGGCGTGCGCCGACGCGGCGGCCCTTGGGATCCGTCGAGGGGCCCGGACGGCCGGAGGAGAGGAGAGGGCCAGGCGGCGACCGGGCTCGCGTGGGCGGCCGCGAGGTGGTGGGGAGGAGCGGGGTAGGTGGGGGACGCGAGGCAGGTGGCAAGGTAGACGCGGTTGCGTGTCCGCGCGTGTGAGTGCATGCGTGGTGGGGCCAGGAAGGGAGGGGCCCGGTGTGGGAAGTGTGTAGGGGGACAGGTGGGTCGGGGCGACCGGGTCAAGTGGAGGCCTGGGGCTGTGTGCCCAGGTGGTGGATGGTGTGCGGGAGGCGGGAAAGGGGGGGTAGGTGGCGACAGACAGGAGGGAAAAGGTGGGGAGTGGATCGGCTGGGTGAGAGGGAGAGCGAGAGAGAGAGAGAGAGAGAGAGGCGACGGGGTGGGAAGTTGGGGTAGCTAGGGTTTTGTTTGCTGGGGGTGGTAGGTGGCTGGCCGGCTGGGCCAGTTGGGCCTGGTCGGTTGGCTGCCTCCCCCTATTTTTTTGAGAAAACATTTTTATTATTTATTTCCAAAACAAAACATTTTGCAAGTAGTTTTGAGATCAGGAAAAAAATATCTAGAACGACAAGGGCTTTAATTTTAAATAGAGAAGGGGAGTAATTAGAAAACAAACTTGGCTTTTAGAAAATTATTTTAGCCAAAAAGATGCATGATGACATGACGATGCTCAAATGCAATGTGGCATGATGACATGAGCATGCAATCATGATGATGCAATGCACAAAAACACCGCGATTTTCTAGTAGTGGTTTTAGCGGGGCGCCACATGTAGCATGACTTGTTATAAACAATTGAGATTGCTTAATGTGCCTTGGATCATGCGTTGTTTTAGCATATTAAAGCATAGTATAGTGGTATTCTCCTTTGATGCTTTATTTGGGTTGACTTGGCACATGCTCACACCATGTTATGACTATCTCAAGTCACCATAGCCTTTATGATCCTTTAGTTTTGAACTTGTAGTATCACTTTATGCTTTGATCAATGATGTTTTGTCGCTCCGCATGATTATGGCAATTATTGCTCTCTTAGTTTGTCGCTCCCAGTCTTTTGCTAGCCTCCACAACCAAGTATGAGTTCCACTCATGCATCCAAATCCCTAAACCAAGTTATTCCAAAGATTCCACCATACCTACCTACTCGCTTATGCTATTCCAAGTATATTCATGCTTTTGTTTACCTTCCAAATTAAACTTGTTATGAGAAAACTAGCGATTAAAGCTCTCACGAACTTGATGGCACACCTTACCTTTATGCATTTAATAAACTTGAACCATTGGGTCCTTCTTTGTTGCGTATATGCTTGCGCTTTATAAGTTGAAATTAGCAGAACCATGTATCATGGGGAACGCTTTCAACATTGCACTTGTACTTTGTACCCCGTTGATATCATGTTCTTTTGGTTATGGATCCCGGCGGTGTGAAATAATAGTGGAACTTATAAGATTTCAGTTTATAAGGGGCATGAGATTTCAGTTTATAACTTGTCAAGCATATCCTCTTAGTTGTGTCACTTTAACCTTAATCACCTTAAAAGATGCTTATGATAGGGGCAATGAGAGCTGAAAGCTAATAAGTACCATAATTTTTGGAAGCTCTTTAAGAAACTTGAATCTCTGCTTCCTTCTATGAAGGCCTTTCTTCCACCATTATATTGAGTCTCCACCTTCTATCTTTATGCACCTACTTTGAGAGCATAGTGGCCATTCTTAGTTCTATGTGCATTGTCCCAAGACTAGTTGATTGATGCATAACTTTGATATTGCTTGTTTTAAACTACTTGTATCTAGTCACTCTTATGAACTTTGAAGGTGTCCTATGCATTTATATTTGCTACTCTATGAGGGACAAGCTGAATGCTACTATGCTATGTTTTCTTTATGTGAAACAAACAAACGTCTTGCAAAGCATTGTTATGTTGGGTCCGCAACATAGAAAACAAAAAATTTCCTATGATGAGAACTATACGCCAAGATCTATCTACTAGATACAGAGCAACGGGTGGACATACATCCATGGAGAACTTACCCTCGAAGACAACGAGTTTTGTTAACGAGTAGGAACTCGTGGTTGATGTAGTCGTACGCTTGCCGACCTCAAGATCGTGTGGAAGTCCGAGCGCCGCAAATCAGCAGCGCATCCGTCCTCGCACACACGTTCAAGCCACTGGACAACCTCCACCTCCTCGCTCCAGCGAATCAGCGGAAGCAGCAACTCCTTCCAGACGCAAGGCCACCGAGAACATGTATGTCGCTAATCCGAGACCATGGGGGAATATCTAGAGGGGGAGAGAGATCCTTCACGAGGAGCTGTCTGGATGAAGGAGGGAATGGGTGGCCTTTTATAGGAGGAGGGGGGTGCCCCCTCTCTTCATGGCCGGCGCATGGGGGGTGACCCCTCACCTCCCCCATTCATGTGGTGGTAACCCCTCCACATTAAAATGCCTCTTCACATTCCCTTTTAAAGTCTCCACTTTAAATGCATTAAATTTCTCCAAATTTAATGCTCTCTCACTTAATAAAACTCTTTTATTTCTTTTATTCAGAATTTTGTTAATTACTTTAATTAACAAACATTCACATAAAACCCCTTGCAACATTTCCATATCACATGCAGAACCACTTTCTGCAATTTCACCCGAAACAATTCCGGTTTCTATCGAAACATTTCCTACGCTTTGCAAACCTTTTGTCTGGAACATATGTGCTCCTAAATGGTGTCAGGCAACCCTTAAGTGTGTCACCCTACGGTTTGCGAATAATACAGACATGATTGAGACTCCTCTCAGATCAATAATCAGAAGCGGGACCTGGAGATCCATACTGACTCCTGCATATTCAACGATGACTTCTGTGATCGTGAGAACCTTTAACGTCAGCAATTTAATCCCTTTGTCTCATGATATAATACATGTCCGAGATTCGATCATCGGTATCCAAATACCTAGTTTGATCTCGTTATCGACATGCACTCTTTTCTCGTTCTCGTGATATAACATTCTAGTGATCACATCACTTGCTTGCAAGCTATCTTAATGTGATATCACCGAGAGGGCCTAGAGTATATCTATCCGTCATCGGGATTGAAAAATTCCACTCTTGATCCATGAGCCTCAACATAACACCTTCGTAGTACTGAACCCATCTTTATAGTCACCCTGTTATGGTGTGACGTTTGATGTTATCAAGATACTCTTCCGGTGTTAGCAATTAACATGATCTCATGGTCTAAGGACTAAGACTACTTTGTATGATGTTATAGCAATATAAACATAATGACTTGATCGTAATGCTATACTTCGGATGAATGTTCATCACATCATTTCACAAATGTCGTGACCTTGTTATTAACAACATCCAATGTCCATGATCAGGAAACTTTGATCATCTTGTTAATCAACAAGCTAGTCTATAAGAGAGGCATACCTAGGGACCCTTTTGTTTATTAAACATACATGTATTGATGTTTCCTATCAATACAATTATAGCATGCAAAATAAACATCTATCATATACAAGAAATATATAATAACAACTTTATTATTGCCTCTCAGGGCATATTTCCTTCAGTCTCCCACTTGCACTAGAGACAATAATCTAGTTCACATAGTGATAAATCTAACACCCATGGAGTTCTGGTGTTGATCATGTTTTGCCCTAGGGAGTACTTTAGTCAACGTATCTGCTATATTTAGGTCCATGTGTACTTTACAAATCTTTATATCTCCATCCTTGACATGCTCGCAGATGGAGTGAAACCGGCGCTTAATATGTTTGGAATTCTTGTGAGACCTTGGTTCCTTTGCGTTGGCTATGGCTCCATTGTTGTCACAATAGATCACCATCGGGTCCAACGCACTGGGAACCACACCCAGTTCTGTAATGAACTCTTTCATCCAAACTGCCTCCTGCGCCGCTTGTGAAGCAGCAACATATTCCGCCTCCGTTGTTGATCCAGCCACCACAGGTTGTTTGGAACTCCTCCAACTAACTGCTGCTCCGTTCAAGAGAAATACGTATCCGGATTGAGACTTAGACTCATCCGGATCGGTGTCAAAGCTAGCATCGACATAACACTTAGCGACTAGCTCTTCTTCACCTCCGTATATAAGAAACATATCCTTAGTTCTTCTCAAGTACTTGAGGATGTTCTTTACCGCTATCCAGTGTTCCGAACCTGGATCAGATTGGTACCTACTAGTTAAACTAATAGCATGTGCCACATCCGGTCTTGTACATAGCATGGCATACATTATAGAGCCTATGGCCGAGGCATAGGGGATCTTATCCATCATCTCTCTTTCTTCCGCCGTAGCCGGACTTTGAGTCTTACTCAATGTCTTGCCTTGCAACATAGGTAAGAACCCCTTCTTACTTTCGTCCATATTAAACTTCTTTAATATCTTATCAAGGTATGTTCTCTGCGATAGCCCAATTAGGCGTCTTGATCTATCTCTATAGATTTTAATGCCTAATATATATGAAGCTTCACCAAGGTCTTTCATCAAAAATTTGCTGTTTAGATAACTTTTAACACTGTTTAAAAGATCTATATCATTTCCAATCAATAATATGTCATCCACATATAATATCAGAAATGCCACATTGCTCCCACTCACTTTCTTGTAAATACAAGCTTCTCCATAAGTTTGGACAAATCCAAACTCTTTGATCACCTCATCAAAGCGGAGATTCCAACTCCGTGATGCTTGCTTCAGTCCATAGATGGATCGCTGAAGTTTGCACACTTTATCAGCATCCTTAGGATCGACAAAACCCTTTGGTTATATCATATACAACTCTTCTTCAATATTACCATTGAGGAACGCAGTTTTGACATCCATGTGCCATATTTCATAATCGAAATATGCAGAAATTGCTAACATAATCCTAACCGACTTAAGCATCGCTACGGAAGAGAATGTCTCATCGTAGTCAACTCCTTGAATTTGTCGAAACCCCTTTGCGACAAGTCGAGCCTTATAGATGGTTACATTACCATCAACATCAGTTTTTCTTTTGAAAATCCATTTATTCTCAACGGCCTTTCCATCGTGAGGTAAGTCCACCAAGGTCCAAACCTGGTTTTCGTACATGGATTCCATCTCGGATTTCATGGCTTCTAGCCATTTGTTGGAATCAGGGCTCATCATTGCTTCTTCATACGTCGCAGGGTCATCTATTTCATCAATCATGAAATTCATAACAGGATTGCCGTACAGTTTAGGAGCTACACGTGTCCTGCTTGACCTGCGAGGTTCGGTAGTGTCCTCTTTCGGAGTTTCATGATCAATATCATTAGCTCTCTCTTCATTAGGTGAAGTCAACTCCGAAACAACTTCCGGTGCTACGCTACTCGCCATTTCATGAAGAGAAGGTTCAATAACCTCTCCGAGTTCTACCTTCCGACTACTCACACCTTTCGCGAAAAACTCCTTCTCAAGAAAGGATCCATTCTTGGCAACAAAGACCTTGCCATCGGATCTGTGATAGAAGGTATACCCAATTGTTTCCTTAGGGTATCCTATGAAGACGCATTTTTCCGCTTTGGGTTCGAGTTTATCCGGTTGAAGTTTCTTCACATAAACATCACATCCCCAAACTTTAAGAAATGACAGCTTAGGTTTGTTTCCAAACCATTTCATATGGTGTCTTTTCAACGGATTTAGATGGTGCCCTATTTAAAGTGAATATAGCGGTTTCCAGTGCATAACCCCAAAATGACAGTGGCAAGTTAGTCAGAGACATCATAGATCGAACCATATCCAATAAAGTACGATTACGACGTTCTGACACACCATTACGTTGTGGTGTTCCGGCAGGCGTGAGTTGTGAAACTATTCCACAATCTTTCATGTGTGTGCTAAACTCGTAACTAAGATACTCTCCTCCACGGTCGGACCGCAGAAATTTGATCTTTCTGTTATGATGATTTTCCACTTCCTTCTGAAATTCTTTGAACTTTTCAAAAGTTTCAGACTTGTGTTTCATCAAATAGATATATCCATATATACTCAAATCATCCGTGAAAGTAACAAAATAACGATATCCACCCCGCGCCAACATACTCATTGGTCCACACACATCAGTATGTATGATTTCCAATAGATCTGTCGCCCGTTCCATTGAACCGGAAAACGGCGTTCTAGTCATCTTGCCCATAAGGCATGGCTCACATGTATCAAATGATTCAAAATCAAGTGATTCCAAAAGTCTATCAGAATGGAGTTTCTTCATGCGTTTAACGCCAATATGACCTAGACGGCAGTGCCACATAAATGCAGATATATCATTATCAAGTTTAATCCTTTTAGCATCAACATTATGAATATGCATAATACTACTATCGAGATCCAATAGAAATAAACCATTCAACATAGGTGCATGACCATAAAAGATATTATTCATATAAATCGAACAACCATTGTTTTCAGATTTAAACGAATAACCACTTTGCATCAAACATGATCTGGATACAATGTTCATGCTCAGTGCAGGCACCAAATAACAATTATTCAGGTTTATAACTAATCCCGACGGCATATGGAGAGGCAGCGTTCCGCCGGCGATCACATCAACTCTTGATCCATTGCCGACCCGCATCGTGACCTTATCCCTTGCTAGTTGTCGCTTGTTCCGCAGCCCCTGAACCGAGTTACATATATTAGCAACCGATCCCGTATCAAATACCCAGGTGCTACTGCGAGTACTAGTCAAGTACACATCAATACCATGTATATCATATATACCTTTGTTTGCCTTGCCGGCCTTCTTGTCCGCCAAATACTTGGGGCAGTTGCGCTTCCAATGGCCAGTCCCCTTGCAATAGTAGCACTCGGTGTCAGACTTAGGGCCAGCTCGGGTTTCTTTTCAGGCGCGGCAACATATTTGCCGCCCTTCTTTCCCTTCTGCTTGCCTTTCTTGTCCTTCTTGAAACCGGTGGTCTTATTGATCATCAACACTTGATGTTCTTTCCTAATCTCCACTTCTGTAGTCTTAAGCATTCACAGAAGCTCGGGAAGAGACTTCTTCATGCCCTGCATATTATAGTTCATCACGAAGCTCTTGTAGATAGGTGGCAGAGATTGGAGAACACGATGTATGCCTAAGTCAATGGGAATCGTTATTCCGAAGGACACAAGCTTATCGGCGTACCCAGACATTTTGAGTACGTGCTCACTAACGGAGCTGTTCTCTTCCATCATGCAGCTAAAGAACTTTTCAGAAGCATTATAACTCTCTACGGCAGCATGGGTATCGAAAATCATTTTCAATTCTCCCATGGTATCAAAAGCATTGCCATTTTCGAAACGTTTTCGAAGTTCTGGCTCTAGCCCATACAGTATGCCGCAATGAACTAAGTTGTGGTCCTCCTGACGAGTTATATAGACGTTCTTTTCTTCCTCAGGGGCATTAGGAGCTGGTGGGGGGCCTAGCGGCGCCTCTAGCACATATTGCTTTTGTGCAGCAGTGAGGAGAATCCTCAAATTCATAGCCCAATTGGTGAAGTTGCTACCATTCGTAGCAAGCTTCTCTTTCTCCATGAACACATTGAAATTAAAAGCAGGTGGTGCCATCTACAACAGAATTTGTAAAATATATTTAGACTAAGTTTTATGATAGATTGAGTTCAACTAATCCAAATTACTAATGAACTCCCACTCAAAAACGACATCCCTCGTGTCCTTTTGGTGATGACATGAACCAAATCCACTACACCAAGTCCGATCATCACGTGAGTCGGTGTAGCTTCAAAGGCGAGTATCTATATAGGCATCATATCAACTATATGACTCATGCTTAACCTTTCGGTCCGTGTTCCGAGGCCATGTCTATACATGCTAGGCTCGTCAAGTAAGAACCTTAGTATTCGCGTGTGTAAAACTGTCTTACACCCGTTGTATGAAAGCGTAGAGTCGAGAACACCCGATCATCACGTGATGCCTCAAAACACGATCCACAAAACGGTGCATATTTAAGGAAGAACACATTTTATCTTGATATCTAAATGAGGGATCATCTTATAATGCTACCAAAAGCGCCAAACTAGCAATATAAGATGCTAACATCTAATGTGTGAAGTGAGGTGATATGGTCCATGCATTTGATCTCTATCATTTGCATCGTGGTATGATCTCTATCATTCCTTTGTGTGTAAGGCCAAGGTCTATGGAACTTACACGTTAAGTGAGTTGTAAGAGTATCTATCATACATCTACTTACAACAATACCATATCAAGACACTAGCCCAGCAACGATCTAAACTAGACACCTCTAATTTATCAATTGCAAGTTTTACGTGGCTTAGGGCTTTCAGAGATAGAACCGGTCTTACCTACGAACATGAACCACAACGAGGATAACCAAGTTATTAGCAACTCGTTGTAAATTAGATATTGACTATAGTAGGAGAGACAGACACCCGCCAGCCACTTATGCAAAACAAGTTGCATGTCTGTCGTGGAACCGGTCTCATGTACGATGACATGTAAGGTTGGTCGGGGCCGCTTCATCCCACTATGCCACCAATATCCAAAGTACATAGAAGATGCAATAACATGATCATCATCGCCCACATATAAACATATGTGTACTACCCGTGCAAAGCACCTACGCATAGATCAGGCTCTGATACCACTGTTGGATCCACAGCATAGAAAACAAAAAATTTCCTATGATGAGAACTATACGCCAAGATCTATCTACTAGATACAGAGCAACGGATGGACATACATCCATGGAGAACTTACCCTCGAAGACAACGAGTTTTGTTAACGAGTAGGAACTCGTGGTTGATGTAGTCGTACGCTTGCCGACCTGAAGATCGTGTGGAAGTCCGAGCGCCGCAAATCAGCAGCGCATCCGTCCTCGCACACACGTTCAAGCCACCGGACAACCTCCACCTCCTCTCTCCAGCAAATCAGCGGAAGCAGCAACTCCTTCCAGACGCAAGGCCACCGGGAACATGTATCTCACTAATCTGAGACCATGGGGGAATATCTAGAGGGGGAGAGAGATCCTTCACGAGGAGGTGTGTGGATGAAGGAGGAAATGGGTGGCCTTTTATAGGAGGAGGGGGGGTGCCCCCTCTCTCCATGGCCGGCGCATGGGGGGGTGACCCCTCACCTCCCCCATTCATGTGGTGGTAACCCCTCCACATTAAAATGCCTCTTCACATTCCCTTTTAAAGTCTCCACTTTAAATGCATTAAATTTCTCCAAATTTAATGCTCTCTCATTTAATAAAACTCTTTTATTTATTTTATTCAGAATTTTGTTAATTACTTTAATTAACAAACATTCACATAAAACCCCTTGCAACATTTCAATATCACATGCAGAACCACTTTCTGCAATTTCACCCGAAACAATTCCGGTTTCTATCGAAACAATTCCTGTATCTATCGAAACATTTCCCGCGCTTTGCAAACCTTTTGTATGGAACATATGTGCTCCTAAATGGTGTCAGGCAACCCTTAAGTGTGTCACCCTACGGTTCGCGAATAATGCAGACATGATTGAGACTCCTCTCAGATCAATAATTAGAAGCGGGACCTGGAGATCCATACTGACTCCTGCATATTCAACGATGACTTCTGTGATCGTGAGAACCTTTAACGTCAGCAATTTAATCCCTTTGTCTCATGATATAATACATGTCCGAGATTCGATCATTGGTATCCAAATACCTAGTTTGATCTCGTTACCGACATGCACTCTTTTCTCGTTCCCGTGATATAACATTCTAGTGATCACATCACTTTCTTGCAAGCTATCTTAATGTGATATCACCGAGAGGCCCAGAGTATATCTATCCATCATCGGGATTGACAAATTCCACTCTTGATCCATGAGCCTCAACATAACACCTTTGTAGTACTGAACCCATCTTTATAGTCACCCTGTTATGGTGTGACGTTTGATGTTATCAAGATACTCTTCCGGTGTTAGCAATTAACATGATCTCATGGTCTAAGGACTAAGACTACTTTGTATGATGTTATAGCAATATAAACATAATGACTTGATCGTAATGCTATACTTGGATGAATGTTCATCATATCATTTCACAAATGTTGTGACCTTCTTATTAACAACATCCAATGTCCATGATCAGGAAACTTTGATCATCTTGTTAATCAACAAGCTAGTCTATAAGAGAGGCATACCTAGGGACCCTTTTTGTTTATTAAACACACATGTATTGATGTTTCCTATCAATACAATTATAGCATGCAAAATAAACATCTATCATATACAAGAAATATATAATAACAACTTTATTATTGCCTCTCAGGGCATATTTCCTTCATGTTATTCATGAATCTTTTGTTTGTGCCTTTTCATGTTGCAACATAGTTTCTTTGTCTTATTACTAGAACTTTATCTTTCATGCTATGTTGAAGTACTATGATCCCAGCTATCAGTGTTTTACAAATATTTTGATCAAGTTTATGATGGTGCATGTCACCTCAAAAATTATTCTTTCTTTTTATCACTTACCTACTCGAGGACGAGCAGGAGTTAAGCTTGGGGATGTTGATACATTGCAAATGTATCTATAATTTTTGATGTTCCATGCTTGGTTTTATCTACTTTCTTATGTTTTGTCCACACTTTGGAGTACTTTTCTTATGATTTCTTGGACTAACCTATTAACAAGTGCCACAGTGCCAGTTGCCTGTTTTCTGCTGTTTTTGATTCCAGGAAAGTCAGAAAATGAATATTCTCGGAATTGGACCGGACAAAAGCCAAAGTTGATATTTTCCCGGAATACTCACGGGGCCAGAAGGAGAGTCGGAGAGGGGCCACAGGGTGGCCACACCACCCCATGGCGCGGGTCCCCCAGGCCGCGCCAGGGCATGGTGTGGGCCTCCTGGCCGCCCACCGACCTTGCCCTCTGGCCTATAAGAAGCCTCCCGAGGCAAAAACACTAGATACCCGATCAAAAATCCATGAAAAGTTCCGCAGCGTCGCCGCCACCGAAGGGGAGATTCGGGGGACAGAAAGTCTCTGTTCCGGCACCCTGTCGGGACGGGGAAGTGCCCCCGGAGCCATCTCCATCGATCTCCACCACCATCTCCATCACCGTTGCTGATTCCCATGATGAGGAGGGAGTAGTTCTCTCTCGAGGCTAAGGGTTCTACTGGTAGCTATGTGTTAATCTCTCTCTCTATGCATGATCATATTGTGATCATGAGCTTGTAATCTATAGATCTACCTTGCTACTCAAGTGCTTTAATAGATCTCTGCTCTCCCCATGTGTGTGAAAGTGACAGCGTGCTCACCATGGTGGCACTTATGCTAGAGATTACAAATACTTGTTATGAGTTATATTTGGAGTTGGATATCTTTATGAAATTGTGGTGTTTGTTGGACTGATCTAGTACTCAAGGTGACAGTGTGGGGTTTTCTAGATGGGAAAGATGAACTTTGAGGTGTGTTGTTATAGCCCTACCGTTGATTAGAGTGTCCAACCGAAGAGTAGTATCATAAAGAGAATATATTTATATCAGAGTGTTCACTAGTGAAAGTATGATCCCTAGGCCTTGTTTCTAAGCATTGATACACCGTTTGCAATTAGATCCATTACATATTTGCTTGCTTCCGTCTTTATTTCAGTTTGCCTTTAGTTTCTTCCACGCCATCAAGTTATTTTCTATCACCGTACCACTTATAATTATCCATACCACTTGTATTTCACTATCTCTTCGCCGGACTAGTGCACCTATACACCTGACAAGTGTATTGGGTGTGTTGGGGACACAAGAGACTTCTTGTATCTTGATTGCAGGATTGCTTGAGAGGGAATACCTTAAACACTTCCTCCCTGAGTTCGATAAACCTTGGGTGATCCACTTAAGGGAAAACTTACTGCTGTTCTACAAACCTCTGCACTTGGAGGCCCAATAACTGTCTACAAGAATAGAAGTGCGTAGACATCAAGTATTAAGTTACAAGCAACATATTATTGCTTTACGAACTGCGTGTAAAGTAAACAATACGATTGTTCTATGAACAAAGGATTGTTGTTTTCTCCCTAGTAGCAATAACACATCTAGTACCTTAGAGATTTCTGTCACTTCCCCAGATTACCAGAGGCATGAACCCACTATCGAGCATAAATACTAACTCTTGGAGTTGCTAGCATGTACTTGGCCAAGATGGCTACTAACAACGGAAAGCATGCAAGATCAAAAATAACAAAGACATGATAGCATCAATAATCAATCTGAAATAGCATCTCAATATCCATCGGATCCCCGCAAACACAACATGCAGAATTACAAATAGATGATCTTGATCATGAACGGAGCTCACAAGATCTAGACATGAAAGCACAAATTAGGAGAACCAGCCATGTAGCTAATACATGGATCCGTAGTCCAAGGATGAACTACTCACGCATCACACCGGAGGCTTGCATGGTGATGAAGAAGGCCTCCAGGGTGAATTCCCCTCTCCGGCAGGGTGCCGGGAAGAGCTTCAGATCCCTCCCGATCTAGGGATGGAGATGACGACGGCTATAGACTCTTTCGTGGATTTTTGATCGGGTACTTAGGGTTTACGTCCCGAGGGCATCTTATAGTCGGAAGGGGAGGCCGAGGGGGTGCCTGGGCTGGCCACACCACCCCCTGGCGCGGGCCAGGCCTGGCCGCGCGTCCAGGTAGTGTGGCCGCTCTCTGGACCCTCTCCGTCTCGTATTCTGGCACTTGATGACTTCCGGAAACTTTGGCTTTTGTCCCGTCCAATTCCGAGAATATTCATTTTCTGACTTTCCTGGAACCAAAAACAGCAGAAAACATGCAGCTGGCACTGTGGCTCTTGTTAATAGGTTAGTCCAAGAAATTATATGAAAAGTACTCCAAAGTTGGAACAAAACACAAGAAAGTGGATAAAACCAAGCATGGAACATCAAAAATTATAGATACATTTGCAATGTATCAATGCATAATCAAAGATAAGAAATCACACATGAGGGTGTAAATAAGTTATCCACCGGTTTATACAGCAGTTATCCGGACATATGAATGCAAGTTATCCACCAGCTAACACTACAGTTATCCAGCAACATGAGTACAAGTTATCCACCAGATAACACTATAGTTATCCATGCTTATATATAGAAGCTACCCCACAAATCATCACAAGACATATATCCAACAATGTTGTGTGTGACTAGCAAAATGCATTAAAAACTTGACAATAAGAAGAAAGTAGAAAATAAGAACATTCTAGGTATGATGTTTATGCACAAATCAGAGATAAGAAGAAATCACACATGGGGGTATAAATATCAAGTTATCCACCAGTTTATATGGCAGTTATCCATGCATATGTATACAAGTTATCCACCCATTTATGCAACAATTATCCAGGCATATGTGTACAGAGTCATCCACCAGTTGGCAGTTATCCATGCTTATATGCAAAAGACACCCCAAAAATTAAACACTACAGTTATACAACAGTGTTGTGCGTGACTACCAATGCATTTAAAACTTTGACAAATAGAAGCAAGTAGAATAGGAAATTGTAGTTATGAATGAATGTATGATATTTATGCACAGTCAGAGAAAATAAAATCCACACATGGGGTATAACTCAAGTTATACACCAATTTATACAGTAGTTATCCATGCATGTAGGTACAAGTTATCCACCAACTAACACTATAGTTATCCATCCTTATATGTAGGATTTACCCAAAAATCAACACTACATTTATCCAACAGTGTTGTGTGTGACTTACCATTGGAATGACAAACAACATGTTTCCAAATGCTTGCTAATATAAAAAGTTACCCACTAGGTAGGGTCAAGTTACCCTCCTAATATAACTACTGTTATCCATGCCTTCTCAATTTGGTTACCCATTTCTGCAAAAACGGATAGCATAACTTGTGTTTACTTGCGTAACAAAAAGTGTCCAAACTGAAGAAAAAACTAACAATGACTACATGTACACTATAATTGAACAAGCTAGGCAAGAAATAGCGACGGGTGGCACAAGCAAAGAAATGGCAGGACACACAACTACATCAACTGAGGATTGGGAGAATAATGCTACTAATGATGCTAGGGATGAAGTACACTCCACATCGCAACCACCAACGACTAGAATGCGCTTTGACAGTGAAAGGGTAGTTTACCCTCCACTGTTTTTGGTTGACAATGACACCGTGCTTAGAGCGGACTAATGCTACCTACTAGTGTCTTAAACAGGTTTTAGTCCGCCGGTATGTTGGAAGATCATCGGAGACCCCCCTATTTCGATAATGAAGAGAAGTGCCGGAGTTTTGGCTTTTATATGTATCTTGAGTCTTTAGGAATACCACACTATTAAGAGGGGTTATCTCGATGAGCTTGTTGGGGATGAATTTCTAAGCCTTATACACATCCCATGCGCCCACTTGTTCCATCACCAAAGAGAGAGGAGAGAGAGATCTACGGTTCATTGCATCTCTGCCAAGTTCGGTATATAGGCCGGTTGAACCGGCTCCAGACCGGGCGGTCTGGTACTAGAATCGGAAAACCGAACCCAAACCGGGAATGTTAGTTTATTACACCGAATCTATCCGGGCTCGCGCATAGTGAGTATTCCGGTTTGGATTCCGGTTTTCCGGGATGTGAATCGGGCAGTCGGTGTGTGGGCCGGTCCAACCGAACTTTAAACCGGACTTCACAGAAAATGCACTAAACGGCTAGATTTATTCCTTGGGTATAAATACCTCTTCTTCCACCTTGAGTAGGTTAGGCATTCGGTTCATATTTCATTCTTGAAGCTCTCTCTCTCCCCCATTGTTGAAACACAATTCCTTGAGGATCTCCCATTCTACCCAACCAAATCCAAATCCCTTTGGTAGAAAGAAAGAGGAGGTCCCGATCTATGTTTCCATCAAGCCAAAGTTCATTCCCCCTTGAGTTTATCGAGTTAGCTTGTTACTCTTGGGTTTGTGGGAAACCCTAGGCGGCTAGGGTCGCCCGGAGGCATTCGGCTTGTGATTTGCTCCACGGAAAGTTTGTGAGGGTTTGGAGACTACCTTAAAGTCTACCACGAGTAAGTGAGCTATTCCTTCGTGGGATAGGCTCGGAGAAGAAGGTGAGCCTTCGTGGCGTTGGGGAATCCTTCGTGGAACCTCACACCTCTCCAACGTGACGTAGCCCCCTTCCCAAAGGTAGTGAACACGGGAATACATCTTTGTCTCCGCGTGCTTCGGTTATTCCTTAACCACTCCCTTACTTGTGTTGTTTATTGTGATAGCCTTCGTGCTTGAAGTATCTTGTATCATCATCTAGGTTGCCTCGCCTAGTTTTGCATTTAGGCACACTTATATTCCGCATAGCCTAAAACTTGCAAAAGATTATAAAGAATTTTGTGGAAACCTATTCACCCCCTCTAGGTAAACCATCTTACACTTTCAGATAGTTTTGAATCATCTTGGGAACACTACAAGGCGTATTCACAAAGGAAGGGGTTTGGAATAAGGATAGATTGGTCAAGAAAAGATGCAAAAAATGATCTAAACAAGGTGTATCTTGTGTGCAGAAAATCTGGAAAACCTCATGAAGATAAGGAAGGCACACAAAATCCTAAATCATGTGTCAAGAAGAGGAAACAGAATACACACCTAAGGACTGGATGCACAACACACATATATGTCAAGAGGAAGAATGCCTAGTGGTATGTTGAACATTCGTCGTATGATCATAAACACCCCCTGATAATAAAACCTTCATTGACAAGGTTATTGTGTTCTCACCGCACCATACCAGTAGAAGCAAAGGTGTTCCTGCGGATGTTGCATGCAACATCAAAACATGCCGACAGATGCAGCTGATGGAAAGTTTCTATGAAAGTCTGAATGGTATGCCATACATATAAAAGGACTTGGCATGAGGGCATCGTTCCGCAATGAAAACAATCTACGACATGCAATACACCTTGACATTCTTGAAAAAGATGAGGTATGAAGATCTAGATTTCTTCTACAAAATAAAACTTGATGAGGTGGATAGGGTTGAGAACCTATTTTGGGTGGACGGGGAATCACGACGAGCATACAAGACTGGCTACAATAATTGTATATCATTCGACACTACCTGCCTAACGAACCGGTATAAACTACCATGTGCTCCATTTATTGGGATAAATAATCATGGGCTCATCGTTCAGTTTGGATGCGGATTCGTGTGTCGAGATCTCAAGGACAACTTTGTGTGGCTGTCTCAAATGTTCAAACTAGCAAGGGATGGCTTAACACCAAAAAATATCATAATAGATCAAGACTCTGCCATGGGTGGTGCTATAAGTGTTGTTTTTCTGGATGCAACTCACATAAATTGCAGATGGCACGCCATCCAAAATGCAACTGAGAAAAAAGGAACATTCATGGCCAATCACCTAGAGCTTCTAGACGCTTTTAATGCCTATGTAAACAACATCTTGACACCGGAGGAATCCGAGGAGGCTTGGATGCAAAGGATAAACACTCATACTATCCGTGTGGATCTGTTTTCACTATGGGAACAAAGAAAGGTTTGGGTATTAGCCTACTTTATGCACGTCTTTTGTCGTTCCTGCAGACCACAACGAGAAGCAAAGGCTTCCACATAGTTCTCAAGCATTACATCAAACCAAGTAACTCGCTATATAAATTTGTACAACAGTACATGTCGGTGCGAGAAAAGATTTATAATGTCGAGCTGAAGGCACACAGAAACAACTTTGACAGACCCGGATTGGTGGTGTGTAAGCTTAATGGAGCGACAAATGGCAAAAGAATACATAAGGAAAATTTTCTTCAGATTTCAGAGTGAGACACAAAAAAGCATAGCATACCAATGCAACCACCTCAACGGCTACCAGTTTGAATTGAACATAACAGGAATTCCAGTTTTGCACTATGGCGATAGAAGCTATAGGGTATTTGCATAGTAGAAGAAGGAACATATGCATGCGACTGCTGCAAATTTGACTGTGATGGTATGTTGTGCTGCCACATCATCAAAGTGATGACACACATAAAAATCCATAAGATTCTAGAAGCGTACATCTTGAAAAGGTGGACATTGGAAGTAGAAACTATCCTTGGTGAATCATATGACAAAGATAATCAAGGCAAGAAAGAGATACCTGAAGAGACCCGAAATATGATGGTGTTTGAATCATACAAACAAGAGTTTGCGAGAGCTGCAAAGGTAGGAGTAAAGACAGATAATGGAAGAAAACTCATTAGAAAATACTTGAAGAAAATGAAACAAGAGCTAGATGTGATAGTAAGAATAGAATAGAAGAAGGCAAGAGAGGCCGAAAATGAAGCAATTACTATGCCTTTGTCTAGTGCTCGTAACAATGCAAATGTGTCACCTCCGACAACTTCCCCACCAATCATGGAACAGTCAAGAAGCAACCATGGAGTTGTTCAAACAACAAGCACATCAGAATCTCACATGTCGTCAACCAGGAACATAAAGAACCCAGAGAAGTCAATAACAAAAGGGCGACCATGGCATAAAGCAAACAAAAATCCGCTCGACAAATTACACCACAAGACAAATAAAATTTAGAAATTTTATAAACAAATAGGATACAAAAAATAAGAATACAATCCACACAAAAAACATAAAAATGCACATCAAAATATATTTCTTAACAATTAGTCTAGCGGCTCGGCTTTGATGCCCAAATCGTTGCCGCCGCTAACAAGTCGATGGCGATAAATCCTCGATACCGTAACAAAATAGGGTACCGAATAACCAAATTAGATATATATCATAGATTATATGATGCACGAGTCAACCAGAGCTTTATTATTAGAAAACAGAAAGGTTACCCACACAAACATGAACAAGTTATCATGTCAGAATTTTATAGTTATCCACGGTTAGAAACTAAAGTTATCCAATACTTAACAAAAAATATAGAAAAAACAAAAAGCTCGTATGCTGCCTCATACCTCCTAGGAACCACATACCGCATCATGCTAGGCGTCACGCCAATCTCTTTACAGACAAGAAACTTGATTTCATTCTCAACCTGCTTGGGTGTACGCAACTTCTTTGTCTTAGCCCTTTTGTAAACATGAAGTAGGGGTTGTTATTGTTTAGAAACAATAGTATCACCAGGAGCTTCAGTGGCCCGGTTAACATTGATGGGGTGAGTAGCTTCAATGGGTGACCTAAGCCCTGAAGCAGGTGATTTCTGTAGAGAAAGTGGCCTATCTGAAACAGGTGACCTATCTTCCAGTGCTGATATATCAAGTGTAGTAGGTGATCTTGGTTCTAGAATATTGCTCTGATCTTCAGTGAAACCCGGGAGAGTCAAAGAGGGAATGATATCAGTAGCACCAACAACATCATCGCCAACCACACGCTTCCTTTTCTGTCCACACAGACATACTGGTCAGGATCATCATCATCACTGTTTTCTAACTTCAGCTCTAGGGGACATCATCATCAGAGCTACTACTATCTGTATCATGCAGATTTGTGCCATCGGAATAACCAGAGATATTACTACATTGATACGTGGAACATTACTTCCATGGGTGCCAGCACGAGTAACCCTAACACCAGCAATGGCACTCGAGCTAGCTCCACCCATGAAGATTCCTCCCATGTGCTGTCCAGCTAGCTGACCACCAAACTGGCCAGCAAATTGATTCGGCATTTCAGCACCAGAATTACCTTGCAACACCATCCACCCTTGCACGAGGGTACTTGATTAGTCCATTTTTGAAGCATATTTATCTTGTATTTTTTGCATAAGTAGAGTTAGGGTTTTTGTATTTTACAGCATTCACTTGCACCTTTTATCCTTATTTCAACAGGATCCTAAATTGTTAAGTCTTTTATGAATATATCAATTGGAACTATCATGTTATGCAATAATATGATATTTCTAAGTGATAAATGTCATTTAAATAATTTTCCACACACCTAGGAGAAGAGGGGATGCGAGGGGCACTACATGAGGTTTAACAATCTGCGGTACGGACAGATGTCGCTCGTACCATCCGCCCGTATAACATGTCAGGACATACGCCTCGTCAAATACTCTCACCATGCGAAGACGGATTTGAGATCCGATATTCACAGAAACTTCTAGCCTCGAAATACCACATGAGAGAGGGATCTAGAGGAGGAACATGGAGAAGGGCAAATCCTTGTTGCTTCACGGCTCATCGGAGGACATCGCATCATCACCTTCATCATCAACCGCTGCATCTCCATCAACACCATTTTCCCCAACTCTTGTTCATTAGATCTTATTTTAATTTCAATAAAATTGTGGTTTGTACTTGATTTACCTCTGCACTTTCAGTCCATCCATATGAATATGATGATGTTGTTGATTGCTTCCATGTGCGAGTAGTTTCCCTTGTACTTGGGGAGATGGAGAAACTCTATCATTATTATGAAATGAAATAAAGATGATCTATAACTTTGGTCTTTGATCTATTGATTTATGATATTGTGTTAGATCTCTTTCCCTCTAGATGGTATGTGAAGTCGACCACATAGCATCTGCCCTCGGGACTGGAGAGAGGGAAATACCCTTTGGACGTGTATGGGAGTATGTCCGGTGCTACTTTGTGACTACAAGCATCAGTTTATAAACTATACGGTCAAAGGGGTAATCAAGAGAGATTCACTAAGCTCATACAATATCCATGGGGAAACTCTTAAATGTGGTGGTCTATAGAAGTAATTTGCTCGCACGCATCATAGTGGTTATTTAGAGACGACCTCAAAATTTGACTTGTAGAAGCGGCTGCTCATGAGACTTGTAGTGAACATCTTATTATAGAGCTCCATCCACACATATCATGGCGAAATACATAGATTTTCCTAATCATAAATAGTTTTCATATGCTAGTGGTGTATCCTACATCCCCGAGAACATTTTAGCCTTATTGAGTTCCAACACCATTTCCAACACTTTTGTTACTTGTTTACTTTATTTGCTTTTATTAGTTTCTTGCATACAAACACAAAAACCTTTTAAACACCCTTTACTTGAGATCAAAGGCATCTTACAAGTATCCTTTGGTACATAGTGAAAAGGGGCATAAAAACCTTAACCAATTGCTCTTTATGGGTTCGATACTCTTATTTCGAAATTAGCTACAATCGATCTATGCACTTACAGTCATGGGTACCTATTAAGCCAAATAATCTAGAGGCAAAATTGCCCATCAGATTAGCAACTTGTGATTTTTGCTGCACAAAAACAGGAAAAGAAATGCCATAAACATTAATAAAAATGAAGGAACACAAAGTAAAAGGACCAAAAAACAGTAAAAGCTCAAAACGTAATGATACCTCATTTGAAAAACTACGATCCGCGCAAATGTCAAACCATTTGTTGAACCCTTGGGAACCATCAAATAGTCCGAAATTGATGCCATAATGAGGTTTGAGCTGCACAAACAAAAAATAAAAATAAGCCAAAATAATTACCCACCTTTTGTGCTACATGTTATCCCCCACCAAACCCATAAGTTACGCACATATTATGATCATAGTTATCCATAGATAAACTAAATAGGTTACCAACCTTTTATGCTAATTGTTATCAACCAGTGGACTCAATAGTTACCCACCCTAAACACTAAAAGCTATCCACCAGATAAAAACCATATATTAAATAAGAACAAAAGGTACAAGTAGGTTAGCTCGAGCTTTTCATAGCTATTTCCACCATGATGCAAATAAGCCTTTAACATACCGCCCTTCCGGTAGTGGGATGTTCAACCTGCTTACATCGACAGAGTCAACATAAAGCATCTACGAAGACATTAAAAACCATGAATGAATAAAATCAATACACTAACTAAATTACAACCTGTGCCTAACATCAAGTATGGAAAATAAAAGGTAACCTTCAAACAATATAGAAAAAACATAAACAGAAATGTGTACTTGCAAGAGGAATAGGCAAGCTTGCGTATGAGTTTCCTTAGAAAGCTCCTCATGCAGCTAGTTAGCGACAAATTTACACCTTTGAAACTAGTGCACATTTGCAATATTGTTCTGTGAACAAAAAATAGAAAGAAATTATTAACGTAACATCACACTTATAAAAAATATATGTTACGCAACACAACACTCCCAACTACAATTTTTTTATCACCGTGATATCACACTAGTTATCCACACAGCAAACAAAAAGTTATTCATATAAAAACATATAAGTTACCCCAAAGATAGCAGCTATGAAGAAAAGAAAGGGAAACTAACCATGATAGGGTAGCACTTATGGCTAACATGGTTTTGGGTGGTGGGTGACAAAAGTGTCGAGACAATGTACATGACATATGTTTGCTAGAAATCATCGTCAGTTGAAGTCATATCCTTCAAGATTTCAAAAACTCGAGTTATCGGAGGGGTGCCACCATCTTCAGGAAAAAAATAGGGGCAAGGACACCCTGAATATCAGAATCACCATAATAAGGGACCGGCTCATCCCCAAGCAGCAATCCTAAAAAACTAAAGATAGTTTTCTCATTAAGGGGTAACCATCCTCGTCCCGGGACAATAAATTCACAAGTGTGCTTGTCATATAAAGCTACAAACCAGGTCAAAAGTGCATCATGTAGTGAGGCACACTTGATGTCTAGTAAAATATCAAGCTCCATTGCTTCCTTATGATCACCTGATAACCATATGAAAAGAGTGGTTACAGGAGAAGGGGGTGCCCTGTTCCTTCCATGTTTATGGACAGGTGGTTCTTCACCCTTGACAACATCATCGACAGTATGTCTTCCGTTTCCTCACCATCGTGGCCCCTGCAAATATTTTAGAAAGAAAACATAATGAATTACACGACCACAAAAGTATAATGATACACACAAACACATGGGAAAATGAATGAGAACTAATAACATGCAAAATGAAACAAAGAAACAATACTTAAAAAATTACCATGGAGATTAAATAAAATAATATTACCATGCCAAAATGTATAAAAGTGTTACCCAGAAAGAGATAAACTAATGTTATTTTGCCATTAGTATAGAAGTTACTCATGCCCATAAACTAATGTTATCATGCCAATTGTTCAAAAGTTATCCACATATATGACTAAAGTTATCCAGTACACTACCAACATAATTAGGAGTGTTGTTATCATGGGATTTACCCCATGGCTACCCATAGGGGATCTAATAAATTACCCACTTGAATCACAAATAGTCTAGTTCTGCCATTTGTCCAGAAGTTACCCACATTGATTGACTAACATTATCAGGCGAAATATACAAAAGTTACCCATAATGATGATAAAAACTTATTCAGTGCACTACCAACATGATTAGGTGGTGTTGTTATCAAGGGATTTACACCAAAGTTATCCTTACCCACTTGAATCATATATAGTCTAGATCAATTACACATACAAAAACCTACCAAAATAATTCAAAAACCATATTCAACTAGAGCATTATGTGAAATTCATCATGTTACTATCATGTAGATTAGCCAGCACCCCACATTTCATATTAATGGGATCACATCGCAAAGAAGTTCCGATTATGTGAATCGAAGACCCAATATCAAATTCATTAGTAAAAAGCATGTGTTGCCCATAATAGAGCACATATGAACTCACAGTAGACACCTGCCACAAACACACACACATAATATCTGGCAACCATAGAAACAACCACAATGTATCGGAACCACAAAATCAGCAACATTAAGTCACTTATTAGCCTTGAAAAAACACAATAGAGTCCAAATAGGGATTGCAGAGGATCTGCAGCGGGGACAGTTGCCAACATTGATGAACAACCACCGCATAACGGGGGATCAAACAAGGGGGGATTATGGATTCAAACAGGGGGAAATGGCCCATCTAACTATCTCGAAGCAACCCTAAAACTTAGAACCAGCCGGAAGCAGCGCCAGCGCCAAAACAACGAAAATGGAACCGCTAAAAACTTATTAGGATAGAGTAGAGGAGTGGGAGCGCGTGTGCGGAGTAAATGGAGGAGAAGGAAACCTGCGATCATACCTAGAGCGCGTGCACACATCATCGGCGGCGGGGAGAAGCAGAATCACCAGGAATCGCTTGGGAACTGCTACACCACGCCGAAATCACCGGAGAAGGAGAGAGCGGAGAGGAAATCCGGAAACGGTCGGGAGAAGGGGGAGAGATGTGAGAGGCTGACGGGTGGGGCCCCATGTGAAAGGGTGTTCGGATCAGGTGTGGCACATTAAAACCGCAACCCCCGCGTGGGTCGATTCCAGGACGTTGGATGCCGATCGAGCGGCTCTTGTTAGCCCGCCGGTTTTGACAAGTTTCAGACTGGTACGAGAATAGATTTGCCCTTTTTTAGATAAGCAAGAAGAGGTAGGTTTGGACCATTGTCCGAATAGCATAATATGGATGAGAATGAGTACGACTGCTAAAGAACAATATTGAAAGGATCCGAAATAAGTCAAGCAGCTTTTCTGGTATTCTTAACAATCTTATTGGCCATATCTATTGCGCGTCATCAAAACAATATCTTTGGTGAATAACTTGATTGGTGATACTCCTACTTCTGAGCCAACATGCTCTGAGATCTGATGATTTAGCTGTTTCTTTCAGTAGTTAGCTGGTTAAATATGTTCTCCAATAGTTAATTTCCTTCAGAAATTGTTTGGCTAGAAGACCCGCGTCGTCTTAACGCCTTCTAATATAAAATGACGGCGTACTTTGGCGAGTGCTCAGATTTTTCCCCTTTGCAACCAATGTATTAGGAGAAGAACACGCTAGAAAACAATATCGATCTTCTTGGATACTGCTGTGCCTAACTTAATAGTAGTTGTTCAAGGTCATTTTGCTGCATCAATGGGTGAAACTGTGGACAGAATCTGCATCTGCAAAAGATGTATAGCTGTGGTAACAATTCATAAATGCAATATGTTACTACAGGTAACCGTAATAACCCCCAGAAAAGGGAAAAAACTGACCAACAAATATCTCATTTGAATTTACTCTTCATATAAACGACAGGTGCAAACTTGCTACTCTGCCCTGCTTTCTGTTGATATTTCATTTTTTGGGGCAGTAGTTCGCTCACAGTACTTGAGGATCAGGCTCTCCTGATACTCATGCAATTTATCTTGAGGAACAGGCGGTGCTTAACCAAGTTTAAAAATCCTCATACTCATACTTAATGGACGTGTGCATCCTTAGTTGGTGCAGAGACCGGGGAAGTAAAATCCTCCCTCCATTTTAAGATATCCCTCCTCCTGACCCCGTGTGGCACCCTCACCCTCAGCCAGCCACCCCCTCCCGCAAGCCCCCTCCTCTCCACTGTCGCCGGATTCGTCGCCGAACAAAGCTCCCGCGGCGTGGCGGCGGCACGGCGCCAGCCCTCGCGCGCGTCGCTTCCATGGCGGCAGCGGCTCGAGATCCAGGAAACGGTGGCGGCGCTTCAGCTAATCTCCAGCAATAATGGGGGGTGGGCGGCGGCTAGTGAGCTCTGTCGGCAACGGTCCCTAGGCGTCGGGGCGACGGGTTTGAAAAGATCTAGGGTTCCTAGATTGGTCGTCTTCGCCTCCTCGATGTCGGCTGGTGTCATCCGGAGGTCTTCTGCGGCCTACTTTGCATCATGAGGGCGCCCAGGGCGGAGGCCCTAGGTTTGGTGGAGGTGGACATCTTCTTCGTCGAAGGTGGCCGGCCTGCGGCTAGATTGGCAGATCTCACGACCCGTCTTCCAGTTCCAGCAGTGAGGCGGGGAGACCAAGGTGCCGGTGAAAACCGAGCCATTGGCAGGCGATGGCGGCGTTACCATGTCGTTGCCTTGATGAAGGCATCGCCAGTGCACCTTGTGTTGACCTCAATCGTGCTACTCCGGGGGAAACCCTAAGATCTTCGGGTCGGGCGATGGCGGTGTCGCGGTGTCGGTATCGCGTTCTCTCCTGGGAGCATCGCCTGTGGAGCAGCGTTGGATGGAAGCGGCATGAGGGGTGGTGCTACTTGGCACCGAGGTGGTGTCGGTGGCTAGTGTGGTGAGAGTCTGCGCATCGATCTACATGCTGACGACGGGTTGGTAGAAGATTATGAAGGCGGCGACATCTGGAGAGTGCGCGTGGGTGCCGCTCCGCGGATATGATGTGCGGGTCTAGGGCTCATTTTTCTTGAGTTCGAACCGTCGCGTAAAGGCACTCTAACTTCTCTTGGCGAGTGGCAACAGCGTGGGTGACCATGAGGCGGGGTCGAAACAAGTAGATAGGTGTTTGATAGATCTTGTTGGGAGCTGGCGATACGGTTATCGTTTTTGCTCAGTGTTGTATTTTGCCCGTTCCGGTTTGCATGATCTTTGTAATGGCCTTTGCCAAACAATGTGATTCTAATAATAAATAAATGTTGTGTACATCGATTGATGCAGAGGCCGGGGCTCCGCTCTCCATTTCGAAAAAAGAAAAAAAGGTCGCCCATAGTAAGAAGAAAGCAGCTATCCTGCTTGTTCTCTTTTTAATACTCCAAGTTTGATCTCAAGTTAAGTATTCAGAGTGCTCGCTTCGACTCTTCAGAAAGTGATTCTTAATTATTATTTTTGCCAAGAGTTAAGTTCAACAACATTTTTACTCACTATATAACTCTTTTAAGAATTATCCTCAAAAAGAAAAGCTCTTTTCAGAATTTGCTGTGGTCGCGGACTGGCGGTGATGGTTGCATTAAATTTATTAGTTTTGCCTACCGCACTCGTGTGTTATTCTTTTTGTGATCGGCAACTCTACCGAATACTGCAAAATCTAAAACCGCAACCTGAAACAAATTTTGAGGTTTCATATTTGCTAATGGAATAGAAATGGAAACAAAAACTGCTTAATTCGGAAAAAGGTTTAGCATCACACAAAAACAATGCCCACAAGTCTACGGAATTTTTAGAGTAAACTATATCCAGGAGAACCCTAGCAACTACTCTAGCTCCCGAGATACGACTACTAAACTCAGAAGGGCTACGCTGTGGCGCCGACAAGATTTTAGTTCTTGTCGTCGCTCGAGTAGTCCATGAAGACGTACCCTGCGAACCAGAGGGCTTCAGCACGGGAGCGGTGTTGGGCCTCAGCTAGATCGCCTGCTCCTAAGGGGGGCGAGGCGGCGGCGTTGGAGCAGCGCATAACCTCGCGGAATAGGGGCTCATCATCGTCGAAGACCTCCTTGTCATAATTTTAATTTGAGTCACAATACCAAGGTTGCACGCATGCGTGCAGTCATAAAACTAATCAACCAACATCGGCAAGTGTATCAACACCAGTATTTCAAGGAATCGCTGAAGATTCGAGAGTACGAATCACCATTATCAAAGACGTAGCAGTCGGGGAAAATGTTGCGAAGACAAACCTAGTGGCGGAAACCATGAGAAAAAATAAATCCAAAATCGATCCGGTGAATCAAGCTCTAATTTTTTTAATCTTCCAACACCATCATCAACGTCGTGAAGGAGATCTTGTCGTCAAGCAAAGAACCTAAAATCACTTATTATAGACAATGCTATCTCCATTGATGTGGAGACCGAAACTGAAATCAGGTACCAAAACGTTAACTTAATCTATTGAAATCACTACTTTTAATAAAAACTCCAATCATACATCGGGTGCCGGCGAGACCGGCCGGAGGATGGGTAGACCTATGAAGGAGCCGGAAGCAGGGAGGTTGAGGCGACGACTAGGTTTTCAGAGAGAGACGGGCTTCTAAAACCATTGACGTTAGTTCAGCTACTAGTTCTTGTATGTGGTCTTCGGTCCACCTTTTGCCAGAATTTTGGGGGAGCGTGACGACTGCTTTTAGTGTAATTTTACGTCCCACTTTATAAATAAAGCACGACCACAAAGAGTACAACAGATTTGGCGACGCCAGGTGTCAAAGAGAAAAATAAAACAAGGTCTGCTGGGGCCATAGCACAACAAGCCCAAGAAACCAAAAAAAGGAAAGCGAAGACCGGGGCTAGAGAGCACCCACTACGCCGCCGCGGAAGAGCTAGCCGGGGCCATGAAGCATTGCGCCGGCGACCTGAGCGCCAGCAGGATCGCGTCCACGCTGGCCCTGTCCTCTGCCTAGAAAGCGGGTACCACTGCTGGAGGTAGGCAAGGAAAGAAAACACAGAGTCAGAAGCACGTCAAGGAAAGATCCGCTCAATCACCATCTTGTTACGAACATTTCATAGCGTCTATGTGATAGCCGCAAACACCAACCAGAAGAGGTGGCGCCTCCTTCCGGTACAGTTTGCCTTTGTCTCTAGGAACTCGTCGAGCTCTCGGGCCTGCCAGGGCGGCCCAAGAGCTTCACCGACAAAGTTCCACAGAAACTGAGCAGCAGGGCATGTGAACATTATGTGAGCGCAAGTTTCCGGCGTCCCACATAGCGGACACAACCCATTGCCTGGGCCATTGCGTTTCAATACTTCTACCCCTGAAGGGAGCCGATCTCGCAGCAATTGCCACAGGAAAATCCGCAAGCTCAGGGGTAGGGGGCCTTCCAAAGTTGAGATGTCCACGGTAATTCCAGCCCCTGGAACATGGACCTATCTATAAGCCAAACTAACGGAGAAGGCTCCCGAGGGAGACTGGCTCCAAGTGATCTTATCCCTCTCCTCTGAGAGGGATATGGTCAAGGAGCCCCGCAGCCTTAGGAAGTTAGCACCCTCAACGTCATTGAAGGGCCTCCGAAACGGGATGTTCCATTGTCCTTCCTGGACAGCCTCGGTGACTAACAACGAGGGGGCTGCGCACATGGCAAAGAGGGACGGGAATTCCTGGCAAAGGGGGATGCCCTGTATCTAGGGGTAAAGCCAAAACAGGACTTCCCGGCCATTACCCACCTCAAAAGATGATCCACAACGGATGAGGTGTTTAATGTCCTGGATGGCCCTCTAGAACTGGGACCGCTCCCGACGTTCGCACGCCAATAGGGGGCGGCCACGGAGATACTTGGACTTGATGAGCTGCAACCAGAGACCTCCGTCGTCTTGGAGGATCCGCCACACGCACTTCAGTAGAAGGGCGACATTGAAACGCCGTGAGTCAAGAACTCCTAAACTCCCAAGGATTTTGGGGTACAAATGTCTGCCCACTTCACCATATTGTATTTCTGGTGCCCATCTCTCGCTACCCAGAAGAACCTAGACAACTCCTTTGAGAAGTCCGCGTGGGTTCCTTCAGGCAGCAGGTGCAGGCCCATCTGATACATGGTGAGGCTAGATAGACACGAGTTGATCAAGATAATCTTGCTGCCCTTGGATGTGAGGCGCGCCCGCCACGGTTCGGCCTTAGATCGGACCTTCGCGACCATGGGAGCAAGATCTCTTATCAACACCCGAGAGTCGCTCATAGGAATCCCCAAATAAGTGATGGGGAAGTCCGCCAGCCGACAGTTTAGGTGGTCTGCGATCCGCTATCTATCCTCGTTGGAGTAGCCCAGGATCATAACCTTGCTCTTGTCGAAATTGATCTTGAGGCCCGACATGGCCTCAAAACACATGAGCAGGAACTTAAGGTTAATAATGTCTAGGTCCGACCCCTGGACCATAATCATGGTATCATCCGTATATTGGAGGTGGGAGATCCCACCTCCGGCGATAAGATGCCCTACCACACCTGAAATGTGGCAGCAGTCTTGGCTTTGTCCAAGATATCTGCCAGGGCATCCACCGCAGCGTTAAAGAGAAGGGGAGAGATCGGATCCCCTTGTCTAACGCCATAGGTGGGTCAAAAGTAAGGACCCACATCCCCATTTACATTAATAGCGGTGCTACCACTCATGACAAACTTCATAATCTAGTAGATCACCCTGTCATCCAGTCCTCGACGCTCGAGGACTTGCCTAAGGAAATCCCAGTCCAATCTGTCGTAAGCCTTCTGGAAGTCGAGCTTGAGGAATACCCCTTTTTGATGTCGCACCTTCACCTCATGAATAATTTCATGAAGCGCGAGTACTACATCATGGATCAGGCGTCCCTTCAAGAAGGCAAACTATAGCGGGTGCGTCAGACGTTCCATGACGGGTGCGAGTCTAATCGCACAGACCTTGGCAAAGATACGTTGGATGACATTGATCACCATGATCAGTCTAAACTAGCGAATACCCGTAGCCCCCACAAGCTTGGGGATCAGGGTAATAATGCCAAAGTTAAGCCTAGACATGACAAGAGTCCCAGCGTAGAACTCCTGAAACATAGGCATAACCATTGGGCGAATCTGCTCCCAGAAAGTCTGGAAGAAGAGAACCGGGAGCCCGTCTAGGCCCGGTGCCGAGTTAGTCTTCATAGACTTAATGGCTTCGGCCACCTCGGCCTGGAGAAAGGGGGGTTAGTTCCTCGTTCTCCGCCGTAGTCACCTTGGTGTTCGCCGTCCAGAAGTCCATACTTAGCGCCCGTCCCGACCTCGGGACAGCAGAGAAAAGCTCCCGGTAAAACGCATAAATATGGGACGAGATCTCCTTCTGGTCCTCCAGAAGAGAACCCGCGTCCAAGAGGCATGGGATCAAACATTTCCTACGTCTGCCATTAGCTATGGCATGGAAGTAGGCTGTGTTTGACTCCCCCTGGATGGTCCAGTTCTAGTGACTCCTATGTCTCTAGAATGCCTCCTCTCCCCTATAAATCTCCATAATGGAGGTTTCCAGGGAATATCTATGGGCCCAGTCTTCAGCCGACAGCCCCACCCGGTCCGCTTCTTGGTCTAGGGCATGGATTTCCTGCAGAATGGCATCATTTCGCCCTCGAAGCACAGCCCCTAGATTTGCACGCCAACCCGCATAAGTTGTTGAGATATCTTGGTACAGTGATGCCAGATATCAACGACACAGAATACACTAGGAGGGGAGGTGGCCGCCCCCAGCCATCGAGTCCGAACTGCCTCCACAAAGCCCCTCGGTTTCAACCAGAGGTTCTCAAAATGGAAGCGGTTCAGTCGCGGTGGCGTCCCCCTCCAGAAGAAAGAAGGAGGGGGGTGTGGTCGGAGCCAACCCTGGTGACCGCCCGAAGCAAGCACAGAGGGAAGGACACCTCCCAATCCACCGAGACAAAGACTCTATCAAGGACGCTATGAATCGGGTCTAGTTGTTTGTTAGTCCAAGTGAATCTAGCCCCGACTCAAGAAATCTCACGAAGGGCAAGGTCGGCGATGCAGTCGTTGAACAAGCGAATCCTATGGAGGTCCACGTTTGGTGAGCTCTTGTCTTTGGTGGAGCAGATGAGGTTGAAGTCCCCTGCCACAATGACTGGGGTCTCCTTCCGCTCCACCTTAGCCTTGAGCTCGAGAAGGAACGCAGGGGACCTCCTATGGTCCGCGGTACCATAGAAAATGATCACCTCCCAACGAAGGTTTGATTGCCTATGGGTGAGGGCCATGCTCACAAAGAATTCCATGTGGTCCAAATCATCAACCTCGAAGATATCCTCCTTGACCCCATGGAGGATCCCCCGAGTGGCCACATGCCAGGAGCCAAGTCCAGGCAAACTTGTGGCGAGATAGGCCCTCCAACTCCACTAGCAAAAAGTCCTGACGGATCGTCTCCTGAAGGCCCACAATATCCACCTCTCCTTAGAGCAGGTATTCTTTGATCTAGCAGCGCCGAACTTCCTGCCTGAACCCCTGAATGTTCCATATGAACGCTCAGATCGCTCGGAGGTTGTTCATTAGGACTATCACTCGGACGCGGCCCGCTTACTGGGGGCAGAGCGGGCACGGCCTGAGGGTGGGCGCACGGAAGGGACCTATGGTGGTCTCCCGCGAGGTCTCCCCACTACGGGAGTCCTCACAGGAAGCCCACCACTATCAGGTTGGAGAGGTGTAGCTAAGCTGGACCCAGGGTCGGTAGCCCCCGGTCTTGACAACACAAGGGACCGTTCCCTCTCCCGTGTCGCGCGGGCACGAGTAGCAGCAAGTTGGCCCTCATACACCTCTCTAGCCTTGATGACCCCAATCTTCTCAACCCTAGGCCCCTTCTCTCCTCAAAAGATGATGTTGTTGTCTGATGCTAGCGCACTCAGGTGGTCCAGGGGAACCTACGCAAGAACTGAGAACCTGGATCCCAAAGATGAAAGCGAACCAAAAGTGGGAGGGGGGAGGGGAAGTACCTCAGAACTCTTCGCGTGTTGTCACCCTACAGGTCGCTCGCTCCTCCACCGTCGGCTCTGGACCAGTACCTCCGCCCTGGCGCCCGCGATGCGGACGTTGTGGCGTGACGGGGGAGGAGGGGGCGGGCGAGGGCCCCGCGGGCGGTGACCCCTGGGCCCAGCCATGGTAGGGGTGATGTAACATCTCAAAACTTTAATCCAAGTGATCAAGATTAAATCTACCCAATTTAGGGTTAACAAAAACTTTTCCATTTAAAATTCTTTAAGCATTCATATGTGTGCATTTAAATAGGAGTTGCTTTGAATTGCCATCATTGAGTGATCTATTGGTTGTAAAATGACTCTAAGGTGAATTACACATCATCTAGATCATCCCCAAGCAAATCCCAAAGAAAAAGAAATCAAAAAGAATTAAATAAGGAAATGGTCACTTTGGCCATTTTAATCACCTAGCCCACTTTGGCTATTCCTAGCACTCAATTTCAAACAGAAACAATTGTGGATCTTTATGCCACTTGCTAGTACGAGTAGTGATGTGCCAAGACCCACTTTGTTTCATCCCAAAAACATTCAAACTCTAAATTTAAATGCCATTTGAAAATTGAATCTAGTTCGTATGTATAGATCACCCTTTTTCAAAAACCACTCAAATGAACTCCATTTCAAAATCCCAAGCAAACATAGATGCTTAAGCATAAGATGAATCACTCCACCAAAAATCTTTCAAAGATTCAAATAAAAGTTTCATGTGGCCATTTTGTCGAACAGTTGGCAGGCAGAAAAATTCTAGCCTAACTAATACTGTTGCCAATTGATCTCTTGTCCCCCATTCGACCCTCTATGCTCTTCCCTGTCTCCCCCAGTGCCAACCATGCCATCAAGGAGCTACTGCTTAGCCGTTTGCAGTAGTTGCGCGCCGCCCAAATGTGGTCACCGCCGGCCGAGCATGCGCAGCTCGCAGTAGACCGCGCTGCGCCAAACCAGCTTGCCCGTTAGCTCCGCCCAACCCTACCGCGACTCCATGTCCACCCCTCGATCCCTGCCAGCCCCTGGACCACCCTAGAACAGCGCCGCCCTTTCCTCTCTGCACCGCGCCAGAGCGCCCTCGCCGCCAGCATGCCACAGACCGCGCCTCGACACCATACCACGCACACCGCTCCGCCTTGAACCCCTCACCCCACCAGAAACGGCCGTGCACCGCCGCGCGACCCATAGTCTCCATGATCACCGTCGAGCACCGCCTCTGTCCCTCAGAGCGCGGGAAGCTCCCAACCGTTAGCCACCGCCCCTAGCCGTGCCATTACACCGTAGAGGACCGCCAGCAGACCGCCCACCGTCCGCCTACCTCGCCCACGCCATTAGCCCCCTGTGCCGCCGTCAATGGTGAGCACCGTCCATACCTCACTGCCTCACCGTCGAGCCTATATTTCTAGTCACTTTAAATCATTAAATATTAAACTTAAACTTACTAAAATGTTATCCAACATTTAAATCACATTCCCATGTGTTAGAATATGTGGTGATGACATGTGTCCACATGATCCCATATTTTAATTGGAGAATATTAAATCTTAGTTAATTCAATGAGTAGAAATTACTTTTTTCAAATAAAATAATTGAAGCTAGTTCATTAAAACTTGTGATGTTTGTGATGATAATAGATCATCAAAATGTGTGCCTTAGTGTGCTAAGTAGACTAGTTAAGTATTGTTTGGTGATTGTGTATTCTGTATGTATTTATAGACGTTAGTACCGACCAAGTCTTCGAGGAGGAGGAGTTCTACCAAGAAGAGAAGGAAGAGAATTTCAACCACTGCACTACACAAGGCAAGCTATTATTGGCAAGCTAACACTTGCAAGCCATTATTAACAATGCAAGCTAACCCTTGCAAGCTAGATAAACCAAGCAAGAGGCAATAGGCATGCTTGTTATACAATTTTACTTATACCTACTCCAAGTTTTATTTACAAGCTTTACCTTCTTTACTTTACCAAAGTCCTTTACTTGTTTAAAGGTAGCATAAAGAGTATAAAACTTGACCTATCTAATAAGACTTAGATGTCATTCTATGACATGAGATTGATCTTAGAATCTCACCTTAGTGAACACTCTTAACTTAGTAGTTTAGAGCTAAACCAAAACTTGATTCACTTTAGATGGGAATACTTGGTGAAAATGACTTGTGAAAACCTCAGAATAATGAGTCATTCTACTGAGATGATTTGACATGTGTTGAGAAACACCAATGGTTTATGATGATGAAAATGCTGAGGCATGAGCCTTAGCCCCTTTACAAAAACTGATGGTTGGGTTCAGATGCGATACCATTCCAATTTTACTGTACAACCACACCTGAATTAGGTAAGGCTTAGCCGGAAGTTTATATGCATTAGTATTAGTTCCCTCGCGGGAGAGGTCTGAGCTGAGGCTACCTCTCAATGTTGTCCCCCTATGTAGTGCCCAAGATGACAGATGGTCATGGTTGGGAGGCTATACTCATAGGAGAGGTGCTTATACTAGATTGTGTAAAGGAAAGGTTATGTTTGATTATCTGCATACTAAGTATGATGATTCAGGGTTATCCCTGACAGATGTATCGAATCTTGTGGTGAAAGTGTACCACCTCCGCAGAGTGTAAAACTATTTGAATAGCCGCGTTTGCGGTTATGGACAGTTGGAGTGGCCATACTGTTCCGTTGTCAAATGTTTTCAAAATGACCTATAAAATGAATTGTGACATGACTTGACCACAATAGAGTTGTGACTATGACAACTAAGTTCCCACTTAAGTGTTTTCAAACTTTATTTTATCTTTCTTTGCTTGTGAATTCAGCTTAGGTTTCAAACTTAGTTTTATAAATAAAGTTAGAGTTTAGCCTTCCTACTAGCACTACCTTACTTGTTAGTGATAGTTTGCGAGTACTTAAAGAGTACTCATAGATTTTGTTCCTGGATATTCCCGTGGCCAGACTATGAAGGAGATTACCAAGATGAAGGACAGCAGGACGGCTATGATAACTAGGACTACCTCCCATCGTTAGCATTGCCTGTGATTCTGAAGATGGACCCTACCGCTACGCTATTTATTCTGCTACTTGATTGTACTAAGACTGGATCATGAGATCCTTTATTTGTTGTACGACCTTATTATGGTTTGTAATGGATGATGTACTGTGATATCCAATCTGTTATGTCTCGCAAAAATGGTAATCCTGGGATTACGATGTATGGCATAACAGGCATCTGGGATTAAAAATCCGGGTGTTGACAGGTGATACCCCCGGCGTCGAGGTCCGGCGTGTCCGGGGTGAGGGAGTAGCACACCATCCCCGGAGAGCAAGGGGACGACAGAGGGAACACGTCAAGCCCCACGCTCCCCGAGGTATCCTCCGACGACGCACGCAGGGGTGGGGAGGGCAACCTCCCCCCACCCCTCGCTTGGAGAGGTCCCAAAGACTGCAGGGACGAGTCGAAGTTGGTACCGTACTGAGCGATGTCGAAGGAGGGCGGGTCCTGGAGGAGCGGGCGAGCACAGCGCGGGACGTCCACCAGGGCCAGCTTGGCAGGGGCGCTTCGGGAGAGAGGTCACCGGTCCGGGAAGAAGGGGCCAGCGTCCATAGCGACTCGGCCCGAGGACGGGTGGGACGAGCCCCCGCCCGTGCCCTGCGACTGCTGCTGGGAGGGAGGCATGGGCGGGTCCGCCTTCCCCTCAGCAGGCTCGTCGTCCACAGAGTCCTCGTCTGAGGCCCCCTTCCCTTCCCCCGGCCGCCTGCCGGGGGCGGAGAGGGGGAAGAGGAGGATGACCCCGGGGGACAGGAGCGTCGTCGAGCTCCATCAGCAGGTCCCGCCCCGAGTGGCCGAAGAAGAAGCGAGGAATCATCACGGGGAACACGGAGGTGTCCAGACACAAGATGCGCAGCCGAATCGCACCGTGTCCCGGGAGAGAGCTAGAGTCCACCTCAAGGAACTTGCCCACCGTCTGGGATTTTTATTAGAGATTTTTAGTTTTATCAGAGATTTTTATTGATGGTGTGTGTTTCTGTTCCGTCGATATGATGTTTACTTGGATTCAGTTTATACTTTATACTAAATTAGCGACTTATTATGGATCGGAGGAAGTACTTCTTCTCGATCATCAGTAAAGTCTTATTATTTGCAGAAGTATCGACGCTGTAGCTATCCCCTAAATAACATGCTAAGGTTAAATCCGCAGTTGCTGATTTTAACCCTAAAAATACTACTCGTTCACTTTTATGCTTTTCGTTCCGGGTGTACAGTAGACTCTCTAAAGAAGAACCAAAACTCACGTGGTGGCGAATAAAATGATTCTCCACAGATTCAGAGCGGTGCCATTTACCCAGAAAGAAACAAGACATTAAAGGATCGACCACACCTAACAAATAAGAGACGATTCTCGACAAGATAAGCTCGCTACACAAGAATCTGGTCACTTCACACTTTCACTCTCACCGCAACGCCTGATTTCTCAAGAACATACCCATCATTGGTATAATATGCCATGCTAAGAAGCTTAGCTGCTACTACTACGCTCTTGATTTGTCTGAGGCTACCTTGTCGGGTCAATCTTGTCTCGTCTCAAATTCTAAATGACAGTTCCCTATGATCCTGTCTCTCGATTTTTCGGTCGTGCATGGCATGGACCATGGATGGATCGGCTCAAAATTCCAGTCGGTCCGTGTCTTATCGGGGAAATTAAACATGCTAGGAAGCTGGTGATCTACGGGAATCCCGAACACTAGGGTGATTCTGCTACGACATATAGATGTGCAAGAAAACAAGGCAGGAGTCAACGTTGCATGTGCAGAAATGCTACTCTGAAGAAGAACTGTTGGAGTATGTCAGGCAAAGAACTTCTGATCCGGCCCCATCTCTCAAGTATGCTCGTCATAACTTTTGAACAACCTACTCTGCATCATCACTGTATGCATTGATGCCACAGCACACCTTAATCCCAACTGTGGACAAAGTTTTCTTTACTGTATTTAAAATGTCAATCAATAGGCCAACCGTAGATTAACAAGGATGACACCTTCCAACAATCAAGAAGAGAAACACTGCAAGAAAACAAGGAGATGGCATCCAACCGCAGCCAAAAACCTGGAAGAAAAGCTCTAAAGCAAAAAAAAAGGTCTACTTAGCCATTTTTTGTCGGTTTATGATCACCACAACCTTTCTTATCGTTTTGCCAGTGGAAAGGAACAGGTCGTTTAGGCCCTGAAAAGAGCAAGCAAGGCCCCTTTTAAGCGCGAGCACTTTGGATCTTTGATCCAGTTTTCTGACGTGGGGCCAGGTTGATGCATATTCCAAGCCTTTTTGTTGTGCCGACGAACAGGGGAGCCTCGCGGGGCACATCCTCGTATGACAATGTTGCGAGGATTCATGACCTTTGGCCCATTCATTTTCATCCTTTTGGGGTTTTTTCTAGTTGCAACTGTCTGTCGGGGAACAAATTTGCCAACCCTATGCATCACCACGAATTATGATGGTCATATATTCGCAGCCCATTTTCGTCTGCTTTATAGTCTGGGTAACTATGTTCTCCATCTTTTATGCATATTTTCTATATAGCTTACTTGCAAAAGCTTTTTTACTCGAAACTGGATTTCGTCCCACTTTATAAATAAATCAACCACGTCCATACAAAACCAACAAACAAGTGCGGCCCAAAGAAAAAAAAAGAAAAAAACATCACTAGACAACAACACATGCATGCCCAAAACGACAGAAAAAGAGGAGGTACAACTCCCCACGGGACCGAGACCGATTAGCTAGACGGCGACGAAAAAGCGGCATGCTGCCACTACTAGATCCTCCAGCATGCCATCCAACCGATCCCTGCCGCGCTGCCTACATAACCGGTACCACTGCTGCAAGAAAGTCAAAAATTTGAACATCGAGTCATAAGCACGCCGTAGGAAAACATGCTCTATGATCATGCTACTGCGGATATTCCACACGGTCCAGGTCATAGCCACAAACACCAACCAGAAGAGGCGCCTTCTCCTCCCATTGTGGTTTGCGTTAGCTTCCCGGAACTCCGCGAGGTCCAAAGTCTGCCACTCAGGCCCTACCGCCCCATGTACGAAGCTCCATAGGAAGCGGACAAAAGGACATGTGAATAAGATGTGGGTCCTGGTCTTAGGGACCACAGACAAGGGGCAAAGACCATTCCCCCGGTCGTGGCATTTTGCTACCTCAACACCCAAAGAAAGGCGATCCCGGAGCAACTGCCAGACAAAAATCTTAAATTTCAGTATCAAAAGGGCCTTCCAAAGTGGGAAGTTCCAGGCCAAGACGGGCCTTCTAAAAAGGGCCATGTACGCAGATCTAACCGTAAAGGACCCCAAAGGGGACAGGTGCCATGACACCGAGTACGGGGTATGCGAGAGAGCGGGGGGGGGGGGGGGGGGGGGGGTAGAGAGTCCCGTAGCTCTCCCCATGTCGCAGTCTCCTCCGGGCCCAAGGTCCTTCAGAATTGGATGACCCACGTCCCCTCGCGAGCAGCCGCAGCAACCAACACCATCGGGTCAGAGAAAATCACAAATAATGCGGGATACTCAAACCTGATGGGACGACCACCTAGCCAAGAGTCTTGCTAGAAAAGGGTACTCTCCCCATCCCCTATGGAGACGGTCACCCAGACTAATCTCTTGCTTGATGTCTTGGATGAATCTCTAAATCGAGATCCCTCTTTGACGAGGGGTAACCTCATCAATGCTCATGGTTATGGACTTAGGGTTTCATGGAAAGAGAACGCTGGGAATTTTGTCGGCTGATCGGACAAACAAGAGAGTCGAAGTCGTCTGATTGCTTATGGACAAATCAATTACAGATCGCTTAAGGCTTTTTTCGGTGCCTCTCAGTTGGCTCCTCCCAGCCTATATATAATAGGCTGGGTCATGATGATGTATACGGATAGGTTACAAGTTACAGTTACAACTATAATACAATGTCGGTTTCTATTTCCTTATCTAGCAAGCTACGCCTTCCGTCGGATGCTTCGTGGGCCTTCTTCTTAGGCTTCGTGGGCCGTGAGCCATCATGTAACCGGGGTAATTAATCAGAAGAACCCGAGTAGTCATATCCATGTCACTCCTGAACGCTCGCAAGCCAATAGTGGGTGACCTCGTAGGTACTTAGCCCGAATAAGATGTAACCAGAGGCCCCATCGCCTGTGAGGATCCGCCATACCCAAGGCAGTATCAGAGCCACATTCATATGGAGGGACGAAAGGATTCCTATGCCCCAAACTCCTTGGGCGCGCAATGTCCGCTCACCCTACCATATGGTACTTTTGGCGACCATTAGCCGCATTCCATAAGAAGTGAGACAATTATTTATCACAATTTCCATGCACCCCTTCCTGAAGCAAATAGATTCGCATGATGTACATGAGAAGACTGGACAAGCACAAGTCAATAAGGATAGCTAGTCTTGCTTCCCTTGGAAGTAAACCTCCCTTGACATGATTCAGACCGCGTCTCAACCTTACCCATCAGGGGCTCTAAGTCCTTGATGAGGATCCTTATATATCGGACTAGCATTCCCCAGGTAGGTCACATGGAATTCAGATATCCTGTAATTTAGGTTATTCGTAATTCATTGTTGGTCCTCAGGCGAATAGCCCATAACAATGACTTCATTCTTATCAAAGTTGATTTTGAGTCCCTACATGGCCTCAAAGCATAGGAGGAGAAACTTGAGATTAAAAATGTCAAGCTTCGACCCTTCAACCATGAAGGGATGAGATGCCCCAAGACATGGCCGGAATTCTTAGCTTTATCTAAGATTTCCGCAAGGGCATCAACAATCGTGTTGAAGAGTAGGGGAGAAAGGATCGCCATGCCTGACGCCAACAGAAGTCCTGACGTATGGGCCCACTACCCCATTGATGTTAATGGTGGTGTTCCCCCTAGTAACAATCTGCATGATCCACCGAATGATCCGGTCATCCACCCCTCTCTGTATAAGAACCTAGTAGAGAAAGGCTCAATCCAAATGGTCATATGCCTTTTTGTAAGTCTAGCTTAAGGAAGATGCCCCTCTAGCATATTTAACCTTGCCCTCATGAATAATTTCATGAAGTGCTAGAATTCCATCATAGATATATAGGCCTTTAAGGAAGGAAAATTGGTATGGGTGCCTCGGTCGCTCCATAACTAGAGTGAGCCAAGATGCAGAAACTTTGGAAAATATTTGTTGAATAACATTGATCACCATGACCGGCATAAACTAGCATTTGTCAGTGGTCGCCACTACCTTGGGGATCAAAGTTATGACACGTAGTTCAGGCGATACATAACCAATGTTCTATTATAAAATTCCTAGAACATAGGCACAATGATTGCCCAGATCTTCTTCCAGAACCTCTAGAAGAAGATCACCGGGAAACCACCCGGTCCTGGATCCGAATTCGGTTTCATATCCATGACAACCCTAACAACTTATTCTAGCAAGAATGTGAGAGTAAGATCCACATTCTCATCATCTGATACCATGGCCCCCACTGGCTAAAAGTCAATATCCAACATGACCCCGGGCTGGGGTCCTACCGTGAATAGCTCCTTATATATAGAAGGATTAGATATGGGAGGAGATATCTCTAGGCTCCTATAGAAGAGTATCTCCTACCTAGAGTCATGGGATGGAACACTTCCGATGTAGGTTATAAGCAATGGCGTGGAGGTAGGCGGTGTTCGCATCCCCTTTCAAGGTCCAATTCTAGCAGCTCCGCTATTGCCAGAAGATCTCCCCAATATTGTAGATCTCCATAAGGGAGATCTCAAGGGCGTACCGCTGAATCCACTCCTCAGAAGATAGGCCAACAGAGTTAGAAGATTGAATAGTTGTGCCAGATGTCTATGGCGTTGAACACCTGGGGTGTGGAGGCTGTAGATGCCTCCCACTTAAGTCGAACTGTTTCAGAATGGAAAAGTTCAACTTAGGTAAGCTACCACTTCCTAAGGACATGAGCAGAGGCGAGTGATCCCATCCCAACCTGGTTGTTCAAGCCAAAAGTTCTAAAAATGGAAACGGTTCAACTTAGGTAAGCTATGATACGTCCATTTTGCATCACTAATCTATGTCATAATTCACTATTATTCATTGATATATTTCGTATTGAGAGATGATACTTATGTTATTTCATCTATTTTTGCATGGTTGGTGACTTTTGGAGCATGGACCGCTAAAGTCAGGATTCTGATGGAAAATGTGCTGTTTGGAGGCAAAATTCACGAAGATCAGAAAATCCGGGAAAATATACGGAAAATCCTATTTTTCCAGAAGACTAAGGATGCCAGAAGATGGAGTGGAGATGGGCCATAGGGGGCCCACACCACCCCATAGAGCGGGCAGGCCTAGGTCGCGCCTGGAGGTGGTGTGGCCACCCTGGCCCACTCCAGCCTCTCCCCTCTGGCGTATATGATCCTCCCGAAACTCTAAGACTCGGGGGCGACCGCAGAAAGATTCCACTGCCTCTGCGGGGCAGAAAACACCGAGAGAGAAAGATCTCTCTGGCAGACAGATTTCTGCCGGGGGAATTCCTTCCCGGAGAGGGGAGATCGTCGCCATCAACACCACCATCAAGCTGGACTTCATCGGGATCATCATCATCACCACCACCATCATCACCATCATAACCCTCATCACCATCTCCATATTGTTGTAACAATTGAGGTTAATCTTGCATAGTTCATAGGGGAAACTTTCCCGATTTTGATTACTCTTTGTAGTTGATGCTATTGAGTGAACCATTGAATTATTGTTTATGTTCAGATTGTTATACATCATTATTCCATCTCTGATCATGATCCATATGATGTCTTGTGAGTAGTTCGTTTTGTTCTTGAGGACATGGGAGAAGTCTTGTTGTTAGTAGTGGAGTTGTGTTGAGAAAGATTCAATAGATTGTTATTTAAGTTGTGATGTACTTCTTGTAGTGGTGTCATGTGAACGTCAACTACATGACACTTCACCTATATGGGCCTAGGGAAATTCATTGTGTATTTGGCTACTAATCGTAGGGGTTGCCGGAGTGATAGAAACCTGAACCCCCGTTAGAAAACCATTGCACAAGGGACGTAAGGGTCTTAGAGTTTAAAGCTGCGGTTAAGTTTCTACCTTAATTACTTTCTTGTACTTACGGATGTTTGCAAGGGGTATAATCACAAGTATGTATTAGTCTTGGATGGGGCGGTACATTAGCACAGGTTCACCCACACAACACTTAGCAAGCTAAAGAAGATTAATCAACTATATGAAGCAAAAGCACTTGACAGTCTTCCCATGTGTCTTCGAGACCGTTTGATCATCTTAAGTAATACAACCGTCTTGTCCTTTGCTACATAAAGGATTGGGCCACTTGCTGTATTTATTCTTACTGTCTTTTATTTACTCGTACTTTGTTTACTTGCTTTATCGAAAACCCCTAAAAATCCGTTTGCTAAGTATTTGCAGAGAATTCCTGATCCATACCACTAGCCAGCACCTTTTGCTCCTCGTTGGGTTCGACACTCTTACTTATCGAAAATACCGCGATATACCCCCTATACTTGTGGGTCATCAAGCTACCACCTCCTAAGGACATGAGTAGAGGCGAGTGATCCGATCCCACCCTGGTAATCACGCTGAGTGAGCATATAGGAAAGCTAATTCCCACTCAATTGATACCAGTACCCTATCCAACACACTCCGGATTGGGTCCACCTAGTTATTATACTAGGTGTATCTTGCTTCCACCCTCGTGATTTCCCTACGGGCTAGGACCGCAATGCAGTCATTGAAAAGGCGCATCCTAGGGAGGTCCACGTTCACCGAGCTCTTGTCATCAAGGGAGTGAATAAGGTTGAATTCACCCGTGACGACCACTGTAATGTTACATCTCTCCACCTTTGATCTAAGCTCGGTAAGGAACGAATGGGACCTCATATGGTCTGCAGGGCCATAGACAATGATCACCTGCCACTTTAAGTGACTGTGTCTATGAGTGAGGGACATGCTCAAAAAACTCCCTATGGTCCATATCATCTATCTCAAAGGTATCCTCCTTCATGATGTAGCCTGACCTACAACCATTACCACATCAAGGTCTCCAACTTATGCCAAGTCGTCATGGACTCCAAAGGTGAATCCTATCCTCTATGAGAGTCCACTTCCTACCCTACTGAATGGTATACTACTTCATACTCCATCACATGACCATTATAGGCTCACACCCACAAGTACGAATACAAGGGAGGAAGCCTAGAGCATCAAGCCCGACAAGATGGAGGCTTGGAAGAGGATATGGAAGGAGCGGTAGCAGAAGCACCGGAGTCTCTGGCCCTAATGCCCGAAGTCTCCAGACCAACTCCCCAAGGACTCCGGACTAGTGTCAGGAGCTCACAGTAGACCCCTTCGGAGACAGGCCCGGAGAGCAACGTCAACACCGAAGTCTTTGTTTGTCCCGGAGTCTCCGGCCATATGCACTGGAGTCTCCACCCCTGGACTTCAGCAAGGACTCCGCCCCCACTTATGATGATGCCATGATACATTGGCAAACCGACATAAACGGTGATTTGAGATACTTTATGATGATGCCATGATACATTGGCAAACTGACATAAATAGCGACTTGAGATACTTGATGATGATTCCATGATGAGTTGGTAGTAAGCTCAGCAATAGACATTACAAGTGACATAGTTAGTAATCATATACATATAACAAGTGCTCAACCTTAGCAGTAGTCATAACAAAATACATAGCTATAGACATAGAGAAGTTGACATACTAGCAGACATATAGCAGTTGACATACTAGCAAGGCATAGCAAAGGACATAACGTAATACACAATGAACGATAATATAAGCATCAGTTCTATGCATAGGGATACCGGCTACCGGTCGATACCCGAGATACGTTTCCTGCCTATGAGAGATTCTATACCAGATATGCCGGCTAGCCCCCGTCTTGAGACATCTCGCTCCTGAGGTGAACAGCTAAATAAGTGATAAAAGGGTGGTAACCCCCGAGTGACATTCGGGGTTATCTTCACGTCCGTGTAGACGGTAGATACTAACGTGAATATTTGTCGTGATGATGTTGAGGATGACATATGCCGATGGGAGGCTTGCATGTCAGCCCCCGGGATTCATTGAATATTGTATGGTGGGGATGAAGAAGATGAAGCTGCTGTAACGATGGTGATGTAGTGGTTGATGAAGATAGTCATGTCCGGATGAAACTCTAGCCAGCGTCGCTGTTGGCTCCATGGTGGGCGCCAACTGTCATGGTGGTAACACGACAGATGCCTGGGGTAGGCTTATGTTGGAACCGATGGACACTGGAGGATCCGGGGAGGGATGATGCAATGAAGACCACACACGAAAGAACACTACAAACACCATGATCTACCCAGGCTCGGGGCCCTCGTGAGGAGGTAAAACTTCTACTCCTGCATGTCTGACTATATAAGAGCTGTATATGTACCTACAATGGTGCTCCTTGAGCTGTATGAAATATGCCTGTGAGAAGCCTTCTCTGTATGCTAAGGAGCTAGAGGAAGAAGAGGGTGAGCTCGTGAGAGAGAAGGGAGAAAATGAGCCTCTCGAGGAGCTAGGGTAATCGACCCTCCTGTTGGAGATATGCCCAAGAGGCAATAATAAAAGTGGTTATTATTATATCTTTGTGTTTATGATGAATGTTTACATCCCATGCTATAATTGTATTATTAGGAAACACTAATACATGTGTGTTTTGTAAACATAAGAGAGTCCCTAGTAAGCCTCTTGTTGAACTAGCTTGTTGATTAATTGATGATCATGGTTTCCTGATCATGGACATTAGGATGTGATTAATAACAAGGTTATATCATTAGGAGAATGATGTAATGGACATACACCCATAGTAAGCGTAGCATAAGATCAAGTCATTAAGTTTGTATTGCTATAAGCTTTTAAATGCATAGTAACCTAATCCTTCGACCATGAGGTTGTGTTAATCACCATCACCGGATGGGTACTTTGATGACATCAAATGCTGCTTCGTAACTGGGTGGTCATAAAGGTGTCATTGGGTATTCTGAAAGTATGTGTTGAAGCGCATGGACCAAGATTGGGATTTGTCCATCCATATGACGGATAGATATGCTCTGGGCCCTCTTAGTGGAATGTCATCTAGTTAGCTTGCAAGCATGTGACTGGGTCACAAGGAATGACATATCATGGAACGAGTAAAGAGTACTTATCAGCAACGAGGTAGAACTAGGTATGGAGATGCCGACGATCAAACCTCGGATAAGTATAGTATCGCGTGACAAAGGGAATTGGTTTCGTATGTAAATGGTTCAATCGATCACGAAGTCATCGTTGAGTATGTGGGAGCTATTATGGATCTCCAGGTCCCGCTGATGGTTATTGATAGAAGATGTGTCTCTATCATGTCTACATATTCACGAACCGTAGGGTGACACACTTAAGGTTCGAAGTTGTTTGAAGTAGATATGGAATGTGCGTTGGAGACCGAATGTTGTTCGGAGTCTCGGATTGGATCCGGGACATCACGAGGAGATCCGGAATTGTCCGGAGAATAAGATTCATATATTGGGGATCATTTTCTGAGTTAGGAATTGTTCCGGAGTATTTGTATGAGGATTCTAGAAGGTTTCGGAATGTTCCGGAAGGTTCTGGAAGATTTCTTGGAGTTTGCTTGAAAACCAAGAAAGGGATCAAGGAGTCCTGGTGGGACAAGACAAGGAGTCGTGGGGGAGGAGGACTCCTCCCCCCTCCCCAATCCGCCGGCCATAGGAGGGAGGGGAGTCCTACAAGGACTCTCCCTCCCATGGCGCCTCCCCCTTTAAATAGAGGGGTGGGGGTGCCACCTCCAAGCCCTCCTCCACAACTCCGAATCTCCGCCACCTCTCTCCTCCTCCTTTCTTCTGCACAGGCATAGGCAAAGCCCTGCAGAATTCTCTACTCCACCACCACCACCACGCCGTCGTGCTGCTGGGATTCCGTGGAGAAGATCTACTACCTCCGTTGCTCGCTGGAACGAGGAGAGGAAGGTCTGCTTCGACTCCGCACGTGTGACCGACTACGGAAGCGCTGCCAGAACGCGGCGCCGGAAGGATCGTCCACACGATCTTGAGATCGGCAAGTGATCGACTACATCAACCACGAGATCTAATCTCGTAACGCTTTCGGATCTACGAGGGTTAGTACATATCTATCTCGTTGCACATGTCTAATAGATTAGATCTTGGCTTTTATCTAGATTAGATCTGGGTTTTGTTCGTTCTTGCGGTAGAATTTTTTTGTTTTCCATGCTACGAACCCATCACCTCCTGGTGCTCCTTATAAAGGGAAGCCTAGGGGACAAGAGATGCTCCACATACACTATTCATGAACTGACTAATGGGGTCTTGTAAACTGTTCATGACATGCCTACTAGGGTCTTGTCAACTGACAAAGCATGGTCTTGGTCATGTCTTGTCTTATTGCGCTTGTCCTCGGCATCTCCTAGAGGATAAGGTGGCATCTTGTACTTGTCTATGTAGCGTGTGCTGGTCTGAGCCTTGGGTGTCCCAAGACCGACACAGGGTGGAAGAACTTGGCCTTGCTTGATCAAAGTAGAGGAGGGCGAGGTCGACGTAGTCTTTGGGAATCGAGGTAGCTTGCCGAGGGTCGGTGAAGCCGCTAGGTGTTGTGGTAGTCACTAGAGTCGAGATAGAACTTGGGGTCGTCGTTGTCGCTGGGGATGGTCGAGATAGCGCTGGTGCTGGCAATGTAGCAGTTGTGGTCGGCATATACCAGCCTAGGAGGTTGTGGCGAAGAGGTAGCCCAGCCGGGATCACCTGATGCCTTCCCAAGCGGATGTGATGGCCCAGCCGGATCTCAACGCTGGCCTGAGGTGGGCGGGACGAGTTGAGGGAGGTGCCGGCCCACTTGGGATAGTATATCTCGGCTCGGGAGGAGCGTCAACCTAGGGGAGTGCTGCCCAGGAGGAAGTGATCGAGGAGGTTCGGGTTGTTGCGCTCGAGGAAGCGGGGTGACGAGGAAGGGGCGACGCCGGGAGATGAAGTCGGCTCGAGGTAGCCCGATGCCTGGCCTACCCGAGGAGGAGCAATGGCGAGGAAGGGACGAGGAAGCTGGCCCAGGCCGGGATTAGCGTCGTGCTGGCCCAGCTGGGGTACACAGGAGCCAGCCCAGCCGGGATACATAGGTGTCGGCCCTGTTAGGATACACAGAACCGGCCCAGCCGGGTTTGCTGTTATCTCGGCGCAACCGAGTTCCTGCCAGCCCAGGAGAGGCAAAGTCGGCCTGGGACGGGCTTGACCAAGCCAAAATCATCATATGTTGGTCCAGGTGAGTTTTTTTTTCTCTCTATTTAATTTCTTCTCTTTTATGTTGACTTATTTTTCCTCTCTAGATATGTCTTTGATAGAATCATCTATACTCCAACTCTGAGGTACCCGGAGTTATATCCGCGACAAAGTTGTAGCGGAGGGGTCGGGGATTGAACCATAAATCACCGCTCGGCCCAGCTATATAGAGGCTGCGCGGCGATATCCAGCGCGCTGCATATTTTTTATACAGGCGGGGCCATTACTCGGATTTCGTTCGGACACGTAATCGGGTCAAAAATGGAGAATGTTCGGATTTATCCGGTTTTGGCCCGATATCGGGGATCTACTAGAGTTGCTCTTACCCTCGGAACTGTGACATGTCTATAATTTGATGTTGGAAATTACCCACGAAAATAGATGATTTTTTTAATCAAACACTTGATAAATACATAAAATAGGCGAACATGGTTACCCTAATGCACTGCAATGCTAGACAAAATTCCATCCCTATAGCACCGTTGGCTCACCAATAAGGACCCAGTTTGTTATGAGACTCACCTGACCGTCGATCGGGAGACTGACGAGTGACGACCCAAGCAAGCACGCGTGCGTCCTATCCCCGTGCAGCTCCCACCTCGGCGCGTACTTCCGAAACACACTCTCCTCATCATCATCCTGTAGTAGTAGTTTTTAACCATGGCACGGGCAGACGGCGACAGAGCTTTCCTCCTCAAAAGCTCCGAGCCTACGACGGCGACGCTTGATTAAGCAATCAAAGATGGCAGGCAGGCAGGACGCCCTGATGTTGATAATGATGACACGCTCGCGCGCGTGGAGATTAACTAGCAGAAAACATACTGCGCCCCGAGACGAGAACCGCTTGGTTATCGGCGACGGTGCAGGACAGGAGCAGCAAGGTGCATATACTAGTAGTGCTCCTAGTTAAACAATCAATCGATCGGGAAGATACAAGTTGCTCCAAATTTGTCACATTGCCCAACCTATGAATATGATTGCCTTTGCCCTGGGATGATCTATCCTCAGTTCTCGTTCCATTTCAATCTTCAGGGTCCAGAGATGGATCGCACATCACGCGTTTGTGATACCAGCATCGGCGCAATTTCCTCCAGATGATTGAACGTCTGGTGGCAAGTCTTTCCCATACCATTCCTCTGCAGCAGCGGAGCAGAAAGCCATAAGTGTGGGACTGGGACGTGACACCCTGCACCGGCCTCCCTGTTGCATTCAATTGCGTGCAGATTGTGCCAGCCCTGCCTGCCACATCTACTGTAGATCTTTTTTTGCATTTATATGCTCTCCATTTTCAAATGCTACAGTGCCTTGAAATTATTTAGGGTAGTGACGAAAGTGGGATTCAGAAAGTGATGGTGCAAGCAGAGTAGAAATACTACAGGAGTATGCATATGTGAAGTTCTCGTTCTTGGATGCAAACCAAGGCGCCATTGCGCAAAGCCGCAAACTCCTCATTTTGTGTTGTTTTCCTATTGTTACATTCTACTGCCAGCAGAAAGCCGGAAACAGCTCAGTCTTTGATATTACAATATCTTGCAAAGTAGCTTTCGACACATTATAGAAAATGAGCAAAGAAAGCTGTTGATCAGTGGTCACGGCCGGAGGGATAAAGGAACATGATGAGCACACCCCGGTCTTCGCAACAAACATGTCTTCATGTCCACCAAAAAAGATACAACTAGTTGGTGATAGAAACCTTTCCGAAGAAAAAACTTCTGAATTCAGAGATGTCTCTGTTTTTCTAAAGCTCAGGATGATGAGCTATTGAACATATGACGATTTGAAAGAAGAAGAAAAAACTCCATATCATAGGGCATATTCATCAAATACACATTAGGAGGGCACCGTTTTCCAGGAAATTCAGAGCATGGAGCACATGCTCCCGCCTAGGCATTATTCGAAATGTCAAAAAATCTGAAATGTGTAACACGTGTAATGTCTATGTTCACACGATATATTTTTAATTTCAGACATAATTTTTTAAGAAAAAAATATATACTTCCGACCTGTATAAAAACAAATTTGGTGCTTGGAAAATCGCTTTTGCAACACTTTTTTTCTATGACACAACACATTCTCTTACTAATGAAAAATTCTGACATATAAAACACATAAAAAGTTAAAAATATATTAAAATGAGTTTCTTTGTTCTCTTCAAAAAAAAATTGATGAATTTATTGCTCACTACGGTGGAAAAACGCCAATCCTCCCATTTCCCCTTTCATAGCAAATAAGTTGTTTACTCTATAACCATTAGGAACATAGAGAAGAAATAACCATCTTTGTGAACTCAACAAAAAAAAAGGTAGACAAAGAAATTCATTTGACAACATTGAAACATGATAGACTAGATGGGGGATTGAATCCAGTTTACAACTTTATATATGGTTTAGATCGTTGAGATTGCTATTCCTCTACCACAACAATCCATTTACACAATTTGAAGTATTATAAAAAATAATTTTCCCTTAAGGAACATAATGAAGTTGCCAAATAGTTAAACCATAAAAATGAATAGAGCAAAGATTGGGAGCAAAACATAGATATGAACAAGAGGTCCTTTCGATTATAAGAATTTTCTAAGACAAAATGACTTGCAACCACAGCGGTATTTACAAACGCCCACACCCCTAAAATGACATTTGCACACATCGATTAAACAAAATTATATAACGTTAATGAGGAGATGCCATTATTAGAGTAGGTCAAGAGTAATTATGGTGATGTAAAATTGGAAAAAGTCGATTTCCATCAAGGTCAACTTAGAAGCCAAAAAAGACAACGAGAAAAATGCCAAACCAAAAAAGTAGACACAAAAATTGTGAAACAAACATTTTTAAACCAGCTTTGTACACAAAATTCCATGTTCTACTAGAAAAAAACTGAAATGGGGTTATATGGCTTGAATCAACGGTTGATGATGGGGGTGCGAGCTACCGCCATGGTAGCAAATTGCCTCTTGGGATGGCAGATCTATTCCTAAAGGATCGTCTGGGATTACATGATTTTTGTCAGGCTCTAGTCTTTTAGTATTTTTCCTCTATGTATTATTTGGATCAAATAATTTGTTTCCTATGCCACAATTCCTTAGTGACATCAATGTCCACGTCAACCAGTCTTTTACACTTATTTTCCTAGTATCAAAGCATTTTCCTAGCGTTTTCTGTTTTCTTCTAAACAACTACCACATATGTATTCCTTGTGCTCTCAAACCATCTGTTTGAACTTGAATTCATATTTTTTTATCTTTTATATTCATGTGACCCAAAGAGGACTCAATTGCCAGTTGGATGAAATGAATGGTGTTGTCTAAATATAGTGGATTGGCTTTCTTCTACAAATTCAACTCTACTCTGACTTTGTCTTACACTTCCCGTAGGATCAAGTAATTTTTTCTGTCTAGTTGAAACTATTTTTTTTGGTTCAAACGATATTCATAGGATTCTATTCCATATAAATGTTTCTCATAGAGTTCATTTGGTTCAAAGGTATAAATCCTCCGAAATTTCTATGGGTCGCTTTCCTTGAATAAATTCCCATAGGATTTTTAGCAAGAGGTTAAACCTCTTGGAAAAAATTTACATGTCTATGAAAGTATGACATGTACTCAATTTCTGTACCAAATATTTTTGGTGCAACCAAATAACTTTTGTTACTCATTCCTGCATTTTTTGCTGTAGTATTTCATATGGCGACGTAATATTCCTTTGTTTTCTATATTTTTCTTGTTTCCTGCCAAAGTTAAGGAACTCTTTCAATCACGTGAAAGGAAAAAACGCAGAAACAGGAAAACCACTGGATTGCAATGGCATGCCCATTCTTTCCTACATGGTTTCATATGGACAAAATTTTGTTTGATTTCATAAAAAATAATTCTTTTTAGATCTAAAATACAAAAACAAAATCTACAATGGGGGTTGAGTGGATATTAGATTTCCTATAATGTAGTGCAAAGGATTTATTAGAAACAAATTCTTATAGGATCCAGTCCTACAAATCAAACAACCACCTTAGGAAAATTCTGGATTTTGAATCTTACAAAATTTCTATGAGAATACTTTGAATCAATGAGCTTCTGGTGGCCATTGCCAATAGACCATTCAACGGCAGTATTCAATTCAATTGTTTACTGAACCTGTCCAACCTAGCAGTAAATGAGCTCGCTTACCAGCCGGGCCCTCATCTCCTTCTCCCTCCTCTCTATAAAACAAGCAAAATAAACAGAGCAGAGCAGAAGCGCCAAGACCAGAGCACCACGTCCACGACCAACCCTTTCCGTGAAACGCGGCAGTGCAATGTCTCACCTGCACCCTCCCCACCTGCATTTCAACAAGCTCAAGAAGCGCGCGCGCGCCGCCATCGCCATCGGCACCGGCAGCCACCGCCCCGCCGCCAAGGCCAGGAAGGGCCTCGCCGCCATCCTGTACAAGCTCCGTGACGTGCACGTGCACCGCCCACCCTCGTCGCCGCCCTCGCCCTTGCCGTCCCCGTCGCCGTCCACCCCGCACTACCGGCAGCTCTGCTACCCGCCGGCCCCGTCCACGTGGCCCTGGCCGTCGTGCCGGCACCCGCGCACCAGCTCGTTCCGCGCGAGGCCGGAGGATATTGCCGCGGCCGCGACCGTGTACAGGACCGCGAACGCGGTGTACGACACGCCGTCGGAGCACTTCCTCCGGCGCCCGTCGCTGGACGAAGCGTGGTGCGGTGAACGGTGCTCCGTCTCCGTGTCGGGGCAGGCCGCCGTCGATCGGGAGCCTGAGGCGGAGGAGACGAATAAGGAGGTGCAGCTGCGCGAGACGGCCGTCGTGTGCGGCGTGCGGTCGGCGCGGCTCTTCTTCGAGCCGGCAGGCGCAGAGTTCTTGTCGCCCAAGCAGGTAATGCAGTGCACGTCATTTGACTATCTGACCAACTGTCGGCACGAGCCGAAGCAACCGTTTGTTAACACAACAGAGATGTTTCAGGCAGACGCGCTCATATGCGAGGCCGGGGCGACCGCCATGGATGCAACCGCCAAGAATGACGACGCGACCACCGATCCGGGCGGCGAGATGGAGATGAGGCCGCCGGCGGTGCCGGCCGATCTGAAGAGTGGCGCGGTGGTGGTGACGATGGAGTCGCAGGACCCGTACGGCGACTTCCGGGCGTCGATGGCGGAGATGGTGGCGGCGCACGGGCTGCGGGACTGGGAAGGCCTGGAGGAGCTCCTGGCGTGGTACCTGAAGCTCAACGCCAAGGGCGTGCACGCCGTCATCGTGGGCGCCTTCGTGGACTTGCTCGTAGGCCTGGCGACCCCGCCGAGCCCGTCGCTGCCGTCGCAGTCGCCGTCATCGTCGTGCATTACGTTCGAGGATTACTCGTCGGCGACCTTCGACGAGGAAGACAAGAGCTGATGGCCAGGAGCTCCTTTTTTTGCATTCTTTTTTTAAGAATCTCGCCCAGAGTCAAGACCAGAGTTTTTGTTAATTCTTTGCGAGCTGGGGCGAGGTATGGAATGATTGTACAGTTGCTAAAACTAATCGACGCTGACCCGTTAATCCATTAGTTGTATTCGCAGTATGTTTGTTGCTGAGATGTTTCATTGACCAAATCTGCACGTTCCAGTATTTTTATAGCCTGCGACGACATAGCTGTGGTCGCCTCACAACTTTCTTGGCGCCAAAATCTCTTGTGAAGATCCGGCCTTTGGCGCCCATTGTGGTGCAATGTGGATCGGACACCATAGCGTTCAAGGGATTGGATCCGGCTTCCTATTAATGCCTCACCAGCAGCTAAGCTCATAAATATGTGATGTCTATATCCTTTGAATGCAGTAGCCAGCACAGCAGATGACACTCAATCCGAGTATGCTTGCCCAGATGCAAAACATCGGTCCTTATGCACATTTACATTGTCTACTGGTACACTTTGACCACTACTAATTCCGACCAATTTTTTTCAAAACGAAATTAGAAATGAATTTCACTAAATATGAGTTATCTGATTATTTCTTACATCGAGGTTGCCATCAAGTGTCATCGTCATCACTACTCCTCAATCCAACGACATCGTCATCACTACTCCTCAATCCAACGACATCGTCATCACTACTCCTCAATCCAACGACATCGTCATCACTACTCCTCAATCCAACGACATCGTCATCACTACTCCTCAATCCAACGACTTCGACTTCACCTTCAATGTCCACTAGTCATGCTACAAACAACACTGGAACCCATGTCGGCACATGTCAACAACCAGCCACATGTGCCAACGACAAACAACTTTGACTTTGACAAAGAGCTTCACAAGAGAGATATGTTGGGCTTGCGATGACTGTGTCCTCCACAAAACACCACCGATTGCTGATCAGTGTCATCGCCTTGACACACTCCACCACAACTCAAACTCCACAACTACACATCGAAGCATGGGAAAACCCATCGGACACGTCAGAAAACTGACTACCGAAGCCTGTGTTGCAACCCAAACTCTGCTCGACGGATCATTGTTGCCGCACTACACGCAAACCCTTGTTTAGTAACCTGTCGATAAGCCCTCCTTCACCGGTCCTATGGTTGCAGACGACTCCGAGACAATCCCCCAAGAAGGAAAAATACACAACAACGCCTCCATCGCCCGATTTAGGATCTGAGGTTTCTCTCCAGAGTCAAGGCAGCAGACGAAGGAAGTACATGCTTCCAAGGAACTCTGAAACCTGCAACTGTCACAATCGCCAGCTCCGACCAAAGCCGGAGCGAGGATTTATCTTGAATTCCTAACCTTCCGCCTCATGTACCGTCCAACCACAAGCCACAACATGCCCAAATGGGACAGAGCCCTGCCGACGACCACCACACTTGCCGAAGCCAGCTTCCCTCTCGGCCAGCGGATCCACAATGTTATAAACGCGACAAGCAAATAACAAAGAACGAAAAAGAAATCTCAGCAAGGGCACACCGATTTAACGTGGAAAAACTTCTCCAACAAAGAGATAAAAAACCACGGGCGCCAACCAACAAAACTTTATTATAACGGAGTGTGTTTACATAGCGCCGGCGATTTTTACAGATACAACTGATCCCAGCCGACAGCTTACAAGAGGTATATATAACGGTGGAAACCTAGGCCTGGGAGGATGGGGCTTCGCCCCCGCACCCCCAGGCGTCCCTGTTGGGCTCGGTTACGGGCTAACTTCAGACTCCCTACGCTTCAGCCCAAGCCTCTGGTGACAGGTCTCCCTCCGCTCGTCAGAAGTTAACCTCTTTAATTGAATTTGGATCATACTTCAACACACAACAACAAAATCCAGAACGAACTTCCCTTCCTGAGGACCAACAAGACGCCTCCCATGCCCACACCTACCTTTAGTCTGAGCACACTAACGGAGCATAGAGCAACAATTGGATCTTGCCGAGATGTTGCTGAAAGGGTTTTCATCGCCTCCTCCAGCCAGACCTAGTGTCGTTCCCATAGCTGGTGAAGGTTGTCGGCCACCTCCAGCTGCACCGACAGGAGTGCCTCCATGACCAGTCCCTGGGCCACCGCCCCAAGCTCGAAGCACCCCAGCTGAAAAGGGAGCGCGACTGCCACCACCACCTTCGGAGCCAGGGCCGCCTCCACTATGGTCGATGTCAGTGGCCAGAATCGCACGATGGCCCTCCATTAGATGCTAGGGTTTGGCACCGTGGTGTTGCCATTGAGCGGCACATGGACGAGGGAGGGGGGGGGGGGGGTTATTGTAAACATAGCTCAAATAACGGCAGTCCAAAAGGTGTGTAACTTTAGCAACTTATTATTGCCATGTTTGGTCTGTAGGCTATGTATATATAGCGAGATGGGATGGAAATAGTAGGGTGTTGATCAGACTATAGAAAAATGTAACGCTACTAAATATTTTTTGAAAGTAACTCACCTAAATTGTAAAACCGTTAAACATACCCCAAAAAATCCCGTTAGAAGTACCGCATCCCAGTTTTAGCTTGAATTTCGTGGAAAATAAAGGAGAATGTCAGTATGGACATGTGTACACTTATTATTATTTTTTACAACATGAGAAAATATAATACAAATCAAAACATAACTAATTTACCCCAAAATTATATATTAGCGTGCTTTATATTCTTATAGAAAGATCAAGGATCGACATAAATGGACACGTGCACACTCACATAGTGCATATTGGAGATCGGGGTTGCAGATCTTAGACTAACAAAACCACAGTAGCATCTCACTATGGACATGGCATCGTCTCCCGTGGAAAGAGTAACCCGCGTTACTAGTGGGATTGAGGTTGAGACGCTCACGTCGCTCCCACGAGGGGCGGCACGGGCAAAAACCCTAGCTGCCGACGTCCTTCCCCTTCGATCCCAATCCCCCCGCCACTGCCAAAGGATGTTGCCGGTCAAAGGTCGTGCGGTTTTGACGGGGGTGGATGGCTCTCACCCCCTAGCGTGGCTGGTGGTGGCAGGGCCTCCATCATCCTCGCATGGCGGGATCTCTGGCCGGATTATCGTGGCGGCCATGGACGTCGCGACTCTTCTAGTGGAGATGGGAGCTAGGGCGGTGGCCCCGGACTTCTTCGACATCCTTGGCGGATGTTGTGTCTATGACGGTGGCACGAAGGCTGGCTCCAGGCTCGGTGCGGCTCAACGCCTCATCTCCTTATGGTGCCTGTGGTGGCGGTGGTGCCTGCTGAGATCTCATGCCTGGTGTTGGAAGCCGGCGGATAGCAGCATGGGGGTCTGCCGATCTTCCTAATAAAGGAGGCGATCCTAGGGTTCTTCTCGTGTCAAAATGGTGTTCTACTTGATGCCTGGCCTCATTGATCTATCTAGTGATGAGTTCTAGAAGGCTCCACCGGAAATATCCATTGGGCGCTTCATCCTTATATACTGCCCTATCGGATGGGATTCGGCCGTGTGTATCCCTATTTTTGGTTGTGCAACTTCAAGAGGGTGTGACTCGAAGTTTTATTGTCAGTTGACTTGTCATCATGGGACCATATTGGTGTTTCGATTTTCATAGTGAAGACAGTGACGGAGAATGTCATGGTAGCTGAGGTCATTTAATAATAACGGACCGAGTCTTCGAGATGTCAAGGACTTTGCTTGGTGATTCTGGACTTGTAGCAGCAACATCGGCAAGCGGGCAACAACACAAGGTGAAAATTCAAGGTATGATCTTAATTGGGCCTGGCAATAGCCTTGTTGGTGACATTGTTTTGTGAGCGCAGACTTCCTCCGGGGTGAAAACCGAAGATCTATGATCGGGCAGCGACGGTGCTTGTGCACTAATTCCTTCTTGCATGCTTCGCTTTGGGAAATTTAGACTCTGGGTGTTGTCTTGGCATGGGTTTGTGTTGCAGCTACAAGGTTTTTATCACTGTAGCTAATTCTTTTGTGTTTTTCTTCTTCCTTTTGTTGCAGGGTTGTGTGTATTTGTATTGTGTTTAACATATTTTGTTGTTGTAGAGACCATTGTAATTGGTATATCCGCGATATTAATATATTCCTTTATCAGAAAAAATAGGATGGAGGTATAAAGTTAACCAGCCTTGATCACTTGTGGGGTCAATATTAACCACCCTTTATCTACTTACTCCAGTGCACAATTGCATGACATTCTGGACATAACTCTAGTCAAACTTTTACAACTTTGTTTGACTATATATTATTCTAATAGTTAGATTGAAAACTTTGTCTTGATATATGTTTTCATAATAAAATAATTTGTTGTGATTATGCATGTAGTACAACATAAATTTATGAGAAATGTTACCTCGAGTTTTTGCAAATGTCCCAAATAAATTGTCTTGTCATTATTATACACCTTATAGGTTGTCATATGTGTAAGCATATAGAGTTCTCTAAAAAATCACAGCATAAGTTCCTAACCTTCTTTTAGGGAAAGATCAAGATCTATTTCATGAGATCACAGAAAGTATAAACATCCATAATATAATAAAAATCATGTCGAGATCCTTGAACCACCTGACGACCACTATTGTCGTCGGAGCGAGCCGCTGACTCACCGCTTCCTTACCGGAGCTGTCCTGACATTGTTGATGATAGCCGAGAAATCTTCGTGCGCATGTATCTAAGGACGAGTGTCCTAGAGCCAAAATCGTCGCTACTAAACCCTTGAATTGATCTGAAACTTCTAACACCAAATATACGCCACACGTAGACTGAACAAGATCCACCACTCCATGGAAGCATTGACTAGACATATCCTCGCCCTCCTCAGCTCCACTACAAAAATACCCCCGTCCCCAATACTTTTTAGCGGTGGCACCAAGCAAAAGGTACTATCCAAAAGTTAGTTAGCCGGCGGATGGAAAATTGCGACATCATTTAGTCGTGGCGCTGAATTATCGCCGAAGTTGTGCCATTTGCAGCGCTTTATGGGTCGTGATCCATATTATTTGCGTCCCACCACCGATTTTCCTGTTCCAATCCCGTTTTTGCTTTTCCAACCCTTTTTTCGCTGGTCCCGCTAAGATTTTGAATGGCCCTGCCTAAAATCAGACCGTCACGCGCCTCCTTAGGCAAATATACCGCTTTCTCCTTTGCAAATTACCCATTCCCCTCCACACTAAACCCTCGACGATGTCGACACCGGTCGACGACGGTCATAAGTGACTCTCTTTCGTCGCCTCCTGCCGCCCCCTTTTGCCCCTCCACCGTGCACCCCCGACGTTGCCTAGGTCGTTGGTAAGTCTTCCTCGTTTGCACTGCTTTGTCTCCATTGCCCTTTACTACCAGTACCATCTGTGTCTTCGACGTGGATTGATGTGCTCTCATAGTTTTGCCTAGCTTGTGTTAGATGGCACGAGAAGCAAAGAGAACGGCTTCTTTGCAACAACAAGAACCCCCGTCCTAGCTGCCATACGAGGATATGAAAAGCGAAGATTGAAAACCATAAAAGTGAACAATGCAAGAATCAGGCAGCATAATTTTGCACGCAGGTTCCTTATACAACCATCCTCTTATAAAACCACCCTCTCACGAAGAACTAGTTATTTCTAGAGAGAACATTGTTAGAGCAGAGGTGTGTATACTTGCCCAATTGTTCTCTACCATTACTAATTTACCCTGTTATAATTATGCTACTACCATTACTAATTTACCCTCAATGCTCACTTGCATCCTGCCACTCGAGATTAGTTTGAGGGTGAACGTAGAGATCCTTTGTTCACAAAAGCACAAGGATTTGAAAATGAAGAGGTAGAGTTAGAGGAAGAATATGAAATGACGTAGGATGATAACAGCGGGGATGAAAGTGACACTAATAATGAGGACGAGGATGAGGAAGAGACGTACAAAGAGGAAAAAGCAATTACATAGTGCAAACTGAATTTGAGTGCATACTGCTAACTGAATTTGAGTGCACAGTGCTAACTGAATTTGAGTGCATAGTGCTAACTGAATATGCAAACTAAGCTACATATGCATACCATATATTACTACCCTGAGTTTAATGCATGCATCCTCGATTACGTGGAGTGCAAATGCGAATGATGAATAGGAGGACGGTGAGGGGTCCTACTAAGATGAGGTGAATAACAAAGAGTAATGTGATGTACAAAATTTACGTCAAATTCAACGCGTTAGACAAGCCTTGTGGGCTTGCTATGGCCAATTTTGCTAACTATATTTCGTACCTAGCAAAAAAAGTGACATATTCATCAGCCTTACAGATTGGAGAAAAGCTGATCATAAGCAGAAGTTGTGGGATGTACCGAACGTAATCAACCTTTTCCTATGAATTATTCTTGCTATGCATGTTATATCAGTCTTATCTCAAAGTGTAAAAATATTTCGATATTTACTCTTGGTGTAAATATTGGGTGATGAGGTCATCTCAAAAAATGGTGTGATTTTAAAAGCACGCTGAAAAAGTTGTTTTTCAATCCTCAGTTGAATGAGAAGAACGTTGCAAATGATTGTGATGATAGAATGTCTAGCAGTGATTGAGCAGCGTTGTGTGAGCATTGGAGTTTGGATTCCACTAAAGAAAAAGCTAGAAAGAATGCACTAAACCGTGATAATCAAAAAAATGTCCGTCATACTTATGGATCAAGGAGTTTTGACAGTGCGATGTATGTAAGGTAAGTATCATCTAAGTTGTATACATTGGTTTTTTATTGCTCGATAACCTCTTTCTGAATATTTATATCTTCAATCAAGAAAAAACTCATAATCGTCCAATTACAAGAGCTGAATTGTAGTGAGCCACACACACGGATAAAGACAATAGACCTGTTGATGAAGTGGTTAAGAAAATACTGTAAGTTATTATTCACTATCTTCAAACATATGTCTCTTAATTCTAGTGATAGTTCTAATGCTAGTATAAACAATACTCTAAGCAAATATGCAAAGAGAACTTATATTTGATCTAGACGTTGAGTTTATAGATATTGAACAAGATGATATGTATGCTCGTGCCTTTCTAAAAAATATAAGAGGCGGAGTTTGTGGACTGGGGTTGTTACCTCATGCCTACAAGATGGTTGAGATTGGAAGAACGTCTGCGAGGTGTACAGAAATAACAGAGGAGAACTCTGAGATTAGATGACGAATGCCATCCTTATTGCTAGGTTGGATGCCCAGGAGGAAAGAATGAATGCAATGCAACATAAGTTGGATAGTCGGGAAATTGTTGTTGTTGCTGCTTCGAAGAGAGATGCAGTTTCATCTATTGGAGGAAATTGTTTCAAAAAGAAGAGGTCATGAGGTCATTCTTGGCCTCCAATTTTCATGCGGTTGTCTGAGGACCGACAATAAGATGAATTTCTCAAGTCTGTGAGTTTGACTAACTACGGAGCTTAGGCATATGTCTTCTACATAAATTGTTGGCATCTCTTGTTGATGCATATAGGAATGCGTGTATTTTTGATGCTACATAATTTTGTGTAGATTGAAGAAAAAGTGGGTCTCGATCGATGGCAAGTGATAGGACAGTTGTGTTTGGGAATTTAACTTCCCACGTACAAGTGTGTACTTTGGGATGATGGACAAACGTTAGGTGAATTCTACATAATCCTGATTGAGGCTGTGATAGATAAGATTGCCACTGGTTAGGCCAGTCGTAAAGGTAATGAAATTGGGCTAAGCTCTAAACCATCACATTGCTTGGACAATTATGAATATAAGTGAATAACGTACTCTCAGCTTTCAGTTTTACCAAACACCCATGTCCTGACAAATGTTTATGTATTGACTTCATAGGTTACGAAGCCAGCAGGAGCTCCTATGTCCAAAAAAGACCTATTTCTATTCTGGGCATCAAAAAAGGTATGTATGAGCCTCTATCTAGTATATATACTCTTATATATGTTTCCTTGTTTGCAGCAAATTGGTTTACAATTCATTTTGTTCTTTGTTTATCATGATCAGTGTACCGCAGACTCAACTGAAGACCAAGCAATCAACACTTCATCGTAACACTCGTTTGAAAACTTATGTAATTGATATGTCAAAACTGATTATGATGCCTTTTGTAGTCTACGATGTATGTGTTTGATACTACGTTATGCAATATATTCGAGTTTGTGCTGCGATATTTGGACATGTGTGATTCATATTATAAGTTTGTGTGAATCCTGATAAATTGGCAGAACCCTAAATATAGAAAAAGCAGACTAAATTGCTGCGCCGAAAAAGATCATTGAGGCACTAAAAATTATACCGTGCATGGGCCATGTACGATGGAACCATATTGTGCTGGGCACGCATAGTTGCCACGACACCTAGTCAGTGTCGTCCTACAATGGCCTGTAGCGTTAACGCAGTGCTGCCGTGCTAGCGCTAACTCGGCGGATGACGATACGACGAGCAAAAAAAAGCGTCGCCTAAAAAACTTTTTCCGATACAGTTATCTCAGGTGGATTTTTTTTTGCCGCGCTAGCGCGAGTGCGGCGACTAGGCGAGTGTCTCGGCGTTTATAAGTGTCAGGACACATGATACGTGTTGTAGTGCGCTGATAAGGTGGATGAGGAGGCGGGTATACCTTATTCTTGTCCGGCACAACGCCGCCATAACGTCGATGCCAGGTTGACCAATATCTAACTTTATGGACCTTACTACAGCGCCGAGCTCAGGTCCGAGGTTCCGTCCCTCTCTCGCAGCCAGAGCGGTAAGTAGAGAAGGTGTGAATCCTTCGATTCCCGATAGTAGACGGCTAGAACGAGGCAGATAGCGGTGGACTAGGGTTGACCAGGACGAGGCAGATGGCCTCCGCCGCCTCTTTTTCTTTTGCAGGAGGAACGGGCTTGGAACCCAAACGTGGGATTTTTACATTCCTATCCATTTTTGACGTGATAGATTTTGGTTGAGCAAATAAAGGACGTACTCTGGACTATGATATAGGATATGGATATTTCTATTTAGGCAAATCTTAAATGAGAAGTACGTACACGCGGCTGTTAGGTTGTTCTTCAATGCATGAGCAAGCTGTAGGCAGGGCAGGGGCAGGGGCAGGGGCAGGGGCAGGGGACCGTGAATCTGTTGTTGCTTATCATGATCCATAACTATAACTAGCTCAGATGACAGGACGCGCGAGTAACATCAAGCAAGCAGGTCCCATAGAAATGCATTGATCCATTCCCGCGTGATTGTGTTTGTTGACCGGTCATCAGCGCCTCCTTGTGGACCTTGTGCCGAAGAGTTTTACACTGTCTTACCTGCCATCAGGCTGACGATAAGAATAAATAGAGGAAATTGCACAGACCAGTAACTATTCGGGCAAACGTTGCACAAACCAGCGACTCAAAAGATTTAGACATGTAATTATTTCTAAATAGCTCTAGTGACCGGTTAACGACTAATCCCACAGCTGGGGCCATCGTATGGGCTGGCATGGCATCCACGTTGGCTAGGCCAAACGTCAAGACCGAGCTCTTTTTTCCGTTAGAGCATCTCCAAGAGTTGCTAAAATAAGCCGAAATCCGAAGCTAAATAGCGTCGGACGGATGTAACATTTGGCCTAGAAAGAGTCAGTTTTCAGTCGCGTTCCCATACTGAGTTCCCGGGTTTGGCCAAATTTCATTCAAACTCGGCATTTTTTGGACGAATATAGGCGATTTTCATTAATAGTGGCGAGTTCATATATATTACATCAAATTCAAGCGAACACTTGAATTTTGACTTCATTAGGCAAAAAAAACTTAGAAACGGCGGATGCCGATGCCGCCGGACGCCGCTCACATGCTGAAGTTACAGTAGAACACCGTGTAGTTGGGGTCCGCCTTGCCGTTGGCGTCGTCCTGCGGGGGGCGCGAGCTGCCCTGGCCGGCGTCGCCGTACCGCCACGGCTGGGACGAGGGGTCGGTGTTGTCGTCGATGTGCCTCCCGCATGTTGGCCTCCCGCTTCACTGGCCGATGTGCCTCGCCGGTGGCTCGTAGCGACTGCACAGGCGCGGAGCCGGATGAGCGTGAGGCCAAGGCGGCGGAGGACGAGGATCCCAGGCTGCCCATCCTGCTGGGCATCGTCATCGACATCAGCATCAGCCTAGTAGTTTTTACTGTTTTTTTATTTTTTTCTTAGCCTAATGCAGTCAAAATTTAGGTATACGTCCGAATTTGACATAATATGTACGAACTCGTCTATGTTTAAATAAAATTGCCTATATTCATCTAAATTTCACCGAGTTTGTTCAAAATTTAGCTAAAACTGAGAACTCGGTCTGGGAACGCGATTGGAAAACTGAGCATTCTAAAGCTAAATAGCACTGGAATTGGGCCTGAGAACGCCCAGTGGAGGTTCTCTTATAGCTGTACTTATGGCAAAATATGGAAGCAGAATAGTGGGTTGGCAAGATGCTGCGGCACACAACCGGGTCCACGCTGACTGCCAGGTACAAACTACAAGGACAAAGTGGCTATCATGCGTTATTAGAACTCGTTGCAGCCAATTACACCTAGAGTCGCTGGTCTTTGCAATAAATTTTTTTGAGTCGCTGGTATGTGCAACGTTTACTCAAAATGTTACTGGTTTGTGTAATTTTCTCGAATAAATACGACGTGTAAAGATTTGGGACGTGATTGGTAACATGAGCTGAATTTTGAGCTCCTGTGGCAGGTTCATGCCTTTAAAACCATGTTGTGTATTTTATTTGGTAGACCAGGTCACATTGTTTGCAATGCAGGTGTCACTTTCATTGGTTGGCTGCATCCAGTTTAGTGACCCATCAATAATCACGCTAATGTAAAGCTAAACACACTTATCTCACACCACCACAACTAGCAGCCATGGGCGATAGCGCTACAGAGACAACCGGGAAGTAGAACGTCTGTGGGGAGAGAGGCCATGTGTGGGTGCCGCTGCAGGAGAACAGCGCCCCGCGGTGTGCAACGGTGGTGCTCCGTTTACTCGTGTAGGCGCCGGCGCACGTATGTGAACCTCACAGTATAGCCCAATACAGGAACCGGAGCAGTACGAGGCGGTGGAGGTTAAGGAAAAGGAGTAGTAGGAGGAGGTGGTGGTCAAGCCGGAGGTGATACCGGCCATTATGCCGCCAGGCCTCTCGAATGAAGAGGCCTTCGCCCTCACCCTACGCCAGTTGGAGGAGGAGGCAGCGCTCGTGGAGAAGGCACGCCGGGAAGGCACCTTCTAGGCCTGCACGAGTCGGCGATGGTGGCCCAGGCCACTGCGCACATGCCTCCTGCCACCGTACATTTCCTCGCCCGCTCTGGCCGTGCGTGCCCCTGCCCCGTCGCCGCTGCTGTCGAGTCTGTTTAAGAGAGGAGAGAGAAGAAGTTCATCTTCAAACTTACGTACTGAGAGAGAGATAGCTGAATTTCTCAACCTCCACCTAAACGAAAAATTTGCCACATCAAAGTGGTGCAATACCGCGAGATCAAGCTACTCCTTAAAAGAAACTTTGAACAGTCGATTGTCTACGATAAATCTGAAGAAATTTACCAAAAAAGCTCCAATTTTAATTTCGAATCTGAGAAGATTCACGAAATACGGTGCCAATGGTCAGAATGGAACCCCATCTTCAATGGGTATCTTTTTCATATAGAGCTTGATCTGATTCACAGCGGACTTGTGCTAATTAGAAGTGGTTAGGGGTAAACTTTTTTAGAGAGGAGAGAGAAAACTAAGCAACCAAGATACGTAACCTCTTGCAACTCCGAAGAACAAAAAAAGTACGCAACTAGCCTTCCCATGGAGAAACGGTCGATTCGAGCATTCCTCCTAGGCCTAGCTAAGCGCTGCTTTGAAGCTCGCGCCGGACACGTGGGCGTCTCATGGGAATCCATCGGCCCGTTTTGCATCAAGCAAGCCTGTTCCCAATCCATGCGGGCTACCAATCACACATTCGGTGCGCATGGTCACGGTGATCCTAGTTAAAAAACTTATATTTTTTAGATTAAAAAAATCTAGGATGTACCCAATAATTTATCCCACAAATATGTAAAATACCAATTTATAATACTTTGTATTATGTGCTAAAGAAAAGACAAAAATATGGACGTGAGTATACATAGTTTTACATCTCTTAATTTTATCACATTTATCATTTTGTGTAGCCTATAATATAAAGAATTTCGGGTTGTGATTTTTCATGCTTATAGGATACAACATTGACTTTGCCTAGAATTTAAAAAAAAAACTTAAAGCTATAATATTTTTTTTGATTTTTGAAAACAAACGGAGCACTTTCGGAAAATACTACACCCAGGGTTGCCGTGCCTTTGTGTGGCTCATTGCTAGTTCAGCTACTAGGTGCAAATGTGCAGTGCTGGATTACTCTTCTTAATTTAGCTCTCGCCTCTCGAAAACATGGTTCAGACTTGAGACCGCCTGCACGTTTTTACCCTCCACATGCCACAGCTCGAACAACTACCTGGAGCAAGTATTCATGTCGCTTAAAACAAAAATTCCATCTTCTATACCCCTGCAAAACATGATTGTACAATTCTAGGCAAGTAGTAATAGCCACTGTATTCCTTGAGCGGCTAATGTTTTCGCTTGTAGTAAAAGCCAATCCTGGGCCACGAGCTGCAACTGCAGAGGACACACTGTGCGACGAAACGGACGTACGATCGACCCGAGCGAATTTAAGAACATTGATCACCCTCTGCGTGTTCATCATTGGGATGCATTAGCACTGTTCGTCGCATTGCTCCTCGCTGCACGGCTGCAGCTGACCCGCATATATATCAGCCACCAAGCCGAGCGTAACGAACCAACCCACTATGCTGCCTGACGGGCGCATGATGGCGTTGCATCGATCGGCGTCTGTTTTTCTTTACCTGTAGCTCACAGATGGTACGCACAGTGCTGCGGTCGGATAAACAGGGCCGCCGTCAGATTAATTGGTGCCCGGTGCTGTTCATGTTGGCCTCTCGCAGTTGCAGAGCCATTGCGCAGATTTCTGAAGCTAAAACATGTTTCGGCGTGGACCCTCGATTTTTCATGCAAACGTATATATGTATGCTCATCCCAGTAAGAGTGATGACCAACCAAACTCCTAAATTCAGGAACCTCGCCAAAGTTTCAGCGTCGTCGTCAACGGCGTTATCTAGCACTCCGAGCTGTCAGGGCTAATTGGAATCTCGCATTGATTAGTTTACACTGCTCCCTTCGCTGAGACAAGCCAGGCGTGCGAACCGAATACATAGAGCGAGCTGCCTGCAAAGATATATTACGATCACAGCATGGGAACCGCACAAGTTACAAGATGACATGACACGAGCAGATAACAAAACCTAATTCTAGGTTCGAGGCACAAAGTCATAAGGAGTTAGTGGAGCCCGTCTCACCTTGCAATTTGACAGTTTGATGTTACCAAAAATAGCCAGTTGGACGTGCTAAGCTAAACAGGTCTAATGCAAAGACTTTAAAAAAAACTTGAGATTAGGCACCAAAATTCTGTCCTTTTTTGGGTTTCGTCATTTTTTTTTGAGCGGGGTTTCATCATTGTTAGAATATGTAAACTTGCAAATTTTGTGCAAATATATGCACATACGAGTTCTTTATAAAAATACTGCACACCTTATTTGTAGAGCGACCGGAAGGAAGATGCATTTTCATTAAGAAGAAACGCAATAATATCTAGAAGGGGGCCATGTTTTAACAAAGGGGGGAACATTCTGAGGAAACTAGAACTTTGCACGTTTATGTATGTTGTTCAGACATTCTTTTCTTTTGCTTTGTACAACATGGAAATTAATTTGAAGTACATGAATGACATCTTAACATGGTACAAATAGAGCATTTTTTAAAATTTTATAACTATAAGGTATGGTTTTCATAGGTTTTGTGCATCTTGTTATGAAAGGGCCGTATATAGATTGTTGTTGGTTGTATCATCTTGATATGATCTATTGATTCAACAGAAACTCTCATTATAAACTTTCTAAGACACATGTACAACTGTACTTTTTCAGAGAGGTTACTCTAAAGCATTCTAGTAACTGATCTATGAGCCCCCCTAGAATCTCAGATAACCGGTTGAACGATTTCAAGTAAATTCCACATTTATTGTGTACTCCCTCCGTTTCAAAATATAAGATGTTTTATGTCTGTGAACGATACAACTACTCCCTCCGTTGTAGAGAGGTTCACTCCAAATCCACACATTAAAGATACATTAGCTTCACAAAGTGACAAAGGTAAAACATCTTATATCGTGAAACGGAGTGAGTAGTTGTTACATTGTGTCAAAGATCCTACCAGATTATGAAGTATTCATTCTATTTCATACTCAAATTTATGGTTACTGACATTCTCACACATTTGACCCCCATGTCAGGTCTAACCACATGTTTTTCAAAAGGAGGTGAACTCCCCGGCCCTTGCACCGGAGGCCCATCCACAATATGATGGATTACTATATGATGGATTACTCGGATGCAACATACCATGTCACACACATAAAAAACTAAAAAAGCATATGTTTTCTAGAAATTTGTAATCACATTATGACTTCACAATAAATTTGGTTATTATTAGGATCATACCGAGGGGCGTTGAAGTGGAAAGATACTTTGACAACCATAAGCATAAATTGAAGAATTCCCTTCATCTTCAAATCCGTAAATTCTCTTCATGGCAATCAAACTCAATGGGAAAGTCAAACGTTTGCCTAATAATATCCTTGATATGCTTAGGGATTTTACAAAGGAAGGATGATGAATTTAATCAAGCTTGAATGAAACTATACTCAGTTTGTATAGATTGTGGAAGAAAATAAATAGGATTGAACTAAAAGTGAATACATAAAGGTTACCTCTAAAATCTTTGGCATGCCATAAGATTAAATTGAAGAATTCTTTCCTCTTAAAATTCATAAATTAAATGAACTTAATGCGAAAGTCAAATTTAAGATACAAATTCTAGATGTAGCTGAGAATATATAGAGAGAAAATAAGTTCTACCTAAAAATATTTTTAAGATCATTGGAGATTTCACAAAGGAGGGAGGATGAATTTAAATAAAACATGCGCAGTCCTCTTCCCTCCTCCGATCTGGCTTTGGAGGGCACGGATCTGGCCTTGTAGGTTTGTTGCTCCCCTTTGTTTTTGGAAGACTTCTTATTTATTACCGGAGATTCATTTTTTGTGTGTTGGTTCTTTGACGAATCTGTTCATGTACATTCATATTGGATCAAAAAAAATATGTTCATGTTTGTTGGATTGTTGTATCACAAAAAAAGTGATCCGAGAAAAGTCTGTTCATGTTCTTGGCCGAAAATCATGCAGCACGACACCCTCCGAAAGTTTAGCCCACATATTTGCTAGGCTAGTTTTATTTACTACCATATTACTTCCTTCCAAAATTGAGATTTGTTTCCTAGATTCTGGATGGAATAAATTATTATGAGTCTCTAGTCAAGAATGTATGCTCCAGATTCATGTAACAGAAAATCGTAGCATAAGAATCAATCGATGGCCATTGTAACTATCAGATGTTCTAATCTGCAATGTTTCCTTGTGAAATATGGAAAACGAGATAAGAAATTAACTGTTGGGAACTTCTAGAAAATATGAAGGACCACGGGGTAAGAAATGAATGTAGTTGAAGGTCTCTTTTACAAAAGTATCGGCACGAATCTTGAGGAAAATTTGGGGGGTTGGGGGGGGATAAGACGGAGACGTCAAACACTACGTGGTTTAACTTTTTCGGATGCATGTACCCTCTGTTGGGCCAGGTCCCTCCACATGGAGGTGTGTTAGGAGCCCAACATCAGCCCGTGAAGTCCAACACGTTTCAACCATTGATCGATGTTCGTATCCAACAGCTGAGGTGCTTCTTAGGAGAGGAGTAGAAAAAAAAAACCCTAGCCACCCTTGGTGGCTGTGTGTGAGTGTGTCTCAATCAGAGAGTGAGCAAGTATGAGAAGCAAGCCAACGTGGCTGCTGTTGATAGAAGGTGAGAGAACACACAAGAATACCACAACCTAGTGAGAAGAGAGGAAGAAGACGAGAGGTAATTTCTGTCCAGATTTCTGAGATCTGACCGGTCTGTCTTCAAGCTGGTGTTTGGAGGCTCAAACGTGCTTGAATTGGCTCCAAACTTGGTGAGCTTTTTCCTTGCTTTGAGTACTTTGATCTAGTTAGCTGGTTTGAGGTCTGGGTCAGTGTAGCTTCAGATTTGGAAGTGGTTTATTCAGTTCGGACTACTGTAGTTTTAGCACAGAGCAGTTTTGGTAGACGAATAGTTTGGGCAGGAAAACGGTGTCCGATTGACCTGAAATTTGGTGTGTATATTGGGTACTCATATGTCAGCTTTTCTACCAAGTTTGGTGCTGATTGGATCTGCGGTTTAAGAGCAGTTTGCTGATTACCGAAGGGGACAAAAACTGAGATACTCTGCTTTGCTGTAATCTTTCTCTCAAGTGGTTGTTGTTGTTGTTGCCGGTTGGCAACGTGCTGAGTGTGTTGTACATCTCTAGATGTTCTAGAGAAGAATCTTTACCCATGTTGCTCATAGTGAAGCTCGCGTGGACCGATTGGTCCGCACCCGTGGTTTTTTCCTCCTCACCTTGAGGAGGTTTTTCCACGTAAATCCTTGTGTCACCTGTGCATGTGCTCGTTGTTTTATTTCCGCTGCATATCTGTTGATTGAAACTATCCTCGAAGGTTCACCGAGGAAGGAGCATGGGAGGTTGTGTGTCCTTCCTCCCGCCAACAAAATGGTATCAGAGCTGAGGTTTAGTTTTGTATTCAGTTTCAGAGCAAGGTTTGTTTTGGGCTGATTGCAATTGCTTGTGATGAAAGATGGAAGTGAATACCAACAGAATGATTTGTTTGAATGGTACAAATTATCAATCTTGGAAGTGCAAGTTGAAGGACTTGTTATATGTGAAGGATTACTGGATGCCGGTATTCTCCACTGAGACGCCCAGTGATATGAAAGAATATCAATGGGGGGTACTTCATCTCCAAGCTTGTGGGTTCATCCGCCAATGGGTGGATGATAATGTTTTGAACCATATCATTGAGGAGACACATGCACGTACCTTATGGCAGAAATTGGAGGAGTTGTATGCCCACAAAGAAGGTACCAACAAGATGTTCTTGATCAAGAAATTGATGCGTTTGAGGTACAAGGAGGGCACTCCAATTGCAGATCATGTAAATGAATTTCAGGGCATTATAAATCAGCTATCTTCAATGGGAATTACATTTGAAGATGAAGTCAGAGCCTTGCTGCTACTTGGCTCATTACCGGACACTTGGGAGACCTTTAAAGTCACCGTGTGCAATTCAGCACCTAATGGAGTTGTCACTTGGAACCTTGTGAAGACCAAGGTACTAAATGAAGAGTCCAGAAAAATTGCTGATAAGGACGGTTCTTCCTCACATTCGGAAATGTTAGTGACCGAGTCACGGGAGAGAAGCAAGAGCAAAGGTCTGAGTAAGGGAGGAGAAATAAGTAGAAGCAAATCAAGAGGAAAGGACAAGTATGCTGGTGTTATATGCCATCACTGTCGTGAGAAGGGCCACATCAAGTGGCATTGTTAACAATAGAAGAAAGACAAAAAGAAAAAGAAAAAAGTTCAGAAACAACTGACAGTGATAGTGATAGTGAGGGAGGCCGGATTGCTGCGGTAGAGGAGATTATGTTTCTCACGCATGAAGAACATGATGGCAGCAGTGTTTCCACCATTGAGGAGAGGATCACTATAGTTTCTAATGATACCATCAGCCTTGCAGATGGTGATGAGATGACTTGGATTCCGGACAGCGGTGCTGCCATACATGCTACATCTCGTAGAGAGCTCTTCACCAACTACAGAGCAGGTGATTTTGGTGTTGTGAAGATGGGAAATAGTGATAGAGCAAAAATCATTGGAAGAGGAGATGTGCACTTGGAGACTGAAAATGGTACGACACTAGTCCTCAAGTCGGTGAGGCATGTTGAGGCCCTTCGGCTCAACATTATCTCAGTTGGATTGCTTGATAAAGATGGGTACTTGAGAAGATTTGGAAATACACAGTACAAGCTCACCAAAGGAAATCTGATTGTTGCTAAAGGTAACATGGTTTCAGTTTTGTATCATGTTCATGCTAAGCTTTCTACTGCTTGTGTAAATGCATTGCAGAAAGTGGATGCATGTGCTTTATGGCACAAGAGGCTTGGGCACATGAGTGAGAAGGGGATGGCGGTGCTAGTGAAGAAAAATTTGTTGAAAGGTGTGAAGGGTGTTCACATCAAGAAATGTTCAAATTGTCTAGCAGGGAAGTAACACAGAGTGGCGTTCAAGAGTCAACCTCCTCACAAGAAGCCCAAGGTGCTAGACTTGATACATTCCGATGTTTGCAAAATGTCGGTGAGGTCAATGGGTGGAGCAAAGTACTTTGTCACATTTATTGATGACTTTTCCAGAAAGGTTTGGGTCTATGTGTTGAAGAACAAACATCAAGTACTAAGTATGTTCAAGCAATTCCAAGTCTCGGTTGAGAGAGAAACTGAGAAGAAGATCAAGTGCATTTGCACTGATAATGGGGGGAGAGTATATTGGCCCATTTGATGCCTATTGCAAGGAGTAGGGAATTATGCACCAATTTACTCCTCCGAAGACACCACAACTGAATGGTCTTGATGAGAGGATGAACAGGACAATTGTTGAGAGAGTTAGATGCTTGCTATCGAGTGCAAAGCTGCCTAAACATTATTGGGGTGAGGCTTTGTCGACTGCAGTTTATCTTATCAATCTCTCACCAAGTTATCCACTGCAGGGAGATGTTCCAAACATGGTCTTTTATGACAAGGACGTCTCGTATGAGCACCTGAAGGTTTTTGGGTGCAAGGCCTTTGTTCATATCCCTCAAGATGAAAGGTCAAAACTTGATTTAAAGACACGATAATGTATATTTCTTGGCTATGGAGGTGATCAGTTCGGCTATAAGTTGTATGATCCAATAGCAAGAAAGGTTGTGAGAAGCTGTGATGTTGTGTTTTTTGAAGACCAAACAATTGAGGATATTGTGAAGACAAAGGTGCAGGCTCCGGTGCAAGTTTCGGTGCATGTTCCTCCTCAAAATTAGCAGCAAGACAGATCTGATTCTGACCCAGTTCCTGCAGATTCAGCTGAAGAAAAAGCTGAAGATGATGATGCAGAAGATGTGCAAGGTGATGCACATAGTGGTACATGTGAGGAGCTCCCCAGCAGCAAGAGTGATGCTGAAGAAGATGATCATGATCAGCAAGACCTGAACCAGATAGTCCACCAGCTGCTCCACTCAGACGGTCCAGCCGAGACCGTGTTCCTTTCACCAGGTACGATTCAAATCAATATGTGGTGTTATTGTCTGATGGTTCAGAACCAGAGTGCTTTCAAGATGCAATGAAAGATGAAAACAAGAAGGAGTGGAATAAGGCTATGCAAGAAGAGATGGATTCCTTGCATAAGAATCATACTTATGAGCTGGTGAAGTTGCCTAAGGGCAAGAAAGTTCTTAAGAACAAGTGGGTCTACAGAATCAAGCAAGAAGAGCACACGTGACATCCAAGGTACAAGGCCAGGCTAGTTGTAAAAGGATTCAGCTAGAGAAAAGGTATTGACTTTGATGAAATATTTTCTCCGGTGGTGAAGATGACATCAATCCGAATGATCCTTGGCATGGAAACAAGTCTCAACTTGGAGGTTGAGCAAATAGATGTGAAGACAACTTTCCTTCATGGAGAGTTGGAGGAAAAAAATTACATGGAGCAGCCTGAGGGGTTTCTTGTTGAAGGCAAAGAAGACTATGTGTGCAAATTGAAGAAAAGTCTCTATGGCCTGAAACAAGCACCGAGACAATGGTACATGAAGTTTGAATCTGTCATGGGGGAGCAAGGCTACAAGAGGTGTAGCTCAGACCATTGTGTATTCATCCAGAGGTTCTCAGGTGATGATTTTATCATGTTATTGCTCTATGTTGATGATATCTTGATTGTTGGCAAGAATGTCTCTAGGATTGCTAGGCTAAAGAAAGAGTTGAGCAAAAGTTTTGCCATTAAAGACTTGGGTCCAGCAAAGTGTATTCTCGGCATGAGAATTGAGAGAGACAGAAAATCCAACAACTTGTACTTGTCTCAAGAGAAATATATTGAGAAGGTACTTTGCAAGTTCAAGATGGACAAGGCAAAGGAAGTGAGTTGTCCACTCGCAGCTCATTTCAAGTTGAGTAAAAAGCAATGTCCCTCCACTGAAGATATGGAAAAGGAAATGCAGAAAGTTCCTTATGCTTCAGCGGTTGGGAGTTTGATGTATGTTATGGTGTGCACACGGCCTGACATTGCTCAAGCGGTTAGTACTGTGAGAAGATTTATGTCCAATTCAGGAAAACCACATTGGGAAGCCGTGAAGTGGATTTTGAGGTATCTCTGGGGCAACACTAATATGAAGCTTTGCTTTGGTGCCAGTGAACCCAAGCTGATTGCATATTCAGATTCAGACTTGGCTGGAGATGTCGATGGAAGGAAGTCTACTTCAGGTTATTTGATTACCCATTCAGGGGGAGCAGTGGCATGGCAAAGCAGGTTGCAAAAGTGTGTGGCGTTGAACACAACTGAGACCGAGTTCATCGCAGTAACTGAGGCGAGCAAGGAGCTATTGTGGCTGAAACGATTGGCTTGTGATCTTGGTTTTGAGTAAGACAAGTATGTGTTGTTTTGTGATAACCAAAGTGCCATTCATCTGAGTAAGAATGCAAGTTTTCATTCGAGGTCGAAGCATATTGATGTGCGTTATCATTGGATTTGAGATGTGGTGAATTCCAAGCAAATGCAAATTGAGAAGGTGCACACACATGACAATGGGGCTGATATGTTGAACAAGGTGGTGACAAGGGGAAATCTCGAGGTATGCCGTCGGCTCGCCGGCATGACTGCCGGTTGGCAGTGAGACCCTCCATGATGTCGCGAGGGGGAGTTTGTTGGGCCAGGTCCCTCCACATGGAGATGTGTTGGCAGCCCAACATTAGCCCATAAAGTCCAACACGTTTCAACCGTTGATCGATGTTCATATCCAACGGCTGAGGTGCTCCTTGGGAGAGGAGTAGAAAAGAAAACCCTAGCCACCCTTGGTGGTTGTGTGTGAGTGTGTCTCAATCAGAGTGAGCAAGTGTGAGAAGCAAGCCAACATGGCTGCTGCTAAGAGAGGGTGATAGAACACACAAGAACACCACAACCTAGTGAGAAGAGAGGAAGAAGAAGAGAGGAAGAAGAAGAGAGGTGATTTATGTCCAGATTTTTGAGATCTGACCGGTCTGTCTTCAAGCTGGTGTTTGGAGGTTCAAACGTGCTTGGATTGGCTCCAAACTGGGTGAGCTTGTTCCTTGCTTTGAGTACTTTGATCTGGTTAGCTGGTTTAAGGTCTGGATCAGTGTAGCTTCAGATTTGGAAGTGGTTTATTCAGTTCGGACTGCTGCAGTTTCAGCGCAGAGCAGTTTTGGTAGACGAACAGTTTGGGCAGGCAAATGGTGTCCGATTGACCTGAAATTTGGTGTGTATGTTGGGTACTCGTATGTAAGCTTCTCTACCAAGTTTGGTGCTGATTGGATCTGCGGTTTAAGAGAAGTTTGCTGATTACCGAAGGGGACAGAAACTAAGATACTCTGCTTTGTTATAATCTTTCTCTCAAGTGGTTGTTGTTGTTGTTGTTGCCGGTTGGCAACATGCTGAGTGTGTTGTACATCTCTAGATGTTCTAGAGAAGACTCTGTACCCAGGTTGCTCATAGTAAAGCTCGCGTGGACCGGTTGGTCCGCACCCGTGGTTTTTTTCTCCTCACCTTGAGGAGGTTTTTTCACGTAAATCCTTATGTCACCTATGCATGTGCTCGTTGTTTTATTTCCGCTGCATATTTGTTGATTGAAACTATCCTCGAAGGTTCACCGCAGGCAGGAGCGTTGGAGGTTGTGTGTCCTTCCTCCCCCAACACCCTCCCTGTTGGAAAACGATTGTTAGAGTCAGAATGATGTAATTGCATGCTTTAGACATTTGCACAATTTAATCATGACTCAGTATGATGCCCAGGTGATAATATATAGAACACAGTTGGGCCATCCATTAGAATTTCGTCCAAAGATTTTCTGCAAGAAATGTGGAGGTTGTGGTCATTTAACCTCCCGCTGTTTAGTGCGGCAAATTTGGGGTTTCAGCCAGTTAAAAGAAATAATCATGTCTGGAATTGAACAAGCTGCAGAAAGAGTAGTTGTTGATCAGACTGGTGGTGATTTGGTTTTTGTTCGTGCTGCTATTGCTAATATTCATATGGAATTTGAGGATGCTGGTGGTGCTATAGCAAACAATAAGATTTGGTTTTTGTTCGTGCTGCTATAGCAAACAATATGATACTTCAGTCAACATTACAAGGTGAAGTGATGAATGCGGAAACTGATCTATCTAAGGGGCAAAATGCAGACAGTACTGTGATTCAGAATATGCTGTTAGAAGTGCAAACAGAGATGGTTAACTCTGAAGTATGTATTGATGTGCGTCATGCTGATATAGCCGAGTCTGACTTGGCATTGGAACTAGCTCGTTTTAGAGCACTCATCAATTTTCTTAGGTCTTGGATTTACACATCTGCTTTGTGCTTAACGGCTAGTTATTATGTTTGCACTAGACTATGTAAAATATATATATATATATATCCTATTTTCTAGATCATATTTGGACTTGTATTTGTGAAAAAAATGGTTTCTGTCGCTGCACTTTCGCACGCCTGCTGGGGGCCTATTTTGGCTGCATTTCGCGCGCTGGATTTTGTTGCCTCCGGTGGAGGACACGTCGGGCGCGCTGCATCCTATTGAAGCACGCTGCAAAACGCATATGCAGCGCCAGATTTTTCGGTCACTGCTAGAGATGCTCTAAGCGATGTAGCTTAGACCACTGCGTGTTTATTCAGAGGCTCTTAAGGGATGCTTTTGCAGGTTGTTTCCAACTATGAAAGCGGGTCCTAAATAGGATAAACGATTACACAACTTTTCAAAGTTTATTAGGATTTTACATTTAATGCTGATCTGTCATTAGTTTTGCAAAAAAAACTCTCCACATAGGGCACTCCACTATTCCAATGAATAAGGCTCATAAATTTAGTCTAAAGTCTAAGTTTGACCAATGTTTAAAAAAAGATAAACAATTACAATATGAAATCAATGTCAATAGATTCATCATAAAGTAGATTTCTATAGTGTATTTATTTTATAAATCATAGATATTGATAATTTATCCTTTTGACTAAATATATAAGTCTTATTTATTAGAATGGACGTAGTAGATGATTAAAAAAAGGCACGTCTATGAATTTGCCAAATGACCTAACGTTTATGAATCTGCCAAGTGTAGATTTCTTTATCTGAATCAGTTGTCCGGGGCAGTTTTTAAAACGAATGTCTTCACGGTTAAGGAATGGGAAGTATGAGAATGTACCGACTTACTAAGTTCTTGTCTCGACCTCTTAACCCCATTCTTTTGTTTATCTTGTTTATTTATCTTTACAACTTGAGGTAAAATGGCAGAAGGATTGCTATATGGAGTACTACTCTGTTTCATATTATAGAATTATTAGTTTGCCAAAACATTCTATAATATGGAGCAGATTAAGTAATTAATAGGAATCACTGATAATGACACCACCACTGTGGCAGCTACTGAATCGATACACTGGAGTCTCCTGTCTTGGTCAATGTCAACTGCAGCTATTGAAGCAATACATAGCCAATACTTATATACAGAAAGTTTTATGATACTCCTAGTTAGGTTCAAGCTTAGCTAGCCATACACTGACTGATCCTCCAAGAGATGGGAGAAAATATAGATTAAAATTGCATTACGAATCCAACTTTTCTAGGTTCCAGGTTTCGTCTAGCAGGTACTACATACCTATTATCCCTTTAGATAGTCTCACCCAACTTCCTTGAATATGCATCTGTCCCTAGATTCATCATCCCTCTACCGCGCCCACTTCCTTGAACATGCATCTGACCCTAGCTTCCTCTGCTTTTAGCCCGTCTAGCAGGTATTACATACTTACTATCCCTTTTGTCCCTAGCTTCATCATCCCTCTTGATAGCCTCGTCCACTTCCTCGAACATGCGTCTGACCCTAGCTTCCTCTGCTTTCAGCCAAGCCTCATCACGGACTGCAAAATGGGGAGAAGACATGTAATTAACAATAAACAATAGAACTTTAAATGGGGAGGAGACATGAAGTAAGATGAGCTGTCCATCTCTGCAAATTTGTGACTTCATATGAATAATACCCCATTTTTTTAATAGTTGTGATATTTAACTCGCGGCTGGTATTCTTTTTCTGATCCTACAGAAGGGTCGTTGAATGCTTTGGTGAGGCAACCTAGCAAGTTCTGGATCCTCACTGGAGGAAGTGATATTTACATTGTGATGTACAATCAGTTGTCCTAATTTGCAGCTAACTTAAGACCGAAATAGATCATGATTTGAAGCTGTAGCTTGCAGTTGACTGTTTTCTTGGCTAATTAATTTTGACTTTGTCTAACATGCTTCTGACGGCCCTATTAAATTATTTTCCAAAATAAGTTGGCCTATCCATCATGTAATCATGGCGGGGACAGCAGAGGATGTATATTCGTTGGGTGCCACCCTTATGGAGAGAGGCAGATGGTTACGTCACAAGAGTTGCAGAGTTACAAAACTGTTTGCGGAGTTACAAAACTGTTTGCAGTTTGTTTCAAGTTCTTGCTTCATTGAATTGGAATGGCATTAGAAATGATGAGTTCGGTCCATGTTCTTCTGATTTCAATAAATTTGGATGCCATTATATCCAAAAGTATTCTGAAAATGGTTGTACGGTCTAATTTAATGAATCAAAGGATTTAGTCACTTTTATAAGAAACAAAACAATCTTAGGAATGGCAATTACTGTTGGTTTGCTATCAACTGTTAGGCCATCAATCCATTGGTTGCTATGGTATCTATCAACTTTCACTGAATATAAAGAATCATGCTAGAAATATTGTGCGATGCCCACAATACTCAATTAAACATAAGAAAAAGGTCAGCTTAAGAGGCTAGTAAATTATCACACCTTATCATATAAGTAAGCTGCATCAGCATCATCAGAACAACGTCTAACGGGTGCCTTGAAGCGACCATGGTTGTATTCAGCATCAGTGGGGTGCTTCATTTCATCACCACACACAAGACATTCACCTTTAAAAGGAGTGCATCAACAAATTTGAAGAATGAAAAATGTAAACTTCAAAGTAAATAATAAAGTAAGGAATACCATTGTCACCAGGTTCAACTGTGCAAAAACATGTGAGCACATACTCTTCATGTTCATCAATCATACATGTGACCTCAGCAAAATATAGTTTCTTGTCCACACACGGAGAATCATCAGCTCTTTTAGTCTTCATGGTCATATTCAAATGTGAATACGACCTATAAGCGCAGCCTTTCCCATCAAAACAGGGTTTATAGCCAAGAAAAAAATAGCTATAAATCACTATATCCTCTAGTTCATATGGATGATCCTAAAATTGAGCATGGACATGAATATGCATGATGGCACTCGAACATGCAAACAAGAAAGTCAAGAGGGAGGGGAGAGCATACCTCCAAATGAGGATTTTCCTCATTGTATTTGTCCAATAGAGCTTTAACTACTTCCTGGACAGGGCAACGTGTCGTCATGGCAGCAAAAGCTTCAGCAGAATTTCTGCGAGTGCCGTTATGAGGCCAATATAAAGCATTTCGCACAGACCTCTCCAAATCGGAAAGACCATCCATGCACCTAGTTAAGATATAAAGCACTGTTAATGAGACAATTCATGGTAGTAATGAACAACAAATGGCAAAACAAAACTGAACAGCCTACATGCTTATAAGGCTAAGTTCTCAACACATTTTTTAATGTGAAAAGTATATCGATCTTTCGTTTCTGCAACCCCAAATTAATGTGTCTGGCTACAAACACCTACTGTTCTAGCTATCGCCATCTTTATCATGTGGGTGTGGCAGGCTATTAGCTACAAAGTTGTACTAGTTACGGGTCACGTAAAAATAAATATACCCTGTAGCATAACATCTATATATACTTCCTCCGTCCGGAAATAACTGACTAGGATTTGTCTAAATTTGCATGTATCTACACACTATAACGCGTCTAAACATGCTAATCTAAACAAATCCAAGTCACCTATTTCCAGACGGAGGGAGTATATTTTCAGATCTGCTTACTATTCCTTCTTTTCTACAACAGTTAAAGAAAACATTGACTTAACTATAATAAATCCTGAAAACTTAAAAATTAACGTTGCCTCGTTATCTAAGTGAGAACACAGACAGAAATATAAATCTAAGGAAGTCGATTGGCTTACAAGTTTTTTCGCTCAACATGATATGAATCAATTGCATGCTGAGCATCCTGTAAGCTATGAAATGGTCCGCCGCGATCAGGATATGTATGATAAAATCCCCTCTTATCACGTCTGACAAAATATTTAATGAATAAACCAGTAGGCGTCAACGAAGAAACGCAAGAAGACAATGCAGGAGTAGTGTTGAGCTCCAATTCCAAGGTATTTGGCACCTCACATCTGAAGAGGAACACAAAAGGTTTAATGTCGCCTAAGATCAGAAATATGAAATAAAGTGAAACACAGACAATCCTCTACTCATTGGAAAATCGAAATCATCAAGCTGAGACCCAGAAACCCCAGCGCTAACTATCAACAGTCCCTCTGTTTCAGAACTTGCATAGGCAAGAGAGTAAAGAAAGTTTGTTGGGCTAACTACTGGTTCAAAATGGGCATGGAGTTTATTCAGTAATTTAAGTGGTGATGATGTTCTGTCCGAAATTCATGGAGAGAAATTAATATCAGAATGTGCAATAGCTCACTGGCACTGCTACAACAAGTCTATTTAATTACAAGGCTGTGTGTTCTCAACTAATTTCTCCGTCCATGGTTGGTAGCTCGGATAAAAAGCGCATACCTTTGAGCTATCTCCAGCTTGTGGGTGGGTGCAGGCTGACCATGGTTCTCAATCAAATAGGAGTAACAACTATCGTGGGAAACACACTAGGAGAAAAAAAAACTGGCTGAAATATTACGTATGGGTTACGATCGAGGACCTTCTTTCCTCATGGATCCAAAACCATAATTAATTTTGTGATAAAAAAATAGTTCCTCCCGATTTTCATTGCAGAAATCAATCTCGAAATAGATAAGAAGCAGAAGGGTAACTAGTAATAATACTGTAATGAAATAGAGGACGTACGGCGAAGGAGGCAGCGAAGACATGTTCCCAGCGGTTGTGCCAAAAGTGGTTCCATATTCCAAATTTAGCATTTGGAACTAGTTCCTTCCATTGTAGAGGTAGTTCTAAAATCAACCAAAGAGGGAACCGGAGCAACTAGTTGCTCCGATGCCAAATTTCTCGCGCTTCGGCTTGGAAGCGTCCGCCGGAGCTGTACGTCAGGCCTGGGATGCGGCGGCGAAGGCGAAGGCCTCAACCTAGTAGAGTGCGCCGTAGTGTCGGGGAGAAGATGTTGGGCGCGGCCTCTGCACGACCCGGCGCACCACAGCGTCGTGCCTGCACTGCGATGGCATCCAGATGCTGAGCGACATGAGTAGCGCCTCCCCGGACGATTGAGGGGTGGCAGAGTCGACGGTGTCCTGAGGCGCGGGGTGGGTGCTCTCGATGCGGCGTTGGAGGCGTCCTCTACCATGGTGTGCAGAGCAACGAAGAATGGGGACAAGAGGGAGAGATTTGTGGCGTGTGCTAGGAGGAGGAAGGCATGGCAAATGAGGCCAGATGCTTGACCGACGAGGAGTAGGTGCGGCTGAATCGGAAATTTGAGAAGGGAGCAGCCGGATTGGGGATTTTTCCAGGAGAGTGGAGCGGGTAGGTGGAGAATGGAGAGAAGATAGATAGAGATGAGAGACGGGCGGTTGGGGAAGAAGAATTTTATTATGTTATTTGTGTTAGCACTAGGACCCACAAGACAGATTTTTGGAACTAGACAACGTTGTAGAGCCTTTGCCATATTGGAAACATTGCTAAATAGTACGATATGTCAGATTTGGCTATTGGCAACATTGTGGTGCCCTAGGATCGACACCGGCGGCCGGTGGTCGGTCACGCGCGCACACAAAGTCGACCTACTGTACGAGGCTCCGTTCTCTTCGTATCGTAGTTTACCTACCGTACGAGGCTCGGTCTCTAGACTCCAGGTCAACTTCCACGTAGGTACGCTCATATATATATATATGTATATATATAGAAAAAATACTTCTTAGTCCTAGGTGTAACTACACCCACGTCTCATATACTATCTTACGAAAGTATTTGTAATACTTTATCTGTTTGAGTATGTTTATATACTATATCTAAGATACTTGCAAGCAAGTTAGGTGAAAAAATTGCAAATGCACCTATAATTTTCAGTATGTATGTAAAATACCGTCATATTTGTACGTACAAAAAGAGTATCTGAATAAAAATTACATACTACCCAAAAAATAGTATATATACTACCCAAATATTCTTATATACTTCATACTACCTATATATAGTCTCCAGTATGTAGATACTGACTAAATTACGTGAAACACACGTGGGTGTAACTACACCCGGGTGTAATATGAATATGAAAAAATACTTCTTACTCCCGGGTGTAACTACACACACGTCTCATATATATATATATATATATATATATATATATATATATATATATGGAAAATAGTGGTTGTCCATGGTAACCACCGTGCATAGGGTATCCACTGTCTAATTAGATTAAGAGAGCACACGGCGTGTATATAGCAAACGGCAGCCCTTCACAAAATCTCTAACGAGTTTTACCCTGAGAGCATCATGGCGGCAGAAGACATCCATGCATCATGATTACACGGTAGCGGAAAAAAACACCCATGCCGCACCGCATGGTTGCACGACGTCCGTAGAAGACATGCATGCAGCAAGATAGTGAGTCGGCGCAAAACACACCATGTCCCACGGTTGAGAGACACCGGCATGCACACGTGCTTGCCGCACGGTTGTCCCAGCGTACCAACCGTTGTCCAGCTGAAAACTTATACTCCCTCCGGTCCGGTTTATTAGGCACGCACGTAGTTTAAGGATAAGTTTGACCATTAATTTTGAATAATAAAATATGCAATATATGTCCTAAAAAATATACCATTGGAAAGTCTTTTAAAGATGAATCCAATGATATAATTTTTGTGACATATTATGTAAAATTTGTTGACCAAAACTAATGGTAAAATTTGTCCTTAAACTACGTGCGTGCCTAATAAACCGGACCGAAGGAAGTAGTAAGCATGGTTTAATTGAGTCAGCACGGTAGCCGATGGGTTCCAACGTTGGTCCTAGACGTATGATACTAGTGTATGATACTACATCTCTAATGGTTAGTATTATCTAGTAGTATTATAGTAACATTGTATTTAATTTTTTCTACAATTTCAATGCAATTGTGTGTATGAGATGTATTGGTTATTAAATTACCTAGTTTCACACACTAGGATACGGTATCATATTATGATACTACTAACACCTCTCTCTTCATTAATTATGATGCCACATCAGATTTTTGCCAAGGTGGCCTACATGATACTTCTTATGATACTCCACTAGGACTAGCCTAAGGGTGAGAACGATGGCGCCGTATTTAAGCATACCGATAATGCGCATGTGTACGCGCGCTAATCAGGTATTTAATGCCAGTTGTCTGTGTATGTCATCCGTGATCCGTATGTGAATACACTTCTCGCCCGCCCTACGTGCTTAGACATGGTTGCCTGCGTTGCATGCCCATGCACCGTGAGTAACGTTTGAAAACACTGACCGATGCATGTGGCCAGCGGTGGAAGGTTTCCGACGAATGCTAAATTCCGTAGATGACGGACGAATCAACTCCGTTAAACAATTCTCACATCCATGATCACCATATATTCATCAAGAAGCATATGCACTACACAATCGGACGGTGGACAGGACGTGCACCGCAGCCACCATGGGCAGCAAATCCGCTTATATATATATATATATGGAAAATAGTCCCCTGCCCATGGTGGCCACGGTGCATAGGATGGCTGTCGTTGGATTAGATTTAGGGAGCAAACGGTGTTAGATGTTAAACGACAACTCTCCATATTGCGTCTAACGGATTTCGTCCGAGAGCCCACGGCGGCATCGACCGTGACCGCAAATTACACCCGTATTACATGGGGGACATGCATTGAACGGTGCACTTTCCAACGACCGTGACCACAAATTCAACCCGTATTACACAGGGGACATGCATTGAACGGTGCAATTTTCCAATGACCGTGACCGTAAATTACACTCGTACTACACGGGGGACATGCATTGAACGGTGCGATTTTCCAACAACCGTGACCGCAAATTACACCCGTATTACACGTGGAACATGCATTGAACGGTGCACTTTCCAACCAGTCATCAAGTCGACCGTAATACATATCCATAAAATATGATCGCGGAGAGCACACATGCGTATTTCACGGGTTAGTTTCACGAAGTAAATCATCCATGCAAAGAGACACATGCGTGCGGCATGGACCATGGACGGCAATACACATCCTTGAAAAAAAAGATGAGTACACGGTGGCGGCAAAGCACACCCAAGTTGCACGGTAGCATAGGACCGGCAGAACACATGCTGTAGCAAGGATGGATGGTCGGCGGCAAATCACATATGTAAATTGCAAAGCATAGCGATTGCCTTACATGTGTGTTTCACCGGTTATGGTCGACGGAGAGAACACATGCGTGTTTCACCGGTCGGAACACATGGATATGTATTGCATGCTCAAATAGTTAATATATGGCAGTGCAAGTAGCATGGACACTAGCATTCAAACAGTAAGCGGTAATACACATCCATTAAAGTAGGTCTACGGCAAGCACACATACGTGTTTCATGGAGTAGCTTCACGAGGTAAAAAAATCCACGTATCCCGTACTCAAGACATGCATGCGATAATGATCAATGGTCATCAAGTCCGCAGCAATACACATGCATAAAATATGGACGACGGAGAGAACACATGCGTGATTCACCGGTTATGGTTGACGGGCAGAACACATGCGTTTTTCACAGGTCGAACCGCATCCGTCCGCCGCTAACGCATTTAGAAGAGCAATATATTTAGTGTTAACGCACGGATGCGGGCACAGATTGAAGTACGGGGGCTATGCGGTCATGGATAGATCGGAGGATGCGGCGTTGCGGAGCCAGTTCGTTTTGCAGGAGGCCGTGAGAAGAACGGAGGGGCAAAAGGGAATTTAATGACCATTGGAGGCCGCGCTCGGGAGTTCATCTCTAGAGCGTTTCAGAGAAGTAGTACCTGCATACAGCACGACGATTTGGTTTCTTTTTCCACGTTCTCATCACGGTTCATTTTTCTTACGATGGAATATAGTGCTAAGCTGAAATAGTAGTTGCAATGTACTTTTGACATTGTCTGGACATACTGCCTCTATCCCAATTTGTGTTGCGTACTAGTTTTTCAAGGAAATCTCATATTATGTTGCGTATCTTGAAAATAATCGCTACTTGGACCCTTCTACCCATCCTTAATCACCGTGTATATTGATTGGAGAAAACCTCAGGCCAATTAGGCCTTTTTTCAATGGAGAGTTTCTTAGAACGTTACCATAGACAAAATAAATATCTAAGAAACACCCTCTATAATGCATTGTTTCTTAAGGTTGTATCTTAATTTAATGATTTTAGCCTCATGCATGCATGTGACTGGTCTACTACTTGTTTTTACCTATGACTATGTGTAAGAGGTGTATCTTAGCTAAGATACAACACCACTCTCTTTCATCATTAAATATGGTGCCACATAGGGATTTTGCCTATGATACCGTGCTTAGAGCCTACCATTGTGAAAGGCCTTAGAGTCTGCATGCACGATTCCCGCGGAAAAAAGGAGCCTGCATGCGTGCTGGGCTGAGACGATCGAAACGACTGCATGCAAACAATTATGGCAAGGTGGTTAGCTGTGTGCGGGCATGGAGAGGCAGCTCCGTCCATATTTTTTTCAAAACACTTATTTTTTCTCATGGCTATGGCTAGGGTTGTGCGATTTCCCAGGTAAGCTACTTGCTTAGCCACGGATACCGGTTATGCATGCACCGTGCTCATGAGCAACCTGTGAAAGTACCAACGGATGTATGTTTCCAATGGTAAACGGTTAGTGGTGCATGCTGTGTACGTGGATGGCGGACGAACAAACTCTGTTAAATAGCCATCACAACTGTTACCTGCTCACATCCGTCCAGGAGCATATGCTCCACAAATCTAACGGTGAGCAAGGTGTGCACCACAGCCACCATGGATAGAAAACCATCTTATATATATATCTCGACGCGGATTTGCTACAGGCATAGTTGTGCATAGGCTTAGGACCGTTGGATACAGAGATCATATGTATATGCTCTTTTAGATGCTAGTGGATGGCTATTTCATTGCATAAACGGCATCTAACGGTGTCTATTGATTGTGCATGCATGCAATGCTAGGGTTTTGGACAAACCCTAAAACTTTTAGAGAGTTGTTTGTCCTAGAAAATTTTAGAAGCTAAAAGGGGAATGTATTGAGAACAAGGCTTATGATAGGTTTGCATGCAAATGCTTCATGGCAAAGTGGTTGTGCTAGTATGGAAACCCTAACTATGCGGCTATAGAATGTACCGCCTTATTTGGCAAACCCTAAAATTTTAGAGTGTTGTTTGGCTGAGAAAAATTTAGCACATAATATGGGATGTATTGAGAACAAGGCTTATAAGAGATAGACAGGAGAGTGGAGTGTCTTTTTTTTGGCGGGAGAGATTTAATTCTCGCGTGGGACTGTTTGTTCTTTTAATGTTTTGGCGCGCACTACATGCTAATCTCCCACTCTATAAAAGATAGACGACACAACATCTAATCCAGTACTACTAGCTACCCTTGCATTGGAGGCCTCCTACACACCGTTTCTCCTCCACAAATGTCCGATCCTACTAATGCCAACGGGTGATTACATGTTTTTCTAGAACCCCTCTATTTACTTCTATAGTGCTGCTAATTTGATGAAAGAATAAATAAGACTTATTTGGCGTAGGGTTTTGTGCATGTAGCCTTTTTGTAGCTGGCTAATTTGATGAAACATTGAATAAGGTTTAGTTCGGTTTGTGCTAGTGCGCATGTTGCTTGAGTGTAGCTAATTTGATGAAAGAATAAATAAGGCTTATTTGGGTTACGGTTTGTGCATGGACAACATAGGGTTTGCATGGTAGTAATGGCGTTAGAAATGTCATATGCGGATGAAGCCTTTTGGGTATGGTAACATGTGCTCCCTATATCAAAAGTGGAGAGAATCAACGGTTGATACCATATGCGCAGCTACGCCCGTGTTTAGCTGGCTATTTCCGATATATATATATATATATATAAACCCTATTCAGCATCCAGGGTGCAGAATAGTTATTTTGCACCTCACATATTTTTATGTTCTCACATACATAAATTTATGTTTTGTATACTAATAATTATGTTCATATTAATCAGAAACGCAAAAAAGTCGACATAAAAATACGATTTATGAGTCATTATAGTGTAAAAAACATAGAAAATTCGCATTTTACGCCGTATTTTTTTACGGCATGGAAATAATTTTTTTACGTTTATGTTCTTCTTAACTTTCGGGATAAGAGAAAATTTACGTGACGTAGAAATCATGTACGGTTTGAAAGATAGGGGTTGGATGAAGAATAACTATTCTACACCCTGTATGTCAAATAGCGCCACTCTTATATACGAGGACCTCGCCAAAATTAGCTCCGTTCTCTTAGTAGCTTACCAACCCGATCAGCACCGTCTTCGGCGCCAACGGCAAGCCATGAAATCGTGAATCGATCTGAATTTTGTGAAGGCTTTTTCGTCGATGATCCGATCTACTAGCAGTACAAGAATTTCGTCGCCCTTGAAGACTCGGCATCGATCGGGAATTTTTTCGTCCTCGAAGACTCAGCGTCGGGCCTCATCAGGCACGCCAACTCCACCTCGCAAGTCGTATCGATGATGGATGCTGACCGCATGTGGTCTCCATAGGCATGGTTGATCCATGGAAAAACCAAGGATAAAAAAAACACCATTAATTATCTAGCAGTGGTAGATGCATGATTCCACCTTCAGTTTAACCACGTGAATCGCGGACGTCGTCGGGATTATGATGGGTGGCTCGCAATCGCAAGTTTGGACTGCCGGTGGCATCCACATCCACGCACCCCAGATCAAAACCACTATTATTGTGGCAGCAGCCAGCCTGTCCCCATAAGTTGATGATCCCGGTCATCTGCAGCCTGCGCGCCACTGCGATGGTCTTCAGGGCGCCTCGGTGCATAGGGTCACTACTGCGATGGTCTTCAGAGCGTGCCCAAGCTACATAACCTGCAGTGGCGCGAGGCTGGAATCGGACGTTAGCGACGCGGCCAGTACGTACCCGGCCAGGTCGCCATCGTCCATCCTCGGCCTTCGTTACTAACAACAACTCAACAAGGTCCCCGGCCGCCTGTTCCCGTGCATGACAGAGACGCTGCAGTGCTCGGTTCTAAATTTGCATGGTCCCCTGCATTGTCGTCTGTTCGGAAGTTGCTAGCTTACAGGTGCTCTGTGATTTATTACCTACTACAAAATATTCTTTGTTTATTTGTTCATTATCCCATGAAGTATTGTGTCAATTATTACTGCCTCCTTGCATGCATTGTACTGTATGCATGTTCCATCGACCAGGGATTTCTTTTTTAATGGAAAAGCTGGAAATTAAATCTGCAAATTTGCAGACACACCGATGTCTGCAATTTAAGAAAGGTGCTGCAAGCAAGAGCATGACATCACATGTTCTACTTCTCCACATGATTTACTCCACGGTACGGTTTTCTTATTCTTGGTCAAACATATATACTTTAGATATCTCGTTCAATTTTTGAAAAGTGCAATTTTCCAGTTTACGGAAAAATGTAATTTTGATTTAGTAAAAAAAGTTGTGTGCTTCTCATATGTTGATACCCCTCCTAGATGTTGAAAAAATAGAATATATCGTTTCACAAACTTCCTACGTACTTTCAGTTCACTTGAAGGTCTGATACAGCAGCTGATAGTAGACATGCTTTATTTTGTAATTGTTGTACTCTATTCTTATTTAGTTGTAAGAATTCTTTTTTTGACAACTGTTGTAATAATTCTTATTTACCACAAACGTCCGACCAGATGTTTAAATAATGGTCACGGTTGATTAGCAAAAGAGTGTAATACTTAAAGCACACTACAAATAACTCTTAGTTATTTATCCCACAAGTGTACAAATTTTTATAAGAGACCCAGCTGATGATCAAGCAAAGCAGGTAAGAGGTGGAGATGAAGAGGCCTTCACGAGTTGTTGACCATGATGTAGAGCTGGTCGATGGCAAAACCCAAAGATGATAGTGTTATTAGGGACATTAAAACTGAGACAAAAGGGAGCTCTCTCATGCTATCTATGTCCAAAACCGTTGATTCCGCGATTTGAACATCGGTCACCATCAGATTTTTGTGGCCCTTCCTCCGTCAAGCCCGGTAGTTGCCACAAACTGTGTTGGATGTCCCTATGGGCCACTTCTTTTGTCGTCAAATCCAAGTATATATATATATAGAGAGAGAGAGAGAACAAGACTATTCAAGAACCCCTTAAGATGTTCCTAAATAACCTTATTCAGCAACCTCCAAACCTAACTACCTTCTTCGTCCTCGGTAAGAGGTGGAGATGAAGAGGCCTTCGCGAGTTGCTGACCATGATGTAGAGCTGGTCGATGGCAAAACCCAAAGATGATGGTGTTATTAGGGATATTAAAACTGGGACAAGAGGGAGCTCTCCCACGATCTGCATTCCCAGCCGTCCGATCTTCTATCCTGCTCGTTTTTAGTCATTTGATCCGCTTTTGATCCCGCAGTGGGCCAAATGTCCCTATGGGCAGCTACTGTGGAGATCAAATCAGCCTGCTCTGGTTAACTGGGCCCTAATGTACCGCTAAAGCCCACAAAGAATACACATATGAGACCGTGGTGGGTAACCAAGTAGAGACAACTCTTAATAAAAGCCAAGTAGAGACGACTTTCCTATTGCCCCACCATTGCCCCACCGTTGAAATAGCAATCATGCAACAAATCGTTGCCAATATTATAGTTAGCTTACCTGATTTTATTCATGATGATAAGATCTATGTATTGGTGTAATCCCCATGAACGGGGATTGTTGAAAATATAATCTTTGTCTGCAATATAAGAATGTATTAATTTTCGTATGAGATAAATCATTGGTCTAACTGGTGTTAGAACTGCATCGAGATTGTTCGTAATTTCTTAAAAAAATGCACTTTCCAAGTTTTCTGAAATATTTTTGTGGCTTTATTCTTTCTTTGTTTTTATAGATACTTCAATTTTTTTCTTTTTTATGGGCACGACATGGTTGTCCTTCTCCAAAGGAGAGTTCATATTTATTTTAGGAGCTAAAGAGACCAAGATCAGATTAAAGAAAATTATCTGTGAAACCATCCTAATTCAAAACCCGTGCATTTGAGACCCAAACTCCTAGCACACACCATCTATCCAACTTTATTCACCGCAAGAGTGGTTACCAATATACGGGTCACTTTACGCAAAAAAAAAATATTTTATATATCTATGTGTTTGTAAAAAACCTACCATTCTATTGTAGTAACACACGGGCACGACAACGCGTGCCAACCGTGATCTAGTAGAAAATAAAACTTAAGTGAGAGAGGGGACAGACGCCGCGGACTATTACACCATGCGAGAGGAGCAAAATATTGGAGACAATAGTGTTTGTCGGTTAGCTGGGAAGAAATGAGGAAGAAACTTTTAATGATTGTCAAATGGTTGAAGTGAGCATATTATAAGTAGATTGTACCACTTGTACACAACAGATATTATCAGAAATCATTAACTCTTGCCAACCTATTACACAAGTTAAAACAATAGTTTGATTAATGCAGTATTCTTTCCTTGCAACGCACGTGCATTCAGTTGTGCATTCAGCTATGCTAATAGAGTCCCTTTAGGTGCGATCGATCAATTTGGTCCTGCTACTAAGATCCCCAATTCTTATATGCTCTAATGAAATTGGTTTCTTAGATTTATTGATTCAACAGCGCAAGTGGGAAATCTTAGCAATATTCCCCCTCCCCCCCACCACTAGTGGAAACGTGCTTTTTGTCCCGGTTTGTAAGGGCCTTTAGTCCCGGTTTCTTAACCGGGACGGGCAATCGGGACTAAAGGTCTCCCCCTTTAGTCCCGGTTCGGCCACAAACCGGGACAAAAGGCCCTCACGGGGCAGCGTCGAGCGCTCGGGACCTTTAGTTCCGGTTTGTAATACGAAACCGGGAGTAAAGATTTTCTATTAGCTCATATCAATATGTCAACCGTCTTTATTTTTTGAAATTACGAATAACTATTTAAGTAAACAACAATAAATAAGTAATAATAATATTTTATTCCACTGAAAATAAAAACTAATTAATTTAATAATTTATTAATTTGTTGCCATTTATTCATTTAATATGACATAAATAATATCTTTAAATCTGTAAATCGAAATTTGACAAATAATATATCCATTATTATTAGAAAAATGTGAGGAATTCAAATATGAATTAAAAAAATATTATTATTTAATTTTTGAAATAACTTTTTTTTCTTTTCGAATTTTAAAAATCTAAAAGAATCCAAAACGGTCTAAGGCGGTTGAAATCAAAGAGAGAGAAAATTCTGCACGTTTTGATTTTTCTGAAAAGGGGATGTACCCCGGCTTCTGCATCGGTCAATGCACACGGCCTTTTATTAAAAATTCAAACTCCACAAGTATTACAAATCACGGATCGCTTAAGGTCGACATCAAAATCAACCAGCGAAAAATAATAAAGGAGCGACTAAACATCATAATCCAATCTATCAGAATGCATCCAGGCAGACTGGCTGAAGATGTGCCCAACGACCATCAGGAGACGGCTGCACCCAGTAGCCATAATATCCCGCTGGTCTGGTGTAGATAGGAATGCCCAAAGCTGCACCCAATGTGTCACCATGTGGATAACCTGCATAAGATTAATTTTTTTGGATTTGTTAAAGATAATATCATTCCTGCATCTCCAAATAGACCAACATAAGGCTGAAGCACCAATGCGAATCCTAGCCTTAGAAGACTTATCAAAACCATGTAACCAATTACCAAACATGTTCGCAATATCAGTCGGAGGGGGTAAATCATAAGCAAAATGGATAATTCGCCACAAAAGGCGAGCAAAAGGGCAAGATATAAATAAGTGTTCTATGTTTTCCTGTGACCCACAAAAAAAACACTTCGTACGTCCTACCCAATTTCTTTTAACCAGATTATCCTTTGTGAGCAAAACCTTATTATTAAGAAACCACATAAATTTTTTGATTTTGAGAGGAATTTTTAATTTCCAAAGGTATTTCCGAAGAAAGATAGTATGCTCATTCATAAGGTCTTCATACATGGATTTAACTAGAAAACCCCAGATGATGTCAAGTTCCACACAAACTTATCATGGTTATCCGACAACTGAACCATCATGAGCCTTTGGCATAAGTGTAACCAATCATCCCACTTATTACCAACAAGTACCCTTCTGAAACCAATGTTTAGGGGTATTTGACTTAGTACTTGTGCAACCGTCACGTTCTTCTGCTGTACAATATTGTACAATGATGGATATTGTTGTGCTAAGGGAGTATCTCCCAACCATGTGTCCTCCCAAAACCTAGTACATGAACCATCCTCTACTTTGAAATGGCCTCTGACGAAGAACTCATTCTTCACCTTCATAAGTTCCTTCCAAAAAGGGGAATCGGTCGGTTTTGCTTGGACTTCAGAGAAGGTTTTTTGACTAAGATATTTGTTATACAGCAATTCTTGCCACACCCCTTCTTCAGACAAAAGTTTAAAAAGCCCTTTGCTTAGTAAACATTTATTTTTAATCTCCAAGACCTCAATTCCTAGACCTCCCTGATCTTTTAGTCTACAAATGATATTCCACTTCGTTAATCTATATTTTCTTTTATTTTCATCACTTTTCCAGAAAAAGCGAGACCTATAAAAATCCAAACGTTTTCTTACCCCCCTAGGAATTTCCAGAAAAGATAGCATAAACATAGGTAAACTTGTCAAAACAGAATTGATTAGGACTAAGCGATCACCATACGATAATAACTTGCCCTTCCAGCAACCCAATTTACCTTCACATTGAGTTTCCACTGGATACCAATCTGAATTTTTAAGTTTTCTATAATGGATAGGTACCCCCAAGGTACCGAAAAGGCAAAGCACCAGCCTCACAACTAAAAATTTGTTTATACCGGTGTTCTTCGTCCTTTGCTTTACCAAAACAGAATATCTCGTTTTATGGAAGTTAAGTTTTAAACCTGATAGCTGTTCAAAGATACATAATATTAGCTTCATGTTCACGGCTTTCTGTAGGTCGTGTTCCATAAATAATATAGTATCATCCGCGTACTGTAGAATTGAGACCCCTCCATCAACAAGATGTGGAATGAGGCCTCCGACTTTTCCATCCTCTTTTGCCCGTGCAATTAGAATGGCCAACATATCTACAATTATGTTGAAAAGCATCGGAGATAAAGGATCACCCTGTCTTAGACCCTTTCTAGTTTGGAAGTAATGTCCAATATCATCATTAACCCGTATCCCAACACTCCCTCCCTGAACAAATTGCTCAATTAATTTGCACCACTCTTGTGCAAATCCCTTCACGTGCAATGTTTGTTGAAGGAAAAGCCATTTCACTTTGTCATATGCCTTCTCAAAGTCTATTTTGAACAAAACCCCATCCATCTTCTTTCGGTGAAGCTCATGGATGGTTTCATATAGGACAACCACCCCCTCGAGGATGTGTCTTCCGTGCATAAATGTGGATTGAGTGGGTCTAATTACTTTGGGGCAATCCCCATGATGCGATTAGTACCCACCTTAGTAAATATTTTAAAACTGACATTCAGCAAACAAATAGGTCTATATTGTTGTATTTGTATAGCATTTTATTTTTTAGGGAGTAAAGTGATAACACCAAAATTCAGTTTAAAGAGAGGCAATTCACCTGCATGTAATTGATTAAATAGTGTCAATAGGTCCACCTTAATTACTTTCCAGAACTTTTGATAAAACTCCGCAGAAAAACTATCCAGACCAGGTGCCTATTGTGTTCCATTTGGGAGATAGCCTCATACACTTCCTTTTCAGTAAAAGGTGATGTAAGAATACCATTTTCCTCTTGTGTGAGTTGTGGTATATCTTGAGTGACCCCCTCCATCAACGTAATATTTGTTTGGTTTGACTCCCCAAAAAGTCTTTTATAAAATTCAGTTATGTAAACTTTTAGATTCTCTTCTTCCAAAATCTTTTTTCTGTGCTTTCCATTTGCAATCAAATGGAAGTACTTGGTGTTATTACCCCCCTCCTGTATATGTTTTACTTTAGCTCGTTGAGCCCATTTGTTTCCTCCTCCCTCCTAAGTGTTGTTAGTCGTTCATTTGCTTCCCTTAGCGACTCACGCTCAACAATACTTAACGTATTTCTTTCGGCCTTTAAATCGAGATCATCAATAATTGAAATTAGCCTTTCTTTTTCCTTCTTGTATTTCCCACTGATATTTTTAGCCCACCCTTTTAAGAATCGTCTCAGATGTTGTATTTTATTCTGCCATATCTCGATTGGAGTTCGCCCTTTAGAAACAACATTCCATTCTGCCGCCACCATCTCAAAAAAACCTTCTTGTCGTAACCAATACAACTCGAAGGAGAAAGATGGATTATTCCCTAAATGAGCTTTAACTCCAGAATCAATAAGGAGCGGAGTATGATCTGATGCAGTGCGGGTCAAAGCCCGTACTGACACCAGGGGGAACTTTTGCTCCCATTCGACACTAGCCAAAATACGATCAAGCTTCTCGTACGTGGGCGTATCCCTACGATTAGCCCATGTGAATTGCCTCCCCGAGAGAACAATTTCACATAAATTAAGGCTCTCAATGATAGCATTAAAAATAAAAGGCCAATGTGCATTAAAATTATTGTTATTCTTTTCCTCTCTAGATAGTATGATATTGAAATCTCCACCTACTAGCATAGGAAGAGGTTCAGATCACATACACGAACCATTTCAGCGAACAAATTCACTTTATGATTATCTTGGGCAGCCCCATACAGGCACAAAACCCACTCAAAACCATCATTCTTGCATTTAAAGTGCAACTTAACACAGTAATCTCCGGTGCTCACTTGTAGAACCTGAAGAGTAGCGGTGTTAACGCCAACCAGAATCCCACCCGACCTACCATGAGGTGGTAGACAAAACCATATGAGATTGAAACCATCTGCAAGCTGAGTTAAAAAGGGTACCGCAAAGTTAGATCTTCCTGTCTCCAATAAGGCAATGAAGTCTAGACGATGCTCCCTAATAGCCTCTTTAACAAAAAATGTTTCGCAGGGTCTTGAAACCCCTCACTATTCCATGTCATACCTTTTATGTTCTGCATTAAGAGAATGTTTTTTTAGTTCTTTTCCTACTACTCCTCCGCATATTGGACACTTCATACACCTTTCTCTGTCGAGTTTTTTTTGGATGATCGTTCAGTGTTGGAAGATCCAATTGATCATCAAACACGTGTTCATCCTCCTCGTCATCAATCAAATCCTCACATAGATTGGACACTTTTGACACGACTAAATTGGAGGGGCCAATATCCCCATCCATTGAGTCAGAAATATTTTTTTGCAACAAGAACAGAGTTTTATCCTGTTCCAAACTCTTAATTGCCCTAACCGATTCTATAGATTGCCGCATTGAATTCCCTAGCGAAACACCATTTCGATTTAGTTGTACGTTTTTTCTGATATCGTATGCAAAAGTTATGACCATTTAAATTTTACGTGACAGTTTTTGCAAATTATATCGAAATTCATGTTTGTTAATTTTCGTAACAACTAAATCATTTAATATAACTACAGTTCGAAATATTTTATTTTTGGATTGTTTATAATTTTTTTAGCATAATAAAACTACAAAAGGCGATCTCCTGCCGGGGGGGGGGGGGGGGTTGGGGTGGAGAGCCGTTCTCCTGCGGCAGCAAGATTTGTGCCCATTTTCCTGCCGCGGTAGAACTTGAGATTTTTTTGCCCGGTTTCTTTAGTTCCGGTTGGTAATACGAACCGGGATTAAAGGTCACACCTTTAGTCCTGGTTGGTGATACAAATTGGGACTAAAGATGTAGGCACCGGCCGCAACCCCTTTAGTTCCGGTTGGTGTCTCCAACCGGGACTAAAGATTGTTCCGTTGGAACCAGGACTAATGTGAGCATTAGTCCCGGGTCCAACCACAACCAGGATTAATGCTTCGAACTGGGGTGGACGAAAGGCCCTTTTTCTACTAGTGCCCCCCCCCCCCCCAAATCCTTGCACAGGATGCTTACGAAAGACCTCCGAATTGAGTGGAAATCGCCCATACACATTCGACCCTTTCCACATATGAGAAACACAAAGGAACATGTGGATAAACTGTTTTGGTACATCTACGGAAGTGCAATGCACGATGAATACTTTGCCCCACCGTTGTAGGGGGTTATTTTAAAATCTTGTTTATATATGTGTAAGTAGGGAACAGGGACGCATCCAGGATTTCACAATGAGGGGGGCGAAGAGGATAACGATTATGCATGAGTATTTTCCGCAACACGCACCGAAATGTGTTGTTTTGTTTTAGAAAAAATTAGAGATTTCAGGCATCGCATTATATGGAGTCTCCCTATAGCATATTTATCAAAACAAAGCAATATTGTTTTGTAATGCAAAATAAAAGCTTAATTTCTGAATCATCCCTTTGACTATAATTATTATCTCATTATAGGTAAGGCTGTGTGCATCAACCGATGCAAAGATCAGGTTTTCGCTCCCCTTTTCGGAAAAAAAACCCTCATTATAGGTGACCTCCGTGCAAATTTCTTTTCCGGCTACCAATTATCGTAGAATAACTCATCTCTAAATCAACGAAAGCTTATTGGAGAATTCCTAATATATATGTAAATTGATCCGGCTCTTTTCATTTTCATGTCTACACAAGCACGAGTAGTCAATCAAAAAAATGGTAATCGTTTTTAAATTTTATAAGGCAATAATTAATCTGATGTTGAGAGATGGTTAAAGGACCAACAAGGACATAATCAAAATTAGAGATGAGTGAACTACCTCTCTTCCTCGGCTCGTCGTCACTCATCGCCTGCCGGACATGCGCCAGTGCAGCCAGGCTATTGATTGTGACCCTCTTGTCTCAGTCTATAATAATCTTGATTAGGCCAATTTTGATTGGATGGCCGGGAGCCGCCGGGTAGGCGCAGAAGACAGCAGAAACAAACGTCAAACGAAGATCTGATCTGTCGTCTGCTGACCTCCAAGTCGATGGCCCTCGGGTATTGCTGCCTAATGGACTTTTAGATGCCACGGTTGGCCTAGTAGTGCCTGATTGTAGGTGGGCTCATAGCAGATTGGTTTAATGGGCCTTGGAGTTTTGACCTCACGTGCCTAACACACGGACGGGGGTGGTGAACTTGGTCGAAAAGAGACGATATTAGCGAGATCTATCGTCGCTATTAAGAGAAAACGAGATCGTCCGGGGGGTCTCTCCCCCGCTCGTCCCCCTTTCCTCCTGATAGTTTGGGAGAGAAAATAACTTATATTAATTTAGACAATATTACAACGTTTATATAGAAGAGAGGGCTTGGCCCCTAAACCGACTTAGGCTAGAGTCCTATTCCAATACAAAACAAACTCTAATACCCCCCGCAGTGTCAACGTCGGGTGCCACGATGTTGAGACTGGAGCGAATGTCGATGAAGGACGAAGGATGTAGTCCTTTGGTAAAAATATCTGCAAATTGTGCACTCGTTGAAACATGTAGAACACGAACTTCTCCAAGAGCAACATTTTTCCGAACAAAATGAATGTCGATCTCGATGTGCTTGGTACGACGATGTTGCACGGGGTTGGAGGCCATATAGACAGTTGATATGTTGTCACAGTAGTCAATAGTGGCATGCTGGACGAGACGCTGAAGTTCCACAAGTAGTTGGCGAATCCAAACTGCTTCAACAACAACATGCACAACCGCCCTGTATTCCGCTTCAGCCGAAGACCGGGAGACCGTAACCTGCCTTGTCGATGACCAAGAAACAAGATTATCACCCAAATAAACACAAAAGCCGGATGTGGATCGTCGAGTATCTGGACATCCTGCCAAGTCTGCATCAGAATAAACTGCCAAGCTTGTTGGGGAGGATGAATTAAGAAGTAGACCATGATCAAGAGTGCCTTTTAAGTATCGAAGAATCTTTTTGACATGAGTGAGATGGGGTAAACGAGGATCATGCATATAGAGACATGCTTGCTGAAAGAATAAGAAATGTCAGGTCTGGTGAGAGTGGCGTATTGCAAAGCACCAACAAGACTACGATATAGAGTTGGATCGGGGACAGAATCACCTTTGTCTTGAGCCAACATCAGCTGGTGTACGACAAGGTTGACAGTCTATCATGCCTGCTCGGTTTAAGAGATCAAGAATGTATTGACGTTGAGAAACAAATAGAGTAGAAGATGTTATAGTGGTGGTAACACCGAGAAAATAATGAAGTGATCCTAAATCAGTCATAGAAAATTCTTTGTTGAGAGGAGTAATGATATGTTTAAGAAAAAGAATCAGAAGAAGCGGTAAGAACAATGTCGTCTACGTATAGAAGAAGATATGTTGTGTGAGAGGAAGAATGAAAGATAAAAAGAGATGTATCAGATTTGGAAGGAAGAAAGCCAATAGTTTGAATAAATGTAGCAAACCATTGAAACCAGGCACGAGGAGCTTGTTTGAGACCATACAAAGATTTCTTGAGAAGACAGACAAGATCAGGATTAGAGGAATCTTCAAAACCGGATGGTTGTTGGCAATATACAGTTTCATTAAGAGTATCTTTAAGAAAAGCATTTTTTACATCAAGTTGATGAATAGACCAGGAAGAGGAGACTGCAAGACTGAGAATAATGCGAATAGTGCTGGGCTTAACAATAGGGGAGAAAGTTTCATCAAAGTCAATTCCTTGTTGTTGAGAAAAACCTCTGCAAACCCAACGAGCCTTGTACCGAGCCAAAGACCCATCCGAGTTATACTTATGACAAAAAATCCACTTTCCCGAGACAATATTGGTGCCAGATGGTTTAGGAACGAGAGACCATGTATTATTTTGAATAAGAGCATTGAACTCATCTCGCATGGCAGAGTGCCATAATGGATCGAGAAGGGCTCGTTTGTAGGAACTTGGAATAGGAGAAATCGATGGAGTAGACGAAAGATTGAGAAAACGTCGGGGAATATGGAAGCCCCGTTTGCCACAAGTACACATAATATGATCATTTGTAGGAATGGGTATTGGAACAGCATGAGAAGGAATGTGAGTAGTTGGGGAAGGAGATGATTGAGTAGGGGTGTGTTTGAGGTGGGAGAGACGGAGTTGGATGCTGTGCTAACGGGAGACTCTGCCGTAGCAGGAGAAGGAGACGCGACAGGAGGTGAGGCTGCCGCGGCAGGGGTTTGGGCAGATTCAGCTACCGCGGCAGGGTTTTTGGGGGTTTTGGCTGCCGCGGCAGGATTTTCGGGGGTTTTGGCTGCCGCGGCAGGATTTTCGGGGGGCTGCCGCGGCAGGGGGATCGACGGGAACAAAAAAATGACGCAATATAGGGGCAGTAGATGTGGATAGAGGGGTAGGATCCGTCGGTGACTGAATGGTCGAAAAGGGAAAAGTATTTTTCATCGAAAGTGACGTGACGAGATATAAGAACACGACCGGAGGAGGGATCAAAACATCGTGATCCTTTGTGATCATCGGATGTACCTAAATATATACATGGCAATGATCTTGGAGCGAGTTTATTGGCAGCAGTAGATGAAGTGTTAGGAAAGCAAAGGCAACCAAAAACACGTAAATTAGAATAATCGGGGTGAGATAGAAAAAAAGATTGAAAGGGGGAATAAAGAGGACATGTTTTGGTTGGTCGTATATTTAGAAGATAGGTGGCGGTCCGGAGAGCCTCAACCCAAAAACACGGTGGAAGAGATGCTTGAAGGAGGAGAGTGCGTAAGATGTCGTTGATAGAACGAAGAGAGCGTTCAGCCTTGCCGTTTTGAGGAGAAGTGTAAGGACACGAAAAACGAAATAGGATGCCTTGGGAGAGAAAGAAAGTTCTATTTTGGTTGTTATCAAATTATTTTCCATTGTCATATTGGATGAAACGAATAGGGAGGCCAAAGTGTGTTAGAACATATTGTCGAAAATTAAGAAAAAGTTGATGAACATCAGATTTAGCACGAAGAGGAAAGGTCCAAACACAATGAGAATAATGATCCAAAATAACGAGATAATATTTGAAACCAGAAACACTTGGTATTGGAGAGGTCCATAGATCACAATGTAACAATTCAAACAGAAAAGAACTATAGGTTGAAGAAGTGCCGAAAGGTAATCTAATATGTTTGCCGCATTGACATGCATTACAAACTGAGGAATCATGCGAAGAACTATCACTAGATATGCGAAACTCTTGAAGCAGGGATGACATGGTATGTTTATTGGGGTGACCAAGACGACGGTGCCAAAGGGTGACAGAGGCAATCATGGCTTGAGGTGTGGAGGTAGGTGCGCCATGGAGAGGATAGAGATCGCCCGAACTATTATAACGAGCGAGGACCGCCGCCGTTTTCAGATCCTTCACAGACAAACCAAAGGGATCAAATTTTATGGAAACATTATTATCAATAGTAAATTGTCGAACAGATATTAGATTTTTAATTAATGAGGGAGCAACTAGGATATTTCGTAGATTAAAATTAGTGTTTGGATTAATGATGTAAGATTGGCCGGTGCAAGAGATGGGGATAGAAGATCCATCGCCAATGGTGATAGAAGAAAAAGGAGAGGAAGAACAAGCTGACAGAAAATCTATATTTGTAGACATATGCGAGGAAGCACCAGAATCAAAAATCCAATCCGTACCTTCGTAATTGTTGAGTGTAAAATTGTTCATGGCAGCGATGAAGATGGCTTGGTCCCAGCTTGGTGGAGCGGTTGACGGAGCGGGAGACGCAGGCATGTACTGAGGAGCCGGAGTAGCATTGTACATGGAAGGCAGCGACATCTGGGCCATGTAGGGAGGGGATGGCACCTACGCGGTGTAGACTTGTTGAGGCGGTCGTCCAAGGAGCCCGGGGGAACCGATTGCAGGACGGAGCCCGGGACTCCAGGTTCCGGTGTAGGCGGGAGGGGCCCCGTAGGGAGACAGAGCGGACCAAGGCATGGACCACGCCTGAACAAGTCCAGTCCACGGATCGTGCGGAGGTCGCCATGTCGGAGGCGATGGTGGTGCTGTCGGGGGCGCCGTAGGTGGAGCAGGAGCAGGTGGTCGAGAATGAGGTGGTCTATACGTGGGATTCTTCCCATGATAATTTGGACTTGGAGGCCATCCAGGTGGGGGCTGCGAGGCAGTGTGGGGAGGGCCGACGGAGGGGGCCAGAGGGGGAGGCCGAGCCGCCGTGTGGAATAACTGAGCTTGAGTGGGGCGCGATGCTTTGCGAGCTTGCGTCGTGGCCTTGATACATTGCAAATGTATCTATAATTTTTGATGTTCCATGCTTGGTTTTATCTACTTTATTGTGTTTTGTCCACACTTTGGAGTACTTTTCATATGATTTCTTGGACTAACCTATTAACAAGAGACATAGTACCAGTTGCCTGTTTTCTGCTGTTTTTGGTTCTAGGAAGTCAGAAAATGAATTCTCAGAATTGGACGGGACAAAATCCAATATGCCTATTTTTCCCGGAGACTCACGGAGCCAGAATACGAGATGGATAGGGGCCACAGGGTGGCCACACCATGTGGTGGCGCGGGCTAGCCCTGGCCGCGCCACCAGGTGGTGTGGGACCCCTGGCCGTCCATCGACCTTGCCTCTTCGCCTATAAGAAGCCTCACGATGCCTAAACGCTAAATCATCAAGCCTCCAGCCACGAAAAGTTCCGCAGCGCCGCCGCCACCGAAGGGGAGATTTGGGGGATATAAAGTCTCTGTTCCGGCACCCTGCCGGGATGGGGAAGTTCCCCCGGAGCCATCTCCATCGATCTCCACCGCCATCTCCATGACCATTGCTGATTCCCATGATGATGAGGGAGTAGTTCTCTCTCGAGGCTAAGGGTTCTACCGGTAGCTATGTGTTCATCTCTCTCTATGCATGATCTTATTGAGATCATGATCTTGTAATCTATAGATATACCTTGCTACTCAAGTGCTTTAATAGATCTCTGCTCTCCCCATGTGTGTGAAAGTGACAGCGTGCACACCATGGTGGCACTTAGGCTATAGATTACAAATAATTTTTATGAGTTATATTTGGAGTTGGATGTCTTTATGAAATTGTGGTGTTTGTTGGACTCATCTAGTACTCAAGGTGACAGTTTGGGGTTTTCTAGATGGGAAAGATGGACTTCGAGGTGTGCTGTTATAGCCCTACCGTCGATTAGAGTGTCCAACCGGAGAGTAGTTAAGAGTAGTATCATAAAGAGAAGATATTTGTATGAGAGTGTTCACTAGTGAAAGTATGATCCCTAGGCCTTGTTTGTAAGCATTGATACACCGTTTGCATTTATATATGTTACATGTTTGCTTGCTTCCATCTTTATTTCAGTTTGCTTTTAGTCTCTTTCACGCCATCAAGTTATTTTCTATCACCGTTACCACTTATAATTATCCATACCACTTGTGTTTCACTATCTCTTCGCCGAACTAGTGCACCTATACACCCGACAAGTGTATTGGGTGTGTTGGGGAGACAAGAGACTTCTTGTATCTTGATTGCAGGGTTGCTTGAGAGGGAATACCTTTGACCACTTCCTTCCTGAGTTCGATAAACCTTGGGTGATCCACTTAAGGGAAAACTTGCTGCTGTTCTACAAGCCTCTGCACTTGGAGGCCCAACAACTGTCTACAAGGATAGAAGTGTGTAGACATCAAGCTATTTTCTGGCACCGTTGCTAGGGAGGTAAGGTAAAAGGTACTCACATCCTCCGGTGTGAGTGCTCGAAGTTATTTCCTTTAGATTCTGCAATTTTGTATTTTTGTTTCTTATTTTTACTAGTTAGGCTTAATGGAAAACAACAACAAAATTAGAGAGCTTTATAGTATTTATCTTGAGTTAGGACATGAAATGTTTGAAGAGAAAATTAAAAAACCTATGGAACTTTATTTGCATGCTAATAGCAATGTTGTTAGTATGAATTCTTTAGACACCATTATTGCTAATGCTATGGAAAAGTCTAAGCTTGGGGAAGCTAGTTTTTATGAAAATGATCTTTTTAGTTCCCCAGCTTTGGAAGATAGCTATTCTATTGCTTATGATGATACAAAACCTCCAATATATGATGATTACAGTGACGAGTATGATATTTTCAGTCCACCTACTATTGAGGAAAAAATTAATTATGATTACAATATGCCTCCTGTATTTGATAATTATGGTGATGAGAATAATAATGATAGCTATTTTGTTGAATTTGCTCCCACCACAATTCATAAGAATTATGCTTATGTGGAGAGTAATAATTATTATATGCATGTGGCTCATGATAAGAATGTTTTATGTGATAATTATATTGTTAATTTTATTTATGATGCTACTGAAAGTTATTATGAGAGAGGGAAATATGGTTTTATGTATCTCAACAAAATTAAGTTTCCCCTCTTCATATTGAAAGTCTTGAAGTTGCACTTGTTTTGCTTTCCTATGCTTGTTGCTTTGTGCTTTCATGAATTGTTTATTTACAAGATTCCTATGCATAGGAAGTGGGTTAGACTTAAATGTGTTTTGAATTTGCTTCTTGATGCTCACTTTTACTTCAATTCAAGCCTAACTTAAAGGCGTTAAAGAAAAGTACTTATTGGGAGATAAACCAAAAGTTTTAGATGAGTCTTGAAAGTTATTACTTCATTAATAGCCGCTCCTTATCCTTTTTATTTGCTTTTTGTGCCAAGAGTAACCTCTAATGAGAGAGAAGTAATGATTGGGAAAGTTGCTGTCCCGAAACAGATTTCTGTGCTTCACCATAAAAATTCGTGTACAATCTCTGGACTTCTTTTTGAGGCCTGAATTTTTTTAATTTTGCCTCAGGTTGTTATCTAACTTTCGTTAGTTCAACACTTTTCGATTTGAGCAACAGAAGGTCTTCGAAAAAATTCGTCTTAACCTGCTGGTCTGTTTTGACAGATTTCTGCCATTATTTGCATTTGCTTCTTGTTGGTTTCTTTTTGAGTTCTTTTGGGGAATTGAGATTTTTGAGGGAAGTGCTACAGTAGCTAGTGTTCTAATGGAACTTTATTGGTGTTAGAACGGAACCTAAAGACTTATTATCTTGAGTGCACTAATGTTGCTAATAAAGATTGTGTGAAGTTTTGTATGAAGGAAAAGATTTCAGGTGTATGGAAGGAATGAGTAATGAGATGAAGAATGGACTAAAGCTCAAGCTTGGGGATGCCACGCGTGTCACACCAAGAAATATCCAAGAAGTAAAAGCGTTAAAGCTTGGGGATGCCCAAGGCATCCCCCTCCTTCATCAATAAAAATCCCAGGTTTCTTCCAAACGCTTGATTTTTATTGTTTCATGCACAGTTGTGTTGTTCTTGGAGCGTCTTCTTTTTCGTTTTTGTTTTGGTTTTTCGTTTGCTTGGTTTGCTTAGTTTGCTTGAATTAGTTGGTTGGATCCCAACACACTTCTTTTGGAGAGAGACATGCTCCGTTTTCATTGCCTAGAACACTCTAGTTTTCATTCTTATTGTTCTATGAGTGTTCTCTTTTGCTAGCACCGTGTTTAGCCTTAGTTTTCTCGTGCTTTCAGCTTAGAACTTTTTAGTTCTTCTTTGTGGATTTGTGATACAAGCTCACTGATCTTTATTTATTATCATCTTTGTGAGTTGTTTCAAATAGTTTGGTTTGGATTGGGAAAGAGTAGGAAAGTTCATGCTTAAGTGGTAAAGAGAGCTTTTTGACTGTGGCCTATGCTTTGTCATGCCATGCTTGATTTTTTTGGCTTTATGCTTAGTATTCTTTGCTGTAGCATGACTTGTTATAAACAATGGAGCGTTGTTTTAGCATATTAAAGCATTGTATAGTGGTATTCTCCTTTGATGCTTTATTTAGGTTGACTTGGCGCATGCTCACACCATGTTATGACTATCTCAAGTCACCATAATCCTTTATGATCCTTTAGTTTTCAACTTGTAGTATCACTTTATGCTTTGATCAATGATGTTTTGTCGCTCTGCATGATTATGGCCATTATTGCTCTCTTAGTTTGTCGATCCTAGTCTTTTGCTAGCCTCCACAACCAAGTATGAGTTCCACTCATGCATCCAACTCCCTAAACCAAGTTATTCCAAAGATTCCACCATACCTACCTACTATCTTATGCTATTCCAAGTATATTCATGCTTTTCTTTATCTTCCAAATTAAACTTTTCATGAGAAAACTAGTGATTAAAGCTCTCACGAACTTGATGGCACACTTTGCTTTTTTGCATCTAATAAACTTGAACCATTGGGTCCTTATTTGTTACGTATATGATTGCGCTTTATAAGTTGAAATTAGCAGAACCATGTATCATGGGGAATGCTTTCAACATTGCACTTGTACTTTGTACCCCGCTGATATCATGTTCTTTTGCTTACGGATCCCGGCGGTGTGAAATAAAAGTGGAACTTGTAAGATCATGGAGTTTGTATGTGTGTTAGAGAAACGCCTGGGCCGCTAGCCTAAGCCATGCCTAATCATGGTGGAAACTTGTAGCATCACCGTAATGAGCACTCTATGAAGCATCCTCAATAAAAACCTATGCAAATAGCAAATAAAAAGATCGCTGAGATGCTCATTGTCTGCTTGCCTTGTCATTTTGATTATGGGATAGCTCCTGTATCATGTGCAAGGGGTACCCCGTTGGCGGTTCTTTATGATACACATGTACTTACAATGATAAGATCTGACTTGTGACTAAAGTTGAGTAGCATGAGGTTCGGTCTTCGTAAGTAAGGGGCATGAGATTTCGGTTTATAACTTGTCAAGCATATCCTCTTAGTTGTGTCACTTTAACCTTAATCACCTTAAAGATGCTTATGATAGGGGCAATGAGAGCTGAAAGCTATAAGTACCATAATTTTTGGAAGCTCTTTATGAGACTGGAATCCCTACTTCCTTTTTATAAAGTCCTTCCTTCCACCATTATATTGAGTCTCCACCTTCTACCTTTATGCACCTACTTTGAGAGCATAGTGGCCATTCTTAGTTCTATGTGTATTGTCCCAAGACTAGTTGATTGATGCATAACTTGATATTGCTTGTTTTAAACTATTGTATATAGTCACCCTTATGAACTTTGAAGGTGTCCTATGCATTTATATTTGCTACTCTATGAGGGACAAGCTGAATGCCACTATGCTATGTTTTCTTTATGTGAAACAAACAAACGTCTTGCAAAAGCATTGTTATTCATGAATCTTTTGTTTGTGCCTTTTCATGTTGCAACATAGTTTCTTTGTCTTATTGCTAGAACTTTGTCTTTCATGTTATGGTTGAAGTACTATGATCCCAGCTTTGAATGTTTTACAAATACTTTGATCAAGCTTATGATGGTGCATGTCACTTCAAAAATCATTCTTTCTTTTTATCACTTACCTACTCGAGGACGAGCAGAAGTTAAGCTTGGGGATGTTGATACATTGCAAATGTATCTATAATTTTTGATGCTCCATGCTTGGTTTTATCTACTTTCTTGTGTTTTGTCCACACTTTGGAGTACTTTTCATATGATTTCTTGGACTAACCTATTAACAAGAGACATAGTGCCAGTTGCCTGTTTTCTGCTGTTTTTGGTTCCAGGAAGTCAGAAAATGAATATTCTCAGAATTGGACGGGACAAAAGCCAATATGCCTATTTTTCCCGGAGACTCACGGAGCCAGAATACGAGACGGAGAGGGGCCACAGGGTGGCCACACCATGTGGTGGCGCGGGCTAGCCCTGGCCGCGCCACCAGGTGGTGTGCGACCCCTGGCCGTCCATCGACCTTGCCTCTTCGCCTATAAGAAGCCTCCCGATGCCTAAACGCTAAATCATCAAGCCTCCAGCCATGAAAAGTTCCGCAGTGCCGCCGCCACCGAAGGGGAGATTCGGGGGATAGAAAGTCTCTGTTCCGGCACCCTGCCAGGACGGGGAAGTTCCCCCGGAGCCATCTCCATCGATCTCCACCGCCATCTCCATCACCATTGCTGATTCCCATGATGATGAGGGAGTAGTTCTCTCTCGAGGCTAAGGGTTCTACCGGTAGCTATGTGTTCATCTCTCTCTATGCATGATCTTATTGAGATCATGAGCTTGTAATCTATAGATATACCTTGCTACTCAAGTGCTTTAATAGATCTCTGATCTCCCCATGCGTGTGAAAGTGACAGCGTGCACACCATGGTGAAACTTAGGCTAGAGATTACAAATAATTTTTATGAGTTATATTTGGAGTTGGATGTCTTTATGAAATTGTGGTGTTTGTTGGACTCATCTAGTACTCAAGGTGATAGTACGGGGTTTTCTAGATGGGAAAGATGGACTTCGAGGTGTGCTGTTATAGCCCTACCATCGATTAGAGTGTCCAACCGGAGAGTAGTTAAGAGTAGTATCATAAAGAGAAGATATTTGTATGAGAGTGTTCACTAGTGAAAGTATGATCCCTAGGCCTTGTTTGTAAGCATTGATACATCGTTTGCATTTAGATCTGTTACATGTTTGCTTGCTTCCATCTTTATTTCAGTTTGCTTTTAGTCTCTTTCACGCCATCAAGCTATTTTCTATCACCGTTACCACTTATAATTATCCATACCACTTGTGTTTCACTATCTCTTCGCCGAACTAGTGCACCTATACACCTGACAAGTGTATTGGGTGTGTTGGGGACACAAGAGACTTCTTGTATCTTGATTGCAGGGTTGCTTGAGAGGGAATACCTTTGACCACTTCCTCCCTGAGTTCGATAAACCTTGGGTGTTCCACTTAAGGGAAAACTTGCTGCTGTTCTACAAACCTCTACACTTGGAGGCCCAACAACTGTCTACAAGGATAGAAGTGTGTAGACATCAGGCCTCCAGTTGGAGGAGAGATCGGACTTCAGCGAAAGTGGGACGCGGGCGCATCATCAGAATAAAGGCCACCTGCTTGTCGAATTGCTCGCCGAGGCTGACGAGGAGAGCATTGATGAGTGTGCGATCTTCAACAGGGTCACCGAGCTCACGTAATTCGTCGCCGATGGCCTTGATCTTCTAGCATAGGACGGTGACAAAGGAGTCTCCTTGAGACATGGTGTGGAGCTCGGTATGTAGGGCATTGATGCGGGCGTCGCTATTATCCTGGAAAAGCTGTTGAAGAGAGGCCCATAGATGCGCGGCGGTGGCGTCGTCGTTGGAGACGAGATTGAAAAGATCGGTGGATATGCGGGTGTAGATCCATTGTATAATTGCTAGATCATCTTGGACCCAGTGAGGATCGGCAGGACGAGGCACCGAGTTCGGATCGACGTGATCACGAAGACCACATCGGCCGAGATGAACATGAAATAAGTGGCGTCAATGGTAGTAGTTGTGGAGTGCAAGATCTAGGGTAATAGGTATGAACGAAGAGACGTCAGTGATTGTATCAGCTAAAGAAATTGGGGCTATTTGGATAGGATTTTGTTGGGTAATAGGGGTAGAGGTGGAGATAGAGGAGGTGGAGGAGGAAGGTTTCACGCCGGCGGCGCGAGCTTCCGCCGCGGTCCAGAGAGGACCTTTCGGCGGCGGCGGTGGAGTAGGCGGAGCCATCTAGGTGCGGAAAAACTTAGGCGTCTGATACCATTATAGTTTGGGAGAGAAAATAACTTGTATTGATTTAGACAATATTACAATGCTTATATAGAAGAGAGGGCTTGACCCCTAAATCGACTTAGGCTAGAGTCCTATTTCAACACAAAACAAACTCTAATACCTCCGTCCCTAGCAGGGAAGAAACTTAGAATACCATGGCAACACACGAGCACTCTGCTAGTATAGTATAACTAGGTAAATACCCGTGCGTTGCTACAGAATATATCAATATATTGACTATGTTGTGTTTTACTAACGCGTGTATCAAGCAATGCTTTAAGAGGCTGAAAAACACATTTGTATTATGACTTTCTGGGAGAGAGCTTCATTGAAATTACCGCAAACTGGCCATGCCCCTTCTCTCTGTGAACGGAGACGGCGTAAGAGGCTCCAAAATTTACTTATTTCAGCCATGTATCTCTTTCTCCACTCTTTTCTTTTGTGATCGTGTACTATGGACGTTTTCTCCTTACATGTATAGTCGTCCATCCCTACTCATTACTAAAAATATTTTCTAAATATGAACAATGACAACAAACATTTTACAATCACCCTAATATACATGCATTATCTTTCATCAAAAAGTAATCACGGTCTTTCCTCTCGCATCGACATGACTACTACATCATCCCTGATAGCTAGGTAGAGTTACATAGTGTTTGTCAACAATTTCACCTCCTTTCATTTTTTAAAAAGTAACTCAATTTTTGCAACTTGACCCCCACGCTTCCCAAATATGCCAGACAGTTCTTTCCATCCATACAGATCCCCCAACTTCAATTCTGCCACCAACCCCATAGTCCCCACTAATCTAGCTACACCACTGTTGTTGTCTCCGTGACAATGGTCAATTCCAACAAGGGTGTTGCCGGCATGGTCGTCACCATCGCTGTCTGCTCCTCTCCCACACCTCCGGCATATGCAATGTAAGTCTAGATCAATTAAAAAGTACCATCATAGTGATTTGAAAAACATATCACTACAATAAGTTTATATGTAAATTTTGCATAAGTATGAAAATCGATCTATATCATGTACAATTCAAAGTATACATGTGTAAGCCTTAAACCAAATAAGGTCACCCTATATAAACAATGTATAATCCATTTATTTTGAGGTGTTGAATTGGTTAGTATGGTTACAAAACACTGATTATAACTTATTTTATTTAAAATTAATTAATGAAAATAATTATCGAAGTTGCAACTCGCAGTATCACTACAAAATATTGACTCCTCATGAAACTTATTTTTCTAGCACCGCTTTGTTGATCAGAAGATGACATACATGCCAAGTACTCATGCTCTAGAATTTCTCAAATTCAGCAGGAAATATTGAGTCTCACTTCCCATAGCTTATATTTAGAAGGAAAAATATATAATGTGTGACTGATTGCATGCTACATGATCCACAACCTAGGAAAAAATTGCAAAATAAGTAAAACAATTGCTATTTTTCAATGGTAAGAGAAATAGATGAAACAACAAGTACAATGCAACTGAAAAGTTCAAAACTGATGCTAAAATAACCTACAGGATAATCTATTACTGTATTGTTATTTGGCGAATAACACACATTCTTTTAACTCTACTCATGCGGACTTTACTTCCCATATTTTGCATGTCAAAGGTTTAATATAAGCCAAAATACAATAAAACATAAATCAGGTACGCCGATGAACCAGAAGAAGATATTTATGATTAGAAATGTAGCATATTAACGTGATAGGATGATTAGAATGTTATCACTTAGAAATTTATCTTTGAACAGAGAATACAATCTGCATATTTGTTGGTAATATAACCGCTCATGGATATTCAACTCAATATTTAAGAAGCTTAATTCACAACCAAACCAAAGTATTGGGGACCAAAACATATTACTCACTCTGTCCCAAAACAAATAACACAGCTTTGTCTAGAAATGCATGTATCTAAACACATTTTAGTGTGTAGATACATGTATATCTAGAAAAAACCGTGTCACTTTTTTAGGATGGAGAGAGCACTTCACAATTGTTCACAAGTGCTTATCATCCGCGTTAATTGGAAGGCACCTAAAATATCAAGGGCACACCAGGAACAGAGTTGATATGTTTAGTATATAACTTTAATACACATCCAATGTAACCAAAAATATTTGTGCCAATCTTATGTACATAATCACTTGGGAGGACAAAGCACATCACAATGTTCTTCTTTGCAGGTCGTTCTCCTCTAGCTTATAAATTCGAAAACTAAAATTTTCGATGTCAGAAGCAGTTAGGTCATAACTCAAAACAACTTCACTTTGGTAGCAGGTAGACTCCACCTAGTTGACAGGACGGTCTTATTAGAGACACATAATCATTTGTAGCAGGTAGCAATGCACTATCATCCATATTTATTCCTAAATACATGAATCTATATATGCAAATGAATTAGTTTAGCCAAAACTTTTCCCGTACATGCTCGATAAAATACAGTTTAAGTGTTTCATTTGTCGAGTGATCCCATATGTTATAATATTTTCACAGTACATGGAAAATTCAGGGATGCTACCGTATGAGTGAAAAAAATCCGGGATGTTAACTAATGAGTGAATACTGGTTGTAGAACGGATTATGTTCTTGCGATCTCGTTCACACTGATCTATGTTCTCATAATCTCATTGAAATTAATATGCACAAGAATCAAAATAATTAGAGCTCACTTTGAAACACACATAGCAGTGTGATGTTTAGTTGCACATAAATTCAGAATTTCCGTACAAATACTTCAATAAGAGCCAAGAGATACATAAGCCCCAACCGTGCGTGATGATCATCACACAACCTAACTAATTAAATATTATGTACCAAACATATATGCCATGGGCATACCCTACAGGTACTCGATCTTGGTATATACGGTCTAAATACGTACATGCCCACGGTGTCGCCAAGGCCCAAACGAAGGACTTGAGTAACCCGCGGACTCTCGATTGCTTGAAGAACAAGAAGTTAAAGATAGAAAGTTTGAAGGGAAAAGCCCTAATTTGTAACCGACTCGACCTGCTACCCGAGACCTAGCCTATCTATATAAAGGCTAGGAGGGGGCGGCGTGGAGGACATAGGTAACCCTAGTCTCCACCACCCTCGCCAGATTGCATTTGCACACCATTGTAACCTTCGATTCCTTCGATAATTCCACGAGCAGACAAGCAGGAGTAGGGACCTCTACGAGGCCTGAACCTGGGTAAATCTTTGTCCCCTGTGTGCTTGTTTGCTAGCCGATAGATGTCTCCAGCGCTCCCTCCTTCTTCAAAACCCAAGTCCATAACAATGGGCATTGATGAGTTAAACCCTCGTCAATTGGCGCCGTCTGTGGGAATTGGGAGTGCTGATATTGTGGCTTTTTCGGCCCCATCAACTGCGATCTACAACTCCGCAACAACGGAGATTCGCTAGCTCTTCGGCGTGTTCGACTTCACCGTCCACACGCCGGCCACTCGCCCGGCTTTCGAGTCCGTGGGCGACGGAATCAGCCTGGCGATCGGAAGCTTCCGCTTCCAAGTTGGCCAGATGGGCACTCTTCGCATGCCTGACCAGCCGACAGCGCCGACGATTGCCCCAGCATCGTGGTTCCCTCCATCGATCGGCACCCTCAGCGAGCTCAACGCCCCGGCAGCAGTCGAGAACACGGTCAGCGACAGCAGTCGCGACTCCAATCTGAGCGATCTGGTCACTGAAGATGGAACCTATGGTTCTGGATCTAAGAGTTGTGGAAGCAACAGCTTCCCCAATCACTTCATGTGCGCCATCATCAACGCAGGCGATACCTCTGCCAATCGCGACAACGGTGGTAACCCCGGTAATGGGACCGATCCGCCTAACGCCGGCAACGGCGGTAACGGTGGCAATCACACCCCCATCAATAATGGAGGAGCAGTCAAACCTCCATCCATAATAAATGAGCAAACCGGCGAACGCGTCGTAATCAAGCTCAACAAGCAAGAATGGGCTCGCTGCCGCGAGGTCCTACGAGGCACTCCTCTACCCTTCGGATCCCCGCAAGAACTGCTGATGGGCTACCACTGGCTCCTGAAGGAAGAATTCAAGCGCCAACTGCAAACAATTGCGCAACTCGAAGCGCGTAAAAAGGCAGCAGACGAATCGAGCCTTCATCGCACTGGGCTCTCCTCCTACAGAGGATCCTCCTCAAGGGGCAACGAGTACCTCGCCAAGAAGAGGCAATCGCGGATGGCCCATGTCACCGAGGAAGAACACATAGAAGCCGCAAAAGTCCTCGACTTCGGCTCTATGATAGTCGACACGCGAGGCAACGTGGTCCCCAGGACGCCGCAGGCTGCGGTGACAGCGGCCACCATGTACCTCCTCAACAACAAACCGCCAGCTGGAGATCCCCGAACCGCCATGCATCGATCTACGATCACGGGCTTGGGATTAATCGAGGCCGCCCTCGATAAGGAGCCAACACCAGACCCAAAGAAGGGCAAAGCGCTAGCAAAGCGCTACTCCTCGCCCTCGTCTAGCGATGACAGTCACGACCTGTCTCGACGCCGCCGCTTACGACGACACGACCGTGACTACGATGCGCGCGACGACCTCACACAGCGCAAGATCGACAAATCAAGGGCACAACATGCTTGGTCGACTGACACGGGAGAAGAAGATGGGGAGCTCTGCGGCGCCAGATGCTTCAGCAGATCCATTAGGCAGAAGCAAATGCCTAAAGGGTTTAAACTCCCATCAGAGAACCCGAAGTTTGATGGCCTACAGGACCCAAAGATTTGGCTAGAGGACCACATCTCCTTTGTCAGACTCCACGGAGGCGGTCGGAGCACGACCATGCAATGCTTGCAGCTACAGCTGCAGGGCGCCGCTCGAGCATGGCTCAATAACCTCCCACGCGGATCCATTCGCAGTTGGGATGAGCTGGTTTATAGCTTCGTGCGCAACTTTAAGGGCACGTACAAGCGGCCCGCATCAATCGAAGAGTTGAGATGTTGCCAGCAAAGATTTGGCGAATCGCTACGCTCCTACATCCAAAGGTGGTCCATCATCAAGAATTCCGCAGAGAACATCTCGGAAGATCGCGCGATTGACGCATTCAACGGTGGCGTCCGCCGCCTAGAACTCAGGGAGGAGCTGGGACGCTCAAAGCCCAGACCATCGACCACCTATGGAGATCGCGAATCGGTGGGCCGATGGAGAAGATTTAGTGAAAAATCGCGTTCACTCCGACGAAGAGGCAGAACTCGAATGCAGACGCGACCGCCGAGGCAAGCGCCGCATGCGCATCTACGATGACCGCCACGATGTCAACATGGTCGCGGCTGGCTACGCCGACAGACGCGACGATAACCGCAACAGTGGATACCGTGGCAGCGGATACCGCGACTCCGGGAAAACCACGCAGGTGTGGCAACGCCGCGCTCGCGATGAGGCACCCACGAACTCCATTGAGGACAAACTGTCCGGGCCTTGCACGGTGCACTTCTACATTGACAAGCATGATGGCAAGAGGAAGTCCAGCCACCTCCTCAAGGACTACCGTGAGTTCCTGGAGCTACATGAGGGATTGGTGCGGATGAACCGCAATGCAGTCAAAAGAGGCTATGGAGCCACTCCAGGCGCCGTGGCACATGGCGCACCGCCACCACCACCTGGGCCACCACCGAATGCAGCTGCACCGGACCAGCACCACGGAGGCGAACCGTACCCACGAGCCATGGGCACCATGATGATCCAAAAGGGACGCCCCTCCAATAGGGTGCAGAAGGCCATCACTCGCCAAGTCAACTTGGCCACGCACTCGCCACCATCTACCACTGAGTACCTCAGTGGAAGCGAGTCCTGCATCACCTTCGACAAACGAGACCACCCGCCTCCGATACCCCGTCCAAGCCATTGCCCCCTCGTACTCGAGGCGCAAATCGGAGGCTTTGACATGAGCCGCGTCTTCGTGGACGGTGGGAGCGGCATCAACCTCATATTCGCGAGTACCTTGCGAGCAATGAGAATCCCTCTAATCTGCCTGGAGGCCTCGGACACAACATTCCATGGCATTGTCCCGGGAAAAGGCGTATACCCCCTAGGAAAAATCAACCTCGACGTCATCTTCGGCACACCGAAGAACTTCCGGCGCAAGCGCATCGACTTTGAGGTTGTCGACTGACCCTCACAGTACCACTGCATCCTCGGGCGTGTCGCGTTCGCTAGGTTCATGGCAGTTCCCCACTACGCCTACATGCAGATGAAAATGCCAGGTCCCAATGGCGTCATCACGATCAATGGGAGCTTCAAGCGATCTGACAGTTGCACAGGAAATTCAACAGAATCTCCCAGTCCTTCGGCATGCAGGAGGAACTCGCGAGACTGAAGGAGACAACAGACAACAGTCTACCTCCCCTAAGCAGGCCAAGCTCACCTGATCTCTCCTTCGACTCATCTGTGCACACAAAGAAAGTGCAAGTCCACCCATCGGATCCCGCCAAGAAGGCCCTCATCGCCAACAACTTGAGTCCCGCATAGGAACTCGTGCTCGTCGAATTCCTTCGTGAGCACTGGGAAATTTTCGCCTGGTGTCCTGCGGACATGCCAGGAGTTCCTAGGGAATTTTCCGAGCACGCACTCAACGTCAACCCCGACGCAAGGCCAGTCCAGCAAACAATTCAGCGATTGTCTGAGCCACGAGCGCAGGCAGTTGGAATGGAGATCAACAGACTCCTCGAAGCCAAGTTCATACGCGAGATCAAGGAAAGTACTTGGCTCGCCAACACGGTGCTGGTACCAAAAAAGGACACGGATATCCTGCGGATGTGCATGGACTTCACCTCTCTGAACAAGCACTTCCCAAAGGATCACTTCCCGTTGCCACGGATCGACCAGATCATCGACTCCACCGCGGGATGCGAGCACCTCTGCTTCCTCGACGCCTACTTAGGCTATAATCAAATTCGAATGAAGGAGGAAGATCAAGAGAAAACAATGTTTACAACGCCCTTCGGTGTGTTCTGCTACAACACAATGCCCTTCGGGCTAAAGAATGCGGGAGCCACCTACCAGCGGTGCATGCAGGCTTGCCTCAAGGAACAACTGGGTCGCAACATTCAAGTCTATGTCGACGACATAGTAATCAAGACCAAGGAGGAAGCCTCTCTAATCGACAATTTGCGTGAAACCTTCGCCAACCTCGACCGCTACTGGATCAAGCTCAATCCAGACAAATGTGCCTTTGGCGTACCATCTAGGCAGCTACTCGGGTATCTCATCTCCGCGAGGGGAATTGAGGCGAACCCGAAGAAGATAAAAGCCATACTGGCCATGGAGAAGCCGAAAAACATAAGGGGCGTCCAACAGCTGGCTGGACGAATCGCGGCCCTCAGTCGATTCATCAGTCGAATGGGTGAAAAGGCGCTGCCCTTCTACCAGCTCCTTCGCAAAACTGAAAAATTCGAGTGGACCACTGAAGCGCAAGAAGCATTTGAAGACCTCAAGTGCATGCTATCCACTTCGCCAGTGCTGGTGACCCCACGAGAAAGGGAACCACTGTTGATGTACATCTCCGCCACCAACCAGGTGGTCAGCACAGTGCTCGTCGTCGAGCGAGCTGAGGAAAACAAGGTCCATGGCGTACAACGCCCAGTATACTACCTCAGCGAGGTCCTCACGCCAACAAAACAGTGGTACCCGCACTACCAGAAGCTGGCATACGACATCTTCATGACCGCCCGGCGACTGCGCCATTACTTCCAGGAACACCCAATCATGGTGGTCAACGACGCCCCGTTGGGGCATATCCTCAATAACCCCGATGCTACGGGACGAGTCACGCTTTGGGGAATAGAACTGTCTCCACGAGACATCACATACGAAAAGCGCGACGCAACCAAGTCGCAAGTTCTCCCTGACTTCCTCGTGCACTGGATGGAGAACCAACTCCTGGACAAGCCAGATATGTCCTACCTCTGGACAATGCACTTCGATGGGTCCAAGCGGAAAGACGGAGCAGGCGCAGGTGTCATACTGACATCACCTCAAGGGGACAAGCTAAAGTATATCCTGCGAATGCAGTTCACAGCCTCCAACAACGAGGCTGAATACGAGGCCCTGTTGCACAAGATGAGGATTGCAAAAGCCTGCGGCGCTAAGAGGCTCATCATATACGGCGACTCCAAGTTGGTCGTCAACCAAACGATGCACGAGTGCGACGCACTGAATGACAACATGATCATGTACCGCGACCTCTACGACACACTCGAAGGAGACTTCGACGGTTGCGAGCTGCGGCACGTAGGACGCGAAAGCAACGAAGAGGCAGACGCACTCGCCAACATAGGCTCTACCTGCGCCCCCATACCACCTGGGGTATTTCTCGAGCGCATCTGCGAATGCTCCATCAAGCCAAAGGCAGCAGAGAAGAAAACAAGCGCAGCAACGGGCTCGGGGGCTACGCCACCCAATGAGCCAATGACACTCGATGACTTGGAGATGGACACCGGACTCAAAGGGCCAATGAGCGTCATGATGATTGAACAATCATGGACGCAGCCGTACATCACGTACCTCCTCAGCAAGAGGCTACCGGACGATCCGACAGATGCACGACACATCGCGCGGAGATCCAAGGCATTCACTCTTAACAACGGCGAACTGTATAAACGCAGCATCACAGGAGTAATCCAACGATGCGTCTCCATGGCCGATGGAAAAGCAGTTCTCCTCGACATCCATGAAGGGACCTGCGGGCACCACGCCGGCAGTCGTGCCCTCGTTGCCAAAGCTCTACGAGCTGGATTCTACTGGCCTACGACCATGCGCGACGCCAAGGACATCATCCAAAAATGCAACGCTTGCCAGTGATTCGCGGACAAGACGCACGCACCGGGCGTAGAGCTACGGCCAATCCCATTGGCCTGGCCCTTCGCGCAATGGGGGCTCGACATGGTTGGAAAACTTCCAAGGTCCTCGCGAGGAGGCTACGTCTACCTCTTGGTCGTAGTCGACAAATTCACCAAGTGGATTGAGGCCATGCCGGTAACCAACCAATCAGGGCACAACACAGTTAAATTCTTTGAGTCCATCGTCTATCGCTTCAGAGTGCCACACAACATCATCACCGACAACGGGACGAACTTCACATCCAAGGAGTTCCAAGAATTCTGCGAGAACCTGGGGATCAACATCAGCTACGCCTCAGTAGCGCATCCACAGACCAACGGTCAGGTGGAAAAAGCAAACGGGCTCGTCTGCAGCGGCATCAAAAAGTGACTCCTCCAGCCACTCGAACAAGCCGCAGGTTGCTGGCCAGACGAACTGCAATCCGTACTCTGGAGCCTACGCACAACTCCAAACAGTGCCATGGGCTACACACCATTCTTTATGGTGCACGGAGCCGAGGCAGTGTTACCCGCCGAGGTACGATGCAAGGCGTCGCGCGTGTTCGCTTACAGTGAACAAGAGTCCTCCCTCGCACTCGAAGACTCTGTCGACCTCCTTGACGAGGCAAAGGACATCGCCGCGGAAAGATCCACGATCTACCAGCAGAACCTGCGCAACTATCATAGTAGGAGGCTTCGCCCCAGATCCTTCGTCGAAGGCGACCTAGTCCTGCGGCTGAAGCAGCAGGGGCACCTCAAGCTCGAGTCCTCCTGGGAAGGACCGTACGTGATTACAAAAGTAATTCCAGGTAGCGCCTATCGCCTTCAAGATTTAGAGACAGGAGTCGCATACTCCAACCCCGGGAACGTCGCACAACTGCGACGCTTCTACCCCTAGTCGCTTTTTACTTTTACATCGCAAATAAGGCTACTTAGCCACACATTGTACCTCACACTGTTCTTCGAATAAATAAAAGCTAAGTGCCCCAAAACTCTGTGTTCTCCTTTACTTTGTCAATTTATGTACTCGGGGGCTGCGCCACCCTATACACATCTGTTCTTCAAACCAAAACGCGATATCCTGAGTAGCTGGTACATCAATCGAAACCCTTAACACAACCTCAACCCAGCTGCAACGCACTTGACAGGTTGACAAGGGACTAAGATAAAATATGGCCAGGCTAACAAAAAGGACTCGCATAGTGCAACGCACTTCATGCTAACAAAGCTCTTTATGCACATTCGACAATAAATTATTTACAACAATTATACAAACTTTACAACACAAGTACACTTATGTGCAGGATACAAACTAAGCTACTACTGCAACAGGAGAACGTTGGTTTGTTCCTCAAAGAAGTGGATGATATCTTCTGCTGGGCGATCCACCGCCTGGTAGTGCGGCACCATATTCCAGACAGAACCTGTTGGTGGTGCAGGCGGCCCAGATGCAATTGCCGCCACATCTATGCCAGGCCTGTGCAGTTGCACCATTGATAGAGCAGCCTTGGCACCAGCCACCAACTGTTGCCTCACGCACTCGCTAACCGCGGTTAACTTGGCAAGGAGGGCCAGCATACTTGATGGAGTATCATCCAACGGAAACATCGCCCGATAAATGTTCTTCAAGCATGACTGCGACTTCTTCCGAAAGAGCAGCACTCGCGACGCACGATCCTGCAGGGTCACCAGCGCAGTCGCACGATCATAATCTACCCAGAAGTATCCACTCTCTTGAAGTTGCTCCTGGGTAAGATCATGCAGGCGACTGGCAATTCTATCCTTCTCCTCCTACGGATGACGCGTGCTGACAACTACACGAAGAAGCAACAGCAGCATGAGTACAATGTACCACTACAAGTGACTACAAGGAAAAGACGAGAACGAGCAAACTAACATTTGAATTGGTCGCCCAGCTGCGTCACCTCTCCAAGCAGATACTGCTCTCGGGCGGCGGCCTTTTCCGCCTTCGACTTCCATACATCCGCATTACCGCGGAGCACGAGCAACTCACGCTCCAGCTGCTTCACGTGGTCACGCAGTCGCGAAAGCAAGGAAAACTCATCTACCCTAGAGCACGATGGTGCCACGGTATCATCAAGAGTCGGCGAGTCCTGAGTTTCCCTCAAAGGATCACTTGATGTATCCTACCACAAGTCAAGGCAGAAGAAAATAAGACGACCAAACCAACATAAAGACAAAAGGATCAGATGCACTCAAGACTAGCAAAAGTATCAACAGATATACTCGCCAGCAGGCATGTTATTAAACAAAAGGACATAAACTAATTAACTATTACAAAGCTAACTAAGGAGCAACTGGCTTCTTCGACTTCGACGACTTCGGGGGCTTCATCAAGTCCGTGGCAGTATCAAACGCCACTGACTTTCCGCCGACCCCTGATGCCGAAGCTTTCGCCGCCTTCTTGGCACGTTGGAGCTCCTCAGAGTACTTCACAACAGTATTTATGAGATGATGCCCATATTTGCCACAAGCAGCCGCGAAAGGAGCAAAGACTACCTGCTGGCCATCCGTGTTAACAGGCATCGCCTTCGACACCGCGACAGGATCAATCTCGACTCCGTGGGCCTGCACCATGGCAAGTGACATGGACGCGCCGACCGCACGGAGCGAATTCTTGAAGCTGGAAGGCACACCTCCAACGAGTGACTCCACCAGCTTGTTTATATTTTCGACTAGCTCCGCCTTGGGCATTAGCTCCTCCCGAAGGCGACTGAGTACGCTTTTGTCCTTGGCGAGCATGTCCTGCACGACAGAGCTGCGGTCTTCGACTGCTGATAATGCACCCGCCAGAGCGTCATCACGACGAAGGGCCTGCGGGTCGAAGCTCAAATCGCCAGCGTCTGTACATAAATCCACACACGGACAAAAACATCAGCGCCACCGGCAAAAACATTCAAAGCAGAAAAGGATAACAATGTCCACAAGAAAAGTACCTGAGAGGGCCTTGGCAATTGAGAACAGTTGTTCTTCGAACAACTTCTCCCTAGCTGCGAAGGAAGCACGTAGATCCTCTTCACGCTTCCGCGCCTCGTCACGCACCGCGCTTGCCTCGTCGCGACCCTTCACAGCCGCGGCGAGCGTCTTCTCCAAGGTGGCGGCGTCACGCAATAGGGCATTATGTTCAGCTACACGACAAACAAAAGCGGACTATCAGTCGACTATATCAAAAGGAGAAAACAAAGAAGAAGAAGTGCATGACGCTCACTTTCAACCACGCGATGACGCGTCTCCAGCATCGCATGCTGGCGGCCCATCGCAAGCACTCGCTCCGCCAAGTGCGCGGCTTCCTTCACAAGGAGCTATCGCATAACAAAGAATCAACAAAGGCAATAGATAACATCGACTGCAACCCTAAAAAGGAGAAAAGCTACACTTACATGGTCCTCCAATGACTCCGAAGGTGTCTGCGGTACCATCATCCGGGCAACCATTCGATGTTCCCCTGCATGAGGAGAACTAGAAGAGTTGTGCCCGGAGTGGGCCGCCAATGGAGGGGAAGGAACGCGCTCGACCTCTTTCTTGTCCCTCGAGGTCGCGACTCCCGATTCCTTCAAAAATTGGACGTCGCCAGAAGATGACGACGCCTCTTGACTGCAAGACAAAACCCACAATGAGAAAGGGCAAACTCTGAGACAAGCCAACAAGGACAAAACAGAGAAGAACAAGTGAACCAGAGAAATTACCAGTCAAACTTGTCAAAGTCAAAGGTGGCCTCCCCAGACTCCGACGAAGACTCCTTGGGCAATCGCATCTTCTTGTGAGAAGATGGTGCCATGGCGCTCACAGGAATAGCAGGTATCGGCGACTCCGCACCAACACCCGTACTTTCCGGAGTCGAAGGAGACGACACATCGGAATCCTCGCTGCGCGAACGCTTGCGAGTATCCAGACTATTGGACTCGGGGGCTTCCTCCTCCACATTAGAAGGGACGGTCGACTCCGACTCGTCCTCTTCCAAGGCCTTGCGAGGAATAATCCCCTCAGGGAGAGGGGGCATACAAGGTGATACCGCCCAATCCTGCATACAGACAACAAATTCAGCAAAAAACAAGAAAACAACAGAGAAGCAATCGACAAATTTAGCTATTGTGTAGTACAACTATACCTCAGGAGGAGGGTTCGCAGCATCAAATGGAGGAACAACTGGCTCACTGGGGAGTACATCCTTGACGGTGTACTTGGTGACCAGTCGAACCCTCTTGTCCACCTCACTCGCGGACATGCCATCGGCAGACACGCGAGTGGCATCATCAGCGCCAGCCCACTGAAACATTGGATGGACCCTGGCTTGCAGGGGCTGGACGCGACGGCGTAGCCAAGTGCGGATGAGAGCGTAGCCTCCCTCCTCTTTGCCTATGCGACTCTCGAGGTCGTAGACGCGCCTGTACATTGCATCTGTCTCCACAGACTCGCCAGGCATGACTACGTTCTTCCAGGAGCGCATCCTCCTGCATGGCGTCGCGAGATCAAAGGGCGCGAGTCCAAAGAGCTCACCGTCAGCCTTCTCATCGCGGATGTAGAACCATTTATCCCTCCTTCCTTGGATGGACGCCATGCGCTTGATGTCGAAGTAGGTGGCGGATGGGTCGACATGAATTCCGCAACCACCTACATCGTAGACTAAAGAGCTAGATGCAGATTGGCGCTTCAATTTAAAGAGGCGCTTGAAGAGGCCAAAGTGTGGCTCGATTCCGAGCCAGCACTCGCAGAGAGTGATGAAGCAAGAGATGTGGAGGATAGAATTCGGGGACAGCTGATGGAGCTGAAGCCCGTAGAAACAAAGGAGACCCCTAGAAAAAGGGGTGAAGGGGCAAGGAGAGACCGCAAATGATGAATGCCTAAAACATCACTCGAAAACCAGCAGGGGGAGCAGGAATTGTCTCACCGCTGGGGACACGCACGTCGGCGACTGCGGCGGATAGTACTCCGTCTTGGCGAAGAAGACGGAGATCATACGCCTTGATGATGGAGGGGCGCCACGCACCATTCGTGATGCGGGTGCCCGCGACCTTCTTCTTCCCGTCGGCGGCGGTGCTGGTGCCCGCAGCGGCGGAGCCACCCTTCTTCTTCGCCGCGACAATGGTGGCCGCGGAATCAGCGATAGTGCCTCCCTTCTTCTTCCTCATTGCGCGACGGCGATGCGAGCGAAGAAAATAGCTCGGAAACGAGCGGAGATGGTCCAGCGTCGTGGAAGAAACGGGCGCAGAGAAAGTAGAGGAGCAACAGCAATGGCGATGGCAACAAAGGATGAATGAGAACAGATGGAAAAATTACCGTCGCAACACCGCTACTTAACCCCTGAAAGATGCAATCCAACGGCTCAGAAAAACCCTACTGGATGCGTGGCAAACATCGTGTTGGACACCTGGAGGAGTGGAAGCGCGAACCATCTCTCCACTACTCCAATTACGCGCGGAAATCGAGGAGGCGCAGTTAAAATAAAGATTATGCACGCCCAGTCAAATCAAAGTCAGATAGTAGGACCCACTGCTCGTCACGTCCCGTCAAACTCGCTCACGCGGGCAACTGAGGTCAAAAAAGCGTCAGCACTGACGTCATCAAAGCTACGCAGCGGAAAACTTCGACTATTTGAGTCCTTGCTCGAGTCTTCGACTCCACCAAGCACTCGGGGGCTACTCCCATAGGGAGCGCTGGTCGCGCACCCTATGATTTTTTCTTTTCTTTTTTACAGGAATACGAACAATCACAAGCAAACCCAACCACTCGACTGAGGACATGGGTTACTCCCATAGGAAGCGCCGGAAACAAATTCGACTGAAACAAGCAAACAAAAGATGACAGCAGTCGCAAAATTTCTTTAGTCCTTGCCTGAGTCTTCGACTCAACCAGGCACTCGGGGGCTACTCCCATAGGGAAAGCTGTGTGTTGATAACATCCACACTCGAAACTCATGACGACATCGCCTCATAATTTCCCCCTACAAAGAGACTGCGTCTCTTGGGTCACCCGAATCGTCTCCGCGATGGTAAAGTTCGGATGCCGCGCTTACAGGGTGAAGGTAAGACCTGAATAAGGCCTGGCAACGCATTAGCTGCGCACTACCAGAAATGCATCCGTGCCTACAGGTACGATGAACATGCCTCGACAGACGCGTCGAGTGCTCACACCCATATAACTGGAATTCGACTCCTGTAAGACCTCCGCAGCTTGAGTCAAATTACGCCAGCACTTTTCCGGATTCGAGTCCGGGGACTCGAGTTCGAGTAGATTGCGTTGTTTCACCCTAAGGTGGTTAACTGATACCGATACTTCGGTTATATCAGGCACGTACATCAACAATCCCTATGACACAAATAAAGCAGTCGAAGTACACTCGTTCAGGCACTCGAAAGACTTCAAAAAGTCCCCAGTCGAATCTGTGATTCCACTGTACACTCGGGGGCTACTGACATGGGCATACCCTACAGGTACTCGAGCTTGGTATATACGGTCTAAATACGTACATGCCCACGGTGTCGCCAATGCCCAAACGAAGGACTCGAGTAACCTACGGACTCTCGATTGCTTGAAGAACAAGAAGAAGTTAAAGATAGAAAGTTTGAAGGGGAAAACCCTAATTTGTAACCGACTCGACCTGCTACCCGAGACCTAGCCTATCTATATAAAGACTAGGAGGGGGCGGCGAGGAGGACACAAGTAACCCTAGTCTCCACCACCCTCGCCAGATTGCATCTGCGCACCATTGTAACCTTCGATTCCTTCGATAATTCCACGAGCAGACAAGCAGGAGTAGGGACCTCTATGAGGCCTGAACCTGGGTAAATCTTTGCCCCCTGTGTGCTTGTTTGCTAGCCGATAGATGTCTCCAGCGCTTCCTCCTTCTCCAAAACCCAAGTCCATAACAATGGGCATTGATGAGTTAAACCCTCGTCAATATATATGTCAGTTCTATGGAAATCTAGAAGACAATCATAATAATAAAATAAGACAGAATCGTCATCGGCATATACATATTGATTACTTTGAACCAAACTTCTCAAAGCCTAAACAATAGTACTGCACATGCTCTCAATGATCGCTTACAATAGTTATGCATAATACCGTCAACGAAAATACACAACAGCAACTTGCTAGATATATGGTAGTACAATTCTCATTATGAAAATGGTGCTTGAATTAAAATTTATGCACAATTTCTTGCGAAGAAAAGGCATACAAAACTACAAAATATGGTTCAAATATGCTGTGCACATTGCAAGATCCAAACCTAAGAGACCAGGCTTTTGCTACTCCTTATGTACGTATAGAAGGTCCGTGGCACAAGGAAAATAACCTTGAAGTACAGAGCTTTCATCGCACTGAATATTGTTAGTAAGCACATGCGAGATCAATATATTTCCAATTTGATGGAGTACAATGTTTGGAAAAAAACCTCTACCCTAGCTAATTCCTAAAAGGATCATATTAATTAACTGGGACCGAGGAAGAATGAGACTGGGTCACGGCTATGGTGGGGTGATGTAGTCCGAGGAGGTTGCAGCTGATGCTTCGGCATGCCGACTTGATCTCCTTCATCATCATCGATCTGCTCGTGCGCGTCAAAAAGATTGGTCATCTTTGCCGGAATGCAGAAAAAATGAATTAACCAAATCATGGAGCAGCTTGAATCCAACAAATTACCACTGTTTAAAAACACCAAACAACAGGAGTCGGGATGAAGGCAATGCATGATGGGAAACAGCCGTATCTAGTGTCAAGTGTGGTCTAGAAGCAGCAAGCTCCTTGGAGAAGTCCGGTACATGGATGGTGTGGTGGTCGATGTAGTTGGTAGTGTAGTCGTTGGATTTGGGCCTTCCGGTGATGTGGATGACGGGCATGTTCTTGCTTAGGCGACGACCAACGGCGATGGCGTTGAGCATGCTAAGGTCGTGACGGTGAACGTAATGGCACATGCGCCCACGTCCCGAACCAGCGTGCACCCGTCCTCCATGTACACACTGCCTCGATGCTATTTCTCCAAACCACAGGGTTGACGTGAGTCATGCTCCATAGTTGCCCGATTTTTCATAGTTGCACGCGATGGCTTTTGTTGAGATAGACAAAGGTTTGTTAGCCGTCCACTCAAAAAGAAAGGTTTGTTAGCATTTTTTAAGATTATTATTGTTGAGACTTGCGTATACTCTGATTAGACGGAGGAATCAGTGGGGTTGTTAGGATTTTGTCCAAGGGAAAGTGTTGCAGCCGGAGAGTCGATCGAGTTACAACAAACCATCCAAGCATTTTGCTACGACCTCCGACCCAAATTAGTTGATTTGGTTTTGTCTAGATTCGAAGATATCTAGCACTAAAACAAGTCTAGATATATTCGATTCTAGATAAATCTAAGTCAACTAATTTGGATCGAAGGGAATAGTAATTTTTTGGATGTGTGACACCACACACCACCGCATCTTTAGATTTAATAGTAAAGATAGTATCCAATACACGTATCTCATCCGTTTATATGACGTCCATGACTCCAACTTGGAGTTGGAAACGTTTTGCCAGGAGTGTTTAGAACTAGGAATCAGCTATCAACGTAGTATGTACCCTAAACGGATTTACTTTTCTTTCCTTCATTATTACTACTCCATCCGTTTTAAAATATAAGATGTTTTACCTTTGTGAAGATAATGTATTTAGACGCCTTTTAGTGTGTAGATTTCAAGTTAATGTATCTAGACACTTTTTAGTGCGTAGATATCTACACACTAAAAGACGTCAATCTAAAATCGAACCGGTACCTGGTACCTACGTGAGGGCACATCCGCCGGGCGACAAGCTAAACCCATCTAGGGTTCCATCCCCTCGCCGTCGACGCCGGCGGTCCGCACCGTCTCCGGTGGCCTTAGGGCCTTAGAGGTGTGGCGGACCACGACCTCTCGCCGGCGGGAGTTTTTTCGTTTTTGTTTAGCCTTTTTTCAGTGTCTTCTTCGGGATGTTGAGGCGGCGGCTACGTCCTGAAGTCAGAATAAGGTCCTCCCCGCCCTATCCCCGCTCCGGCGGTGTGTCTAGCGCCGACGGAGAGCGCATGGAGTCGTGTGTCCGGCAGATCTATTGGGATCTGATCGTTTTCCGTATTCGTCGGTGTAGTTTAAGGTCAGTCTCTTCCGATTTACGGTTGTCATCTTCGGCGATGGTTACTGCTCTGGTGCGCTAGTCTTTTGGGACCTTAGCACAACGACTTCCCGCCTGTCTACTACAACAAGCTCTAATACGACAAGCTTTGCCCGGCTCCGGTGATGGAGGGGCGAGGACGGCGGCACGTCTTCAGCTCGTGCTAGTGTCTGTAGTCATCGCTAGGTGGTCCAATAACCTATTTGTAATTTTTATTACTTTTAAGGCTCTTTGTACTGTTGTTGATGATTATTAATAGATCGGTGGAATTTCGAAAAAAGGCGTCAATCTGCTACTCCCTCTGTTTTAAATATAAGATATTTTATTTTTATGAAGATAATGTATCTAGACGTCTTTTAGTGTGTAGATTCCAAGGTAATGTATCTATACGCCTTTTAGTGTGTAGATATCTACACACTAAAAGGCGTCAATCTCTACACACTAAAAGGCGTCTAAATACATTATCTTTATGAAAGTAAAACATCTTATATTATGAAATAGAGAGAGTAGTGCGTACTCTCTCCATTTTAAAATATAATATGTTTTAGCTTTATGAATGGAGTGTATCTAGATCTATTTTAGTGTGTTGATTTACTCTAAACCTATATAAATCTAAACACTAAAAAGGGTTAGATGCACTCCTTCCACGAAGCTAAAACATCTTATATTTTAAAACGGAGAGAGTACAAATTTAGTCTCTCAAACTGGTTACGATTCACCCAAATCCACAAGGAAGCGATAATATTGGGGGCCTATGTTTCCGGATCCCTCGACTGTACTCCCTCAGTCTATATCCTAGTAGGAAAAATCACATAAATTAATGTTGCATTTATTAATATTACTTACATAAGTGAACAACCAATCTAAGGTACATTGAAAATAACGACAACCAATAGAGAGAGCAGAACTACTTCAACTTCCGTGTTCTTGTTGACTAAAAGTTAGATTATTTTGGAACAAATTTTAGGGCTAAAATGTAGATTATTTTAGAACGAAGGTAGTATTATTCTTGACGAAGGAATTTGCCCTTCATCATTATTCTAAATAAAGGTTATCATGACTACTGACCTGGGAAGCACATGGGGAGAGAAAAAGAATATGGGACGTCGTTGATGGGTGGGCTCAGGCCTATACCCAACATGGGTATGAGCCCATGTTTTATGCCCACGATGACCTCTGACGATGAAGGGACTGAAGGCTTGCATCTAGAAGCTCTCTAACCGACCTGACCTATGGAGCTGCAAGACGGCTCTCTGGAAAATCCGAAAACTAGACGGATGTACAAGGAAGATCGAAGCCCATGATTGTTAACTAGAGGCTATTACGTTTATTGTTTAATATATTCCGATATTTGTGTTGGTTCGGATCCGGTATGGAGTAAGTACTCCAACCGGACTCCACCTTTTCTTGTAACACACGACGATGGGCTTTGTCCGTTGTACATATCAACACGAAACCGATGTGAGACGGACACGTCGATCCAATCTAGGAATTTGACATGGTATCAGAGATGGCTCTTCTAGCCCTAGATGCCTGGAAAAAATTTCCCCAGCGTCGTAGCCTGGCTGCCGCCCAAACAAAACCCTACGCCCAAAACCTCGCCGCCGCTGTAGACCTCCTCTGTCGCCACCGCCAAAACTCCTACACACAAAACCAACAAAACCCTAGATACAAAGCCAAAATCACTGTAGTGATCTACTTATGCACACACAAACCATTACAACACGACAACAAAAACAAAAACCAGCCGCCGCCGCAAATAAGTCATCTTCATCATCTGTCACTGCGCTGGCCGCAGCTCTTGGAGCGCCGCCAGCCCAACTCCTCACGCGGGAAAACTCGCTCGTATGGAAGGCCCTCATCATCCCTGCCCTACATGGTGCTCGCGTTCTGAATCTTGTGAACAGTCTAGAGGCTGCCCTAGCGAAGGAGATTGAGGTTGAAGATACAAGTGGCAAGAAGAACAAAGTGGAGAACACGGAGTATGTTACAAGGGTTACTTTTGATCAGCAGGTACTGCTGAATGCCTTGTCACTAGATGTTCTCGCTCATGTGATTATCCTCAACACTTTTGCTGAAGTATGTGCAACCCTTGAAACCCTCACCACAACTGCGTCTCAATCTCGGACTCAGCAACTTCGATGTACGCTGAAAGACACAAAGAAAGGTGATCTCTCCACTGAAATATATTTTGCCAAGATAAAAGAAATTGCCTCTGAACTTGCTGCTGCTGGGAAGGCTCTTGATGATGAGTTGATTTGGTATGTTTTGCATGGCCTTGGAGATTCCTATAAGACCCTGAAAACTGCAGTCAATGCCAATCCTACTACGATGCTCACAGATTTGTTTAGCCAGCTTCAAGCATTTTATCAGATTCATAAACATGATGAGGTCAACGAGGTCTTTGTCTCGTCTTCCAACATGGCGCACTGTGGTGGTCCACCGCCTCCGCCTTCCCGCGGGCACTAGGATGATCATGGCTACCAGGAGGATCGTGGCCGCCAGGATGATCGCAGTCATCGCGGCTACGATGATTGTCGTGGTGATAGTCGTGGATATTGATAGTTGTGAGATTCGACATATTTTTTATGGTATTTATTGATAGTTTTCTTCTTGATTTGATCGTTTTCTAGCTTTACATAATGATAATACTTCGGTAGCAAAGAAAACTTGGTTTTTAATGTGTGTTTCAGGTTCTGAACATCAATGAAGGTTTTAACAAGAGAAACACAAGATTCAGGCGAAAACAAGCAAGTATCTTTCTAGAAGCAATCAAGGGAGGCAAAGAGAAGCTTTAACGAGCAACTATATGGCAAGAATATTTTTCCGGCCGTATAGTTCCTGCTGTATAGCTGTCGCCGCCTCCATCTTGTCAAAAGGGACAACTTTTGTGAAGAGGCCGGAAGCGAAATCATAACACAGCAGCCGCCATCCCGTCTAGGAAGGAGAAAGAAGAGATCCGGAGAAGAAGGGGAAGACGTTCTTCATCTCGCTCCACGATCTCCGACCTCCTAGCCATCACACCCTCATAGCCATTACTTGTACTTGAGAGAGAGAGATCTTCACCTTTCAAGATTAGGATTTGATATTGTTTCTTCCTATCTTGAATTGTGTTGGATTAATTTTCTATTCTTATTATGGATCTCCACTGTAATATTGAGAAGAACTCCCTTTATTTAATTATATCGATGATGATCTCTTCTCTCATGTGTGAGTAAGTTCCTTTGGCGTGGGAGATGTAAGGGGTTGGTGAGATGTGATGTGCCTTTATATATTTTCCATTAGTTTGTGATTGATTTTAATTACTATATTATGTGTGTTTGACTATCTGTGGGATGCCTAATGCTTGTTGTCCAATTAAGGGCCTAGACAATATGATGCTTTGTTCTACATAGATAGGATCTTGTTCGCTAGCAGATCGGTGACCCCCCGAGTGACACGGGGATATCAATGGGAAAATAGTTGACTCGAGGATCACGAGGACCACTGTGCTTATTGCATTAGTCTGATCCAAGGAGCCTAATTGCTAAGCAACCTGAAGGATCTTAATCGTCTAGTGATTGACCATGGTTTTGGTAACAGACTAGTAGGATTATTAAAGTTGGGATGAAATCTACCAAGAGGTGTTCCGGCTAATTATGGCTTGCTCACCTACACATATACTTATAAGATTATAATTGTTACACTTATCATGCGTCCACCTAGCACAGTCACTATCACCATGACCGCGCCTTCTTTGTCATCTACAGAAAACCACAGACAAAATCGAATCGTTCTTTACTTTTATGCTTTTTATTCCTAAAGTTTACATTTTAGTTTTATTTAAATACATCCAGTTTAATCCAAATTTTATTCTCATTTCCACACTTGCAGTCAATTTACTCGAAGACCTGTGACGACAGAGATTTCACATTCATAAACACTTACCTTTGGGCTCCCTGTGGGATCGACATCTATACTTCGAAACTAGCTACCAACGATTTGTGCACTTGTAGACATCAAGCTATTTTCTGGCACCGTTGACGGGGAGCTAAGCGCTAAGTGTTTTTCTCTTTACATTTCAGGTGTTACTACTACAAAATGGTCTCCCTAGGAGACAAAGGGTCTACATGTTCTGGTAGGACCTATTTACCTGATTATTTTGAGCGCGTGCTTGCTCAAAGGCGCGAGGAAATTATTGAAAAACTTTTAAGATCAAAGAAGGTTGAAATTGAAAACCTGAGTGGTATTATGGAAATCATGTCCATTTACAGAACAACTCCCAAGAAACCTGAGAAAACGCTTAGAGAATACAGTTCTCCAAGTTCTGGTTTTCTTAAACAACCAATAGAATTTCCTAATCCTGGAGTTAGGGAATATCGATTTGATGGTGGAATTATTAAAATTTTGCGGGAAAAAGATTTCAGCAGAAGGGAAGATGAAGACCCAGGAAGACATCTTAGAGAGTTTGAAAATGTGATAACATCACTTGGACCAAACGGTTTGCCAAGAGACTTCTCGTCTAAAATTATTTCGTTGGTCTCTCAAAGGTAAGGCTCTAGACTGGTTATATTCTCTCCCTTGTCATTACATTAAATGTTGGGAAAACTGCATTGTTAAATTCATAAACATGTTTAATCCTTTTAAAAAGGTAACTGAAATTAGAAAGAATATAGGCAACTTTAGTTAGAATGTGGGAGAAAACTGCCCACAAGCCTATGATAGATTCTTTGGGCTGATCAATAGAATTCCTAATCATGGCTATTCTGAATCAACTATTTTTCATTTGTTTTACCATGGTCTTAATACTCAATGCAGAGAGTTGCTTGACTTCTCAGTAGGAGGATCGATAAATACTTTAACGGTTAAAGCATGTTTGGAATTGATGTCTACTTGGGGTAAGAATGATTCTTTATATAATCCTGATTTCGGCACTAAGCTGGAAAAAGGGATACTTCGTATAACTCCTGATCTTATGCCTGAAGTACGCAAAACAATGAAAGAAAAAGGTATACCTTTTGAACTTGTTAAGGAAAACAAAGTAGTCTTGTTACAAGTTTTTATTGAAGAAGATGAAACTAGAAAAGTTTTTCAAGAATTAAAACATCGACAAGCAAAATCTCATAATAACCTACATAAGCACTTTCAAAAACATAAGAAGATTTTGGCGGAACTCACGAAAAATTATGATGATATTGGCCAAGAAATATAATTATTTCACAAGTACCTTAGTATGATTGAAACCCAATGTGAACAAATAGCATCTGGTTATCAATTTTTCTTCAAGATGATAAAGATATTCTTGTTTCTACTAATGTTGTTACAAGGGGAGGTGCAGTTGTTACATGACCATTAGGACCACCAGAATATGAAGCTGAAAAGATCGAAAGGAAAAAGCCTTGCTCAAAGCAAGCCAAGAAGATGATACACTTGTGGATCCTCAAGATGAAACTGCTCAAGAAACACAAGATCAAACCTTGGAGGAGCAAAATGGTGCACAAGATGAGCCTTATGACTCTAATGCAGAGATGGTTGATCCAAGAGAATAAAAAGAGATAAGCAACGAAGATGAACTTGCTGTAGTAGAAAAGAAGAAGAGCGATAAGCAGCCGCAAAAGAAAGCAATAAAAGAGCCCAACCCTCCACAAAAGGTAAAAGACAAGAGTAAGAAAGGTGAGCAAAAGCTTCCTTATCCCGATCGAAAAAAGAAAGCACCTGATCAGGTAATCTATGATTCTTTTAAAAAGGCACTTGGTGATCTTCGTCTGTAAATTCCATTTGCGGATGCAATAAAAGTTCCTACCTATTCCAAATTCCTCTGTGATATTCTTAGTAGAAAGAAAGAAATAACGGAAACTGTTGCCATGGTGACTAGTTATCCTGCTAATGGGAAGCTATTATCTAAATTGGGAGATCTCGGAATACCAACTATTTCATGCTCAATTGGCAAAACAGATATTCACAATGCCTTGTGTGATTTAGGTGTAGGAGTTAGTGTAATGCCATATTCCCTCTATAAAAGGTTAGGATTAGGGGAGTATTCCCCTACTACTATCACTTTACAGATGGCTGACAAGTCCAGTAAACAACCCATTGGTATGATTGAGGATGTTCTACTTAGAATAGATAAGCATGTTATTCCCACTGATTTTATTATCCTTGAAATGCCAGAGGATGAAAAATTATCCATAATACTTGGAAGATCTTTCCTTAGTACTGCAGGGGCGTCAGTTGATTGTGTTGAGGGAAAAATAATCTTCAATGTTTATGATGCTGAAATCATCCGGTATTTTCCAAAGAAGCTAGAAGCAGGAGAAAGATATATTCCACTAGCAAAACAAGTTCATGTGGTAAGTGCCTTTGATAAGGGGCAACCCAAGGTAAGAATTCGAGAACAGAGAAGGGGTTGAATTATTCAACCATTCTTAATAAAATACTTAATGGGAGTCAACCCATCATATTAATAAAATAAATTAAAAAATAAGATGTTCATCGTATTCCTACAACTTTTTCACAGATATTCTTGCGGAAGTGCGCCCGTGAAGATGCAGCTGTTAAAAAGTAGTAGAAACATCGATTGAACAAGCATAGAATAAGTATAAAATAAAAGTTTGAGTTTTATCTATAAAAACTAGCTTAATCATTTAGTCCAGATTAAAAAGTGAATCTTTAGTTGAGGAGAAGAAGTTAGGTTGTACTAAAAATCCTGCTCTATACATGCTAAACAGTGAACAAGCGATGCCGCAGTCTGGCTGACGCAGAGCCAAAAACTCGGAGGCATGACCCTGCTTTTATTATCACGCCCTCCGGATCCTCAGTACTGATTACGAGGTGACCGGATGGAGCTGGCCATACGATTGACTCTTCTGGTTGACCATCTAGACAGGCTAGCCGGGATAGCTTGGTTGTGGTCCGGTTGGAGTGTTCCAACTGGCTGCAGTCTTCGTGATACTTCTAGAGCCGACCACTCGGCCTGACTTATCCTATCCGGGGGTAATCCCCCGACACAGGTGCTACAAATCATGTTGCCAATGAGATGAGCAAGTTTTCCTTCTAATAGAAGTACACATGACGTGATCAAGTCCACACGGCCAATGGTAATGGTATGCAAATTTCTCATCTTGGTCATTCAATGTTTCATATTCCTCATAGCTATTTACATCTCAAAAATATTCTTCATGTTCTAGACGCATCCAAAAATCTTCTTTAAGTACATAAGCTTACTTTTGATAATGATGTCTTTCTTGAGTTTCACCCATATTTTTTCTTGATTAAGGATCAGGCCACAAGGAGAATTCTATTTAAGGGCCCATGTCATGATGGTGTCTACCTGCTAGTGCCTTTGTCTACCGGGTCTTCCAAGCAAGCTTTCAATGAGTAAGAAATTCCATGAGTAACTTTCCCCCGTGTGTACCTGGGGTACCCCCTTAGTCGTGGCTCATATCATGGTGGTGCACCACGGATATAAAAATACTCATGGCGCACCATGGAGCCATAAACCACGACTAAGGGGGGACAGTCCCACTGGCCCATACACCAACTACCTGTGGGGCATCACAAACCTAATGCACCACGGGTAAGTGAATGGTCATCATGCATTAATATGTGGTGCACTAAGAGTATATACTCGTGACGCATTGTCTTTGTGATGCGTCACAAGTAATGAATCTACCTATAGCTTTTTTTCTAATAGTGAAAAGCCTTAATTCTAGTACAATGTTTTAGCATATGGAGGAAAGTTGCAATTGGTAAATTTTGTCCTATCATCTACTCCCATCTTCCTCATATGTTGTCTACATATATGATGATTACAAGTGCATAAATTGTATGTAGCTATTTTTCGAGTAAGAGTATCGAACCATGAAGAGCTACTGGTGATTGGCTTTATGCCATTCATTATGAATTTACCAAAGAGTACATGCAAGTTGTTTTTGATTACGAAAAAGATTTTAATGAGAGTGTTTGTGTTTGTGAGCAAAGCAATAATGTGAAGTAGAGAAAGTAAATAGAGAGGTTATGTTGTGAGTAATATGAAACTGCAATAGGGATAGAAGTGTTCTCGGGAGTGTTGGACCTGTCACTAGCATTTGAGTAAAACATGATTAGGATATATTTATGTATTTCCTTATATGTATACATATGGAAGGAGCTCCAAATAAATATGACACAAATAGCATATGTTGTTTTACCCCACACAACCACATCTAGTGATCAATAACAAACCACCCTGGTCTACTAGAAATTAAGGGTTAACCCCATGGTATGGACATGAGCTTTGTGAGTCCACTTTACCCCCACTAAACATATGAATGATAAGCTGATGTTATATGTCACTTAATGCCTTCAAAGTACCATCCATATGCTAATGGTAATTTCCTCTCAAGTCCTAGCGGCTACTATGCAGTCATCATTCGCATAATTTCAAGATAGAGAATTGAACACATACATATATAAGATCATCTTTATTCCAGTTCATTGCATTGATAGGGTTTATCCATCTCCCCAAAAACAAGGAAAACTACTCACATATGGAGACAATCAACATCATCACCATAATATAAATAAATTGTGAAGGAATGGATGAATACTTGTGCAAATCCACAACATAGGTTTGGAATTACAACAAGGTTAATGTAAAATGTAATGGATATGTAGAGGATGATAATGTCAATGAAGATGTAGTGGTTGATGACATGATCAATGCCTAGGCCTCCAAGATCTGCGTAGTTTTGAAGATGAATGCCCTTTTGCGAGTTCACCCTCCAGATGCCTTCTGAAGGTGAGATTTATGTGAGTTATGGTGTCGCTAAATGTAGGACCTCAGATCCGTTCGAATGGGGTGAAAGTATTTGACGAGGAAGTGGAAACAACACATGGTACGTCTAGACAGTGTGGACAGGTGATACATTGCAAATGTATCTATATTTTTTGATGTTCCATGCTTGGTTCTATCTACTTCCTTATGTTTTGTTCCAACTTTGGAGTACTTTTCATAGACTTTCTTGGACTAACCTATTAACTGCCACAGTGCCAGTTGCCTGTTTTCTTCTATTTTTGGTTCCAGAAAAGCCAAAAAATGAATATTCTCAGAATTGGACCGGACAAAAGCCAAAGTCGATATTTTACCGGAAGACTCACGGAGCCAGAAGACGAGACGGAGAGGGGCCAGGGGCTGGCCACACCATGTGGTGGCGCGGGCTAGCCCTGGCCGCACCACAAGGTGGTGTGGGCCCCTGTTACACCCACCGACCTTGCCTCTCGCCTATAAGAAGCCTCCCGATGCAAAAACCCTAAATCATCAAGCCTCCAACCACGAAAAGTTCCGCAGCGCCGCCACCACCAAAGGGGAGATTCGGGGGACAGAAAGTCTCTATTCCGGCACCCTGCCGGGACGGGGAAGTGCCCCCGGAGCCATCTCCATCGATCTCCACCACCATCTCCATCGCCATTGCTGATTCCCATGATGAGGAGGGAGTAGTTCTCTCTCAAGGCTAAGGGTTCTACCGGTAGCTATGTGTTCATCTCTCTCTCTATGCATGATCATGTTGTGATCATGAGCTTTGTAATCAAGTAGATCTACCTTGCTACGCAAGTGCTTTAATAGATCTCTGCTCTCCCCATGTGTGTGAAAGTGACAACGTGCACACCATGGTGGCACTTAGGCTAGAGATTACAAATACTTGTTATGAGTTATATATGGAGTTGGATGTCTTTATCAAATTGTGGTGTTTGTTGGAACCATCTAGTACTCAAGGTGACAGTGTGAGGTTATCTAGATGGGAAAAGCGAACTTTGAGGTGTGCTGTTATAGCCCTACCATGGATTAGAGTGTCCAACCGGAGAGTAGTTAAGAGTAGTATCATAAAGAGAAGATATTTATATGTGAGTGTTCACTAGTGAAAGTATGATCCCTAGGCCTTGTTCCTAAACATTGAAACACCGTTTGCAATTAGATCTGTTACATCT